>JAGXOD010000038.1:567500-1315971 GCA_020368025.1 Brachyhypopomus occidentalis | reverse complement strand
TGTGGTGGAAGGTGTAGTTGGCAAAGTTGTTGTCACTGTTTGTGTAGTGGACTCTGGAGTTGACTCAGTAGAAGTTGTAGGCTGCGTTGTGGTGGAAGGTGTAGTTGGCAAAGTTGTTGTCACTGTTTGTGTAGTGGACTCTGTTGAAGTTGATGACGGAGTTGTAGGCTGCGTTGTGGTGGAAGGTGTAGTTGGCAAAGTTGTTGTCACTGTTGTCTGTGTAGTGGACTCAGTAGAAGTAGTAGACAAAGGAGTTGTAGGCTGCGTTGTGGTGGAAGGTGTAGTTGGCAAAGTTGTTGTCACTGTTGTCTGTGTAGTGGACTCTGTTGAAGTTGATGATAGAATGGGTAGTGTCATGTTGTAGGCTGCGTTGTGCTGGAAGGTGTAGTTGGCAAAGTTGTTGCTGTTGTGTGAAAACTTGAGATGGGCCAGGTAAGGGCGCAGGAGAAGAGAACTCGAAAAGAGCAGAGGAAATGGTGAAGAAGCACCATTAAACGCCACACGTTTTCCGAAGGGGCTGGAAGCAAGTGTAAAGGACAACTAACGACTCAGCAGTGAGAGCCTGCAGTCAGCCACCTAAAGTAGGCAGGTGGACGGCTGCAGGTCGTCACCGCTGATAGCACTAATTAACAAGGAGTAATTAATTACCAAGGAGTAATTAGGATTTGGCTCGCGCTCCCCCTCTAGAGGTGGCCGGGGGAGTGGACCTGGAGCCAACCCTGACATATCATATAAAAACAAATTCTGCATCACTCTCTTTGTGACCTGTGACATAATCCTACTTGTACAATGATCAGCCATAATGTGAAGTGAATGATATCCCATGACAAAGACACCTGTCAATGGGGTTGATTCCTTTAGGAAGCAAGTGAACAGTCAATTCTTGTAGTTGGTGACGTTAAGTTACTGGGCAAGGATCAAGATCTGAGTGACTTTGACAAGGTCCAAATTGTGATGGTTAGACAATCTGGTTAGATTTTGTGGGCTGTTCCCAGTATGCAGAAGTGACCAAAAGTTGTCCAATGAAGGACAACCTGTGTACCAGTGACAGTTTGCCTAATGTTCAATGATGCATGAGGGGAGTGATCCCACAGAATATTTACTATCATAAAATGCAGAAAAGGTTATAGATGACTATGATAGAAAGGTGTTGTAACACAATGCATCGCCACTTACTGCATATGGAACTACGTAGGCACAGACTTGTCAGAGTGCTCATTCTGATCATTGTCAACGAACAAACGCATGTCACTTCCATTGCTCCATTGCACTGTTGTCCAACTGTGCTATGGAGCAATGGAAGTGGCTTTGTCTGACTTGTTTTCTTTTACATCATGTGGATATCCAGGTGCACTGACCTGGTGAAGAGACTGAAATAAATTCACTATGGGAAGAAAGTGAGGCATTGTAGACAATGTTCTGCTGGGAACCCTGGGAAAGTACTGGCTTTCATGTGGATATTATTTTAACATGTACTACCTACCTAATCACTTTTGCAGACCAAGTACAGATCATGGCAAAGATATTCCCAAATAAGAGTGGTCTGTTTCAGTAGAAAAATGTGCACAACCACTGTAACAAATCCAACTCAGGGACACGAGGGATCCATTTGCAGATAAGAATAGTTTAACCATGGTTAGGCAAAAGGGCAATCCACAGGAACAGGGTCAAAACCAGGCAGGCAGATATAAACCAAGCAGAGTTGCAAAATGATGAGACAATGGGGATAGTGAACAAAACATAGCCAGGAATCAAACACGAGAGAATACAGAGAGGAATTCTAGATAATGGCTTTGTATGCAAACTACAAGAGTAGCAATATTTGAATGAATGCTCGTTGTAGCAGGTTTAAATAAGCCGTCAATTAATGCAATGAGGAGCAGGTGAGATAGTATCCATGGTGATGTCAGATGAAGAAGGACATCTGGTAGCAATTGAGGGAGTTGCTGACAGCTATTCTGCAAAAACTGTACAGGTATGGCTTGAGAAACATGTTGATTCAAGGTGTTGACTTAACCTTCAAATTCCCTAGATCTCAATCCAATCATCTGTGGTTTGTCGTGGAAAAACAAGTGTGATCCAAGGATGCCGTATCTGGCAACTTCAAGGACATAAAGGATCTGCTGCTAACATCTAGAGCTGTCCTACACAATATGAGGCATGTGATTTTAATGTTATCAATGTAATCAATTAATATTTATAATATCATCAATCAACAATTGTCACGATGGCCACCTTTGTTAAATTTGATGTTACGTTGACATTACCTATTTTTCAGTTGATATCTACTTCTTAGGGTGTATTTGATTATAAAAATGACAGGAAAAGTGCTTAACAATAGTTATATGGTGTAGGTTTTTATAATGCTCAGTGTCAGAGTAAAATATGTTTATTTGACCTAATATTAATAGAGTGTCATGTTGCTGTAAAATTTTGTAAAAATACCACAATAACAGCTAATTAAAACTCACAAAAGTCCTAGAAAAAACAATCAGAATGAGAATATTTTCTTTTTCTGATACATTGATATTTTCAAATACACAGCTGGTTTTATGCTACATTAATAGTCATGACTGAGAATTGAGAATTGTACTTACATTCCAGTCGTAATCTCAGTCCTTGTAAATACCCACCATAGATATACTGCAACGGAAGAAAAAATACTGTGATTATTTTAGTAAAGTGATGTATGTTCATTTAAGAAATTAGTTTTAGGAACCATGTAAACAGCTGTATCCTTTTGTTGCTTAGCCCAAAAGGTCCCAAAACCACAGCAGAGTGTTTGTCTAACATGGTCCATGAGATCACAATCAAGCCCATTTATTGTGTTTTTAATGGTGTCATTAATGTCATGTGGAAATATATACTACTGTGATAAATTACAAACATGTATGAAAGGATGTGTCTTTTTCTGTCTTTTAAGTTGACCTTTTCTGTCTAATAAGTTGACCATTTATTACTATAATATTACTATTATTATTATATGAAATATTCAGTGTTATGAAATAATCAAAAAGGAGTATAATGTATATTGGTGAATAATAGTATATGAAATTTATTTCTAGTTCTTTGAGAAATAAAATGAGAGTGTGCTGGCCTAATGGTGTGGGCTGGGTTACTGTGACCCCTGCATTATGTTGTTTAAAGCTAATATACACTAGTTGGTATAGTTCAGTATTAAGTACAATATTCAATGACATTAAATTTCAAAAACAACTTTGAATAGCACCACTGATATTTCTTTTTTGCAATATTTTTGCTATATGTATTTCTAGTACATGTAAACAAAAAGTAAGTAAAGCAATTAAAGAAAGTAAACCTTAGAATAGAAATATAGACAGAATAAACAAATTTTAAGAACTACCCAGAGTTTTGTTACTGTGAAATATGCAATCCCTGTTACATATGTTTACTAGGTTAAAGGATAATTTAGGCTACCTGTATTGTGAATATATATGACATGCATGATGCATTCCATATTATCAGTAAAGAATGTTAGTTGGTTTCAGATGTTGTCACAGAAGGCTTTTAAATCCCCACCTTTTCCCAACTACTATTGTTTTGATATAGTAAATAAACAGGACATTTTTTGAAATTTTAAAAAGCCCATTGAAAATTATAGAAACATTTATTGATAATAAATGTGACACTATATATCCGCTTTTATAAAGATGTGTGTAAACCAAAACCTAGTGCACATACAACAATAAGAAGCCATGGTTCACAGCCAAGCTAAGACTTCATCAGGCAGGGGAAGATGCCCTCAGATGTGAACAAGCAGGCCAAGACCTCACTGATGAAGGTCAGAGTGTACAAAAACATATACAATGAGAATCTGAAAAACAGGTTTTCAGCAAATGAACCTGTATCAGAGTGAAGAGGCCTGTAAAACATCACAAGCTAAAAACATCCATATGTCCCAGCATCAAACTGGTCCCCAAGAAACCTTGAATGACTACAGGCCTGTTTGTCCAACATCTGTGGTCATGAAGCTTTTTGAATGTGTTGGCCTACGTGAAGAATGCCACTGGACACCTGTTGGACTCACTGTAGTCTGTGCAGTCTAAGTGTCATATGATCTGTCAGTATATGTAACAATCGGGACTCAGAAGGCAGAGAAGGATCCATATGCAGATTATGTAAAACAGTATTTAATGAGTAGCAGCAGTACAATGGGGCAATGCAAAAATAGGCAGAGTCAAAAAAAACATGCACAGAAGAGACGATGAACAACCAGGCACAGGTACACAAGGACTAGGCACAGGAGAAAATCACAGGGCAGAGCAAAAGTCAGCAATGAATAAATCAACCAGAGTACTGCAGAGGAAACAGCTTGGTATGCAACGCAAGGAGGCAATACTTCACAATGAAGTGCTGTTCAGTGAGTCCTTAAGTAAGATACTTAATGGCTAATAGAGTTCAGGTGTGCTGATCAGTATTCCGGTGATGGCGCCCTCTGGTGGTCCTGGGTGTAGCCGGAATCTCTGACAGTATATAAACACCTTTTCTGAAAGGCCCAGTGGCTGCATCACCATAAAGCAAGTTATGGTGAATTAAGCATCACTGACCAAACACCATGAAGACCAAGGAGATCTTCAAATAAGTCAGGAACAAAGTAGTTGAGAAGTACAAGTCAGGGTTGGGTTACAAAAAAAATATCCAAATCTCTGATGAGCCTCTGGAGCACCATCAAATCCATTAACATAAAATGGAAAGAACATGGTACGACAAACCTGCCAAGAGAGGCCCACCCACCAAAACTCTCAAAATGGGCAAAGAGGGCATTAATCAGAAAAGCAGCACAGATACTAAAGGTAACCCTGAAGGAGCTGCAGAGTTCCTAAGCAGAGACTGGGGTATTGGTCCATATGACAACAATAAGCAGGTACACTCTAGGGTTTATGGCAGAGTGGCCAGAAAAAAGCCTTTACTTACAGACAAAAATAGGAAGGCTTATTTTGAGTTTGCCAAAAGGTCAGATGAGACCAGAATTGAACTTTCACCACCAAGGAAAATGCTATGTCTGGTGCAAAACCAATACATCTCACCCCATCAAGAACATCATCCCAGCAGTTAAACATAGTGGTGGCAGCATCACGCTGTGTGCAGCAAGGACTGGCAAAGTTGAGGGGTAGATGGATTGTGCAAAATGCATGGATATTCTTGAGCAAAACCTGTTTCCGTCTATCAGTGATTTGAGTCTGGGACGGAGGTACACCTTCGAACAGGACAATGACCCACAGCATACTGCTAAAGCAACAATCGAGTGGTTTAAGGGGAAACATGTAAAATATTAGAATGGTCTACAATCTGTGATCATACTTGAAGATTGCTGTTCACTAGCGTAAACTATCTAACTTGAAGGAGCTGGAGCAGTTTTGCCCTGAGGAACGGGCAAAAATCCCAGTGGCAAGACGTGACAAGCCCATAGAGACTTATCCAAAGTGGCTTATGCCTGTAATTGCTATAATAGTTATGCACACTGAATTTTTCTGTTATTTTGCCCTATTTGCTGTTTGCTTCACAATGAAAAGAAAATCATATGTTCAAAGCTGTAGGCATGTTCTGCAAATGAAAAGAGGCAAACCCTCAAATCCATTTTAATTCCAGGTTTTGAGGTAACAAAACACAAAAAATGCCAAGGGGTGTGAATACTTTCGCATGGTACTGTAGCATATGAAAAAACAAGACTAGCGATGAACATGATGGGAAGTTACCAATGTTACAAACATGTCATACTTTGAAACACAAGATACTACGAAACAATTTTTAACATAAAGGACAGGAAAATGCAAGGTATAAATCCACAGGATATTGAGGGAGAAACAATGCCCAGGTCAGGACAATGAAAGGTGGGGAAAACAAAACGAGAGAGGGCGGAGACAGAAAAGAAACAAAAAACAAACAAGACTATATGACTCAGGGGAACTATGATGGAAACTGGGCAATTACAGTGATGTCAAAAAGATAAATAGACCTCTTTGTTTTTAAACCTCTATCATGTTAATCACCAGAAACCTTGAGTCAAAACTGGTTCAAAGTACTATGATGTTCCTGTTTTCTCTTCATTTAAGCAGACTAGAGTATTAGAACTGGCACTAATAAATCATACAGGCCTTCATTGTCTTATTGTCCAACTGTAATTCACTGTAATTTATCCAATCTGTTGTGCAGGTTTGTTAGATCACATCCTAAGGCTACACAAAGCTGTTTTAGCCTTTGGAAACTGCATAAAGTTTGTCTCAGGACTTATGCTGGTCTGTGAGATAGAAATGACAGTTTCTGACACATTTGTTGTTTTATATAATTCAGTGTACTTTTTATTATGTTTCAAATTCATTTGCACCTTTTTCTTTGTTTGTTGTGAGTAAACTGGGTAAGTAAATGCAATAACAAAAAGTCTTCTCTGGAATGCTCCAAAAACACATCTTTCTGTTAACACTCTCCCATTCCTCAGGTCAGAATCATTCAAGCTCAAATAAGTTGAATTGACTGTCAGTGCACAACTGTTTTCAGGCACATCCGTGCACAACCACTTTTACCTTTGGTACTCTGGAAAGAGTTTTACCAAAAATATTTTTTGCATCCATAATTCCTTCTGTCCTGAATTGTCTTCCTGCCCCTATCACAGAAAAATGCACAGTATGATGCTGCTACCTTATGTTTCACCTTTATGTTATGTTTATACCATTATGTTGGGATGGTATTAATGAGCTAATGCTCAGTGACATTTTACATTACATTTTACATTTACGGCATTTAGCAGACGCTCTTATCCAGAGCGACTTACAAAAGTACTATGTGTTCAGTCAGAATATGCATCTCTATCTAGTGACCATAGGTTCTTGGTCTGAATTGTTCAGGTGCCTTTTGGCAAATTGCAAATGGGCACTAACATGCCTTTACCATGGCTGCCATGACTTTCCATGCTGAAAATATTTCTTTGAATCCTTTCTTGTAGCCCAACATTCCCCCTCAAGAGCAACTCGAGTTGAAGTCGCACTTAAGTCACCTAGAAAAAGACTTCAGAATTGACAGAATTGAAACTCATCCCTAATGACTCAACTTGGACTCATCCAACAATAATAGTCAGTCTGTCTATATTTTTGACTGTTTGTCTGTCTATATATGTCTTTTCTTTGTACCCGTTGACTGCTGGTTATTATATCCTTCATTCGGATCGTGTCACGGGTTTTTGGTTTGCACACGTCATACATTAAACCCTTCTTTTTCCCTGAGACTTGGCATGATCGCTTCCTTTTTGTTCGCACTCCCTGCCTGTCACAGTATGTTTAGTTTACACTAGCCACTTAGCCATCAATATAGCTAACTCTCTTGTACCATTCCACCCAGGTACAGCAAGACAGTGCAAAGAATGTTAGTTTTTCGCTAACAAGCTTTTTTAACTGAAGATGCTATACTGTGAGATTCCTGAGGGGTTGAGGATGTGGACGATGCTGTTGCTGTGGTAGTGGCTGACGTTCACTATCAGAAGTAAGACATGGCCTGGGAGGGCAAGCTGGAGTTTCAGAGGTAGAAGAGCTCAGTGTTTCTTGGATAATTCTTTCATTCATTACTCACAGAATGCCAACTGATTGAAATGCAGTTTTGATCATGGCCTTGTTTTGGTTGTGATGAGCCACATTTTGCCTGTTCTGATGTAGCAGGGAAAACAGGGTATTATTAGTTTTCAGCCCATTACAGGAAACAGATGGGTAGCGGAGTGAAAGAACAATGGTCAGAACGCATTCATGCACCAGTACTGGTTTCAAAAGCTCTTCATGTCCCCACAACATATGTAAGTTTTCTATAAAATATGGTTGGCACAAGCCACAAGCTCTTGCTGAGACATATGATGTGGATAATCATAAAAAATAGGTTCCCCAAGCTGGGAGTGGTCCACTAATACAAATAAATACTATCTATTAAAAGTTAATAAAAGTCCCTTTTTAAAACCTCAGATAGATCCCTTTTGAATACCATGTTTATCAACATTCAAACAATGTGTGTAATTGTCTGATAATCACCTACATCATTACTTTTCATTTTATGTTCAAGACACCTGAAAGGCACAGCTTTGTTACCAAGTTTCATAAATGTTGTAGAGCCCCACAGTGAGAATGATTCACTGAGCTAGGTACCTTCGAAGAGCCAACATTTGAAGGCCTGAAAGTCTCAGGCTTTATCTGAAGGGCTCACAGTGGCTGAACAACACACATTACACACATTAATGGCCATAAGGCATTTGGTGTATTTACATTAGGGATGTGTTTATAAAGAATGTTTCCTCACTGAGATTAGTCGATGCTTCAAATTTGCTCTCTTGTCACAGAGGCAATGGTAGCTTAATGGCATTAGCTGACCAAGTTGCCAGGAGATAAAGAATTAAAAGGTAATGAGCAGGCAAGTGATATAGAAAGCAGAGAAAAGATATAGAGAAAGCAGTAAACAGAAGATCACTAAACATTTACAATTATCTGCATTTAAAAGTTTTGCTAAATCAACTCTAATTCCATATATTGTATCATATTTAAATCGTGAGTGGTGCTTCATACTCGACTCTGACCTATCATTTGACAAATACTGTACATAGATAGAACTAATAGGATAGCTTTTCTACATCTCCGTAACATTGTCATTATCCCAGCATGATGCAGAAAAATTAGTACATGCCGTTGTTAGCTCCAGATTAGACTATTGTAACTCCTTACTGTCAGGATGCTCAATAAGGAATCTAAATAAACTTCAAGTAGTTCAGAATGCTGCAGTTCTAACTAGAACTAGAAAATTCAATCAGCCCAGTCTTATCAGCCCTGCACTGGCTCCCAGTTAAATTCAGTATCGATTTTTAAAATCCTTAAAATCCTTAAAAAGATTATAATTATTTATCATTCCCATCAATTCTTTGTTTATTTATCTCTCTAATTACTGTTTTCATGGTGACTGGCGTCGGCCAGAGGAGCATGGGTTCCCCCCCCTGGGTCTTGGTTCCATTCAAGGTTTCTTCCTCATGCTCTTAGGGAGTTTTCCTTGCCACTGTCACACTTGGCTTGCTCACTGGGGGCTTGGACACTTGTAAAGCTGCTTTGTGACAATAACTGTTGTAAAAAACACTATATAAATACATTTCTTGATTTGATCTATTTGAAACATGGATAGACGTAACTGTAGCACAGAGAAAGCAAAAATTTCTGATTGACCATGGGACACCAATCAACAATTTCCCCCTGGGATCAATAAAGTATCTATCTATCTATCTAATAAGGTATTTGGTCAATGATTTTCAGTGATTTTTTTCAACTTCCTTAGGCAGTGCCCAGTCTATATATATATATACATACATGCTCTATTCCTGCAATGCTGCTTTTGATTAATGATAAAAATAATCTCAATACTTATTAATGTATCTCTGTAAGTATGATATGGATTTTTTAATTCTTTCTGTGCTTTAGAAAGAGTGCAGTGCATCTTGCATTGACAGTAATAGCAGTTTTACTTACGTAAGGTGATGCTCGTTTTTCTTGATTTGTCATATTTAGAGAGAGAAAACCTGCAAACATACATCCAGAATAAATGTTTAGTTTTTATTTCTTTTCTTTTCTTGATTTGTCATATTTAGAGAGAGAAAACCTCGAATAAAACAAAAATAACGTTTCGGTGTATTAGAATCTTTATAAACAGTTTAAATATCCATCAATAAAACAGCAATTCATGAATTAACACTATGAAATAAATAAATAAATAAATAAATAAACAACAATGCTGGAATATACAATACGATAGGCAATCCTAGACCATGTTGTGTGCAAATTACTTGTTCTATCAAAGACATTTCTAGCCACCGTGACCACTGTTGCTAAATACTTCAGAGATAAGCACTCAGCATATGTTGATTATAAAATAATATTTAAAGTACAGTGCGCAAAATTTCGAACAGAAACCTGTTCTTACGTGAATAGATAAAGACCGAAAAGCAAAAGAGCTCAATTAATCGATTAAATAAATTAAATGAGTGACATTGAAAAAACACATTTGTTACCTTATTTTAGTTTTCAAAGCCATATCCAGTCAGTGTCATTTGAGCAAATATTCTGGTTATTGTAACTCGCTTTGTCGTCTTTGGAATAACCACGGTGAAGTAAATTATTAGGATGGTAAAGCGTCGTTAATATGAAGTCGTTATAGGTGTAACTTTGGAGACCTAGCCTTGTCGCCTGCGCATTACGAACACCATTTTCACTTTTCACTCACTTAAACAATAAAGGGTGTACATGACAACAGCGTTAATTATGACATCGTGAAAGCCAAATATGCGTTTGCAATGTGAACAGCAATGATTTCACGATGTAACGAGTAGACAATATCCAAAGACTGCAGTAAATATCTTCGCAGTAAGCTATATGATGATATAAATACGCCAGTGTGCATGAATTTGCCTTGATTTGTTTATGAGAAACGGTACTAATGATGATCTGAATACGGTCAGTTGAACTACACTATTAGAGTGGATCAAAGCGTAAGATAGCAAGTATACTTGTAGGGAGCATAGTCATTTTTGAAACACCACTCTGAAGGGCCTGGAAGAATATCTAACTGAATAAGGAGCATGCTGTTGACACCACATTATACTTTTCTGATGTTTCTGATTTCTGGCACACAGAAAACTGTGGTTATGTGCTCATTTTTCCCCCAGAAGGTTTGTTCTATAACAAGCTTAAGGATTTTGAAGATATTATTTTTGAGGGATCATGTGAAGGTTGTTAAAATGATATAACAACTATAATAAAAATGGAACAATGTGTCAAACCCTGTGAGATGTAAAATATATATGTGTAAAGATTTAAATCTGATTGTCAAAATTAGCTTGTTGACAAGTTGGATGTAAAAACCTTTATTGCACCCAAACATGTTCCTCTAGATTAATTCTTTCTTTGAGCGCATTTGAGTGTCACACAGTGTAGTGGCATGTCTACTAATGTCAGTGACTGCTTTACATGACAAAGTTCTTCCTCTGAAAGCTTGTAAATTAGACCCGCTAAACCTTCCAGAAACATTTGTCTGAAAGAACTGCTTGACCAGCAACCAGCAACCCCATCCTTCTCTTTCATCTCCCTGTGCAACTGATCTTTTCCTAATAAATTGCCTAATGGGGTCTTTTGTTCAAAAATTGCTGGCTCAATTTTACTACCATCAAGGCCATTTAAACCAAGCTGTCTATAGCACCATGTCTGCAGCACCATGGATGTCTCACTCCTCTCATGGTCAGTTTACAATGCCCTCATCAGGATGAAGGCTATGGATCAGACCTGCCATTCAAAAGCATGCACATTCAAACTGAACTGGTACCTCAGCTCTCCTTTTGTACCTGTTTGCACTACCTACTGCACCTAATAACTTTACATTCACTTTACATTTATTTAATGGTTTTGTGTACAGTATATAACATGAATTGTCTAGTTGCACTGTTGTCTATCATATTTGCATTGTCACACTGTTTGCACGATTGAATTATGATTTTTCATGTCCTGCAGAAACTATATTTCTCATTTAATGTCGCAGTGCACTGAGCACCCAGCTGGATGGACAGGCCCACAGGTACTCTCCTCTCATGCTATGCATTGCAGGCTAATACGGCACCTAAGATATATTGATGATTCTATAGTCTGTTGGGGCCCTAGTCAAAAATTCATGGGCCCCCTCAGGGAATTCAGGTTTCATATTGGCATTGCAAACTTTGCACATGACTACTTCTGTAGTTTAAAATTTGTCAGCCTTTGGGGGCATTTGTTTAAATGCTTTTAGCCAGCTCACCACTGTGCTCTTCTTCACATTGTGTTCATCGTATCTAGAATAAAGACACTCCTTGCTTGCACTCGCGTCTCGCTCCCTCCCTGTCCACGTCACGCTGAACACATCTGTGGTGAGAATGAAGGACAATAAAGTTGATTTTGACAGTCCACATACTGCATTCTGACAGCACCCATTCATCTGCCCCTCCTATATTTCTTCCGTCCCTTCATCCTTCCATAGAAGCCAATTGATTTTATACAAAATTAGTTTTTGAACTTGGTAAAAAACAAAAAACAAAAAGAAAACAAAGAAGCAGTTAATGCAAGCTGCCTGTCTAACCTTCCTATAATTTGTTTATTCTCTCTATTCCTTCAATAATTTCAACCTGTTAATTCTGATGTCATATATTCTATAATACACAAACAGACAAAGCCTTAAATATGTATAATAACTACATGTAAGAATATTGCCATCTCGGACAGGCATAATCACACAAAATATGTGCTTATCACATATATATATCTTTGTCAAATAAACATATACTCCATACTCCTTCACTCATACCCATTCACTGGAACAGGCATTACTGGTATTTCATTAAAATGTAATAACAGTTTGCACCTATAAAGGTTCTGTGGACTAGGGTGTGTACACAAGTTGAAAATATCCCTCCCTCTCCCTTATACACATATGCACAAAAAGACAGACACAAAACTGTGATAAATCTCATAAGTACAAAGTCACAAATGTGCTAAATGTCTCTTACTCTCTATCACACACACACACACACACACACACACATACCCAAACCATGTGACATAAAATAAAACAAATGCAGTTAGGCAGGGTGTGTCCATTATTGGTGGAATTTCTATCACCACACGCACACTTGCATACACACATTTCCCATAGTTCTTCTATATAAGATCAACCTACAAAATAAACTTTAAAAAATGGCTATTAAGAATAAGGCTCAGGCTACAACTAAAGCTGTTGTAAAAGATCCTGAATAAGTTTTTGTATTTTACTTTATGTATGCACATAAGCTAATGGTAATTATATTCATTGGAATTCCACTGTGTGTCCATGAGAGAAGTGAAATGTCTCAAATATCCAATTTGTTTGATAGCTAAGTATATTTAAGATCAAATACCACCATCATTTGAATAAACCATAGTTTTCTTTTCTTTATTGTTGTTAGATAAACCAAGAAATGACCCAAATAACTAAGCCATTTAACTTTGTATGACTGTAAAATGTTGTATATCTGAACTTTGTGAGCTGATTTGTAATATTAGCTACTTATTTATAGTCTTGGATAAATTAGGATCATTGTGGAAATAAATAATAGTGAACTCTCAGCAGTTGCCACAATATTCAGCTTGATACATAACAGACTAACAGTGGCATATCACTGCCCCTCCCTGCAGCTTAACCTCAACAAAAAAATCCTGCTATTTTTTAGGGTTGTGCTTGGGTGTGTGTGTGGGGGGGGGAATGACAAATTACATAATGTCATTGCGTCAAAAAGCAACATTGTTAACAACACCAAAGACTGGAGAAAAAACACGGAACAATACTGTTTGTAATATGAAAATTACTTACAGTATACAGATAATTTAAAGTATGGTAGGCTTACCTAGACATATAGAAAAAGCACCTAATAAAGAAGTCTCAAAGACACTTGGTATGCAAAATATCACTAAGGAAAGACAGGACATTTTGGTCATCTTTAAGTCAAATTCTGACAGAAAACTGGTTTTTACATAAATAATTTCACTGTTATTTTCTACTAAACTTAACTTGATGCAGATTAGGTGTGCAAAAGTATGACAGTGGCATCCTCCAGGGCAAAAAAATGTCAGTTCCTTCACCATGTGTTGCACCCAATTTAGTCCTCCACCATCCCTATGGGTGACTCACAGCTGCTGAACTGCTCAGAGCTAGACAAATAAGAAGATTCATGTGGTGAGTGTGGGTTCCTTCTTGGCGCTTGCACTCTTTATTTCCGGGAACTTCCCATGTCCATAGTAACCCACACTGGTGTTTTTGAGTTCATTTCTGAGATGGTAAGGAAGAGACAACCAGGAAAGGGGAGGGATAAGCAACAAAAAGCAACCAACCAGTGTGTTTCTTACTTCTGCCATGGGTGCGGCTTTCTCCATTTCATCGGCAGTAAGGAGTTCCACAACCTTACAGCTCTTTCCCTGCCGAAAGCTCAATAACCCTCAGCCTCAATAACTTCTACTAAAGCCAAGAGTAAGCAACCCCAGCACAATATCTTCAGATCCTCACAAACCGTTACCTATAAGCAAAGCCTGTACTGCCCTTCTCACAGCAGGTCACAGCTGAGTCACCACTGCCACATCAACAGGTGGACAATTCATTGAGCTGTTTTGTCAGACCCTGAAATCCTCCTAATAGGAGACTTAATAATTGGAGGGATGAGAGGGATGAGAGGGACTAGAGGGACGTCTTCCCAGCATGACAGTCTACAATGGAACTGTAATGATTATTGTCCATAGGGGATTTAATGACACCTCTAATCAATCGGAAATTCTGAAATGTGACCTTCTTGACTTCACTACTCAATGACTCAGGCACACACACTAATAAACTAGCACAAATTAAATGGTGACCCTTAATGGCAAGGTTTTCAGGTAAACAGGCATCAGCTTATATGACTGTCCCATATATCTACTTTTTACTTTACACCCTACTTTTTACTTTTACATACTACCAAAAACTCATTGCAGGAATAGGAGCTTTGCATTCAGACGTCATGGACACCCAGACAGCCCTGTCAGACAACTCCCTCAACCAAACTTTGGAGGTTGGTTGATGACTAAGGGATGCTGAAACATCATGGATCCTCTGCACTGACTCCTCACTCGAAACAACCTTATCAGGTCCTGCTGATAACCTATTCTGAAGTGATGTGCCTCACTGAAAAAGAGTGTGCACACCCTTCAATTTAAACTGTTAAATGTTTAACAGTTAAATGTGGCAGTCATGGTCTGGTGGTTAGGGAACCGGTCTTGTGACTGGAGGGTCGTGGGTTCGATTGCCATGACTGAGGTGCCCTTGAGCAAGGTACCCCAACTGCAAGGCTGCCTCTGGTGGTTATGGAACCGGTCTTGTGACCAGAGGGTCGTGGGTTCGATTCCCAGGCCTGAGGCCATGACTGAGGTGCCCTTGAGCAAGGTACCCCAACTGCAAGGCTGTCTCTGGTGGTTATAGAACCGGTCTTGTGACCGGAGGGTCGTGGGTTCGATTCCCAGGCCTGAGGCCATGACTGAGGTGCCCTTGAGCAAGGTACCCCAACTGCAAGGCTGCCCACTGCTCTGGGCACGTGTGCACCACAGCCCCCTAGTGATCACTAGTGTGTGTGTGTTCTGACTGCACAGATGGGTAAATGTGGAGGACAAATTTAGATTGGGGTGAAAATCACAATTGACTTAGCTTTACTCCACTGAGCAAATGAGAACATTGTGCAAATATGTGCCGGTAAGTGAAGTTCTAGAAACCTCTTCTCGCTGAGCCTAATCTGCCTTACTTTGAGACAAAGTTGTTTCAAAATTCCAGAATATAGGAGAAATTCAGCATCTATGGCTAACCTAAAAAACTCCTCAAGAATTGTAGAACCTTCACAACTTCCACCAAACAGGTTTTCACTTTCCTCTTGCCTTGGGAGTTTTGTTTATAACATCTTGTATTTTGTGTTCTGATGGTCTGGTTTTTCTGGTTGTCATTTGTGCACTAGCAGCTGTATAATGTCTTTATGTGGTAAGCTGCTCTCTAGGTATCTACATGGCATTCTGACTACTCAATACCAACTATCAAATGATCACTGATGTGATGGCCCTTATCTCTGTGACAGATCACATATGTGCAAAGCAATATGGGTAGATATGAATAAAAATTCATAAACCTACATACAGTTGGGCTAACCATGTTAATTTGAGAGAAATGGGCAAACACATGACAAAAGGGAACTTCAGAAGTTATTTCTATTATAAATTTTCAAGCAATTTCAAAATACATGAATAAATATATAATACATTTTCTAAATCCATCAACTGCCTGGGTGCCATTAAGGACCAGTCTCACAGCAGCCCTCATTGGTGGTTCTTAACACATTTCTATGAATTTAAAGCTAGCTCTTTGTGGTTGACCATTAAACAATTGTATAGAAAAAATAGGTGTTACAACTACCTCATTTAAGCTTTTATCTACAATAACTAATAGCATACAGTCCTGTTTCATTAGGTTAAGAAATATTTCTAAAGTAGAAAATGGGTTTAACGTTGAACGACACAAATGGTCTCATCACATCCGCTTGACAGAGAAGGCGGTAACAACAGTAAACTGACAGCTGTAACCTGACTGTGGACCTGAACATGATCAGCTAAAGTAGCTAACGCACTGAGGTACACAGCAGAAATCACTGTTATGGTTGTTCCGTTTCTGGTACATTGTTGGTCTTGACAAATACATCCCTCCTCACTAACATTCACATATTAAAATTAAGTCAAACGTCAACGAACAATGTTCGAGTTTTCCCTTTTTCTCATAGACCTTTGACTGGCTGCCTTGATTCTGGTAGGACCAGTAGGCCTATCTTTTTTTAATACTGATGGAAAAAAGTGACGATGTGATTATATCGGTCTGTAACATGCAGTCAGAGCTCTTGACATTTTCATAAAGTAAAAGCTCTAGGTAAAATTAGCGTTAGCTCGTTAGAGACGCAACTTTACCGTTAGCAGATTACTAACGTTAGCAAATACATATCCTCGTAGCCACATATGTATGAGGAAGCGTATAATTTAAACCCCATTTTGGTGGCTGGAGTTATAGATGTCAACCCGAATATGCGATAGACATCGGTTTTGCTCATCTTTGGTACCTCTTGAAGGCATGAATAAAACATGTTAACAGTGGCTCCTACGGAAGACCCAAATCGGAAGTGATCTCACCTGTTTTACAGAATACCGAAGCATATTTTCAACATTGAAAAATTCATGTCTTCTCTTCCAATCTGTTTAATCCTCTCTGCAAACTAGCAATACCAACAATATAAGAACCAACCAGACTAACTTTACTGTCAGTAATAAACGGTGATAATCATTGTTTTTCTCTGGCAGTTTTTCCTGTCGTAAAGTCTCAAAATTATATGGAACTATAAAAAGTATTTATTAGCTATCGATATTGCTGGATTGTATACTTTTAATCCAAACTACAAGTTGTCTACACTTGCTGTCTATAGTGTACTTGCCAGCGGTGTGTTTTAAGACGTCTTATAAATTTTCACTTTGTCCTTTATCTTGAACCTCAATCTGACATTTTTTGTATCCGAAGGTGATTACATTATCAGTGTTTCCAGCCAAGCTAAATTTCATGTCAGCCTGAAAGCTACAATAAATGAATAAACTGTTCAGTCTAACAGGTTAACCGCTCGCGTGTGATTAGATAGAAATATAAAGTTATATCAAAACAGTAGATATTTAAAACAATAGGTAACATTCTCTACAACGGGTAAGATTATTGTTTTTGCCCATACTTAAATTCCACGAGTCTTAAATAACGATCGCGAGTCAGTAAATATCCGAAGTGCGATTCGAGTTAGGATCGCTGGTTCGAGAAAGATATCTTGACCTGAACCAAGACTCGTAGAAGATTA
Organism: Brachyhypopomus occidentalis; assembly: GCA_020368025.1. NCBI lineage: Eukaryota > Metazoa > Chordata > Actinopteri > Gymnotiformes > Hypopomidae > Brachyhypopomus > Brachyhypopomus occidentalis. Next base: position 1,298,501 of record JAGXOD010000038.1, on the reverse strand, counting down.
TTTGTCTCTTAGGATTCCAAGTCTTATACTCTCAAGTCATGGGTTTGATGAGTGTATATCCAAAATCCATATGATGTAGTAACAACTCAGGAATGTGTTACAGACTACATGTTGGACCATGCTTTTAGGACTGTCATGCAGCTGTGTATTTCAGATCGAATGTGTATTTTAACTTTCGAACTATGTGCTAGACTAGTAGAGTCAGATTGACAACAGTTTTATGATTGTGTAACACGTTCTGTTGAATTGAAGTCGAATTGCATGTTGAACTGCACGATGGAGTCTTGTTTCAGACTTCAAGTCATACTGCACGTGTTCATTTATACTGTTACATAATGTGTTCGTGTTTCAGACTGTATGGGGCTTTGGACTGCTTGTGTTTCACAATACGATTATTGCTGCATGTCAGACTGCGAATGTCAAAGAGCACCACAGATATTGGCTCCCTTCCTGTTTAATCTTAGACTTTATTCAAAAGCGTTATGTCCTTTGCATGTAAAATATTTTGTTAACTTACTGTCATCATAAAATTAAATGCCTAATCTGTTTAATGGATCCTAAAATTATATTTTTATTCATCGTCCTCTTCTTTTTCTTCTTTTTATTATTACTGTACTGGTATCATTATTATTACTGGTGTATGTAACAGTATGTAGTTAGCCACCTTTGATTTGAGGTGTGTCCAAGAGAGTTGGAATTCCTTTACTTTTGTCGAAAAAGTATTGAGCAACATCTTAAATCGACAGTTAGGTTTCAGAATGATCAAAAATAAAATCTTGAAGATCAGGTTAACATACTTTCTGCTAACCCGTTATTATATACCACTTTGTAAGCAAAAGGGACTAATGTAAAAAAAAATTAATTCTGTAGTTACACAGCTTTAGCTAAAGGGTTTGTTCAGTACCATTGGACTGATCTTGATCTTGCTCACATGCTCTCTCTCTGTCTCTATCTCTTCCTTTTTCTCTCTTTCTCAAACACACCTTTTTAACATGATGGATCTCTAGGACCTCACCTATGTATGTGACATTTATCGCAAATAATTTTAAACACACTAAAAAATATTGGAGCTTCTGCAGCTGCTGCATGTAAGTCATGTTCCTGGACTGCTTACAGTTAAAGAGTCAAATGCAGTTTTGATAAAGCAAAGGCTTTATTATAAAAACAGTCCAAAAATAAAATCCAAAAAACAGGCAGAGGTCATACACAGAAAGGCAGAACAATGAGACAGATAAAACAGATGAGAGCAGGGGAAAAGGAGAAATAAGGTGTATAAGGCAAAAGCATGTGTTAAACAGAGAGCATACTAAATACATGTTATTGTAAGCAAAACAAATCAGGAAATATAGGGGTTTATATAGACAGTCACACAAGGGAATTAACCACAGAATTGCATACATAAATGGCACATTGGCTGCTGGATTGTGCATAATCGTACTTGTCAACTTGTCATAAATCTGAGAAGACTGAATTGCAAAAAAGATGCCTGAGTCATGAGCTACAGGAGAACAAAAGTCATTTCATTAAGATTAATGTGACAATAAAGTGGTATTGACCACAGAACATCAGAAGTTGAATTGTAATTAAACACAGGATAAAATGTCAGATATCCTATGCCAAACCATTAGAATTTCACAAAAGGGCCAGCCCTCTCACTCTAGCAGCCACAACATTACACTAGCATTTATTAAATATTTGTGACTGTAATGACTTTTCTTGCTTTTATCTTTTAAGTAGGGTTTTTTCAGTATATATTTGAGTATATCTAGGCATCCATACTGACTGTATCTAATAATATCTTTGCTTAAAGTTTCTTCCTGATTTTAACCTAAACTAACTAGCTAGAGATTTTGTTCTGAGTAAAACAATGAAGCACTTTTTGTAAGTCGCTCTGGATAAGGGCGTCTGCTAAATGCCGTAAATGTAAATGTAAATGTAATATCACAAGCTCTTCACAGGGGTCATCAGATAGGAACATCATCACAAGCTCTTCACAGGGGTAATCAGATAGGAACATCATCAAAAGCTCTTCACAGGGGCCATCAGGCACCTAACTTTGTCAGTGTTTTGCTGAATTAAGTCCACTACACCTTTGGAAGGGGCAAGAGTGAGGACTTGCAATGACATTTTTCCTCGTTGTATGTGATCATGAACATGTAGGTATTATTTCACCTTTACAAGTCTAAAACCAAACATTAACTTTCTTTTTAAATGTACAATGTTCTCCACACATTTCAGTCTTTTCTTCTGTGATGACAACAAGAGCTGATTAGCTGATGAACAGATAAATTTATACCCCATAGCTGAAGAACAATTAACAAGTTCAAAGGGGCAGCGTTTTACAATCAATATGCTAGCAAAATCACATGCTTCTACAGCATGAAAATAAGGCCTATGCAAAGGGGAGGATACACCATGATATAGGATGTCTTATTGTTCTTGGTAATATATCCATCCAGCGTTGATGAGTCTCCTTCATCTCCTCACAAACAGTACTTGCAACTTGAGCTACTCTGAAGTCCTGTAGTGAGGACGGCAGATTGAACCAATAAGCCATCATTGTGCAGACTTCATTTTGACCCTCCCACAGTGCCCTGGAATGAGCAATGGGAACCACACATTTTTCCCTGTAGTGGAGAGTCAAAGTTTTGGAGCCTCAGCAACCAGTCAGTCTTGAAACGAGGGCAGTTGAAGACCAAGGTTAGAGCACAATGGTCAGTATAAATGTCAAATGTTTCATCCAGATAAGGTCACCACTTCTCCACCACCCACACTACTGCCAAGCATTCCTTCTCAGGTACAGAATACCTTCAGTCAGCACCACGCAGAACCAGTTAAGCATATGATTTGCTATCTCTGCTAATGTTGTGAAAGGGCAGCTCCTGGTCCGATGTCACTAGCATCCGTTTGAACTTGGAATGTTAGGAAGAGTTTGAATTCTTTGGTGGACTGCTTAGATTATACTGTTGTGTTGATTCAGGGGTGGGTACCCATTCTGGTGCAATCATTGAAATAATAAGAACTGTGGCTGTGTTTTCAGGGATGACCCTTGATATGTTGCTTCAGGAACAGCTTCCTCTATCGTTGCTGAAACTGCTCTTGTTTGGAAAGAAATTGTTTCTCATCTACAGTTGGTGGAACTGGAATTGGTGTGTTTAAAAAAGATTATTTGGGTAGGCGGTAATTTCAAATGCTTTAATTTTGTCATATGCAACTACATGCTAACTCGTGCAGTTGCACGTGACAGCCAAACACACATCATGGAAGAATAACATGCTTGTCCACATTTGTGGTGTATCCACTCTGGTCCTTTTATGTAGGCAAAATGAAACAGAATTTGTGAGCACATACATGCTGTCAGGAACATGAGTAAGTGCCACTTAAGGGAGGTGGCACATGAAGTCAGCTATTTATATTTTATTGTGCTAGAAATTGTCTATCAGCCCCCTAAGGGTGAAGACCATGATAACATTTCTTACAGAGGGAGGTTTGGTACACTGCGCTCCATCGTCTCTGTGTCTTACTCCATGCTCCCTGCTCAAGCCAGAAAAAAATATGCTTATTTTAATAAGTATTAAAATATGTCAAATAAAATGTGTTTTTTTAGTAATGAAAAAAACAACACTTTAAGAAAGGTGTCATGGTTTTTTGAACTGAAGGAAAACCAACAGCAGCCTACAAAAATCTAAATCTAAAATTATAGATTGTGTAGTATTAGTAGTATTGTTTAGCCTACTACTAGATGAAAAACTGTCATATATTTTAGACACATGTCTTTTTAGATGCCTCAGTTAATTGTTTGTGGTAGTGGTAACCTCACCATACATGTTCATCATTAGTAGTTTTAATTCGGGATGTGTATTTTTGATAATTTTCATATTTTTTTGTGAAAATACCTAGAGACCCCCAGCTTGTAAAAACATGTGTTGTCATGTGTTACACTGGAGCAGGGCCAAAGTAACATTGGAGCAAGAGAAAACAGCAACACTCCACCTTTACACAACCCCACTCCTCCCAGGAGAAATAGCACTGCTCCCCGGTGTCACTCTCACTCACCGTCCTCACTTCACTCTGCTCACATACTCTGGTGTGCAGGCTGCACAGAAAAGACTCCTTACAGAGAAATATATACTTTAACTCGCACACTGGAAATGGCCTTTTCCAAGAAATGGCCACTAAAGATGCAGTTGATCTGCAGTGAAAGACCCCACTAGACTGAAGATTCAAAAAGCTCCAACAGAGTGCTAGGACATGTATATTTTTAGATGTGTGAAAGTTACGTGATCCTGCCAAATGTCGGTTCAAAGGTATGAAAGGGAGAGAAAGCACGTGGCAACCAATACAGAAATGACCATGACATTAACAACACAGGCGGAGATGACTCTCTGGGGCCTGAAGAGTCTTCTTTAGAGCTATGTTCTTTGAAAGAGACAGATCATAATAGAATCTGGGTGTTACCTATTGTTGAAGGAGTAAAATTAATTATGCAATTGGGCACAGTATCAGCAATGTCAATCATTACTCACCAAACTTACAAAGAAATATTTTAACATGTGAAACTGAAATGAACGTAAAACATTTACAAACATGAAAAGAAAGCAGCTGTGGGAATTGTAAAAGGTAACATGAAGAATAAAAGTAAACACAAGATAGTTGATAATAATTTTGTATAATGGGGTACCATGGGGTACCATAGTTTGAATGTGAATGGGTAAAGAGTATTAAACTCCTTTGGCAATCCATAAAGGCAGCGCAATTCATGTTATCATTATGGGTTCTGAGAGAAGAGAAGCCATCTCGGCCACATGATCGGTCAGCTCAGTTGTTTCAATAGGAAATTGGAACTCTAAGACATGAGGGCACAGCTATCAATTGATGCCAATAGCAAAAAGCACTTGTCCTTGTACTTTACATTGAATGTTTATTTTTTTGTGTTTATTTGCACTTCTAGGTATTGTTTTTTATTCCTGTTGTTTAATTCTGAATCTGTGTTTATTTGCAATACTAGGTAATGGCATTGGTCTCTATAGTTTAGTAATAGTGTGGTTCAACTGGTCAGACTGGAAAACACCTATAATGTCAAATCAACAAGCATATCTACAGATGGAATTTAGGTTCTATCTAGAAAGTATCTCAGCATAAACACCCACAAGGGTCTATTTTAATCTAATAGACTGGCATTACAACCCTGAGCTATTTATGCTACCCGGATGCTCATCGCTCACCTGCTCGTGTTGCACCACGTGTAAAGCTGTTTCCTCATTTCCTCATCATTGGCAATGTCACGTCAGGCCCACCCAGACAGTGAGGAGAGCTTTGACTCTTCTTTTATTATAACTATGTGTTCAGGCTTTGTGATTCTGATAGTCTTGCATATTTGCTGTTTGTCACTGTGTTTGGTAAAGGAAGTTCAATCAGTATATATATAGTTGGCACTTTGCCTTATTAACTGATCATCAGCCTTCTAGCCATTTCCAGTGCTCAAGGATGTACCATCAATGGCAGTTCTTAATTTACAATGTTGGGTTTTTAAGGGCTTATCATTATGCCATTAACTTTAGGCATCTGAGCAACACGGCAGAAGGAATGGATCCAGTTGGATGGGTCCACATTGCACAGGTGGAACCTGTCCCAAAACAACAATTAAAAAACAGAGAGACCCAAGTTTTGGCAAAGGTGTATGAAATTACGAAGATGTCTGTTGTAAGTGATCCACAAATTCTTGAAAATTCAGTTCCGGTTGAGCAACTGAGTATTTGCCAAAGCTGTATTATGTTGGGTTCAAGTACTGGAAGCTCTTCCCAAAGGACACCTGGGTGTTTTTAAAATGAAAATCTGTCTAGAAGTGCTACACAGTGACGTGGACTTCACCAAATAGAATTCCTGGGTGAGAAATGCTCATAAAAGTGGCCTGAAACCTTTATTGAAAAGAGGAGTTCCAGGCTTTTGTTAAAAAAATAGTATTAAAGACATTACCATTGTGCTCTACCATCACTACAAATAGCCATGCTGAGAAGTTTATATCAGCCAAATATCCAATGTCACTACTTAATCCTCAACTGATGAAACTGTACTAATTCATAATTCAATGTACTAATATAACAATTGTTCGTCATTTTGGATAAAAGTGTCCGCTAAATGCTGTCAATGTTTTGTTCACTATTTAATAACATTTTGTGTGAGGTATCTAGGAATATGAAGTTAGGTATGTGTACATGTATTTCTACAGCAGAATATGTTATTCTTGAGAGTTCCATCTAAATAATAAAGCATTCATTCACATCTTACATGAATTCCGAAGTTACAACAAAGTAAGAGAGTTGCATCGGTCATCTGTAGATGCTCAAAACTGAACTGAACTGAAAATTAACATTGTGAAAATTAACTAATTGAAACTGCAATACTGAATTTCAGCAACAGATGGTAGCACCCATCCACTTACAGGGAATAATGCAAGGTGTAAAGCCTGACTTAAAGTAAATTTAGCAAAAATCTGCAAAACAGTAAACAGTGTGATTACACATGTTACCCATCAAGTTTAATTAAATCAGTTCACACAGGTCTACTTTATGCAGACATCTTTGGAACAATCTAGGGGAACAATCTTTATGGCTAGATTGTCCTGTCCTGGATGAACAATATTAACTCAAGACATCTGTAGTAAGAAGTAATGACAAGTGCCCTTGACACTGGCATCTGTGGTCCACCTTCGGGGGTGTGTCCCACTTTGACCAGCCCATACTCAGAGCAGGTGTTTCTGTATACTATGCCAGCCACTTGGTTATGGCATGCTATGTATGCATCCTGTTGTTGTGTGCTAGACTGTCTCAGAGGCATCATTGCATAGCCAGAATTTGGGATCGTGCCTGTGGTATCTCCCAGCCTCTGTTCATCTTGTATTCTGAGTTCGTTCCTGTGCTGCCATGTTTAGTGCCTCTGTGCTGTCTCTCATTCCAGGCTTTCCCAACCATCGGTACGATTTTTCAATATCAGCCTCTTCCACTTTTTGCTTGTGGCACTTACTGTGCAGGGGTTTTTGCTCCCATGATGGTTCCTGTTCCTCCTCACTTAGTGTAAAGTTTCAGAGTGCTGGATTTGGAGTGAAACCCTCTATGCATTGAGTAGTTCCATTGTCTTAATGTCAGTGGCTTCTGTCTCTTCCCTTGGCCAGCTAATAATGCCAGCAGGGTATCTGATGACAGGTAGAGTGTAGGAGTTGATGTCCCAGATCTTGTTCTTCCCATTCAGCTGACTTGTCAGGACTTGCCTCCCTCTTTGTAAGATTTTGGCTGCAGCGTTTTCCTTGTGGCCTCTTCATAATTCCCAGTTGCCTTTGGGAATCAAAGGTATTTGTAGTTGTACTCAATGCCTGGCATAGTCAGAGAGTAGTTTGGTTAGCACAAGGGACTGTATTAGATTACTAGTCTGTGTTGGCATGTATTTAATTCCATTTCAAACTACAAATTGGATTGGATGTTTCAGACTGAATGTCAAACTTGCATGTTTCATACTGAGTGTTGGACAGCATGTGTTTCATACTGTATTGCACTGGATTTCTGTGTGTCAAACTGCGCATTGGACTGTGTTTGAGTGTATCAGATTATGTATTTTATACTACATGTCAAACATGTTTTGCTCCATGTCTTTCTGTGTCAGATACGGTTAAAAGCAGCACAAATATTGTCTCCCTTATTTTCTTAGACTTTGTTTATAAGACTCATTAGAGTCATGTTATAGCATCTATAATATTAATCAGTTTGCATAATACTAATGTTCTTTGAGATTACTGACCTACAACAACAACAATTATTATCATAATAACAAATAGTATTATTATATTCTGTATTATTGTTATTATTGTATCAATATTGAATAATTTTAAGGGGGCATCACCCTCAAATTTCAGGGAAATATGTTTCATAACTGGAATAGAGGAAATTATGATATATCAATCTCGTTACCGAACGTGAAGCTCAGAGTCTCAGTGACCCAATACCACTGGAAGAAATATATTTGCCACAGCAATTGGTTTAATGAACAAATGCAAATTTTCTTGATGAATATATATCAACAATTTAACGTTATAATACATACGACGCATAAGGTCGAAACTTGGTTTAGGTTCAGAGTTAATCAAGTTATTAACTGAATCAGAGGAAGGACAAACTAACTGAAGTTAAACTAACTATGACACAGAAAACCGCACAGACCATTAGAACCAATGTTAACCAACCCAAAAGCTACGATGATTTAAAGTAAAAGGAAATGGAGGAAAATGCCTTATGAATGAAACTATTTGTCACGTTTAACTCCGCCCTCTGTCCTTGCCTCGCGTTGTTCGCCCTACCCCGCCCTGTTTTCCGTCTCCATGGTTTTCCCCGTTGTCTGTTACGCCCCTGCTCTGTGTATTCCCTGCCCCCGTGATCATCCGTGTCTCATTCTAGTTCCCTGTCTATGTGTATTTAGCTTCCCCTGTCGTGGCCCCCGTTGTCGGTTGTCCGTCGTTTCCTTGCTCTGTTTGCCCCGTTTCCTAGTTTATGTTGTATAGCTATTTCCTGCCCTATATTTTCTGCATTAGTGTTCAGCCTGTTTTCCCTTGTGTTCCCCTGGTGTGTTTAGTTAGTGTTGTTTCTTAGTAACTCTTCCGTGTTAATTCCGCCTTTCGTGTAGTTCTAGTCTTTGTTTAAATGCCCCTAGTTTTTTGTTTACCTTGTGCGTTTATTCTCCGTTCGCGTTATGTTCTTTAGTTATCGTTTCATGTCCACCGTTGGGTTTATAAGTGATTGTAGTTTCCCCGTGTTCCGTAGCTCGTTGCTCTGTCTTTGATGTGTTTCCCTGTCCTGCAGTGTTCCCTTTCTCATTTGTTACTCATTATAATTAAAACATTCATATTCTGCGATTCCATCGATATCTGACACTATTAACTGGAAGACACTGGCGTATCTTACATCTATGCTAATATTAGATGAAATAGTGTATGAAGTAGTATGTCATCCGGGGATGTTTCGCGTACTGGAAAACTTCTTTTTATTCGCATACGGCATACTGATTTGGGGCCCAAGCAGTATGCCAGTAGTATGTAGTAGGCTATTTCGAAAACGTCTATTATGTTAGTGACCCCTGATTTATTGTATTCCTGGTCTGTAAGTTGCTCCTGTGTTTCTATTCGTGATGGCAAAAGTGGGGCTTTTGGGAGATCGAATCAAAGGAACCAATTCATTCGGGAAATGATTCGATCTTGTGAGACGTTCGAATCATCACACGCCACAGTGACATCTAGTGGGCAACCAGGGCCTAAACCCACAACTTTTTCTTAACAGAAACAGAAGTAATGTGTTTTTATGAAAAATGACATGAAATATTCCCCCATAGCATATTGTGTCCCTAAATAAATTTTAGCCATGAAACTATATAATTTTGCAGAGAACAGGGTTGTTTTAATGATGTCATTAAGATACACTGTTAGTCAGTGGATTGATATAGCTGACATTATTCATTTTACATTGCAAGGTAGGGAATGCTTGTGTAGTACTTTATTTATTACACATTACAAGAAACATGATCTGTTCCATAGTGCTTGGATTAAGTTTTTTCTCTTGCTCAGAATTTCTTCATCTGAAAGCAAGCACTCTGGAAATCAAGCACAGTTTGAGCGGAGTAATTGCGTGACGTAACGAAACCCATTTTTGGAACAGTCACGTGGCTTTCTCCTTTTGATACGGACTTCCAAACAGTGTTTCGGAACACTGTGACTCAAATGAATCGATTCAGTTCGATTCCGCGTTTCGAGTTTGACATCACTAGTTTCTATGCCTGTTTTCTGTCCCTTGTTCCTAGTTCTTGTATTTGTAATATTCTTTGTCTTTTGTTATCTAACTTATCCTGTCTGGTTGTTGGTTTCTTGATTTGTTGTAGCTTCTTTTGAATTAGTTAGTTAATGCCGCAACATTCTCGTACCCTCCGGGTCAGTATGGCTCGGCTGGAGGAGGCTTATTTTAGTTCTGTCAGCACCCCAGTTAATAAACCATGTCCTCCTCAGCATTTGTGTCCATCTCCTAGCTCACAGATGTTACAGACAGTAGGCTCTCAGAGCAAGAAATTGGAAAATCTTCCGCTTCCTCATGCTACATTATTGTTGTTGTGCATAACAGTATGTGCTTAGACAATTTTGGTTTGGAATATTGAAGAATGGTTTTCTCTAACCAGTTATAAATACCACTATGCAGAGACGACTAAAGTGAATAGAATGGATTTCTATTGTTCCCCTGCTTTAGGTAAATGCTGTGTTCAAAACAAGTGAAATCATGTTGTTGCTCTCTCAGACTGTTACTCTCTCTCTTTCCTTTTTCTTCTCGCTCAAGTGCATGTCTTATCAGACACAAAGAGGGTGAACCTCACCCCTTCTTACTCAAACACAAATCCCCGTATCCTATTGTCTCATGAAAATAAACATGAGGATGAGTCACAGATGTGCACATGCTCCTCTGCTGGTAAAACTGGTCAACTTTGCACAGCTGTTCATCTGCTGTGTTTTCTGTGTTCTCCTGTGCACATCCAATGTGTTTTAAACCAGGGACATCTGGTCTGAGGCACTAAACTGAGGCACTAAACTTTGTGAAGAATCTGTGCCGTTCTCAAAACATTTAACCATGACCGTGTCTTATAGCCTAAACTTAATAATGAAATACAAAAATGAAATGGTTTATAAATTGAAACATGAGGATTGTTATATTCACCTTTCAGTGCAGCTTTTTATGAATAAACACAAAAGCTTAAAAAAACAACTTTCTATGTTTTAATATAAAAGAACTTTAAATATGAGCATATACATTTTAATCTGGTGCATGTAGACCTAGATGTACCCATGAGATAGCCATGGTTTAAATGTACATTTTATGCATAAACACTTCAGTATTCACTGGATATTGACTCTGTAATTATATGTGGCTGCTAATGTTGATAATTTTGTTCTTTTCTGCCCCGTGTTATGATGGCAAGCACTGTTCATTTCACCTGATGTCAAGACAAACAGTTGGAGTTGGACTATACTAGTACTCAGAGTGTCAAAAAATAAAAAACACTGAGAGAAACATGTGAAATACACCGAGCATACACAGAACATGAATACCCAGTTGTGTGATAGTAAGACCAAGCACAAAGGGGCTTAAATCTTAAAAAAAAATCTTAAATCCTAATGGAGGACAGGTGGGATGCTGCTGAAGACATGCAGGTGTGGAGGTACCTGTGATACCTGAAACTATACTTTTATAATTTAACTATATAATTGAACAATATGTTTAAAGAATTTAACTATATCATTTAATTACACATTGTGCTTGTATTTAACTAAACAAATGCTTGGATGTACAATCATGTTTGGCCAATAAAGCATGACTCTGATAAATAGTATTTAGATAAATAGTATCTAAAATGTTTTTTAGGTAAGATGTTGCTATCACGTTCTGGACGCCCCCTGCCTCCAGGTTGTTCATGTTGTCCTGTTGTTGTGACGTCGTGTTCATCCATCAGGTGGGCATGGCCCATTAGGAAACCTGAGGGTCGTCTGTCTGCCTATATATGTTTTGTCTTTGTAACAGTTGACTGCTGGTTATTGTATCCTTAAATTGGATTAGTTCACAGGTTTTGAGTTTGTGCACTTTATCCATTAAATCCTACATTTTCCCTGAGACCGGCGTGATCACTTCCTTTTTAATTTGCACTCCCTCGGACACAGTTGCACTTTACACAAACTGTTTTTGAGGCTCCAACCAGATTTTCATACTGCTCTTTTTCTGTTTTAGGATACTGATAAACCTAGATAATACCTAGAGAATACCAGTGCAGTTATAATAAGCCATCAGGAGGCATCAGTATACCATTAGCAAATACTATAGGTATAAATTGTTGTCTGCAGCTTGTTAGACCAATCTGTAAACATGCCAATGAAAAGTAAAATATACTAAAAATTTCAAATTCTTTACTAATCATAGTATTCTCATTTTCTAGAAAATATTTCCACACTTCCCTTTTGCATACTTTGTTCAAACAGGGAAAATATTAACATGTACGAAATGATTATTTAATTAAATTTCTTATATTCTCAAAGAATAAAATCATGTCTTATAGAAACATTATTATAGACAATAACTAAATCACATTTGACTAAACAAATGTAAAAATGAATTACCCATTAAAATTATTTATTTGATTAGAATTATGATAAATAGTAATAAATAACTTGTTTGATGTTTCAGACTAGCATTTAATCCAGCAAAGCACGCCAGTCAATGATCAATCAAATGCAGCAAAACTAATTTATATGATTACAAATAACTTTCAAAAGAGTCCATTCCGTGTTGTGTACTGCACATTATAGGACCGTCTTCTATTGAAGCGCCTCCTTAGAGCAGCACAGCAGCCACACAGTATGCACTGGGATGTGTAGAGAGAAAAACATATTCAGAAAGAGAAGGGGAGACAGACAGAGGACAAAAGAGGGAAAAAAATGAGTTCCTGATGGGTTCCTACCATTGTTGTTTATTTATACTGTTATTCAGCAAAAACACTATGTTTTGGCAGACAGAGTGCTTAAAATGAGCTTTCGTGATACTTACACAGAGTTGAATCCAGCAGAGTATGATGGCTATACTACAGGGTATAATGATAGCCAGGACCCATCTAGAAAATGACCTCACAGTGTTGGTGCTGTTTCCGGGTCTTGTAGTATATAGAAGAGCAAAATGAGTGGTGGTGGTCTGGATAGAGGTTACTGGTGTATTTAGAGTTGTGGTTGGCAACAAACCACTAATGTTGAGTATCTGAGCAAGAAATCCACTTGGTGACATGATGTCACCTTCCCCAAAGACATATTGTGCATTGGCTTGAATCACTGTAGCATTACTCCTGTGAGAAGAAAAATAAACCAAACTCAGACACTATAAGGCAAGAGTCAAAATTAAGTAAAAGTCCACAAGTGCACAAGTGTTGCGTCACTTACATGTAGTTTGCTTGCTGGAAGACGAAGGGTGTAGCATTTGGGGCATTTAAGATTTTGTTCAGCTGAATATAAATGTCAAGAGTAAATGTTTAACTCATTTATATCAACAATGTATATTTTTGAAAATTAAAGGGCAAAATTCAGGACAAAGTAATTCAGACGTTTTGGTTCTGATTAGGGTAAAATGGGTTCACACTTACCAGGCTATTTATGGTGTTTTGGATTACATCATATGTTTCATTCCTTAGTTCAATGTCCATAGCAATCCTTATATTGTAAATTCTGAACCCAAAGTTTATGATGAATGAATTTTCACTTGTTCCTAAAATAGATATTAGTGGTATTAGAGAAGAGATGATTAACACATACTGAAATGCTGAAATTATACTTCTTATAATTTAAGATTAGTTGTTTTGAGGCTCATAAAATAAGTCACAAAAATTCTAGAACAGCTGTGTTTTCTTTTACAGTGCAGGTGAGAGTAACTGTGAAAGAGACTTACTCTGATAGGTAATGTTGTGTATGCTCACAGAGTTCTTTAACTTTCTGATACTTCGCTTTACTCTAACACTCGACTCCACCAGAACACTAGCAGCACTGAGAACCTCAGCCTCACTAGGTACAGTTGTTACATTCTTAAATACCAGGTCGATATAAATGATCACAGTGCCCAGTCTGAAGAAGGTTAAAATGAGATTAGTGAAATACATTGTGATGGAGATGGTGAGAAAAATAATACATACTCATTTTGTGCAATGGGACCAATGAAAAATCCTATAATTATGCCAAGCTGCATATATCTCATTATTTAAATGGAATTCATAACTTGAAAACTTCATGTGTAGCATGTGTGATACATAGGCACACAATGTGAAAACATTGCTATCATTACACTTACTGAGTTGAAGCTGTGGTGCTGTGCATAGTTGTGCTAGCTGTGGAAAATGTGGTTGTTGTCATAAGTGTGGTTTTTGTCATACCTACAAAAATATGGATTTGACTTACACATGTTGATAAAAACATTCCATGAGCAGCAGTAGCATAATATGCAGAATAGATTATGAATTGCTTAAGGATATTTAAAGGTAATGCACCATTTAAATGTGAAATCAAACTCAAGAAACGGACTGGTTTTGTAGTATCTTCCTCCTGGAAAACATAAAGCATGAACCCAAAAATCTGATTGAATGTGCTCCTGTAAACCAAAAATGAGGGGTTAGTAATTATTGTAATTTAATAATAATTGTTTTGTGCAAAAGAGTGTAAACACGCAGATTCGCTACATACCTAAAGTCAGTGATTTGAGGTTTGAAAGAATCATTCTCTGGATCAGTCAGTACTGTGTTAAGCTAATCAAAAGATATTTGATTAGGTAAACCTACACACATGAAAGAAAGTAGTCATGTCTGTTTAATGGAGGACTCACAAGTAAAATATGTCTCTCCATTTTGAGCTTATAAACTCATTATACCATAAGGAAAGTTTTACATTTCTAAATTTCTATGCCACACTCCCTTTTTTAAGCATTTCTTAGTTATAGAGAAAATATTCTTAGACTCTAGAAGACTTACAGCTTCATTAATTGAGATCTGCACTTGGCTGTAGGTGGAGTTTCTGAGGTCAGTGCTGTTTGGCATGCTGATGTTACTGAGACTGAATGTGAAAATGACCGCATAGGATGTGTCTGAAATTTCTGTGCAATAAAGCAAATGTAGTTTTTGATTAGCAAAACAAAATACTGATGTCATGGGGATGCAAGCAGGCAGTGTATGGTTGTAGCTGTAATCAGCAAAACATACTCTCGTAGGAATTGTTTAGCACTTTCACAGAAGCACTGAGGTTTGATGGCAGAGTGCTCAACAGAATTCTGATAGCTCTGAACACCGCACTCTGACCAGGGATGGGAGATGATGTGTTGAACACAAGCGTGGCGTTGGCCACAGCTGAACCAATTCTAGAGAGGCAAAGCATCATTGTCATTATTTTCAACAATTAATAATATAATGCATTAAATATAGAAATAAATAATTAAATATACATTTTGGAGGAATTTTCAGGAGACGTCATCCCCAGGTTTGCTGATGTTGAAGACACTGTTGTATATGAGGCTGCAAAAGAAAACATTTAATGACAGTAAATAAAGAAAATATGCTTTGATTTTCAATAGGCTCTTGGTGTAATCTGTAAAGCAACGCAAATAAATGGGTTGAAATTAAAAGATTTTGCATAACATAGCATACAAGAATCATGCTAAAAGATCATGTGAAAGTGAGGCCTTGATAACTTGGCACTATTTTGGAATTACTATCTTAGTTTTTCTCATCAAATGCATGTGAAAACTGAATTATTTGCAATTTTTACATAACAAAACTGTTCTGTTTACAGAAGTACTGAAAACCAACAAAGTTGGTGGAGCCCAAAACACAACAGAGAATCAGTGTTCTGTCCTCTCATCAATCTATTCTTGGTAACTCTGTGTTCTTTCCAGTGCTTCTAACTTCTACATTTATTTGCGAATGATCTTACATTTACTGTAATGCTACAAGGTGATAAAGTTTAAAATTTTGCACTAGCTGTCCAGCCCTGATATCATACTTGCACTTCCACTCATTTGTTACATTAGATTAGATTAGATTCAACTTTATTGTCATTGCCATTGTCAAGTACACAGCAATGAAATGAAGTTCGTCTGGGGCCACAGTATACAGCACCGTGATCCCAGAGCAGCTGCTGCATCAGAAACGTGCTGCCTTTCGCAGATGGGGGAAATAGAGAGATGAAAGCCGGAAGAAGAGATCCAAATTAGGCTGGATTAGCAAAAGGAGATAACCTTCTACGTGACCTTCAATGGTATTTGGCTGATTGGCTGATGCCCTTAACCAGAATGGCTATATACTATATATTGCCAAAAGTATTCACTCACCCATGCAAATTATCGGAAGCAGTTGTTCCAATCACTTCCATGGCCACAGATGTATAAAATTAAACACCTATGCATGCAGACTGTTTGTACAAATATTTGTGAAAGAATGGGTCAATCTCAGGAGCTCAGTGAATTCCAGTGTGGAACTGTGATAGGATGCCACCTGTGTAACAAATCCAGTCGTGAAATTTCCTCACTTCTAAATATTCCATAGTCAACTGTCAGCTGTATTATAAGAAAATGGAAGTGTTTGGGAACGACAGCAACTCGTAAACTGATGGAGCGGGGTCAGCGGATGCTAAAGTGCATAGTGCGAAGAGGTCACCAACTTTCTTCAGAGTTAATCGCCCTTCAGATTGGCTCAAGAACAGCGCGCAGAGAGCTTTGTGGAATAGGTTTCCATGGTCGAGCAGCTGCATCCAAACCATACATCACCAAGTGCAATGCAAAGTGTTGGATGCAGTGGTGTAAAGCACGCTGCCACTGGACTCGAGAGCAGTGGAGGTGCGTTCTCCATCTGGCAATCTGATGGAGTCTGGGTCTGGGTTTGATGGGGAGTCTGGCTTTGGTAGTTGCCAGGAGAATGGTACTTGTCTGACTGCCTTCCTAGAAGTTCTAGCTGCAAAGGGTGGACCAACGTCATTGAACCCTATGGATTAGAAATGGGATGTCACTTAAGCTCATACGTGAGTGAAGGAAGGTGAGCGAATACTTTTGGCAATGTAGTGTATCTTAGAGGTCACAGCCCCAAGTACCCAAATCACCACTGTGATAATCTTAGTATGAAACGTTTTATGACTCTTGTTTTGGTATGTTTCAGACCCATATTGAAATGGAATGGATACACCTCTTTTTTCATCAATTTACACACAATTCTTCACAAGTCCAAAGCAAAATCACTTTTTTGGAATGTTTTAGCAATTTATTAAAAAAATGATTCCATTTCCATACGTATTAAGGAATTTGGTATGAGACAGGTGTCTTTACTAATAACGACCAATCAATTTAGTTAGATGCAGATGGAGTCCCATGAATTTGCTGAAGTTTGCACCAATGCTCATGTCAAGTTTGGAGTATCTGTTTTTTATTTTTCGTACAAAAATTATTTTGGATTGTAGAGTAGATTGATGAGGAAAAATGTTTTTGAGTTCAAGCTGATTTGAGATGATTCTAAAACACACCAAAATGTGAAAACTTTACAAGGACTTTCACCTATCACCCCTGACACACGATATTTCACGTTAGTGTACCACTCAGTGTGCTGAGTTTGTTGAGGAAGCTGATTGGTCTTTTGATATCTCCATCTTGAAAGCTGTACTCCATGTTTCCTTCAACCTTGGTTGCTGAAGTCCTATATAGAGATGTAGAAAACAAAAGGTAGTTAAGATAGCACTTGTATAATTGCAGGATAATAAGAGAAAGTGATTTTATAATTTAACATTGACGTAAACTTACAAGAAGGTGCAGTTTGTGGGTTCAAATGGTTCTGCACCAGGTTCATTTAGAAGTATGTTTAACTAGAAAGGAGAAACAATTTTATGTATAAATATTGTAACTTCTCATTATGCAGAAAGTTTCTGTAGTGGAGAAACCAGAAGATGCTCTAATCCATTGCTCGGAGGGCCTACAGGACACAATCACAGGAAGCACATCATGTCATAAAGTTGACTCATTAACCATCCCTGGTCCCTTAAAATGTCCTGAAGCATGAAGTGAGAATCTCCAAGAAAGAGTTTCTTTCAGCAACCTTTTGCTGAGGAACTCTGAAGTCATGAGTCCAGGAAGGACCATTACCCACAAATTTTAGGAACAAATGTTATCTGGACTTCCCAGAGCAGCAACCCCAACTGCCTCTTCCCCTCTGATATTCATCAATACTCATCTCCAAGAAGGCAAACATTTCAGAGATTCTTAGAACTTTTTCCTCAAGGCAGACACTGGATAATAATCTAGCCGAAAGGAAATAACTTTGCAAGACTGTCACGCCCCACGTCCCTGAGGACTCCAACCCCCAGCAGCATGCGCAACCACTCCTCCCCTGAGTACTAGGCCACCTGTTACTTGTTAAATTACAATATTTAAGACTATCACACGCTACCTACGTCGCGAAGTATTGCCTAAGCGGTTTCGTTACAAAGCATACCGAGCGTTTTTCTGATTGCTATTTATGGTTAGATCTGGTTTGTTTTGTTCTATGATTCTTTGGATTTTCCCTCTGGTACTTGTGGAGGAAATTATATTTTGACTATGTTGTTTCTCTTACAGGGATCATTATAATCTTAGTACATGTCCTTCTGACTAGCGGAGGGACTGTTGTGAAGTGATTCAGTAATAATAATATGCTTGTGTATGTGTGTGCATATACTGTAGCCTGCATTGAAGTTAGTGTGAGACGTGCGAATCCTGAGGCCATCAAACTGAACACCCTCCATCACTTGACTTTGCCGAGAAAATGAACAGAATCGGTGACAAAGGGCATTCATGACTGGAGTCAAACCACAACTGGAAACCAGTCTGACTTACTGCCGGTCATGCAAACCAAGCTCCTGCTCCGCTTGCACAGGGACTGGATAGCCCATAGCAGCAGGCCCAGTACCCCATACTCCCGCAGCAGCCCCCAGAGGAATCTCCGAGGGACACGGTCGAATGCCCTCTCCAAATCCACAAAACACATGTGCACTGGTTAAGCAAACTCTGATGCATATTCTAGGACCCTCACAAGGGTAAATAGCTGGTCCAGTGTTCCATGACCAAGACAGAACATGTAACTGAAATTCCACTATTGCTTGGACTCTCTTCTCCAGCATCCATGGAGGCAGAGGAGTGTGATCCCCCGATAGTTGAAGCACACCCTCTGTTCCTCTTTATTAAAAAGGGGAACCACCACCCCTGTTTGCCAGTTCAGAGGCACTGCCCCTCATGTCCATGCAATGAGACAAGACAACATCCAGAGCCTTAAGGAACTCAGGGCTGACTTCCACCACTGGAGCCTTGCTGGCAAGAACTACCCTTGTCACCTTAGCCCAAGTGAGTAGCAAACTTTCTCCTGAGTCCCCCGGACGTGCTGGTGGGATTGAGAAGATTCTCAAAGTATATCTTCCACCACCTAATGACATCCCCAGTCAAGGTCAGAAGCTCTCCAGCCTCACTGTATATAGTGTTGGTCGGGAATTGTCTTCCTCTTCTGAAGATTTTCCATTTGAATCTTCTCTGAGCCGACTGAAAGTCACTTTGCATGGTCTCACCGAACTCCTCCTGTTCTGAGTTTTTGCCTCCATGATCCACTTGACCCTTCGTTACCCATCTGTTGCTTCCAGAGTCCCACAAGCCAGCCAGGCCCAATAGGACTCTTTCTTCAGCATAACAGCCTCTCTTACCCGGGGTATCCACCACTGGGTATGGGGACTGCCACCATGACAGGCACTGACATCCATAATGCCACAGCTCCGGTCCTCCGCATCGACAATAGAGGCATGGAACATGGCCCACTTGGACTCAATATCTCTGGCGTCCCTTGGCATGTGCTCTGCTGGATGTGAGAGTTGAAGATATTTCTAAAAGGTTCCTCTACCAGATGTTCCCAGCAGACCCTCACGATATGTTTAGGTCTGCATCCTGGCCTGCCATCTGATCCAACTCATCACTAGGTGATGATCAGATTACAGCATAGCTCCTCTCTTTACCTAACTGTTCACTTTGAGCATGTATGAACTGAACTTGAACTAGTTCAGAAAAGCTGTGATCTGGCGCAACACAGTTGCAAAGCTACATCTGTCTACTTTTGAATTCCGTCGTTTTTATTGGACCGGAGAGTGCTGGTGGGTTTGAAGGACAGCTTTTCACACCTCTGCCTGGCTTGATTTGTGATAGTTTGTCTTTAGTAAAGACATGCGCAATACAGCAAGCCAGTTGTAAACATGCTAACCAAAGCTAAGCTATGCTACGCTACGCTCTCCAGAACACACATGATTGACTCTGTTTGGTGAAACTGAAGCAGTCATGGATTACTTTGTTAGTTGATATTTTGATTGCATATACTTAGAAGCATATACTTAGAAGGACATCATAGAAGAGAAAAAGCTTACTTTGGTTGGAGTTTATGTTGAGTTGTTTGGGTAGAAAGTTGAACCGGAGGTTAGCCCGGAGAACAGCTACGAAGTCTACAAAGGACTCGCTTATGTTTGTGAGTATAAATAAACAATTGTGCATAAGAGAATTCATACTAAGTATCGGCTAAGTATTAGATTATAAACAGTATTAGAGCATTTAAGTACTGTAGTACCTAATTATTATTAGTTTATTTAGGCCAGTGGTTTTCAACCTGTGGGCCGCGGCCCCCTAGTGGGCCGCAGACGTACTGCAAGAGAACCATAGGCCAAAAATCTTTTTTTTTCTTTTTGCTAAGTATTTTTTCTCCAATAAATGTTATATGCGAGGAAATGGGCAGCAGTCACGTTCAGCTTCTTTTACATACTGAGGTAAAGTGGCTTTCTCGTGGCAAGGTGCTGGCTCAACTTTTTGAATTGAGGGATGAATTTTTTTATTGGACTCAAACTTTGAAGTTTCAGACCGCTTCATTGAATTTGAGTGGCTTGCTAAATTGAGTTACCTCTCAGACATTTTTACCCACTTGAATGGACTCAACCTTAGCCTTCAAGGCAAATCAGTGACAGCGTTTCACGTCCAACACAAAATCGAAGCTACAATAAAGAAGCTGGACATGTGGACCAAGCGTGTGGAACAGTCAAACTATGAGTAATTTCACAATCTGTCAGATTTTCTGACAAAAGAAAATGCTTCTCTGCCAAATGCAGTTTCAAGACCGATTGTTGAGCACCTGAAAAATTTGAAAATGCAGCTACACAATTACTTTCCAGCTCTAGACGTTAATTTCAGATGGATAGAAATTCCCTTTGTCGACATATGCCAAGGAGCCCTCACAAGTTAGAGTGCATCTGATCAGGACAGCCTTATTGATCTCTCTTGTGACAGTGCTTTAAAATTAATTTTTTCACAAAACTCCTTGGTAAATTTTTGGCTTCATGTTAAATCAGAGTACCATGATCTCTCAGACAAGGCAGTGAGATTCCTGTTGCCGTTTCCCACAACGTATCTCTGCCAAACTGGATTTTCTTTGTTGGTGATACTCAAGACCAAATACAGGAATAGGCCGTGGAATATTTTTATATAACAGCATTACATGGGCCAGATGGCTATAAGACTCAAGGCCGAGACCAGATATATTAGAATTAATGACAACATATTGAATCTTACTATAAATCTGATCAAAAGTAACACTAAAAGCAGATCAAAGTCTATAATACAATGTTTACTCACCATGTTGTTAAGAGAGTCTTGTACTTGGCTGAGGGTGATGTTCCTGAGGTAAGAGCTGTCTGGTATACTGATATTACTGAGGCTGAAGGTGAAGATGATTGCATATGATGTGTTTGTCTTTTCTGTGAATGAATTTAACACACTTTATGATTTATGAAACTACAGACTTTACAAAGGTAGAACAGTGATTTGTGATCTTATGGATGTATTGTGTAATGAAAAAGTTCCTACTCTCATAGGTAAAATTTGGCACTTTCACAGTATCATTGAAGTTTATTAATCGAGAGGACAGCAGAGATCTGGCAGCATTTAAGACCAAAATCTCACTGGGGATGACATACGAAGTGTTGAAAGCCAGCACAGTGTAGACCAAAGCTGAACAAACTCTAAAAGAGAAATGTACAATATTAATTTCAATTTATTTGTGCTATTACAATTCTTCATGCTATTAAAGATTAAATAAAATTACAATTAAGATCAATTACATTTTAAATTTAAGAAAAAAATATAGGGTTAGATTACATTTGCTTACATTATCTGTGAATATGTAGTTGTAGATGATGCTTCATTTTTAACTTTTGTGAATTCAGTGGAAACTGCTCTTGAAGTACTGTACTTTTCAGTTACACCAGACAATGGGATTACATTGGTATGTGCTGTAATCAGATTTGGATTTGAGATTTCAATTGTATCAGTAGCAGTGGGAATAATGTTGGTCTCAGTATTTGAAAATGAGTAGGAACTTTCATTAAAATCAGATGAATTTATTTGGGGGATTAAAACAACGCTGCTTAATCCAGTAGGTGTTGATTGCAGATCAGAATAATTTGCTAATACGGGACTTGTCACAGGAGCAGGGGATGTAATGCTTTCCAATGTAGTAGAAGTGGTGGGTGTAAAAACTAACGAAGGCAATGTA
The DNA here is from genome assembly GCA_020368025.1 of Brachyhypopomus occidentalis. Classification (NCBI taxonomy): domain Eukaryota; kingdom Metazoa; phylum Chordata; class Actinopteri; order Gymnotiformes; family Hypopomidae; genus Brachyhypopomus; species Brachyhypopomus occidentalis. The sequence goes on along the minus strand of JAGXOD010000038.1, from coordinate 1,276,325 downwards.
GATCTTGTTTTCATTAACGTGTCAGATGTTACAGTGGTTCCTGTTTGCATTGAGTCTAAACCAGATGAAACATTGGTACTATTGCTTATACTGGGATTTCTCCAAGCAGAAGTGTTGGTAGGTACCACGAGTGATTGATCCTGGTGCTTTGTAACCAAGTTGGCAACACTTGTTCCAATGGATGCTGAGGTTGAGTCCACTAATATAGTGAATGCTGATGATAGTAAATCAGTGTTATTTACTAAAGAAGGATTTGACGAGTAGAGATGGATGCAAAACTGGATGAATTTGGTGTGGATGGAATTGATATCAATGTGGCTGGTGTTGTTATGGTTTCTGTCTGTGTAGCTGGGATTGAAACTATTGTTGCCTTGGCACTATCACTAGAACCATAATTTAACACAACAGACAACAGGGTTGATGCCACAACTGATGAAGCCTCTCTGTTTGTGATCAAGTTAGCAGCACTTGTTCCAGTGGATGCTGAAGTGGAATCTGCTAAATTAGAGAATGTTTTTGGTTCCAATTCAGTAATATTTGCTAATGCTGGACTTGACACAACTGCAGACAATGTGCCAGGCACAGTTGACTGATCGGGAGATATAGTACTGGTCATAGCTGAAGTATTGGTAGGTGCATATTTCGTTGAAGTAACTTTATTTGTTGCTGTCATTAATGTGTCTCTTGTTAAAGTGGTTCCTGTATGTATTTTTGTGAATGAAACTGGTGAAGTACTGCCACCATCACTGGTAAAAGAATTTGTCCCAGTATAAGCTGTTCTTAGTAGCAATTCCGATAGATCCTGTTTATTAGTGATCAAGTTGGCAGCGCTTGTTCCAATAGATAATGATGTAGAATCTGCTAATGCAGGCATTTCTGTTGTTTGAAAATCAGTATTTCTTGCTAATGCTGCAGTTGTCACAAGAGCGGGCACTGTCCCTGACATGCTTGACTGAGCTGGAGATGTAGAACTTGTCACAGTCAGAGAACTTGTGAGTGCAAACTCCAATGAAGTCACTTTAGGCTGTGTTGACTTTAATGATTCAATTATTGCTGTGGTTCCTGTGTGAGTTGTTGAGAATGAAACTTCAGGATTATACGCATCATCGCGTGTCCCAGCTGAAGACATTGTAGTTATAACTGATGGAGTCTGTTTATTTGTTATCTCATTAGCACCACTTGTTCCAGTGGATTCTGATGCTGAATCCACCAAGTTAGAGACTGCTGTTGATTGCACTTTCGTAGTAGTTTCTCGTGCTGGACTTGCCAGTACTTTATCTGCGTTGTTAGCAGTGGTACCTGATACTGTTGACTGAGCTAGAGATGTAGGGCTCATCCCAGTAGGAGTGGTGGTTTGTGCAAATTTGGATAAAATCAGCATAGGTGGGCTTGCTGTTAATGTGTCAGTTGATGGTGTGTTTCCTGGCTGTGTTGTGAACAAGCCTGATGAATTGTCAGCAACATCACTGATAGGATTTGTCCCATCTGAAATTGTCCTGTCTGCCACAACTGATGAAGCCTGTTTATTTGTGATCAAGCTAGCATCACTTGTTCCATGGGATGCTGAGGTTGAATCCACTAGGGCAGGCAATGCTGTTGATTGCAGATCACTGTTTATTACTAAAGGACTTGTCACAGAAGGAGACACAACACCTGACACACTTGATTGACCAGGAGATGCAGAGGCCATTAAAGTAGGATCAGTGTTAGGTTCAAATGTTGATGAAGTCACGTTAGCTGGAATTGCCATTAATGTGTCAGGTGTTGCAGTGGTTTCTTTCCTTTTTGATGGGTTTGAAACCTTGACACTATCACTTGGACTATAATTTAACACAACAGAAGTCAAGGCTGATGCTACTGATGGAACATGTTTACTTGTGACCACATTAGAGGCACTGTTTTCAATAAATGCTGCCGTGGAAGTCATTGTAGGTGGAAATGAATCCTTGCTTATTACTAAAGAGGGACTTGCTAAAGAAGGAGACACAATGGCTGACACATTTGACTGACCAGGAGATGTAAGGTCCATTACATTCGCAGTAGAGATGGATGCAAAACTGGATGAATTTGGTGTGGATGGAATTGATATCAATGTGGCTGGTGTTGTTATGGTTTCTGTCTGTGTAGCTGGGATTGAAACTATTGTTGCCTTGGCACTATCACTAGAACCATAATTTAACACAACAGACAACAGGGTTGATGCCACAACTGATGAAGCCTCTCTGTTTGTGATCAAGTTAGCAGCACTTGTTCCAGTGGATGCTGAAGTGGAATCTGCTAAATTAGAGAATGTTTTTGGTTCCAATTCAGTAATATTTGCTAATGCTGGACTTGACACAACTGCAGACAATGTGCCAGGCACAGTTGACTGATTGGGAGATATAGTACTGGCCATAGCTGAAGTATTGGTAGGTGCATATTTTGTAGAAGTAACTTTAATTGTTGCTGTCATTAATGTGTCTCTTGTTAAAGTGGTTCCTGTATGTATTTTTGTGAATGAAACTGGTGAAGTACTGCCACCATCACTGGTAAAAAGAATTTGTCCCAGTATAAGCTGTTCTTAGTAGCAATTCCGATAGATCCTGTTTATTAGTGATCAAGTTGGCAGCGCTTGTTCCAATAGATAATGATGTAGAATCTGCTAATGCAGGCATTTCTGTTGTTTGAAAATCAGTATTTCTTGCTAATGCTGCAGTTGTCACAAGAGCGGGCACTGTCCCTGACATGCTTGACTGAGCTGGAGATGTAGAACTTGTCACAGTCAGAGAACTTGTGAGTGCAAACTCCAATGAAGTCACTTTAGGCTGTGTTGACTTTAATGATTCAATTATTGCTGTGGTTCCTGTGTGAGTTGTTGAGAATGAAACTTCAGGATTATACGCATCATCGCGTGTCCCAGCTGAAGACATTGTAGTTATAACTGATGGAGTCTGTTTATTTGTTATCTCATTAGCACCACTTGTTCCAGTGGATTCTGATGCTGAATCCACCAAGTTAGAGACTGCTGTTGATTGCACTTTCGTAGTAGTTTCTCGTGCTGGACTTGCCAGTACTTTATCTGCGTTGTTAGCAGTGGTACCTGATACTGTTGACTGAGCTGGAGATGTAGTGCTCAGCACAATAGGCATGACGGTTTGTTCTAATTCGGATAAAATGTTATATTTAAATCAGACGTGTTTTTCGTGTTATGTGTGCAAACATGTTAATATGCATTTTCATTATTTGTTATTTTAAATCTATGTAAAAAATTGGAAGATTATAAAGGATTAAACTATATTATTATAATTCAGGCAATCTTAAAATAATATAATAATGTGTTTTCCAAACGTCCATTTTAATTTTAGTTAAATAATGCACGTTTAACTAGTGATTTAAATAATAAGTTTGCTTCTATTTTGGACGTTTGTCCAATACGAGATCTGTTTTTTTTTCGAACACAATGAACTCCTGTTCATGACTAGCAACACTTTACCTTCATGACACTTTCCTAACAAAAAATTTAATAAAATTACCCTCTGTCTTGGGTGCGTGACATGCCGTGATACTTCCGAACCTTGAAAGGTTCGTTGGACGATCCTAATTCCATAGACAATTCACATCAATAGACAGAGCCCGATGGTGTAGTTATTAGTGGTCCATTTTCAGTAGTCACTAGCGTCAAGGTTCACCGTGCGATTAATGACCAACATACGTAATCGGCAGGGAAGGATAAACGTTGACCAATTAGAAACGTGACAAAATAAATGAAAAGTGAAACAAGATAACCCCTGCATGTTTCTGTGCATGATGTGACATGATGTGAGTTTTGTCTGACAGATCTTAGTAATGTGTTCTAATCGAAGAATCGCATACACATTGCTATAAAGAATTCTAAAAATAGTTGCACCAGGTTTATATAACACTACAATATATGAAATTTCTGTTTTAGGTTGACTATTTGGGGAGCAGGCAGTTCTAGTGTCGAATTACACTCCAATTTACTAGAATATTCTTTCGCTTTACAAAAGACTGGAAACAGAAGGACTTCGGGATTGTTCAAAATTACAGGTGGGTTTGTGATTTCACGGAAGTTGTTTTGCTTTGATGCAGAGGAATGTACCAGCAGAGACTTCAGACAAACCCTCTTCTTTTATACCTGTCGTTCTTTTATACATATCATTTCTAAAAACAAATTGCACTGTTATATGACTGCAGTCTCATCCTACTGTAAACCTGAAAGTCTGAAGCATCGTGAACGGATTTATGTATCGAGTCAAATATGAATCCGCGGGAAGGTCAGAAACCTGCTTGAGTGGCTGTGAAAGCAGGCAGAAGAGGAGGATATGGCAATACCTAAAGGACAATAAAAACGAGAACATTGGGGTTTTACAAAGAGAGGATAGAGTTAATGACAGAATAAAAGCAATGTTAAAAATGATTTACGTTAGCCATTGAAAAGGTTCCCACTTAACCTCCTGGTAATGATAATAATCATTATATTATCAATGTAATTAAATGCACTGTAATGTATTACTATTATTATTATTATTAGTAGTAGTAGTAGTAGTCATAGTAGTAAATCCATCTTGCATATTTAGTTAATTTAGTTCAATAAATTGTTGTGTATCGATTAATTGATTAACCTATTTATTGATTAATAGGTTTGTTGAATAATTTTAATAATAATAGACCAGTTAGGTTGTGTATAGACCAAAATAATTAGGGTGTGTATGTGTGTGTAAAACACACATGATGAAAACGATGAAGAGGGGTGAGAAAAGATCAAATTACAGTGCAATTATTGCATTTGAGGCTGAACAAATGTACCTTTATCCTGAGCTTTTTATTGTTGTTCAGTATTCGCCTACTACATCTTAAACCAGTGCCTTGACCAATTTTGCTACCAACATTTTACTATGGAGATTAACTGGATATGTGCTTCATTTCATAAAGCCCTGGGTGTGGCTGAAACACCTAAACTCAATAGTTAGGAGGGGTGTCCACATACTTTTGGCCTTATAGTGTATATACAGGACCATCACACACACAAAAAACAATTGTGAAAGAAAAAGACAAAGTAATATGTTTTGAAGGAAATTCACAAATGCAATTAAAGATTACAGATTTATCTTTAAAATATTACATTTATTGTTTAGTCAGAGTTCTAATCTGAATACCTGGCTCCCCCAGGTATTTGTGTGTGAGCTCTAATTTGAATAACAGAAGAAAAATATTATAAACACTAACACATTATACAATAAAGGTTGAAAAAAGAAAAAGTTTTGGGTAATTCTTATTCTCATCTCGTCAGGTCTCATTTTGAAGTGAGAATCCTCCAATCACGTTTCTTTATCCCCACCCCCTTTCTCTTTTACATGCTTAGAGAATCCACCATTGTATTTCAATACCAGCTGAATCATTGCTTTTCTCCTACCATTATCCTTGACCCAGCTATGAGGTATTTTTTTAAAAAGTTAAACTAGACCCAAATACTTATTGGCTGATGCCAAAGCCAAGACCTCAAGTCCTTTAACTGCTAATATTCTATGTATGTAATTAACTCTAACTGAAGTCATGTTGACACACACATTGTGGCACAGCTAAACATTGTGGGAAATATGACATCACAGGCAATCACTGTATCTGTGAGTATGTGTGTGTATCCGTATGTTGTGTCTAATATCCATTGTGTGAAGTGTTATGTAGCAATTTGAGCGTGCTGACCACTCCGGCCCACAAGCCTTTGGCTGTTTGGTACATAAATACATTTAATGTCAGTAAGGTCTGTTATTATGCAGTAATAGTAGTCATGTAGTCAGACTAATTTGAAAATTAGACCTCATATGATGAGTGGTTTTGCGCAACCCCAAAACAGTGTTTAAGCGATGGTTTTTCCTGTGTCTTGGCGAAGGTAATAAAAGCTGGACACTCAATCCAGACAGCACATCACCAAAGACTTCAGCTGAAACATTACAACTAAGGTGCTGTATATATACCGTATATTTTTTTTTATAAGTATTACTATTTTGGAAATTGGACTTCATGATTAAGATTGTACCAATTTACAAATTTCCTTTTTTTTAACAGAGCATCATGATTTGTTTACTGTGGATTCTTTTTAAAACTTTTCTGGTAAGATTTAGAGTTGCATTCCAGAGGTTGCTGTTATAGTTATATTATATAAAACTTTTTTTATAAAGTCACCCTGCATGGTGCATATTTTTATCTATAAAACTGTTTCGTCACAGCCTATAATTACTGCTATTGTGGATTTGACTGTTTACTTGTCTGCACTGTTGCTTAGATTTTGCACTTTAATAAGTACAATCCACAACAATGTAATACAATTGTGCAGTCTAATGTCAAGATTTTAGATAATAGTTTGTTTAAATAGAAGGTTCTTCTGCTGATCTCTGGGAAGCGGGAAAAATGTCTTGGGTTTTTTCCCCAATAATGATTAGGTACAAGCAGCAGCATCGTCAGGGAGTGCGGAGGTATTGTGTAACAGCACTGTGGGATGCCTCTTTCACAATTACTTTTCAGCTGAATTTTATAGCTCTGTTTCTTGACAATTCTCTGATAAATTTCAAACATGCTAAAATCTGTCTGTAACAAAAATCTGCTACTAGATGCCATTTTAGCAAATCCTGACTTCTTGCTAAATGGTTCCAAGCCCACTAGCATGTTGTGATTGTTACGTTTTACTGGGAGGCAGGGTGCTGGTGGTCTGAATGGAGGTGGAGCCACAAACGTAGCTCAGAATCCTGGACCACTTCCTGGGCTCATTCTTCCACAGGTATGGCAAGCACTTCTACTTCATGCATTTATTTTATGTTTTTGAGATTTCAGCTGCTTCCCTGTTAGGATATCCAACCCTCATCTGTACTTGGTTCACGCATATATAAAGAGTGAGATTTGTTTCATGTTATTTTTGTCTTCTTCTCTTACTATAGTTGGTGCTTATTCAGGCAGGTCCTGCCCCCAATGGTCAGGCTGCTCTGGCTCTGGCACAAGGGCCTGGTCTTCCTGCAGCACTTCCTGTTCTTCAGCAGCAGGCTGGCATGGCCCCACCCCAGGGACCAGCCCCCCAACCTGCCGCGGTGTGTATATCTTTTTTAATATGACCAGAGAAAAAGAATATCAGGCAGATACTCATACTGTAGAAGAGCAACTTTCCCGACATTGTTTTACGCTTATCCACTTAACATTAAGTTTAAATCTGTTTTCCAGATTGTTCCATTTTTTGCTATGCTGCCACAGGCAAATGGAATGGGTAACGCCCAGACACCCATCTTAAACAATGGCCAGCCGATTCAGGTATAATTAACAAACCAGAAAGATGAGTTAAGATCAAAAGTCCACAGATCCATCATTTCTAACATCACTGTGGTTTACTGCTAGCTGGACTGTGTAATTTTCTTGTAGCTTGTACCTGTGGCTGGGCTGAACCCTCAGCAGGGAGGTGATGCAGCAGGCAAGGCTCGAATCAAGGTACAGTCACAATGCTGCTCCACCTCCACATGACTGCCCAGTGACTCACAAACTCATTTTTGTTTGGGGAATTTTAATGTTCGTCATATTCATCCTCCTCTACAGCACTCTGCTGCTGATTGGCTGATTCATTCAGCTGGTGACCTTCCAACGGTAACCATGCAACCTCTAGCTTCTATCATATCAACCAATGTATATTACATGATTATGTATTATAGATTTCTTTTTTAGGTAGCACAAGGTCCATTGATTCCAGCTTCTGTGGCTGCTAAACGTTAGGATTTCATGGTAATTTTTCTGTCTGCTTAGTCTGTATATATATATGTATGCACACACACACACACACACTCACCTGGTACAACTGTCCAACTGCTCATTAACGCAAATATCAAATCACATGGCAGCAACTCAATGCATTTAGTCATGTAGACATGGCCAAGACGATCTGCTGCAGTTCAAACCGAGCATCAGAATGGGGAAGAAAGGTGATTTGTGTGACTTTGAACATGGCATGGTTATTGGTGCCAGATGGGATGGTCTGAGTATTTCAGAAACTGTTGAACCTTGAGTCGGATGGGCTACAGCAGCAGAAGACCACACCAGGTGCCACTCCTGTCAGCTAAGAACAGGAAACTGAGGCTACAATTTGCACAGGCTCACCAAAATTGGACAACAGAAGATTGGAAAAACGTTGCCTGGTCTGATGAGTCTCAATTTCTGCTGCGTCATTCGGAAAGTAGGGTCAGAATTTGGCGTCAACCACATGAAGGCATGGATCCATCCTGCCTTGTATCAACGGTTCAGGCTGGTGGAGGTGGTGCAATAGTGTGGTGGATATTTTTCTGGCACACTTTGGGCCCATTAGTACCACTTGAGCATTGTTCCTGACCATATCCATCCCTTTATAGTCACAGTGTACCCATCCTATAGAGCACCTTTGGGATGTGGTGGAACAGGAGATTTGCATCATGGATGTGCAGCCAACAAATCTGCAGCAACTGTGTGATGCCATCATGTCAATATGGACCAGACTCTGAGGAATGTTTCCAGTACCTTGTTGAATCTATGCCATGAAGGATTAAGGCAGTTCTGAAGGCAAAAGTGTGTTCAACCCGGTACTTGCAAGGTGTATCTAATAGTGGCCCGTGAGTGTATGTATATACACTGCTCAAAAAAATAAAGGGAACACTTAAACAACACAATGTAACTCCAAATCAACCACACTTCTGTGAAACCAACCTGTTCAATTAGGAAGCAACACTGATTGTGAATCAATTTCACCTGCTGTTGTGCAAATGGAACAGACAACAGGTAGAAATGAAATTAGCAAGACACCCCCTATAAAGGAGTGATTCTGCAGGTGATGATTATAGACCTTTTCTCTGTTCTCATCCTTTCTGGCTGACGTTTTGGTCTCTTTGGCATTTTGTCAGTTCTCTCACCATAGAGGTAGCATGAGGAGGTGTCTACAACCCACAGAAGTTGCTCAGGTAGTGCAGCTCATCCAGGATGGCACATCAATGCGAGCTGTGGCTGTGGTTTGCTGTGTGTCAGCAGTGTCCAGAGCATGGAGCAGATACCAGGAGACATGGAGGGAGCCATAGGAGGGCAACAACCCAACAGTAGGACCGCTACCTCCTTTGTGCAAGGAGGAACAGGAGGAGCAGTGCCAGAGTCCTGCAAAATGACCTCCAGCAGGCCACAAACAGACTCCATGAGGGTGGTATGAGAGCCCGACGTCCACAAGTGGGGCTTGTGCTTACAGCCCAACACCATGCAGGGTGACTGGAATTTGCCAGACAACACCAAGATTGGCAGATTTGCCATTGGCACCATATGCTGGTGCAGTAGGCCCTGGGTTTCTTCTGATGCATGACAATGCTAGGCCTCATGTGGCTGAATTGCCTGTCCCCCAGACCTGAATCCAATCGAGCACATCATGTCTCATTCCATCCACCAATGCCACGTTGCACCACACACTGTCCAGGAGTTGACTGATGCTTGAATCCAGATTCCTCAGGAGAACATCCGTTGGAGGCGGTTCTCCATCTGGCAATCTGATGGACGAGTCTCGGTTTGGCGGTTGCCAGGAGAATGGTCTGACTGCATTGTGCCAAGTGTAAAGTTTGGAGGAGGGGGGATTATGATGTGGGGCTGGGCTTGGCCCGTAGTTCCAGAGAAAGGAACTCTGAATGCTTCAGGAAACCAAGACATTTTGGACAATTCCATGCTCCTAACTTAGTGGGAACAGTTTGGAGCTGGCCCCTTCCTCTTCCAACATGACTGTGCACCAGTGCACAAAGCAAGGTCCATAACGACATGGATGGCAGAGTCTGGTGTGGATGAACTTGACTGGCCTGCACGGAGTCCTGACCTCAGCCAGATAGAACACCTTTGGGATGAATTAGAGCGGAGACTGAGAGGCACGATGTCTCGTCCAACATCAGAATGTGACCTCACAATAATACCCAAAAATCAAGTCAAAAATACCCATAAACACACTCCTAAACCTTGTGGAAAGCCTTGACAGAAGAGTCGAAGCTGTTCTATCTGCAAAGGGTGGACCAATGTCATATTGAACCCTATGGATTAGGAATGGGATGTCACTTAAGATCATATGTGAGTCAAGGAAGCGAATACTTTTGGCAATATAGTGTATGTATAGTGTATATGGCCAGGTTCTCCTTACAGCTGCAGTGGAGATAAATGTTCGTTGTTCTGGCTCTTTATTCTACAGGGACACAAAAGGCTTCCTGAGCAACGTCATTTCTGTGTTTCCAGGACATCACTGTGGCGACAGCCCCACCCTTCAGTCCAGTGACGTCCACTGCGCATTAAGGATAGTCATGTCAGTGTCCAGCATTCCTCTCAGCCCATTTCAAAATCAAAAGGTGCAACCTTACTGAAATAAATGCAACCATGACAAACTAGTTGTGTCCTGTGTGTAGTGTATCAAGTGCACAACCCAATGGTGTTCAGACTGTAGACAAAATACGAACTTGCAGCTAATATTTATGAACATTATACCTGATTGCAACTCAAAAGGAATAATTAAGTTATTAGTTATCACAATTACAATCAGCATTTAAACCATGTGCACAACTAAATAAAAATATAAAAAACTCTTGGGGCGACTACTTTGCTTTACTATTATCAGCTTTTGACAAAAAAAAAAACAACAGACTAGAACATCTATATATATATATATTTATTTCAGAAATAATTACAGTGTCAAAATGTCCTGTATATTAATGCTGAGACTCAAAGAGTTGGCTGGTAAAAAATAATGCTTTTGTTCTGAAACCTGTATGAACACAGATATAAACATGGGGTTTATGTACAGAAAAAAAAAAACACATTTTGGTTTCTGTAAGACCTGTCATAAACTGACCAGACAGAGCTAGACTTGACATCTCAACTATGGCTGGTTGTTTACACCAGGATGTCTGTCCAAACCTGTGTATTTACACTCGGTAGCTAAAACAACGAACAAATTTGCTAGCGTAACGACCAGCACTGAAAAATTTTTTTTGTTTTCTCAAGCCTATGAAAGGCAGAAAAAAAAAGTGTATACACGTTTATTGGCAGTGAAGGGGGCAAGACGGGGATACTTCATGCTGTCAGAGGGTGTGGAAACCACCACCTCATGATCTCACTTGCCCCTATATGACCACAGGGGACAAAGCAAAACCCTGACACCCCTCTATCCAAACAGTAAATAAAACGTCTGATTATCATTATGAGAAAAATATCACCAGATTGGTAAATAGGCTTAAAGTAAACCAGATCAGGTCTGGGGACTAGGAAAACCCATCTGACCAGCTGCTCCGTGAGGAAGGGTTCAAAACTGAAGGACATGAGCAAATACACAGCTACACAGCTAAGTGTTGACTTCTTGGCACCAACAAGACATAAAAATGCTGAGAAACTGAAGCTGTGTGAACATAGAGAATACAAACACAATTCCACAATCCTCACAAAGGGGCATCTGTGCCACCCCAGCCTTTTACTGTATAAGCATTTAACTTTTTTTGTTTTCTTTTTTTCCATTTTGCTTCATATATGCATTATACATGCAAACTGTTACGAAAAAAAAAACCTAAGCGTGGCCGTTGTTGCAAAGCAGATTAAGCCCCACCCACAACCAGAAACCTCAAAAATCTAACTTAAACACGACAAGAACCAAAACAGTCCTGCGAGGAAAAAGAAGGAAGTAAAGCACCCTCCCCATCTGTGTGCACCCCCCCCCCCCCCCCCCACGGTGGGCTGAGTGGTTCTGGTCGTGTAGAGGATGGGCCGACGATTAGGATCCAGGGAGTTGAAGACAGTGAGGCGAGGCATGCAGATCTTGGATCTTCTCTAGTTTTTAACAACTCCTCCATCACCCTCGCTCACAAACCGCTTTCGCCCTCTAGTGGACAAAAAAATCCATAAACATGTCTCAAAAGCTCAAGTTCACATCCATAAAAGACAAAATAGCCAGTTTTAAAAAAATTAAATCCTGTACTACATATTATACACATGTACTACATATTATACACACACGAGTTTCTGAAGACTTCCACTGGGTTGGCTTTCCACCAAAACGTTTGAGAAATGTTACTGTTTTAATGTTACTACAAGGAATGCATGTCAGCTTCTGCTGGATGCCTTCATTCTTACACCGACAGGTCTGATGACACCAACAGAAGATCTGAGACTATCCATAATTGGACAATCAAGATGTAATCCTCCCTAATCCTTCCTACAGTTCCATCATGGAACACCAGGCAAAAGCTGAACCTGCTCAACATAGCCAGGGTTTTTATTGTTGGTTTGTTTGTTTGTTTGTTTTTTTTTGTTTTTTGAAGAGAGGAAAACTTTCTTCTAATTAGTGATCCATTCTGGAAACACACATAACCTATATGAAATAAAAGGTCACATTTCTCAAGAAAAAAAAGTGACAAGGAGGGGAAAAAAGTATTTTTTTAATTCAAACTGTGAATGAATATGGGATGCCTTCAGAGGCGTCTTTGTCAAACCTGGAGGGACAGGCGTCTCTCAGCTGGGAAGTGATGACAGACTCCTGGTAACAAACGTCTACAAATGCCTCCATGATGGAGTGAGCAAGAGGCACATCCAGGCTGATCTCAGGAAGCTCGTCATACACACGCTGGAAGCCCTGCAGCACCCACAAGTGGCCAAGTTAGATACTTGCAGATGTAAAAATGCTGCACATACAGAGCTTGATTTTCAGTGAGTAGCTGCATTCATGCCCTCTAGTGCCACAGAACATTACAGCAAGCACAAACTAAGGTCATGCTGAGTGACGCTGAAAACAAAATCTCTCAGCATTTGATTTTGGTCAGTTTGTTTTTAAAGTGCTTGTAACCACTTGAAGTGGCTTTGTCTTGCATTTGAACATTTCAACCACTTCAAAAATACAGAGTTTAAACATTTAGCTGTACCTGATAGGAAACTCAGAGAGGACTACAGCACTGCATAAGAGATCATCTACAAGTCTTCACCAAGCAGAGAGTAATTGTACACTGAGCTAGTTTTTATAGGTGGTAATAATCTTTGTTTGTTTAATGCATCAGGCATTCACCCTTATCCAGATTGATTTACAACTGTCAGTCATATTATAGAGGTGGATAAGTGTAGTGTTATGAGTCTTTATAACTCATTATATTCATCTGATAGCACATCTGGGCCCAGCACCCAGTAACCTAATGTCGTAGGGCCCTTAGAACCGCACCATCTGCCCGCACTCACCCACATATGGTGCCCCTCATACTGTGGTTTGTGGTTCAATGGGCTTTCTTTTCAGGTTGTACCAATACAATTTCTTTAAAATATTTTTTTCTTCCTGCAACCTATAATAAACTAATGATTCGACAACAAACACTGGTGGTAGTGCACTCATGTCTGTCAGTGTTGTGCCATGTTGAGCAGTTTCTATCATACCAAAGCCAGTTCCTCAACAGGTGAATGAAGGTTACTGTGAAGATCATTTACCCTGTTCATCTGGTCCAGAGTGATGAGGCCTGATTTCCAAAAGGCTTGCAGAAGTTTCACCATCATCTGAATGGCTGCCTCACCATTAGACTCCAGCACCATAACAACAGCCTACATGTAGACATAAAGTATCCTTCTTAAACCCATTTGTATCATTACATTATTTACAAATATAGAAGATAAAGACAACGAATCAGGCATTACTCTGCAAAGATATTCTCCAAGTATTATTTTTGCATACTACATTTTTATTTTATAAATTACCATTTTGGTAAATTTTGGTGAAACTGGTAATGCAATGAATCACAAAGGATCGTTATCAAATCTAGTCGTGGTGTGGCCAGAAGCTCACGGGCATGGTACTGACTGAACTGTTCTGTGGCTAGGGTCACGGGGCTGGTACTGCTCCAGCTCTTCTTAAAGCAGACACAAGCACTGGAAGCAGACAAGGGGGTGTGGCATCAGGGTGTGCAGATACCTCATAGACAAGCTCATGGTGGAAATGTGGCACTTCAAGGTCCCGCAGACAGCGCTCCGCCTCCGACAGCTCACCTGAGACCAGGTACTCCTTCAGCAACAGGTTCATCTGTAACACACACAGACATGAACATCCTGTCCATCTGTACTTCAGGTAAAGTTAAAAACACTCAATCTTCATACACTACCAAACAATAATCACTGCTGCTCTACAAAGAACATCTAAAACACTTTTGGCCGTTTATAAATGTTAGCCGTTCCTTGTCTGCACTGGGCTGTATCCACTGGGGCTTTAACTGCAATGTCTCTGGCCCTACATATAATTAAGAAACTAAGAAACTTGGGGGGCAAAAATGGTGGTTTTAAGGTCTGGTGTGGTATGTTATCATGTGATGACGAATCACAACCAGATGTGTGAGGAAAATGGTGGAGATACAAAACAACATACAGAATATGCTGGAAAAACAAAACAAACAGCAAACAAACATGTGTTGTACCAGCAGATAAGGTCTGTAGTTTGTCCTGCCTGTACTATACTATGGCTGCTCAAGGCCCTCACACACTACTGTACAAGGGTTTCATTTCAGTGTAGCCCCTCTTGTACCTGTGGTTACTACCTCACCTGGAAATGCTCAGATGTATCCACAAAATAAACATTCAACTCTAGACCTCGGTCACCCCCTAAAACTTCAATGGTGGGTTTCTGACCATTGAATCGCCCTTCATATTATTGGGGTTGAGGATGGCTCTAAACGTGTGCGGGTTCAACAGCCTCAATCACATGACCATCCCCTCAGTGTTACCCAGCTCACAGTAGTTTGTCCCACCAATGATAATCAGCAGCGATTCTGTGACTAGATACAGATGGTATGTGTTTATAATAAACTGGCTGAAGAATGTATATAGATCAGCAATGATTAGTCAAAATTATTGTTTGATCAGCTGCACCCAGCCACAATGATCCGCCACATATTGGTACTGATATGTGAAACATGCTTCCATACCTCTTTAATAAGGTGCTTAACAGGCCTCTGGCCGCCACCCACTCCCCACACATTATCTAGCCGCACCATCTCTCTCTTCATAGTCATCAACACAGAGGCTCGATTTAAAGCAGCTCTGTACATGCACACAGACAGAATAGAAAAAAAAGTGTCAGATGTCACAGGGAAACACACACATATATATATATATATATATATATATAGAGAGAGAGAGAGAGAGAGAGAGAGAGATAGAGAGAGATTAAGCTGCTATGCTTTGCAGATATGAGGATGGCTCGCTCCCCTATAGAAGAACCTAGGTCAAACATATTCCACACCTGCCATTTGAAGTCTCAAGTGCGATCAGTTGGTTGCTTGAATATCTGAACTAATAAAATTAGAAACTACATTTCCAAATGACCACTACTGCAATCCATGTTACCTTCAAAGACAGTTACAACTTCCCTGTAGTTGACGAGCACTTAAAATACCTCCCGGTTAAGTTTGAACACAGAAGCACAGCATCTGACTACCATACATTTGGGCCCAGTGTGAGCAATCCCAGAATGCACCTGGCATGGTCGCAGTCCACTTTGCCTTTGTAGCGGTTGAGGAAATTCATGGGTAGTGCGTGGTCTGCGATGGCTCGTGCAATAAACTGACCGAGCATCTGGAGAGCAGAGAGGGGCGGTGAGCAGACCGGGGCTACAGAAGCATGGCCTCAGTTTCCACACACAGTACAGTGATGGCTTCCACTTCTGCTAATTAAACTAGCCGACTATATTTTTTCAGCCTTCATAGCATATTCCATTAAGTTCCTACTGTACCCTGTAAATGTTTGAACCTAATGCCTTTTCAATGCCCGTATTCTTGTATCAGAGTTTTATATATCTGATCTCTGCAGACAGTAGGTACCGTTTGGGTGCTTGTCTCACCTGTGGAGCCTCAGGAGTGTCTAGGATGAGGTCTGGCAGCTCCTGAAGTGTCTTGTGGAAGGCGCGGGCCATGTCACTCTCAGATATCACCTTGCCCACTAGGTCCGACAGCAGGCGGGACGTGAGCTCCCGGTGACTGGCTTTGCCCTCCAGGGACAGGGACAGCGCCAGGGACGAGAACTCATACTTACGGGGGCCCAGGTTGAGCTCCTTCAGCAGCATCTGTGGATGGCCGACGCAGGGAAGGAAACACACCACAGTGTTTACAACTCCCACGTACCAATACACAAAGACATTTACAGCTTGAGCAGTTCTCAGATGGCATTTCACTAATGCGCACTTTCCCGGCTGAGGGAACTGAAGCTCACCTCCACCTCTCTGGTGTCGCCATGTTCAAAATACTCCTGCACAATGGGGTTCACTGCCTTCTCAAACTCCCCCTCCTCCAACACAGGGACTACTGTGGCATAAATAGTGTCTCCCTGCACGCATGTATGCACACGGACACAAATGTCAACAACAAGGTCTCTGTGCACAAACACGAACATGTAGAATACAGTGCTAGGGATTAGTGGAAAGATGTAGCATTTTGATGCACTATGCCTGGGGCTGGAAAACTCCAGGGGATCGGGAAGGGTTTCAGAACCATTGTTCTGACAAGCACTTAAGACAAACGAAGACGGAACAAAAGTTGATGGAACTTTACACTTTTCAACAGTGTCAACACTGACTCAGTTTCCTGTTTTTCTTCCCTTTCTCTGTATTGGCCACGTGTCAGCAAATGCGTGTGGCATTAGCCTGGAGCACCATCTCATGTCATAAAATACACAATGCTGTCACCACCTTTGAAAACACCAGACAAATCGCATTTGTTTGATGAAACGAGGCTGAGAAGACTGTTTAAAGAAGAGCTATTCATTCAGAGATATGAGCAGCAGGTGTCAGGTGATCCCTTATTCACCACATGCCACTCACCTGAGCAGACTCATCATAGTTTGGGTCTTTGGCGTCTGGCTCCTCCATCTCATACACCATACCTGCAGCACCCCAAACCCCCTTACCTCCTGCTCCACCTGCACACACCAGCGCACAGACAATGCATCAGCCTGCCCACACACAGACAACACCACAGCCTGCCTACACACACACACAATTCAATGATATTTCTTTGGTGATTATCAGAACTGAAAAAAACAGCAGCATCAAAAAATATCCAAGCACCTGTGGCACACTAATACTTAATACATCCATTACTGCAAACATCACGATGGTCCATGCCACAGTCTGACCTGCTACATCAGCAGTGTGCACGGTTCCCTACAGTTGTACAGATGTGTAAATGTGGAGCCCCTCTCAAAGTCCCATGCCCAGGCTTCACAGGCCTCCACCTACACTCACCCTTCTTTGGCAGGCCGCGGCCCTTGCCCGTTCGGGATTTGCGGTCATTGCTGTGGGTCTTGCCCTTGGGGCTGTTGGGGTCTGCACCCGGTTCTCCAGCAAGCGTCTCCGACAGTGAGTCCCGCGTGGAGTCGCGGGATGAAGACTTGCGCAGACGGCGTTTAGCCTTGGCCTTCAGCCGGGCCTCATGGAGAGCCTTCTCCTGCGGAGTCCAGTTCCCATTCACCTCAGACTCGTTCAGCTCATCATACAGGCCAGCCTCTGCCCCCTGCTCCTGCTCCAAGGAGAACACTGCTCCTGCTCAAAAGGGTTGGGGGGGGGGGGGCACGCACAGACAAACAGTATTTCTGTTACTCATACATTCAAATGAACAGACATGAGGACATGTGATTTGACTTTCCTGTTTTTCTAAATAAGATTCATTTTGGCTGTTGGATTTTTTGCAATTTCTAACTCAATATTTATCCAATTTTACCCCACATATAAATTTGGAAAACCACAAAGCAAATGAGGAGTTTCTCAATCCTGACCCCATCAGCAGGGTTGAGTTAGGACAGTTTAGAAAGGATAGGGGACAATTTTCTTCAGCAGACACAAAAACACAGAAAAGACAGCAAGTCCTTGTTTAGACCAAAGATGCTAGCTAGGAACAGGCTGTATGGTGTGTTGTTAATTCCCCAAGAACCTGAATGACAAGATCTTCAAGGCCCTGCTTCACAAAACATATACGCACCCGCACCCACACCCACACCCACCACGTACATACAGAGACCGGGTTATGTGTAAATATTTCAGCTTAAGTTAAGTAAAGAATGTTTAAAGCTAGCTGCAGTTGCTGCAGTGCAGTTGGAAAATACTTCAATAAAATTACCACAAAACAGAAAAAGTAGGCGTGTGGTTATGCTATGGTTACATTTAGGTGAGACTGGTAATGTCTTACATATGTGTCATGGGTAAATCCCCTCAGTGCACCCACAAAAAGCACGAACCTCCAGCCAATCAATGCATTTAAAGAAGGGTTTAAAATCTTGGGGGATCCATCATCAGAAATGGAACACACCACACAAAGCTATGTTTTCATTAACGTATAATAACCTGTAACTACATATTGATTGTGTTGGCTTACAAAGAGCCCTTCGCATCTACATGGGGAGCAGGACCACTTCCAACATGGGTCACAGTCATGTAGAACCACCGTGTTGCTAAAGCAGCCTGGAAGAGACCGACCAAACATGGCTTCTATGGAGCCCTTTGGATTCTCATGCTGAAGCAGCCATTTGTATTTGGCTGCGAGACGTAGAAAGAAGAAAAATCGCCACTGCTGGATTACCATTTTGTGCTGTGTTTGAAGACCCAAACTGACATATGCACACTTGGTATTTAGCATTTTATATATATTTTTACATTTATGTTCAATGCCTACAATCTATCAAACATTTACTGCCAATAAAAGTGTAACACTGAGGAAAAAAAAGTGCTGACGTGTCCAACCTGCGAAATGTTACTGGATCTATCCAAGCTTTTTGCACATGGAGGAGGAAAAAACCCTCAAACATTCTCCCACAATTAAACTAAACGTCTAGAATAATAATTCTAGAGTTACCTTTTATTGCTAATAATGGATAGGTCCTTACAATGCCAATACAACACTGCCACAAAGTGAAATAAGTGTCAATACTGCCTCTTGCACAAAAGCTATAAACAATAGTTTTAAGGCTAAATAACCAAGCACAGTTTATGCATTTAAAATAGCACTTGACATAAGGGTAGACCATGACAATTTTTGACTCAGCTTGCCAATTTACAGTCGCCTTATGTTCTACTGCACGCTTGGAAAGGGAGGGGCTGTTCAGTTGGTGGCAATCTGTAAGATTAGTGGTATGTAGCAGTGAGGTTGCAAACAGCCCCTTTAAGTTATAACTGTATTAACGTTTGGGTATACACACATGCAACAACCCACCCACACAAGCTACACCTCAATATAAAGAGGCATGTATGTAATGTATGTATGCATGCATGCACACATATGTATGCATGTTTCATATAAGAAATCTGAAGAAGATTCGAGGTAAGTAACTGCAGTGTATTTTAGTTAAGACACACAGAGATACTGTAGTAAAGTACACAAAGTTTCTAGAGAAACAGTGTGTTTCGGACAGAGGTCTTGTGTGCTACAGGGTGGCTCAATCAGACTGAAAATGAACGATGTTGCTTAGCACTGCACATTTTAGATTTGCCGCTTACGGTGATGCAACTCTTCACTGGTGTGAAGATTAGAGCCTTTCGTGCAATCATGTTGAACTGGCCTCGAGCTCAGTCTACCCTCTCTACCTTCACAGAACACCTGTCCCGATCACACGTGTCTTGATAAGCTGTGATAAGGAGCTCTTTGTGCCAGTCACCTTGCTGCTGGAGATACGGGCCTGGGCCGATCACGCAGCTTCTATCCAACACCACGCCGCCCAGCTCAGGCCTGCTGTTCTGTGCTTCTCATCAGCCCTCACCACAACCTTTGACCCACGAGCCTGGGGAGGTCTGGGACAGCTGCCCAGGCAGGAGACAAGGAAGACATACCGAGCAGGCCAGCTGCTCCACCACTTGTTCCCTGTCCGTCTCGCCCGTCTACATATAGCTATGCAGGCTGGCAGAGTAACAGGTCAGGCCCCACAAGTCTCACCCTCAGACCAGATCTGCCACTCTGAGCCATAAACACCTACAGCAAAAAGAGCTGCTGCCTCCCTGCACGGAAAAAGCAAGACTGTGGAGGCAGCCCTGCAGTCTTTATGACACATTAGACTAAACTAGAAAGCAGGTTACGATTTCAAATCCTTTGAAATTATTTTTATTAACAATGTAGCAGGCAAAAAGCCACCCTCTCTGCCTCTTTCACTAATTGGCACCTACAGGGCACCAGGAACCTATTCAGAATTTATGAACAAGTTTGCAGATTTCCTCGCTAATCTAGTAACTTTGCTGAAATTGTCAACAATATTGCCAACAATAGCAGCTCTTTTTACCGTTCACTTTGAATAACTGTAGAACTGTAGAAAAGCTCAGATTACATTATGTGCCTAAATTATTCAAATTAACAGTAATCGGACCACTTATCAAAAAAAGCTAACTACACCAGGCCAATCAAACTTATTCCCAATAAATAAACATTTTCCAACAGGCCAATCTTAAACCTTTATTTCCAAGATCTTAGAAAAAGCTGCTGCTCGGTCGCTAAGCTCATACCTGAATCAGATTCATGAAGTCTTTTAGTCAGGGGTCAGGGGTCATCACAGTACAGGCTGCGCTGATTAAAGTAGCCTAGTTAATGATCTGTTGCTGTCTTCCAACCAGGGATATGTCTCTTTGCACCGAGATCAAACAATATATGCAGACAACACAGATCACAACATTTTACTAAGAGACTCTAACATCCTGTTGGTTACTAGAATTCTAAAGTTTGATCTTAGCTATATTACATGGGCTCCTAGTAAAAGTTCTAATTAATTATAAAATACTTAGAATGACCTACAAAGCCCTGAATGGTCTTGCTCCATAGTACCTTAGTGAAGTGGTTCATTATGACCTGCCACATCTGCTCTATTAGTACCTCAAATAAGCCTTTTCCTACAAAAATAAAAACCACACTATGCAATAACCTTCCTGTCAATGTTCAAGATTCAGACAGTCTCAATAATTAAGAAAAAAATGCCAGACGATACAAATAGGTTTTCAGCCTTATTAAACCCTTCCTTTCATAGGTAAAGGTATACATCTGGGAGGTTGGACTCAGACGTGTAAAACCGCTTTATAAAAATCCCTCCCCAGGCAAGTGCTCTGTGCTACACCAATAAGAGCCCTTGGGCAAGACTTTTAAAACTACACTTCCCTCTCTCTAAAACACGATTGAAAACTGTAAGTCACTCCGGATAAAAGGACCTGCCAAATGCCCCAAGTGTAAATTCCGAATGTTCCACGTTCGCCTGCTTTCCAGCATTCCAAAACAGTGCGGGCACCACATGGGGGCAGACGCGTGGTGTGCTGCAGTGTGTGACTCAGCCCAGTGCAGTGCCTGGCCATTTAATGACGATGTTAGCAACACAAAATACAGCCCTACCCATACAACATGGCAAATCTAGTGTACCATTCTTCCTTATTCAAATGGGACTTGGACCAGCAAGACATTCAAGTGAGTTAGTAATCTGGAAATTAAAATCTTGGTAAATGCACCCCTCAGAGCTTCAAAGTTACTAAATAATTTAAAGGTGAGGCAGAGCGTAACCACGCATGTGCTCAGGGAAACACACTTGCAAGTGCGCACACTTGCGCGTAAAGGGAACTGTAAAAACAACTCCAGGTCATATGTGATCCAGGAAGTGATTTAACCTACAGGTCTAAGTACTCCTCACTAGGTCTCTCCATTGACTTTAGCAGCCTTGAATGTAAGAAAGAACACAGCAGCAGCATCTTAACGAGAGCAGTAAAACAAACACTACCACCACTGTAAACCTGAACCTCAACCAGCTACCAAATGTGCTACCAAACGAGTGCCTCATCACAATGTGCCCAAAGCTTTTAGACATCACCCACAAGGGTTCCGATCTGCACTCTGCAACGTGTGATTACACACACCAACAACTACACTGCCTCCACACAAACAGCCCTGATGATGCCAGCATTGCTTGCCCTGCACTAAACGCCAAATGAAATCCAGGAATGGGATTCTCCCAACATTTTGGAGCTCTACAGGTCTTATCCTGCTGCTTAAAAAAAACAGCACTGCACACAGGTCTGCCTACAATTCTTAGTCAAGGAGCAAGCACACGTGTTTCGTTACATAACACTACAAATGTCAGGGTTAGGTTATGCAACACCAATGCAACCAATGAAGTGATCCTTGACCTATGGAGCCACAGTAAACAACTCAACAGTAATTAACCAATTCTCCAAAAAAGCTTCAGTGTTGCAGGTGCATGGCACATGTTGGGTGAAGACTTTTTTTTTCTCCACAGAAACATTTTTGCTTTGCTCCTTCATCCAAGGGTTGCATTACTATCTTATTACTCTACTCAAATGGTCTATTAAACAAAGTTAACCATGATTTAAAAACAGTACATTTAAAGTTTCAAACAATTCATTTGGCATTGCTGCAGAGAGCCCCAGCATCACAATGGGTATGTGTAAAAAGAGTGCACATACTGATTGTCCATAAGGGTCAAGACCCTATGAACAAACCTCCTCCAGCTACATGAGAAAACTAACATTTGTGCACCATCCCACCAGAACTCGCGATCTCCGCCACGATCCAGCACACACGCCTACATATGTCTTTGGTAATCTGCATCAAACACACAGTACACTACTGTACTAAGGCAAGGAGACCATGAGGTTATGAGGCTGGGTGTGGCTCACCACGGGCTCAACTGTCAGAAACCGGAGAGCAGACGCTCATCTCAGCACTGTTTACCAGCAGGGCACCAGGCCCATTCCTCTGCGCACTGGAGCGCTTTAAAGATATTTAATGAAAAGGTTAGCTGAAGGAATCGTGCAAAACAAGTCTCTGCTGTGCTCAGCAGGTCCATGAAAAAATACTAAATATATCACTCCTTTGGTTTGAGCCGACATCTAAAAACAAGCCACATTGATTACAACGATTAACTAAAGACACGCATTTCTGCAGGTATCTAGCTTAAAGCTGGCTTGAATGAAACACGCTACAAAGAGACAAAAGCGCTAATACACCGTCTTTTTTCCTTTACATAAGTCCATAGCTAGAACAGGACATGTTATGTAAGGCCTTACGAGTGGTCAGTCGGGCGAGATGCATATGTGCCAACGCCATGACTCGAGTTTAAGACGGAGCTTCAGCTAGTTTATCCAACGTCTTCAACCGATGTGTACTCTCGTTAAAAATACAAAAAATATTTTATGACAGCCTCGACCTTCAAACGTGCATATGATGTGGCAAATGTGTAGTCTGTGCAACTACCTAACCAACAATCTTTTACAGTGTTTCAGTCGTGCATGTCAATCGGTAAAGAACAAACTGGACAAAGGCCGTGATGATCCAGCGCCATGTCCTTATTTCTGCTCCCCGTCTTCTAGATGTCAGGATATGCAGGAGGGGGCGTGGTGCACACACACAAATCTGTATTATATAGACACTACAGTGAAGACAAAGGTTTTCACCACGGCAATATCGGACATATAGGACTAGATATGTTTTTATAAGTGCGCTGGTACCACGCAGTTTATTTACTTGTTCAGATGAAAACATACCACTTCCGACACACACCACTAGACCGCTGGACTGTCTGGGTAATTAGTGTCGACCGCGAACAAAAGGTACCAGGTTGGCGGATGTCTATTTAAGTTAGCTATCGCCATCTTTAACGTATCCATATCGTTATAATGTATCACGGTCCATCACAATCTCGCCATCTAAAACGTCAACACGACATTTCCCGACCGTCCACGGAGTCAGAAGACAATGGGCGCTTAGCTCAACAAAACACACCTCGCAGCCAGCGGGGCAGCCGCACAACTTCACGAGCAGTAGCTGGGTTAGCTTCGCCAGCTAACGACTTGTGTCATCACAAGTGCGACACAACCCACACAAAACGTAGCCAACAAATATTTATCTAGCGAACGGCGGTTATTACATTTACGTGAAGTTGCGTGATTCTGTTTTATTTTCAGTAAGTCTGCCCTCGCTGCAGTGAAGCAGCTAGTTGGCTAAGCTAGTTAGCCGCCGTCCTCGTCTCCATGGCTGCGCGGGAGCACATGGTGGAATGAAGCTGGAACTGCAAGCGGTTCGTCCCTCCCCCCCCTCAAATAACAAAAGCTGGACAGACCAACCTAGCCGTTTCTGCAGTACTCAAATCTAATTTGTCCGTTTACACCCATGTTTTGTTTTTTAACGCAAATGCACTTTACCATCGGTCTGAGGAGCGGAGGTCCACGACTCAACTTCAGTCGCCATTGCTCTCGTTACGCACCAGCTAGGCAGCGAACTCAGCAGGACTCGCTGTGTCGTCTTCCCGTTGTTTACACTGCCACACCGATGTCTGTCATGAAAACAAATCACAAGCGACGTGTCAAACACGCGGTATAGCTAAATGGTAATGCTGTTGGCTGTCTTAATATGCAATTTATTCATCCACATAAGAAAATCTTTTCTATAAGTCACAAACTTGCATTCATCTCAAACTGCTAGGTATGCTATCTTAGCTCACCACTTGAGAACCTTGAAGCGTGCTAGCTGTAACTTCTTTTTGCCAGAATTGAAATAAATGTTGTATGTGTTGAAACGTATGGAAAAAAATTAAACGCGAATATAATTTCTTGGAAAGATTAATGTGAATTAGATTGCAATTAAGCCTTTTTTTTTTTTTTTTTTTTTAAAAAAAGCTCATAAAACTATTGCAATGCAACGTACACGCTGCAAGAGTGTGCTGCGATGTAGACTGTTTTTAACTTTCCAAAGCGTCACAAAACGTCACGTGGGTTGAACGACGTTGCAGATTGGCTGGCGATGGGGCGGAACAATGCGGCATGAACCAATCACATATTAAAGCACGATTAGTTAAAGCTATTTAAATATCACGTACGCTGAATCTGGAATCCGTGGGGGGTAATTTCCAAGCGATTTGCATATAACCCAGGTACCGCGCGACAATAAATCAACGTACCGCGACTACTTTTATTATTTGTTATTAAGCCGATTTTGGCCAAGTGGCCTTGTTATGTCCATCGAAAAGACTGTGTTAAAACTATAAAATGTGATCTTTGTATGGAGAAGGTTATTATTATGTATATGTGTTTTTATTGATATTCTGGACATTGAGTAAATATGTTAAGAATGCTATGTGTGATTTATTGATGAGTTATGAATGCTTTATGGTTTAATGAATGGGTTTTATTGTATAAACTGTGGAAATGGGATAAAGGGGGAAAAATTATTACGCCGTTGCAAAATCTACCAACTCAACAGGCAATTTTTATGGATAAACGTGAATAGTTTTAAGAAGTGAAATAATGTGTGTGCTTATTTGGCATGACTGAAAATAGTTGTTAGTGGAGATTATCTCTGCAGATCTTCCTGATTCATTTGCGGTTGCTTTTGGCTTATGGGGACAATGTAGGCCTACATATACAAATAAATGCACACACTGTGGCATAGATCGATGGAAAACATGAGTTAGAGGAAATTGTTATATAATAATTCACCTGACTTGACTGCATACATATATTTAAACAGAATATCTCCTACATCTGGTCGTGCATCATTTACAGCCTTCTGTTTTATTCATTGCGCAGACACGACTATACAACTCAGTTTACACGTATATCAATATAACTGTGCGTATCACATGGGTTTCAAACCCTCGAATTTAATGTTGCTCCACCATGTGCCCATATTCCCTAGACACATATTAATACTTCCCCAAACCATAAGTATCACATTTTCAAGTCAAGAAAAAAAGACGCGAGAGTATATCCTCTAAACGGCATACACACGACAAACACGGCAGGGATTTAAACTATCAGCACTAATACCTCTCATTTTAAAGTAACGTCTACACTGGAGTTATATGGTGAAGATGCAGGGCAGCATAGTCTAAATCCTCTGGATACCCAGCCGGTTGCAGTCCTCAGCCAAGACCGTCCACGCAAAGTTATATACCTGGTTGCTGTGGAACCAGCAGTAGATGGCTTCTGTTGCCTGAGGCTTGCTGAAGTAATCCATGGACATAGTGGTCCCCTTTGTTGATGGAGGGAATGAGGAATCCACAGCGACCTGCCAGACACGCCACACTCTGGTCACAGCAGGTATTACACATCTGTGCAACAGCCTGGCCAGTAGAACTTCTACCGTAGTTGCTTCAGTATCTTGTCCGCAACCTAAATGCTTAACTCCAACTAGCCCATGAAATACATCCAGCACATGGCACCGTGATCTGCCATACAAACTTACCCAGGCACCAAGCACCCACACATGTTACCTCAGTCCATTATTCATCCTGAGGGTGTCCCAGCCAGCACAAAGTGCCATAGCGGTGGATCTGTGAAACATCTGGCTTTTGTCAGACCTGGATTCAAGGAGAGCCCTGTAATGTCCTTCTCTTTCTTCCTCTCCACAGCTCCGAGCCCTCTCCACAGCCTCTTTCCTAGCCAAAGGAGCCTGGAAGGATGGAGCATTGGTGCAGCATCACCAGCGTCGATGCTGTACTGCATTGTCTGTCTATGTATAGGTTTTCTCTGTGGCCACAAAGAAGTCACTGTATCGGAGTGCCCGCTGATTCCGGTCGTCTGTTAAGCCCAACCCACTCCAGTGTCCCAGTTCATGCTCCACTTCCAGTGCCGCACAGACCTTCTCTTCACTCGCCGCTGCTGCCCTCCATGTTTCTCCTTTGTCTGTTGATGATGTTGACGATGGTGCTGTTCAAGTGTGCTTCCCAAGGCCCTTGAGGATCCACCACCACAGCCAGCTCTGCTGCTGTGGGTTCAGCTCTTCTAGCACTGCAGTCCAGCAGTTTATCCCCATAGACAACTAGGCCACACTGCCAGGAAGCCCTGACTCTCTGCCTTGGCTCTGCCACTAACCGCTGCAGAAAGTCCAGCATCTCTTCTTTGATGTCAAGCATGGCCCCCGGCTGCCATGAGGAAATCCAAACCAAGCACACACACTTCCTGAAAAGGTTTAAGCCAGAACTTGTGCACTCGGTCCAGACCCCTCACTGTGACCGGGATGCATTCTCACGTCGACTTGGCTACCAGTGAAGAACTTGAGTTGAAGGGATGACAGCCACCATCCAGCTGCAGTGTGGAATATGATTCCTAGCAACCCTCACCGTTCTAACGTGGAAAGGAGATGCATGCCGTCTCTCTGCTGCCGGTCGCCAGCCAGGCTCCTCTGCTGAGCATTACCACACCATTTTCCCCAGCCAACCACCTTACTTGCTTTCTTTACATCTCACTTTTGACACCAACATAAACTTGGCACAGAAGAATTACCAGAAAATGCCACTTTCTGTACAAGAAACATCTTTTATTGTAATTAGTTGTAGCTTGCTGTAAAACAAGTTTCTTGATAGATCTATTCACAGTGCTGAACTGACTGTTATGAGTCTTATACAAAGTGTGGTGCTGAAAAGTGAACTTATATGTGTGAATTGTATGTGCATTGTTAATATAGAATACTATAGAGTTCTAGAATTAGTTATATCCTAGGGTTATGGTTAGGTTTAGGGGTTAGGGCTATACTAAGGGCTATACTAAGTACTATACTGAGAGTTATTTACGGTGCTTTGCTCAATGCTTTAATATTGGTCATAATACTCTGGGTTATGCTGAATACTACTGTATACTGTGTGATATATGTGGATTGCACTTTTGAGAGTGAATACATCGCATCTGTAAAGCTCACTAGCTGGGATCAGTACCTATTGTTGCTCTGGTCTGTTGCCTGTGGGTTTATGTGGTTGGCTAGTTCCATTTGAAAAGATTCTGCTTGCATGACACTCAGAAAAAAGACACAAGTCAACCACCTGAGCTCCTCCGCAGGGCAGTGGGATTCCACCCAAAATGCCCAGGGTATACTCTCGCCACAAGGCTTTGCATGGGGGTCAGTAAGCCTCGCAATGTCTGTTTAGGGATACACTGACATTATGATTCTTGACAATAAAAGGCATGAACAAAATTTCAATACATTTTTAGTGATGAAAATGTTTGTTTTGTCCAGGTAAAAGTGAGAATTATTCCACAGCCTGCAATACACTTCATTTGTGTTATGTAATCCTACTTTTAGCCACGTGATGGAGCCAGAGATTAAAAAATGCAGTTCTATTGCTAACCAGCACTCCTGGGTCACAATTGCTTTGCAATTCCTGCTCTATAGCACACCTGATCCTGTGTGGTGTGGTGCTTTTATCTTGCTGTCTAAAGAGTAGCTGCTGCACTAGATGCACTGGCTCTGAGTGCAGACACTGCACACCTAAATACCAAGTAAACATTTTGTTCTCATTATGCTACAGACAAGTGTCTCCTATATTTGTTGAACCAGCAGTACAACAAATATATAAACACTCATGGTCGCATTACCTTTTACTTGGTCCAATGTCATGAACAATAATATCTCTGCAAATTAGCAGATTAACCTCTGGGAACCACAGACTGGCGTCACTTGTTATCACCATCTACCATGTTAGTACAACTGTATCTATAAGTATTCTTTTGTGCAGTGTTGTGTCTGGTTCCTATAAGGTCTCTTCTTCACACCAGTCAGGAAAAGTCTCCTGGTCAGTCTTGCTTTTCAATTTAACCACGGCTGGACTCCTTCCCCCTAGAGAACTGTTTAATTTATTCATTATCCTTTTAAAGTTTACACCTGGATTTCAGTAAAGCTGCTTTAAGACAGTAATGTCGGTGACACTGATAAAAATAAGACTGAGGATTTGCTGGTCTGCTGTCACTACTGTCACCAGTACGCAGACCAGTGCTGGGGAAAACGCTGTAGTGATGAATGTAGTCTGAATGTTTCACACTCCCAAACACTCCTCACACATACATCAGTCTGAAAGCAACAGTATTAAAGGACCAGACTCAAAGAAACACTTGCTTTGTATGTAAGTTAAGTTTAATGTTTGTAATGCAAAATTATTCTCTGCCCTGCTGGACCTGCAAGTCTCAGACAATAATGAACAAATGTACAAATCCGTTTCCTTCTACATCATGTATCTAGTCACAGTGACACCACGCACTGCCTGACAGGTACCAGTGTGGTATCAATCAGTGGGATGTTCGTTGCAATGTGAGACATTCTGCTGTGGTATGAAACATAAAACATAATAACAATTAGAAGACAGAACAGTGACTACAGTTGCACATGTGCAACCACAGCTCCAGACCCAGCACAGCTGAATAGGTGAGGGTGGAACCCAGCACAGGTGACCAGGTGAATGAAACAACACCCAGCACAGGTGAACATTGGAGGTTAGCACTTAGTACAGATGCAGCACAGGTAGCTGACCCTGCACAGACGTTCACACGCTCAGCTTTCTCAGAATAAGTTAAACAATTATTTAAGAATTAAAAAACAACAGCAAAACAACCTTATAATGAATGACCTCTTATCAAGTGTTCTATGTCAGTCAAATGCAGCACAGCACACACAAGAGATGTAGATAGCCCCACCCCCAGACTGTTTTCATTATAATGGCAAAATGGTGTTGGCTGTGGAATAAAATACCAAATGCATCCACAGAGAGAGAGAGAAACGGCAGGACAGCCAGCAGCTCTTGTTCAAGTACACGTAAGGGAGCATGAGTGTGTGGGTGTGTGTGTTTGAGACAGAGCGAGAGGGTATGAGAGTTGGGGTGCTTCTCCTGATGAGCTCACAGCCTGTGCCAGTCACAGGGTCTCACTATTCAAACATTCCTCCACTGTTTCTTCATTCGTTTTCATTATGCATGGATGGAGGAGGCTGTTGAACTCTTTAAGCACATCTAATTTAACATGCCACAAAAGTACGAACACTTATTTTTGGTGGACTTTTTTTTTGTTGTTTTGTGTTCAAGCCAAATAAAGCACTTTTGTATCTAGTCATCATACTGTTCAAACCAAATGTTTATCACTGCTTCAACATGCTTACAAGGACAGTCCTATTTTAGAAATGGCTTTTTGGTTCACACATTTACACTCTCTCTACAGTGAAATATGTCCTACACATGTTAAGCTGGGTGGATATACACTGTGAAGGCACACAGAGACTCAGATCCCCCTCTTCCTCTCTTTCATTACACGGCTTCACTCCCAGCTGAAGGGATCTTAACTAACAGATTTTGTAACAGGCATTGAGGATCTAAGCAACAGTCTTGACTTCCTAGATGAAGGAATAGCAGAAACCCTGTTGCAGAGTAAAATAAATACATTATACACTAAACATAAATGAACATTAAATCAAATGAAAAAATTAAATCAAAATGGCACTTTGGTTTAAGCATAAAGGAAGATCCTGTAAAGCAGTCCGCAGTGTAGCATACACCACCTGCTTCTTTCTAACATGTGCACCATTTGCAGATCACGGCTACCGCTAAAGGGAGGATTTACATTTACACAGACAGGTTAGGAGGTCAGAGGTCACAATCACCAGCTAGTCTCTAGGAAATACACAGTACAGAAGACAAGTGGTCGACCACAGAGTTCATGCAGTCCGCAGGAGATGTTCAATCATCAGGGCTTAGCCACACCAACGACCACAGTCAGAACAGCCACTTTCAGCCACGCTCATCAAATGGTCTCCAGTACAAAGTATAAGAGTTTGTTATCGTCATCACACCATCCGTTACTGCCCAGGGACTGGCAAGCATGGTGGTAGTAAGCAGCATTTAAACATTGTTGAAGTGCAACAACAAGCGCATCCTCCAGGAGAGGGGGCGGATCCTCCATGAGAGGGGGCGGATCCTCCAGGAGAGGGGGCGGATCCTCCAGGAGAGGGGGCGGCCCGGGCCACTGTTGGAAGAGCCAGAGCTGACCAGATGGAAAAGGAGCCGTGGGGAGAGCGGAGATCGTCTCACTGGCCCTGAAGCCAGTCAAGAGTCTCAGAGCACAGACAGCACGTGTCAGAAATACGAAGGGGTTCCTCAATACTACAATTAAGATGTGAGTGTGTATGTGGGGGAGAGAGAAAGAGAGGGGAACAGAATATTCAGAGACAGAGAAGAGATTTTGTAGCCATTTCTTAATTTTTTCCTGCACAGAAATGTCATGCTGTCAGTGTGCACGGCAAAATTTGCCATGTGACCATCCCACTGCATCAGGCACACAGTGTTTTAGGATGACAGACTGCTCATGTTGCTGCTTGCAAGAATCTTAGCTGGTCTCAAGAGGATTGCACAGTGATAACGGAGCCTCCACCTCTCTGTTTGGCAGAGGTGGGGCCAGACTGCCTGCTATCCCCAGCCAGTACTTGTGATTGGTTGCTGTCTCCAGTCGGGAGCTGTGACTGGACAGACAGAGCTCGGTGTGAGCAGTCCACACTATCATGGACAAGCCCCACCTCCTCAGGCAGTTCTTCGCCCTCTATCGCACACTCTTCAGTCTCTTCAGCATCTTCCTCACGCCTAACCTGGCAGCGACACACCTCAATGCCAGAGTCACCCGTCAGACTGCGGTGACGAAAGTGGTTCTCATTCAAATCGTCCTCACTGCACTGCTCTGAACACTTGATGCTGGGTTCTCTTCCATCAGCCTCAAATACACATACACTAGAGGAGAAAAGGGTGTGTTTGAGAGGAGAGTGTGTGACTCTGGAGGACGGACCCTCCCCACACAAACTAGACTCCGCCTCCTGTGGGTACTGCAGCAGCACGGGGGTCACAGAGATGGGTGGAGCAGGCTGTGTGGGAGTGTTCTGCTCTGCAGGAGAGGGTGAGGAGGGATGTGGCCCGGGAAAAGGAGAGGCCCTGCAGTTGTGTCCGGAGTCGCTGGGTGTGGTGGCATTGCTGGTCAGAGCCTCGTCGGTCACCTGCACAGAGAAGGAGGTGCTACAGGGGGAGGAGAGGGAGCACGAGTCACATGAGCAGGAAGTGCAGTTGCCTGAGCTGTGTGAGGAAGTCAAGCCACTAGGGCCAGCTCGAGCATACAGAGCGCCGCCCTGCAGGGCCAAGGCTACACTGTAGGGTGGGGGAGGGGTGCTGGGCTGTGCTGCCACTTCTTCATAGGATGGAAGTTTAAATGCAGCAAGAAGACCTGGTGGGAAAAGAAGTGTGTTTACTTTCCTTAATGACTTAAGATACATCCAGACAAAAAAGGGGGCTTTCTACACAAGATTCACTCATCCACACACGAACCACCATAGATATTCAAAAAACAAACGTTGTCTTCTTAGGCTTGGCTAACTTTTAGAAAAATCTGAACACCTATGTTAAGCCTAAATGAGCTAAACACGCAGCACCCCACAGTTATCATAATTTACAGTGGAGGCCAAGCAGGTTTTACACACAATGACTAAATATAGGTGATTGTTAAAGGAAAAATTGTTCAGAAAAGCTTATTCCATAACAATGTTTTTAAGGCACCTTTCATACACTGAAGGCATTCGGAATTCTATTGATTCCAGCTGGGATATCTAACTATCTCAGTCTGACAGGGCACATTTTACTGGCTTGAGAGTGCAAACAGCCATTTTGGACTGCAGGCAACTCTTGGGAAACAGAGCAGGAAGAGAGGCATACTGAGGTCGAGGGCGGGGTCTGGGTAGCTGCAGGCTCTGTGATAGGCCATCAGGTTGATCTCCCGCTGTCGCTGCTGCTGCTGGAGGCGGAGCTTGGCCCGTCTGTGTCTGTAGGCACAACAGCAGCTAAACAGAAGCAGAACCGTCCAGAGCAACCAGAACCCTGCACACATAAACACATGCACTCACAGACACATACGCAAACACACACACACACAGACACACATTCACAAACACATATGGACACACATTCAGATACACACAGTTTTCTTTAAACTTCACTGAATCCAGTGTGTTTTTATGCCACTACCAACCATATAATGAACTAGAACTAGTATTCATTAATGTGCATTCATGGTTCTATCTTAAATCACACATTAGCAGACAGGGCAGTGTGGACATGTACTCACACCAGAGCTCATAGTAGTAGGTGCAGCAGCCGCTTTCTCCACAGCAGTAACCCGTCTCACACAAATATGGAGGCTTGTTGTTCACTCCCGGGCAGAAAGTGGGGTTGTATGTGGTCTGTGGTTTTTCTTGATACTCAAAGCCCTAGAGAGACATTACATATCACTATAGTAACAACACCCTAGAGTCACTACAGTATCACTGGCTCACAGTCAAATTTCGTATTGATTTTAAAATACTTCTAATGACCTGCAAAGCACTGAATGGTCTTGACCCATAGTACCTCAGAGAACCCCTACTGCACTATGACCCACCACGTCTGCTTAGATTAAAAGGTGCAGGCTCTTTATTAGTACCTAGAATAAGTTAAATGTCCACAGGGAGCAGAGCCTTTTCCTGAAAAACTCCCATCCTATGGAATAACCTTCCTGTCAATGTTCGAGAATCAGACGCAGTCTCAATATTTAAGGCTAGCCTGAAAACCCATTCGTATAGTTAAGCATTATATTATATACTTCTCTTCTTAGGTAAAAGGAGTTTAATAATAATGCCTAATAATCTGTTCTCTCTTTCTGCTGAGGTAATCCAACTCCTGACGTCCTGCTGTTACTGAGTCTCAACCTGTCTTAGCTCCTACGTGCCTCCCAACACCCCCTGATACCCCTCCCTCTTTGAAGGTTCCTCTCAAGGTTTCTTCCTCATGCTCTAGGGAGTTTTTCCTTGCCACCATCGCCTTTGGCTTGCTCACTGGGGGCTTGGACTTGGATTTGGACATGTGAAAAGTTGCTTTGTGACAAAGGTTGTAAAAAGAGTAAAAAGCGCTATACAAATAAATGTTACTTATTTTTTATTGACTTACTATTTCAACACACTAGAGAGACATTACATATCACTATAGTAACAACACCCCAGAGTCTCTACAGTATCATAATGCCCTTGAGAGACTAGAAACATACACACATATATATTACACACAGAAAGTAATAAAAATAGATGAATATTTTACCCTGTGCAAACTTGCCATGTCTGTGTCCTTTGTAGCTGCAGTGACCTGTAAGTACATAAAGTCACACACTAAATTCCTTTTAGGACGTGATAAAAAAATCAGGAAAAATTATAAAAAGAGTGAAATGAAAGCAATGAAAAGTCACTTAGTCTGAAAGAGACGGACAGATCAGGGGGTAAAGGTCAATGCTGCGTAATGATTTGGAATCTATGATATATGCATGCTGAAAAAATCTTGACTATGTTTATTTCATACATCATGTACACCTAAATTATGCAACCGTTCAATCAGTTTCCATTTAAACACTGATAGTCACAAGGAGGGGCAAGGTCAGCTGTGCTTTCCTGTCTATCCATGTATCAACCCAACCACTTCACCCCACCAATGTAGCACAATAACTCTTCAATCGTGGACCTTCTCTTTCAAAGGTTCTGTAGAGGACAACCTGACATATATAGCCAAAGAGACACTCATATCGACACACTCTTACACATAAAAACATGCATACACACACACAATACCCACATTCACTTGCATGCACACACTTGCAAGTGCCCATATACACACACATTTACACACACATAAACACACATGCACATGCACACACAAACAAACACACACCACCCCTTCCATCAAAACAGCTACAGAACAAGAACACACACTGGTCCAAAATACTTTGTAGTCATCTCTACAGCCTGCTCTGACAGTCTGCTGCACTCAAAGCCAGTGGAGAAAAGCCTCAGTAGCACCTAATGCTTTCACTGAACAGAACTGGCATCATGTCCTACTTAGATGAATTGAAATTGTTGGTTCTGGGAAACAGGTTTGCACTTATGAACATAACAGCCCCAAACATGACCCAACTGCTCACAAAACAAGCTTTGTTAAAACAGAACGTTTTGTACACTGAGTAACTGTGGTCATGTATGAACTCACCCTCACATGCATCCATAACCACCCACAGGTCAGAGGTCAGCATGCATCACTAGTCAGTGAAAAGACTGCACGCTGGAGGGAGTACAATGCTGATCTGTAGGACTGCCACCACCCGCTACCCCCACCCCTGGAGCCCCTGGCTCCCACTCGAGGCAGCTCGGAGAAGAGTTTCTCTGTTGCAGGGCACAGACAGCCCCACCTACACACAATGGCATCGTTGCCCTCCCACAATCTTCTGAAACTCTGGACCGGACCCTTAATTTGTGTTCCAGATCAGCGAGGACACTTGTGGCTGCAGCCTGTTTAAAAATCAGCAGTGACACAATGTGTTGCTTTCATAGAAACATGCTGGGGCTATTCGTTTGTTATTGTGTTGTGTTTATTGTGTGACGTGAAAACCAACACCAATTCGACTCTATCGGCTGTAGAGGCGATGTAAACAAGTAAAAAGCAAACACTGCTTATCGGTATTGGGTAAGGATAGTGCAAACCATGCACGACCAGCAAAAGCAGACTGGCTGCAGTTCCCCGCAGCCCAGCTATGTAGCCTGGCTCGAAGCCCACAGTGGAGTGTGCTCGAGTCCCCCTGCCCCTCCCCCTCTGCTCTGTAATACCAACCACAGTGCATTGAGAGTTTAGCCCAGGAACGACAGCGTGTGAGCAGCTTCAACGTTAGCCGGCGCAGGACCGCAGAAACCGCAGTGAGCCGCTGGCTGTGGTAGGAGCAACGCGTCCAAAACGTGGCGGCGGTGGAGAGACCCAGCCAAGCACCGCTGCAAACAGGCCCGGTGCGCTTACCCATGTTAAGGAGCGCGCTTATGATTACACAAACATTTAACATCCACTACCACATCCCACGGTACTAACGTGTTTTAATACAGAGAACCCGACTGGCACATTCATCAGAGCTGTCCTATCAGGAAAGGCATGTCTGGCAACAAACGGGGATTTTATTACAGTGTTTAATGTTTGTTTCTGTCAAGCAGAACTATAAACAAAAACATTTTTAAAAAGCCATGTAACTACTGCTCGCGAATACTCAACGGAAAACTTTTTAGGTACGCAGCAGGGCAAAAGAGGTCGTTTGATGTTTGACTACCAACACAAAGCGAAATATTTGAGTAGTACAGTTCATATGAACACACAAAATGGTTAAACGCCAAATAAACTGCCGCTACATCTCCTACCCTCCAACCTAGGTGTGATCATTTTGCAGTGTCCTGTAAATATTTGAGAATCAAACCACGTAATATGCGATCAAGCCATGTAGCCAGTACAGCCAAGTACCAGCGACATTTTGAGATGCATATTTCCCCCAGGTTAAATCGGCATGACTGTCAAATCCTATGATGTTCAGGAAAATCAGTCAGCGTTTCAGTTAAGGCACCGTTAGCGACGACATAATCTATCTCAACCTAAATGTAGCCTACAGACAGTGACCTGCATGTGAACTACATGAACTTACCTGTACGCTTTTCAGTACCTCAGTGAACGCCTGAACCCATAACTTCAAAACAACACTGAAAACCGCTGAAGTAAGGGCGAATTAGCAGAAAACTTAAAACATAAACATAAAATCACCGCATCCGCCATTCTGGACCCGGAACAGACGCCCCCTCCTCAAGATCTATACAACATCAGACGACAGCAACGGCGATGTCCTGGCCAATCCGAAATGGGAAGGGTTATTTTACAAGAGTAAATTACGTTGTCAAACAACACTGATTTAATTTTAAACAAACGCTTCTATGTCGAAACATAACTTCGTGATGCCATTAATGTCGCGATCATGCCAATGCGAAACGGTCGCATGAAAGGAAAGATTCGTCCATCTTTACACTGTAGCCTTATTATCCTTAGCAACAGATGCTGAGATGCAGTTCTGCCTTGGGCAACGACTTTTCGAAGAGTGGGCTAAATGAGAGGTACAGACATTGTAGCTACATCTTAAGGTTGCATGTGTCTGTTGACAGCTAAGATACATTGTGCTTTTAGACTAATTAACAACCGTAAAATATCGAGAAAGGCGTAGGCATATTTTATTATTTAGCAGGCGTAAAATAGAAGGCGCGTTAACTTATTCAACTAGCCTCTGTCGCTGTTGTCTAGTCAAACACAATCAAAATCTACTTTGCTGAGCGTGTGGGCCTGGGCCATTACATTTCTTCTTTGAATCCGAGAGATTTTTTTACAGTTTCTAGGACTTTCCCACGTCTCCTTTCTCTCTATGTCCTCTATGCCGCTTGATTCAAATAAAATGACCGAACATCGATTTGAAATTGTGTGTATTTATAGAAAATGGTCTATAACAACAGTATATGACATCTCAAAAACATCTCAAATGTCACAGTCAAAATGTGATTCACATTTTCTTGCAAAGTTAACATGTTCTCTTCTGGAGCAGGTGTATGAAAAACACTTTGGAAAGATCCAAAAGTGCACTTCAAAAAAGTCACTTCCTTACCAGTAGAAGGCAGTGTAGGAGGAAACAAAATAGCTCCGTTATTTGCTTTGCTGTTTCTCCCAGTCCCAATGACGTACCAGTTTCGGAGAGTTTAGATAACGGGGGGTTCAGAGGTAACGGTGGCTGGTTGTTTCGATTAAGAAAAACTTACATCATTAATAAGCATATGGAGTGATTTGACGGCTTGTATTATTAATAGACTGTGATATGGTGGCTGACCCACCAATGGTGTTAATGATGTTAATTTTGCATTTCATCAGATGATGAAATACTGTAGAAAACTACAGTTTAAGAAAACTGTTTAAAATGAAGATGACAAAAGATATGTTTTGCTGGAAAAATAATCAAAGCAAGACTGGACATGCGGAAAGAAATTCAGTGAAAGGCTTTTGATAGGAAATAAGGAACATAAATGGTAATCCAAGGTAATAGTGAATCATGACAAAGAACGTCAAATGGGAATCCACTACATTTGCTTGAAGCAGTGTAATACAAATTCTATCCATACGGGGGCGAGGAGAGTGCAAAGAATATGAGACCTGAGGACTGAGTTGAGGTCTCACTCAGTTCAGTTTCAATTCATGATAGGTTTATTGGCATGGCAATACCAGGATACCAGATACAACCTAGTATTACACAGTTTCCAAAGAAACAGGACGTTTCAGACAGAGGTCCTTCATCAGTTGTGCAAGCAAAGTACTTCTGAATTAGTAGGAGGAACTAGTTTATATTTGAAAAGTAGATATTTATATCATTCATTCCATGTGGTTCTAAAGTTCCAAGTGTGTAAAGTCAGTTTTTTTCTTTGAATTTCTTAATTTCATTGCTACAATAGCAACAACTGGCAATGCAAACAGCTATGTCGCTAATACAATGTCCATTAGCATTATAAGGCTGTGACACTGGAAATAACAAATCCTGATGGTCAGAAAGTGTTCAACAAACTGATCAGCAAGCCTTCTCTTGGTTTCTCCAATATACAGCGAATTACGTCTCTTGCAAGTAATGCAGTAGACAACGCATGAGGATGAATGGATGATAACTGATCTTTTTGTGACAGTTATTTTAGTTATTTAGAGTTTTTTACATGTAGCGCATCGGTTGCAGGCTACAATACCACAGTTATATCTGAATGGTCATTTATATCGCTATTCACAAGTATGTCTTAAATGCATGTGGGTGTGTATTTGCTAGGTGTCTATCACCATCAGTGACAGAGAGGTTGTCCAGCGTAGGAGAAGGCCCGAGGACTCCATGACCAAATCAGTTACCTTACTCTCTCAGGCATTGAGCATCATGGCATCTTTATCGCTTGTGCAATGGAATGTTTGGGCATGTTTTCCCACAGCACTGGAGTCTCTGTCCTCACACACAATGCATGGACTGAATTCACTCACTGAGTTTTCTCAGAAGAAGAACAGCTGTGAATTCATAGGAAGTTAATATATTACTAAAGATCTAAATCGAATGCCAGAAACAACATTGATAGTACCAGTGGCACCTGGTGCATATAGACCCTCCAACACCATAAAAAAGTACATTTCATAGTAGGACTGCTTGTCTCTGTTGTTCACTCACCACAGTCTGTCTACAGAGTTCTGGCCCCAACAAGCAATCTGAATTTTTGCCCAAGAAATCTGAAATGTAACTAATAAGTGAAGGAGTAATTTGTGAAAATAACAGTAAATAAGCAATTCCTCTGCACAACAATGACCCGCTGGGGCAACAGCAGAGTTGCCCAAGGCTTGTGATGTAAACCTACAGCCAGCAGAATCTCGAATGAGCTTCCAAACGAGCTTAGACTGACCTGTGTCAAAACGACTTCCGTGTGTCTGTGCTTGGACTCCGTATGAGTTTCTGTCAATATGAGGACGTCTGGCAGCACCGTGACTTTGACTTTGACTAATTTGGTAAAAAAAAAGAAATTTAAGACAAAGGAGCAAGTAAACCAGCCACTGTCAGCACCGTCTAACAATAGTGAAGGAGCTGATTACTCTGTGGAAGCTTCACAAAATGAACATGTCTGATTACAAATCATAACGTAACTTAAGATTGTCACTGAAGGACATCACTGTTCTCGTGTACCTTGTTTAGGCAAAGTGACAATGTCAGAATAGGCAAGATCTCAGCTGATAGTGAACTTTAAATGTAATGTGAGCTGTTTTATGTTCTAGAGCTCTGTAAAGCTGTTGTAATACTCAGTAAAACTGTTCTAGAGCTGTCTTACATACAAACATGTACACTGAACATGCCTGTAAGATATGTTCAACCTTGTTCATTTGTTAAGGGTAATTCATAGTTCAGACAAAAGATCACCTGCTCGTCACACTGTTTCCATTAGTGTAAACAGGAAAATGCAGTCCATGTAAGACACGAATCAGTGGTGTGGGTCAACTGTCTGTAGTGTGAGCAAACTCTAGACCTGAATGTGCTAATACACTGTTGCTGGTGCTGATCCGTTACAGGTCCCATGCATTTTCTTCATTCACTCTGCCTATATTAATATTTCATCCAGTCTTACTTTGCATGTGTTTGACTGACTTGACAAAAACTTTCCACTGTGTTGGCTGATCCAAAGAGACCAGACTCTCAAGTGCTTAATGCCTGCATTTTCAGAGAAAGTTGCTTGTATGTGCAAGAAGGAACTCAAACACAACCAGAAACAGCCACAAATATACCCGGCGCACACAGAAGTGGGCGGTCTAAGAGAAGGCCAGGGTCTCGTGGCAAGCCCTGGTAAGTCAGCTGTGTCTAACTTGTTCCCGAAGGGAACAAGAACACACACTCAGCAAACACAGTTGGTACAATTCCAGTACGACAGTCCACAGCATTGGGAGCAGATTCTAATAGGAGCAAAAGTACAGCAGACCACACACACCTATATATATATATATATATATATATATAAATCATTTATGTATCAGTATAGCTGTGCTGTGAATATGTGAATATGTGTCTTGTAATCAGTCCCTCATTACATTTCACACACATAAACAAGCCCAGAATGCAGAAGTTCAGCCTCAGCAGACTGCACTAGATCATAAGCAAGTCGGAAAGATAAAAGAAGAAGGTTTGGGTTAGAGAGGGAGCGAGACAGAGAGAGAGGGAGACACAGAGAGAGAGGGAGACAGAGAGAGAGGGAGACAGATAGAGAGTGAGAGGGAGACAGACAGAGAGACACAGAGACTTGATTTTTGGGGGGCTGAGCACATTGTAATTCCACACCTTTAAAACAAAGATCAAACCCTGAATCTGTCTCAGTGTGTGAGTGTGTGTTTACTGACATAAGCCTTTTGTCCCAAACCTCCACAAAGTAGCACACAGTACATCTCAAAAAGACCATGGAAGAGCAAAGCCCACACAGGAAAACTGTGCGTTGTGCGCACACGTGTGTGCTTGCCTACAAAGCCAAAAATGGACCAGCTCCTCCATACCTTATGGAAATGGTCAAAAGTCGATCCGCACCTCGAGCCCTTCGCGCTTCAAGTACGGCTCGGCTTGACCCACCATCCCTCAAGATTCAAGGAAGACACGCGACAAGATGCTTCTCTGTCCTGGCACCCAGATGGTGGAACGAACTTCCACTGGCTGTCCGAACAGCGAACTCTCTCGCGGTTTTCAAACGCAGACTGAAGACCCATCTCTTTGTAAAGCACTTATAAGCACTAATCAACTGAAGCATTGGTATAAAGCGTAATTGCACTTTATCTTTAGGAACACTATAGTATTGCACTATACTGCATGTAGTCTTGTAGGTATTTCAGTCTTGCTAGGTATTGCACTGTGTCTAATCTTATTTTGTTGTCTTCTTTCTAGGCATCAGCACTAGCAACGGTTTATGGTAGTGCTTGACCTCAAGTAGTTTGGACTTAAACCTGTTTATACTAGATAGAGATGCATATTCTGACTGAACACATAGTACTTTTGTAAGTCGCTCTGGATAAGAGCGTCTGCTAAATGCCGTAAATGTAAATGTAAATGTAAATGTGTGTGTGTGTGTGTGTGTGTGTGTGTGTGTGTGTGAACACACTCCTGCATGTCTGTGTGCAAATCTGCATGGTCAGCGCAGAGCCTAACGTAGTGAACACATGACAGACAGTCTGCTCATAACGCACTCTCTGGGTCATTTTGGGCCACTGTGCACAGT
Source organism: Brachyhypopomus occidentalis (assembly GCA_020368025.1). Taxonomy (NCBI): domain Eukaryota; kingdom Metazoa; phylum Chordata; class Actinopteri; order Gymnotiformes; family Hypopomidae; genus Brachyhypopomus; species Brachyhypopomus occidentalis. Next base: position 1,234,878 of record JAGXOD010000038.1, on the reverse strand, counting down.
TAGTACCAGATAGTTGTGCATGGTGGTTCTAAACTTTACATGGGTATGAAAATATGTAAGGCTAAATTGGCTCATTATTAATAAATAAGTAAACCAAAAATAGATAATTAAAAAAAACAACTTGCTTATCCATGACCAGGCCAGATGGGAATCCTTTTACTGCACCTTGGCACCTTGTTACATATGTGACACGCTCACAGCTGACACATCCTGGACCACTGGGTTCTGTCAGCATTTACAACATTCACATGTTTTTGGTATTTGTAGACATTCTATAAAATGTTAATGGATTTAGATTTTTTTGCAAAACAATTATGAAAATTTGAAAAAAATCATGTTATACAAGCACAATAACTATACCATACTGCCACAATACTATCTCTCAATACTCATAATTATTCCAGATCACCATAATTGTTCCACTCTTACATACTACCATAATTACTCCAATCTGCTATACTCTCATTATCATTCCATACTTCCATCACTCCACGCTTCCATGCTCTAGTAATCACTATAATCTGCCATACTAATCACTCCTTCTGCCATACAGCCATAATCATTCCACTCAGCAATACTCCCATAATCACTCCATTATGCCATACTTCCTTAATTACTCCACTCTGCTCTTAGAATTCCATGACACAGGCCTCTTTGAAGCTGTGGAACAGAGACAGTGATTATAGAGCAGAGAGTGGGGGAAAGAGTGAGTATAGAGGAGAGAGTGGAGGAAAGAGTGAGCATAGAGGAGAGAGTGGGGGAAAGAGTGAGTATAGAGGAGAGAGTGGGGGAAAGAGTGAGTATAGAGGACAGAGTGAACACAAAATCCCTTTCTTCTTTTCACTCTTGGAGATATCTGCTTCCTCTATCATTCCTTCCATAAATTCCTGACTAGTGGAGTAAAATCTGGTCATCATGTCTAAATCTTCCAGCACTCACTACCATGTCTGTAGACAGCCCCACCCTCTAATGTCTGTAGACAGCCCCACCCTCTAATATGTCTGTTGACAGCCCTACCCTCTAATATGTCTGTAGCTAGCCCCACCCTGTAATATGTCTGTTGTTTTCCCTGCCCTTCTACATGCTTGTAGGCCACCCCCCTGCCAACATGTCTGTAACTACCCTTGCCCCCTAACATGTCTTCAGTCTGGCCCACCCTCTAACACATCTCTAGCCTGCTCCACCCTCCCTTTCTGTTTGGTTTCTGCTTTTGGAGCTCTGGAAACACTGACCCATTTTCAGTTCTTAACTCCATCAGCATTTTTAAAGTTAAAGCTGAATGTTTAAAATAAAGTTTAATGTTGATTAAAGCTAACAATCAATGTCTTCATAATTTTTCTTTTCTGTTTTCCATCCCTGGGTGAAAACAAGCAGTGTTAGGTGAAGACACTGCCTGTTTGCTGCTGTGTTCATCACCACAGACCCTGATCTGGGCTTCCTGTGCTGTTGTCTGTGCTGAAATGAGACACTCTTTCACATTCCCTCAGCAGAATACTGGCAGCGTTTGGTCCACAGCTGTTCCAGCAGGAAAGGCAATTTTGGAAAAAAAGAGGATTTTCTAACCCAATGGTGCAAAACAAAAGTCTATCGAAGGAGAATAGCAGGCCAGACAGGCTTCTTCTTTCTTTCTGTCTCTCTGCAGGCCGATGGAGATGCACAGCTGTGACTGAGCTGTGGAGACACTCCCAGAGGAGCAAGAGTTGGGGCCCACTGCACACACTCTTTCTCTCTCTCTCTCTCTCCCTCCCTCTCTCTCTCGCACTCTTCCCGCCTTCTCTTGCTCTTTCCCTCTTTCATTCTTTTTCCTTTCCTCACTCTCCCTTTCCCTCTGTTTCTCACCGCTCTTTCTCTTTTCTTTGTTCTTTCCTTTTTTGCTTTTTTCCCCTCAGCCTTCCCTCTTCTCTCTGTCTTTCATCAGTAATTTCTGTTTTCCATCTCTGTCTCTCCCTCTCAGAGCTCTCTGTCTCTCTCTGCTGTTAGTCTGATGTAGAAGGGGAGAGAGAGGGGATACTTGGGTTCAGAGGCGATCAGCAGAATGTAGGTCAGCGGTGGGTGCTAAGTTCCTGATTAGAAACAGCTGTGGGGTTTTTGGCAGTGAACAGCAGTGTGCAGAACTGTGTTAGTTTAGTGTCGCAGGAACATATCTCTCCTCAGTCATCATCATCCCCATCACAACGTATACTCCAAAAACGATGAACACAGCAATAATGAGAATAATGGTTTTACTGCATACCTCATACACACATATCCAACCTCTCTCATCTGGTGCATACATGCATATAACATCTCTGTTTTCTCTCCCTCACTCTCTAATTCTGTCTCCCTCGTTCTCTTTCTGTTTTCAGGTCTTTGTTCTCTCAGTTCCCCATGTGTAAAAGGAGAACTCCCCCACAGGGTTGGTTCTCTGAGTTGTGGGACTGCTGAACAGAGCAGATCTGTGCTTCCTCTATGGTTTCATTTGAAAACAGCTTTGCGTCCATGCTCATGTGCTCAAACCTGCATACACAGACACACACACACACACACACTTGCACACACACCAGTATGTGCATAGCACTCCATACCAGTACACTGCTACTGCCCTTTGGTATTACTACTTCACTACTGCTCTCCAGTACCAGGACTTCATCTCAGAACTAAGGAGCCAATACTGTCCTACTCTATTGTACTGCAGTTCCAGTACTTCACTACTGCATTACAGTACCCAAATACTGCACCGCAGTACCTAAAGTACCTAAAACTGCTAAATCCCCTCACAAGTTAACTTTTAATTCATTGATACTTTAATTAATTCTAGGTGCAATTGGTCAGTTGAAATAAGTGTTGAACATAAATTCATCTGATATTGATGTTCAACACTATTTATACTTGAGGAAATATTAAACATACACTGTAGATTACAGATATTGCTATTTCTCCTAACACTTGTCTGTCATGCATCACATGTGTTATCACAGATTTGGCTATAGCAATGAAAAAAGACCAGCTGATTCAACACGCTATGAATAGAATGCTAATCTGGACATACAGAGTGAGCGGATTACCCCAGTCCTCAGGCCCTTATGCTGGACTTTGGTTAGCTTTAAGATTGATTTCAGCGTGTTTCTACTTATTTCTAAATCATTAAGTGGCTTAGGACCAAAATACATCTCTGACCTGCTAGAAGAATACAAACCCACTAGGCCTCTAAGATCAATAGAGACCAAGGATTAGTGACTAGAATTAGAAGCAAGCATAGCATGGCAGCTTGCAGCTGCTGAGCTGGGCATCATCAATACCAACTCCCAGAAGATCTCACTGGGACCCAAACTGTAGACATTTTTATCTTTATCTTGACGAAAAACACTTTTTCATCTACACATCTGCACATTTGTGTTTGTGACTAATAAATTTAAGGTTGATTTTCCCCCCTTCTAAGCCATGAAGACTTTTATTTTTATTTACATAAAGCACTTTGAATTACCTCTATGTATGAAGCATAATTACAAATAAATGTATCTTGCCTTGTCTTTGTGCAGCCACTATAATGTAGTAGAACATACCAACAAAACCACTAAACACTGCATAAATGATTATAGACTTTAAAAACAGTTAAAAACACTGGTGGAAGGACATTATCAAGCCAAGAAGACCCCACAATACACGTATTCTACATGATCATTCAAAAACATTTTATTCTTGCACAACCTGTGTTCAGTTCTACCCTTCCCAGTTAAATCACATTCCTCAATCACTATTTAGTGAGGGATAGTCCACCACATCCAGGTTAACTCTAGTGGTGAATTTGTCCATTTCTTGCTCTGTAAATGAAGCTTGTTCCATCTTTCAGCCTTAAATCAAAACACTGCCCTACTGCACTAGGGCCGTTTTCATTCTATGTTCACCCTTTGCGTAAACTGTAAGGTCTGTAATTTTTGCATTTTTTTATTGGCTATTATTGTTGTGTCCTCTGAAGATACACCTGCAACTGCACTTCAGTCTTCCACCTCCCTGGAATATTAGACACACCTGTTCTCAATTACCACCAATCAGCACCAAGTATAAACAAACCCACATATCCATTCAGGCTTTACAAAGCCCTGTTGTTGGGATACTACAGCAACGTCCATGCCATGCTGTTTCCTAGTCTTTCTGTGTTCTGTTCTTTAAATATAGGCTTAAGACTCACCTATATAGTCATGCCTTCAGTTAATGTACTACATTTGAAGGTGTGGAGCTCATGGGAGGGGGAGCAGTCATTGAGTCTTCTGGTAATCTGAGATGTTGATGCTGTCATCCAGCCATGTCATGCGTTTACACTAGTTTGTGACGATGATTTTGGTGGAAAGCAATGGCTCAGTGAACCCTGACTGTGGTCACCTCCAGGCCCCTCCCTTTAGTTATGCTGCTATAGATAAGCCTGCTGGGGCCACATGCTAATCACTGGCACATGTGTTTATATATATGGATGTTTAATTCAATGTTTACATATTTAACCTGCATTTTGTATCCTGGTTACATGTTTCTACAAATACAATTCCATAAAACACCTAGAAAATGCTTGCAGCACACGTGCCAATGCTGTCACCCACCTGAGGCCCAACATCCCCATTGGAGGCACTGCTCGGCCTAGATATAAAACTATAAACATGGATTGCTACTAGCTGGGCAGCCCAATGGAGGATGGGTTCCTTTTTGAATCATGGTCCTCCCAAGGTTTCTTCCTAATCCCCACCTAGGGAGTTTTTCTTTGCCACTGTCGCCCCTGGCTTGCTCATTAGGGATCTGGACCCATGCATTTGTAAAGCTGTGTTACATGTATGTTGTAAAAAGCACTATATAAATAAAATTGACTTTGACTTTGACTTCTGTCTGCAGTTGTTGGATTAACGTTTTTGTCACGAACATTGTGCTCTCTCCCTTTCTCTCTCTCTCTCTAACTCTGTCTGTCTCACACACACACACTCATAACAGGAGGACCATTGGAGAGTAGAGACAGGGAAGGAGCCCAACACACACACACACATGCCCAGTACACAGAGCATGGGATGGGGTAGGGAGGGGAGGGGCGGGGCAAGGGAGGAGCTCAGCATACACAACACAAGGAGGGGAGGGGAGGAAAGAGGAGGAGCAAAGGAGGAACTCAAGGAGGGTTGGGGCTAGTGAAGAGTCCAGTATACAGGGAGGGGAGGATCCCTAGACAAAGGATTGACACAGGAGGACCCCTGCGTACAGGATGCAAACAGAGGGAACTAGATCTCAAATGTCTAGATCATGCAGAGAGGGGATAGATAACCTAGATATCCTAATCATGTTTGATGCTGCCTGTGAATACATCATCTATGTAACAGGTCATTGGTCTTAACCCTCCCTTCTTAAATCTGGTTTTATTTACAGTAGATGTGGGTTAAACCCTGCAGTTCTCAACTGGGTATTTCTGTAAAGCAAGCAAATAAAATAAGTGAGCTGTCAGAACACACTCACACACACAGGTAAAGTTCTGCTGCCTGCCTTAGGGAACCGCGGTAATCCCAGCATCAGTGGCCGGATGTTTATTGTTGTCTGTTGATCCCCTGATATTCCACATCTGCTCAGCACAAAACATTCCATAAATAGTATCTGCTAATACACACACAGCAACAGCTAGCACTGTCTCACACATATACACATACACACACATACACACACACACACACACACACACACACACACCACTAGTGTTAAAGCTGGGTTCGAGTCATATATATATATACAACCCAAGTGAGTGCTTGTTGTTTATATCCCCACTGTAGTCACCGTCAAGTTGTCCCCTTCAAAATCTGCATGAGTTTGTTCCAGTTTGTGTGTGTGTGTGTGTGTGTGTATGGCAAAAGCATTTTACTGGCCCAATCAAGCTTCTGTGATGCTTTATGATAGAATGGGAAAGGGAGATGTAGCTCATGGAGAGCTGTCAGCAGCACACTGCTATACAGGTATAGTAACACTGCAATACTGGTGTAGTAACGCTGCTAAATAGGTGTAGTAACAATGGTATATAGGTGTAGCAACGCGGGTATATAAGTGTAGTGACGCAGGTATATTGGTACTGTAATGCTGGTATATAGGTGCAGTAATGTTGGTATATAGGTGTAGTAACACTAGTATATAGATGCAGTACTGCACAGCCAAACTATCCTTGGTTCTGAGTTTTCTAGACCTCTCTGCTGCCTTTGACATCATGAAGCACAAGTTTCTAGCTGCATCTCAGTATGTTTGGTCAACATCTCATCATGTCTTACAGTCCATCTCCTAAACCATAATCCCAGCAGCACCAATAATATGCATCCCCAGAGCCACTGGTCTTTGCAAAGATTTTTCAATCTCTTATAAAAGCTGTTTGGTCACTCCATCTCCACATTGGTGTAATTGTTGATCATGTCACAAACTTGGCTCAGTCAAGTTTCTCTTTTCAGCTTTTGGAGAATTTGCACTTTTCTCCTTAGGGAGGACCCCAGGTGCTTGTTCAGTGTCTTGTCATCTGCAGGCTGGATTAGTGCAGCTCACTCCTGGCAGGTCTTCCTCCGCATGTCACCCGGTACCTGATCCAGAATGGTGCAGTGTGGCTGGTCGTCCAAAGATTCCCATGGCACTCCATTGCTGCTTTCAGTTCTCTGGCTTCCTGTAGCTGTTCACATCAGACTTTAAACCCTACAAATCCAAAAATAGACCAGTTCCTTCCTACTTCACGACAACGGTCAAAACATGTTCTGTGCCGTGAGTCCTACAAGCGTCATGTATAGCTTTGACCCCCCTCCCCCCAACATTTAAGGTCCTTGGGAGAGAAGCATTAACATTCTTCATCCTCTTCATCCTAGCGCACAGTCAGCGGAATTAAGTCACAGAGCAGAGTCTCTTGCTCTCTTGCTCAAACAACAACTTCATTTCTTTGAAAAGTGCTCAAATGTAACTGATTCATGCACTTATAAAATCTTGAATTTTTTTGTTTTTACCACTGAAATGTCTAGTAATTGTTTTGTATTTTGTAGCATTGTGTTACATTTGTACTGTACCTCTCAGTGTAGACTTATTTCTGGCAGTACGCTTTACTGGATACTAGGAATTGTATAAGATGCCCTGGATAAAAGTGTCTTCTACATACATGAACATGAAAAGAACCAGTGTTGTCATGAAATTAAGTAAATGCAAACAACTAGCAGCATGACTTTGCAGTTCACACAGGCCTTCTCCCTTGCTGGACGTCAGAGGAAGCTGCAGAAGTGGCTGGTGAGTGTGTGTGAATGTGTGTGTGTGTGCCTACAGAGTGTGTCTGACTTCTGGAATAATTGGAATGTGGACCCAAGTATGTACAGGGGTATTGGTAGGGATTTATTGGTAGCGATTTATATTGGTATGGATTCATATTTGGAATGAAATAAAACTGTCTAAGTTTCCTGTTTATATGGTCTGGTTCACACAGGTTCGCAAATTCGCCTTCAACCATTCCATGTGCTCCCTGACACAGTGACACAATGAGACATAGTGACCAAGTACCCATGCACAGACAAACACAAACACACACACAGACACACACAAAACCAACCACACACTCACAAATGCCATTACTATTAGCTCAGCTTCACAGTTGTGCCTCTTTGCCACATTTTTGCCAGTCCTGATGTTATAAGAGCAACTGTGTGTGTTGGGGGGGGGGGGGGGGGTGTATGTCTTGGAGCATTGGTATGCATTGTCTTCATATTTCACTCATTTCACCAGAAGCCAACACTGTCTGTCAACAATATTTTGGCACTGTAAACCTAAATATTGTCCATTTTTAGTTAACAAAATCTTTGTGTGTAGATGGGTAAATGATGTTTATAGAATCAAAAATGTATTTGTTTGTGTTAGCATCAAATAAATAAGTATTGTTACTGAGGAATGCCAAATGCTACCCAGTCCTTCCTGTTAGCCTAGGTTGGATTGAGCTCCATATAGCTCCTAGCATAAAAGATTAATAAATTATATTGAGTTTTTCTTTTAAGGGATAAAGAATGTTTACTGTTTAAACATATAATCTCTTCCATGGTCGTGTATCACACATCCTTACATGATAATAACAAACACCTTGTACAGGACTTATCTAATATGGTCTATAGCCGGTTGAATAACAAATGAATAAGATTTTGTCAGTCTTCAAACAAATGCATGTGGTGAGACTCAGACACTGGAAACACAGGGCACCGCTTAAGTCTCAGACAGATCTTCTCACAGATGGTTTAATACCTGTGTCACATGCTCCTCGAGTCTGAGCCAAAGGCAGCGTCTGTGTTATCAGCACACAGCTCAGTCCGGCAGACTCAGCGCTCACCTACTGCAACACACCCAGTGCAACTACTCACGCTGACACATGTTCGCACGTACACACACTTCTGTGAAACACCATGGTGATGCAGGCAGGAAATGGAGAAACCGAGTGACTAAACAATTCACACGACTGCCATTTCATGACGAGACACATCTAACTCCCAAACACATTGGCTGCTCACAGGACATCCTCTGTCAGAGAAGTGGAATTTTTCATGACTTCATCACAGTTCTCTGAAGTAAGAGGAAAAGACAGTAACATCAGCATTACTTCTAGAGGACCACGCCTCAGAGACCATGCTTTGTGTTTGTATTTGTGCCCAAAATGTACAGGACTCAGTCCTGAATGACAGACCGTTATACCGCCTAAAAAGTTCCAGGGTGACTCAACTCATGCAAGCTGTGATGGTAGTAATTCTCCACAGCTGCACTAAGCCACGTTTATGCTACTCCACTTGTGTTCTCATCTATAATATAAAGGTCATGAATCACAGGTAACATGTGAAATTGATTTGAGATTACTCTCCCTAATCCAGATTAAACCTGAAACCAAACTGGCACTTTGATTAACCATTCACACAGAATTGTGACCCTTGACCCAAACTCATAACCCTAACTCACCCTTCACACACAAACAATGCTGAGTATTGTAATCTTCACATGACAACTAATCACCTGCTTAGTTTCAGATTCAGTGATTCAGCATAAATGATGGAACAGTTCCAGTCCAAACTGCTAGGCTCACCACCCTAAGATCAGTGCACATGTCTGCTGGAAAACCCCACCCCCACACTGCACTTGGATGACATGTTGTTGTGCTAAACGTCCAAAATTGGACTGAAGTTAAATTCCATAATACAGGGTAATAATAGATGTATGACAAACTTAGTTCATTATTGTTGTTATTATTATAATGATTGTTGTTATTATAATTATTAGTAGTAGTATTAGTTACAATTATATAGCACTTTTCTCAGACCTGAGGAAGCGTTTTTACAATCACACACGCGCACACTGATGATGAGTTACAGCAACATATATTTATGTACCCATTTATATTTCTAGCAGAAGAACATCACAAAATGACGTTGTTCTTTGTCTAGAGGTGGAATTGATGTGGAATATTCACTTTACGTGAATTTAACACCATACTGTATTCTGATTGTTTTGTTTAGGTAGCAAAGTGTTTAAATATTTATTAAGTTAAAAAGACTACCAATTGAAATAGCCATATGTTCCCTTCTGGTTTATCAAAAACGTATTGAAATGACCTCAAACCAGAGAAAAGAATTAAAACAAATGCTTTGTTCATTGTTCTGAGTCTAGCATTAAATGCTCAGTTTTTATCATTCACAGGAAATGCACAATCATTTCTCAGCCTTAACATGGCACTAAAGCCTTGTTATTATCAACAAATGAGAAACCACAAACTGCACGCATTCAGGAAATGGATATAAAGGTTTGGCACAGAGAGCTGAGAAGGCTGAACAACTACAGAACACAGCTATAACTGCAGGGGGCGCCACATGGTCTCCTCCCCATTTCATCATAGATGCTTTAGAGAGCCAGTGACTGGAGATGTGACAGACAGGTAGTTCTGAGCTGGCTTGGGCCTTCCACACAGAAACACACTGCAAAATGGTGGGAGATGTAAAACAAGGAACAAAAATGTACCATAGTTGCACACATTTACACCCACACAAACACACACAACCATGACTTGCAGAACTCAGAAGCACAACCTGCAGGGTCTACAACCCACAAACTGCTGGACCCCAGAGAAACACCTTTTTAAAAGATCAGTTTATATTCCATACTGGTTTCTTTATTGTTGGTGTTTTACCCCTTGTTTGTGTTTTTGAGTGAGCTACATCACCCTAAGAATGTTCCATCAGCATCAGCACAGGAAACTGAAAGAACTGCTCAGAGCACCACACAGAGAGCTGCACCCAGCAACACACAGCCACAAATAACACCAACCTGTACACCAGTACAGAGCTGCAGGAGACTATGACCAGCTATCCTGAATAGCACCAAACTGTCTTGCTATGAAGCTGTATGTGATTATTAATATAGAAACGTTCAGAAGATCAATGTACTTTCCTACAATATTGCAATTTTTTTATAATTATGGTGTTATAAAAATGACTGCAATGGAATAATATCATAATAATATTAATATTAGCTACTTTGTTATAAAAATTTATAAAAATCCATGAAATTCGAGTCATGACACTTTTCTGAAACTTGAGTTGTATTCATAGCTGTCCTTCCAAAGCATGAGTCAGTATTGTCACTTCCCCTGTAGAATATACATGTCTTATCACTGCAGCCATAAACCACATCCACCATTCTCTAAACACCCCCCCCCCCCACACACACACACAAAAGGCATTTCATGGAATGACATTACCGACAGCTCCTCCATGTTCTGTGAGATTATTGTTAATCTAGTACATAGGTTACACTACACTACAAAACCAGGTGCTCCTTTGCAGGCCTGTTAAATTGTTTAATGCTGTAACGCTTTTCCTTTGTTCTGTTTGCATGAAGTACATTCTTTTTTCATCCAGTCTACAGGTCGTTTACATTCTACTTTGCCTTTAGTTGTGCACATGTGCTTCATCCAGGCCTTGTCCTACACTGTGCAAGCCTGAGGCTGAGGTCCTCGACTGCCTTGCTGATGGCAGTTAGGGAAAACCCAGAGGACGATGGAACATCCAGACAGAGCCCAGATCAAATGATTAGCATGTGATTCCATTATGTATGAACACTCCTCTCTGTAAGATGTAAAGATGTCTGTCATCTCATTGACACATACGGTTTATCTGTTTAGAATACATAGCACACATGAATAATTCATTATTTCAATGAGTTATGGACTGTCTTCTTTGGCCCAGGGGACCTGCAGTAATCAGTATGGGAGCATCTATAGCTTAGGTGCACCACCAATGAACCTGTGTAACACACACCAGCACAAATGAACCTGTGTAACACAAACCTGCACCAAAGCAATGTAACACACACCAGCACCGATGCTCGATTAGACACACTATCAGCACCTTAGTAAACACACAAAGCAGTATCAACACACAAACACACAAGCACTGAATGTGTGTGAGACACACACCAGCATCAAATCTATGAAACACACAAACAAGTAATGAACATATAATGTACATCATTTATACACACCAACACCACACCTGTGTACCAGCAAATCACTTACATAAAAGAAAGGTAACAGCATGGGGCCTGTAGAGCAATACACTAGCAGTTCCACAACTTACACACTCAAATACCATCACAGATGGCAGCCCATACACCTTTCTGCATCTTGTTGAGTTTCAGATGATTCATTTTGTAATCACTAAAAGCTCTTGTATTGTCTGAGCACTAAACAAATTTTGAATGGGCACTATGCCACAAACAGACATTGAAAGCAGGTTATGTTCATCTCTAAACAATACACATGGCCAAGGAAGCTTCAACATGTAGCCAAATTATTTCATGACTTTAAATGAGCACATCATGTGGTGGTGTGGACACTAATGATAAAATATTCACAGTCTCAGAACGGAAGTAACACAAACACTGGTCTTTTCTTATGAATCATACTCGACCTTACAGTAATATCAATACAAAACAGAAGATGTATTCTTTCATATTTCAGCTTCTTGATTTCAGTCAACAGCTTACTAGCGTCTGAAATGTTTTTTACTGCGTGTTAGTGCTTGTTAATATTCACAATTTCTGTTAAAATTCCATACAAAAGTTACAAAATAAATCTACACATGATACAACTTGGTTTTGTTATCACACTCTGAATTAGGTACAGGTACAGGTACCTGAAACAGGTACAACGAAGTACAACTGTTACATCTTTTCAAAGCAGGTGTATCTGCAGCTGTCATCATCAAACAGACGGCCTTGCTCGCAGTGGCGCAAACACGCTCACTGTCTACATACAGTAAGTGAGGAACAACACACAGCACGCGCACTCCTGACACACTTTGTTCATCTAAATGCACATTTTTGGAAACTTTGTTGTTACGGCTGTTGTTGCCGTTGTTAAGACTAACGTGAGCAAGCGATGAGAAGGATACGTGGACGTCACTCTGGGTTTTACACCATTGTATCAGAACGTCTAAACAGAAACAGAAAGCCCGAACTGCGTTCTGCAGTTTCGCAGATGTACTTACAGACCAAATCTTTCCTACCACTTCCCCTTTAATGACAGCATTTACCGACAGCTTAGAAAAATGCACTGGCAAAGTGATGGGTGATGCGAGTTATAAACTCTATAGTCATTCAACGCCTTGCCGACTGCTTTTGTTTGCGCTTATTTGCCTGCGCAAGTGACAACGGTTGTTCTTGTATTTCTCTTCCAACACACTGTGGGAAAGGGGAAGCCAACAAGCACGAGGCTCCGTTTGCTCTTCCTTATGGTCCCTTGGCCTTAAAAAAATAACCAAACTCAGGTTGCTATGCCATACCCCCAGTAAATCCCCATTACATTTTATCCAACAAATGACTCTTCGAAAAGTTACCATGTCTCCGATGGTGGTGGGAAACAGCTTAACTGTAAAGCGTGACCCTTTTACGTGTTATTTTAGCAGTGGGTAATTCTCCTTCAAATTTAGGATTGTAGGCTACACACAATTCAAAAGATAATACACTTCAGTGCAAACTGTAACGTTAAAGAAAAAAATAACACCACATTCAAGTTTCAATTAAACATGCACTTCTAGAAAGACCCAAACAACCACAGAAAAAAACTCAAACACGAGAAATGGGGGGGGGGAGGGACAAAAACACAAAGTTAGCAACCTCAAATCAACAACTGGAACAATAGATAGAATCATTATATGTAAAATAATTACTATCTGCCGAGAAGCGCTCGGCACCCTGGGAGTCCTCCTCGTGCTCCTCCCCGCTCTCCTGCACTCCCGCCCGTGGCGACACCGCAATATTAAATGTTGTACCATAAATTTTAACAGTAGAAAGATGGGAGTTTTACATCACTGGTCTCAGTGTTATGACAAAGCCGCATCATTTTAAAACATATTTTTTCAGTTTAGCCTCTTGAATGTTAAAGTCACATTTTCTGTAATGGACATACAAAATCTGTTTTTTATAGTTGTGAATATTATAATTAACTTTTAATCTGTTTGCTACCTAATAACAATGGGATTTAAATACGGGATACTGCTTCATCTAATAAACATAAACGTGACTTCCTTCACGACTCGGCTCACTTTTACGAAGTTGTTTCACCAGCAACCCTTACAACGTAGTCAAGTTCAATGTTTGAAAGGAAGTTTATAAAGACACACCTATTAACCACGTTTGCCAATCAGAAGCTAGTAAGGTATCTGTCAGGCCAATGAACGATTATGGGGCTGAGTCACAGGCACTGTTGCTAGGGTATAGCTTCCACTTTGTTACTATCACTGGCTAACCAATCACATGTCATTTCGCAATGTATCAACATTTCTCATGTGAACGCAACTCTCCAACAAATTTGATTGGACAATTCATTTACCTAAATCCCACCTTTTATATTCGTCTGTTGTTCGATTGGTTTGGAGAACCATCCGTCTAGTTGTGGGATTTAGTTTAGGCGCAGTTGATATGATTTTGGCTGGGAGTCCCCACGACTCAGAGAACATAGCTGTGCATATCGGGCGTCACCAACTTTAGTTTTTGTTTTATTTTCCGTCTTCTTTTACAGAAGCTGTAATATTTTGTACATACATTTTTTTATTTTATATTTTTGTACAAATTCATCGGGATGGAACTAAATTCTCTTCTAATCCTTCTTGAGGCTGCAGAATACTTGGAAAGAAGAGACAGAGGTATTTAGTCTGCGTGATGAAATGGTGCTTATTTGGATAAACTAAAAAACTAAAATGCCGTTTCTTTTTTAAGGGAAGTGCCCAGTTCTATGCAACGTTTTTATTGTAGAGCGTGCTCTGCAGGTATGATGTCACTTTAGAAGCTGACATTATTTTACTGAGCCGGCTGGGTTCTTCGTTCGTGCAAACGGGCATAGTTTAGTCAAAGCCACAAAAGGGTTCGCAAATGTAGATGACATATAGTTCACATAGCCTACTCCAAGTCCCGACACGGGTCACAGGAGAAAGCTAGTCTTAACATTAAATAATTGACTTGTTTGTTAAACATCTTTAGTGTCTTTTTTGTGTGTTTATGTGCTGTAATTTGTCATCGGATAAGACAAAATCATTGACACTGTTCTATTAATTTTGCGAGACTGATGGATTTGGCTAGTCATACTGAATCACATGCTTTGCTGAAATACCTCTGCCTACATGGAACTTGACAGTAGTGTCAATTTCTGATAATCCTACAGAACATTCCTGTTCATGAGCTCATAAGCATATTATTAAATGTTGATTTTGTTTACTTTGTCAATAGAGGCAGAACATGGTTACGCTTCTGTTTTACCGTACAATAGCGACTTTTCCAGAAAGAAAACGAAAGCGACGCCAATTTCAAGAAAAACTCAGAACAATAGGTAAATATTGTGATTTTTTAAAAGGTATAGCGATTGCTCTTCAGTCGATCTGTTCCTTCACTTCCATTCTCGCCATTTTTCTTGTTGGGCTTGGCTGTTTTGATCTCGTATAAACACTGCCACGCGTACAGCATCAACTTGCTTCCCACTTACTTCTCACTCTTCGCTTCTGACACTAACCTTCGCAATGTAAATTCATGATTCTTTACTACGCTGGCTCGACCGTGCACTCGAACATTTCTTAAATTGTCAGCAATTTTTTTATATGTAAGAAAATTCGCAAACATAGTCGTATGTTTTCAAATCCTATGCAGAAACGAACCGCTGTAAACAGGAGCAGTAGGCTAACCCAACCCGGGGCACTCAATAGAGACCGAAGGCCTTGTTTTGCTCGAGTGGCAGATCCAAACGCTCCAAGACTAGAATCAGTCGCTGGATACTTGTTGGGAGAAAGTAAAGTTTGCATTGTCGTTTCATAACTATTTAAAGCCATTTTTCAAGAATACTAGCAACGGGCAAGAGGTAAAACATGCAAACAAACTTGTACTTGTAGTGTCACCCTCGTTTTCTTCAAAGGTGTGATGAGCAATAGCATATTCATTTATTTTGTATTATTCTTATGGGAATAATATTTGTTTTGAATAATAACTTAGTGATAAATTAAACCCGATAAACATTTTCTTTGCATTTGTGTTGTGAAGGTGGTTGATGTAGTTTTGGCTCTATACAGGTGCTGTTAACAGGTAGAGCTGCCTAGCACCTGACTACCTCAGCTGCAGGTGGACCCCAGAAAGCAGTTAACCCAAACATTACTCAAAAGACTCACAAGAGTTGGCATTACAGTGCTGCATTCAATTGTGAAATCAGAGTATTTCTTTAATTACCTTCTGAAGTTTGAATCTGACCAGAAAACTTGAAAAACAACCTGCCTCTCGGTTTGGCTTTCCAGAGGCAAAGCATTCTCCCCTCGACTTTCTGCTCTCAAGCCAACTACTTCCCCTCCCCCACATCTGCACACAAATCACTAGAAGTTGAGGAAACAGTCAAGAAAACGTACCACGGGGACTGTAAAATTTTCTCTGTGCCAAAGCACCAACACAGATCCTTTTTCCCTTTGCTCTGCTGGGTTCTGAACTTCACAGGCTGTGCAGGCATAGAGACTTTGTTTATTCTGAGCTAAGGGGCATTTTCTTTTTGCGAGGTTTATGTCCGTATATATCTATGGCTCATGGTACAAAGAATCATAAACCAAAATCTGTAAACTTGTGCTAATTGAACCAGCTTTAAAGCCATAAAGAGCATGTGAGTAGAGTTTCAGTCCTGAGCTTAAAGACCAGTAGTAACACAGCTGTAACAAATACAGATTTTTTCATTTGATGTATGTTTTAACCTTAGGCCCCACTTACAAGTTATTTTATTATCTTACTGTTGGGTACACAGTCCTATACAGTGTCCTGGGCTAAATCCAGTTTGCCACAGTGACATTAATATGGCTAGGGTTAGATTTATCCATCCAAAACCATTTGCATTCGTCTGACATTATATAATAAGCCCGTGACGTCATGGGAGGGTGGAGCCTGTGTTCCTGTCTGTTTCCTGGTGCTTTCTCGTGCTGTCCCTAATTTGCACGGGCTTGAATAGGAGCTGTTCTGCTGTAGAGATGCAGCTCTTCCCCTGGATGCCTGAGTGAGCCCTGCCCATGCAAACAGTCAGCTTTGCAGCAGCAGAGCTTGTGCATCTGTACGAATGTGGGTGTATCAGCAGTTGTGCATTACAAGTGTGACTAACCTGGTCCTTATGCACAGTGAGAATGGAACCTACGCATTGCCATTGCCAGAGGGCAGCACATTTGATGCCCACGGCTGGTGCCACAGCTAATGTATTTGTGTCTAGCTGCCTTTTCAAGATATTTGCGTCGACCCCCCCCCCCACCCCCCCTCCTGGTCCCAGGATTTTATGAACAGTGTGTTTGTTTTGAGACGGATGCAATTTGCCCACCCTGTACTCACTCAGGCCTGAAATAACTACATGTGTTGCAGCATGCTAAAATGTCCCAGCAATGCTGTGCACGTGTGTGTGTGTGTGTGTGTATGTGAGAGTGCATGCACATGCACGCATGTGTGCGTGTACATGTGTGTGCGAAAGAGTGCATGCACACGAGTGTGTGAGAGAGAGAGAATGCATACACGTGTGTGTGTGTGTGTTGGTTGTTGTAATGTTATTATTAGTTAGGAGGGATGAACAGAGACGGTGATGGAGTTCTCCCTGCTCTCTGTTAAGAGGCAGACACACATCCCAGCAGAAAGGGACTGTGTTTTTTGGCATGGCAGACTGGTGAAGGGTGCTGTGCCCACCCACTGGGTGAGGGGACTGCCCAGAGACCTTCTCTCCTTCTCTCCTTGGTTATTTTTGTAATTTCTTTCTGTTCTCTCCCTACACAGCAGGATACGTTCTGACCTTATTGTGTATATGTGCAGCCAACACCTGCAGTGCACTTTTTTAGTCGAGCAGCCTCCACATGCCAGCCGGTTGGATAAGGTGCTCCTTAAAATTCATCAGACTTTTACGATGAAGGACAACAGCGAGGGAACCGCTCAGCGGATTTTCCTCAGCCGCGTTTAAACGTGGGTTTCAGGCTCTGTGTGCGGACACACGATTCTTCCGGAGATGGAGTGTTACAACACCCCATCCACTTAGCACTGGGCCTGCACGTCTCGGCCAAGTGTGTGTGTGTGCGCTGCTGGTGCAGAAGGCCTGTGACAGCAAGTCTGCTAATGCTGCGAACACACACAGAGCCACCATGTGTAGCACAGTGTACAAGGACATAGCGAGACAGACCACGCCGAAGCCCGAAACAAGAACACATGCATCATTCAACCTCATTCGGGCTCATGTGTAACAATGAACGTGCCACAAGAGACATATGACGACCAGTTCAGTTCAGTTTAGACGGCTTTGCTCATCTTCATTTCATCTCTCTTCAAAGCTGACGGAGCGCTGTGTTGAGCACTCGGCCTAACGCTCTGTTGTACGCTAACCTCTCTCTCCCCCAGCAGAACAGCGACCTGCTGAATCGATTTGTTCTGCTCATCCATTCCTCTGTTTATTTTCCAGATCTTCACACAATGAGCTGGAGAAACACAGGTAAGATGGCGGTCATATTCCACCCCCTTCCTGAGTGTTGCTAACCCTGATGCTGAGAGCTCGGGTCTGTCTGGGTCGCTATGAGATTGGACCTGCTGTGCACACACAGTCTGCTTTGCTATGCCTTTATCACTGCCTACTGGAACTTTCCCAGCTTTCACACCGCATCACATCAGGCGCTCTGCGTTTCCACGCACTTGGAGTTTCCTTCAGTAACAAGATTTCACAGTGAAAGTATACCTTTATTAGATTTTTTTTCCATTTCATGAAAATTTTGTTTGTTTTGCTTTGTTTTGCAGGGGAGACCTTGCTGTAGTTTCATTCTCCTGTACACATTGGCATAGAGTAGAAGATGCTTCTACCTCTTATAGCTTCCTAACGGGCCCATGAGCACACACTGCACAAGCCACGTTCCCTTGAGCCCTATTGGTTACATTTAGACAGCCATATGGAAGCAGATCTCGATGTATCACCGCAGTGACTGTAATTGAGCTAATCGGGAAGTGCTGAAAAAGTCTAATAGTAACTATAATTAATTTAATGCTGTGTGTGCAATATATTGTGTGTGTGTGTGAAGGTGTGTCTGTATTAGTACACATTTGCGTGTGTGTTTGTGTGTGTGAGCCACTCTTTCATTCCGGCTGTGAGCCTATGGTTTGCTGGCTTTAAGCCCGAGTGTGAGTATAAGACCTGCGGTGTTGGGGTGAGGAGGAGTGTGTGGGTGTGGTTGTGGGTGTGTGCGAACATTTATATGTGTGTATTCATGACAATCGTTCACTCCAGCTGTGAGCTCATGGTTTGGCCGCTCCATACTCGAGTGTCACAAAAAGACGTGTGGGTGTGGGTGTGGATGTTGGTGTGCGTGTGGATGGGGATGTGCGTGGTGGGGGTAAGTAGGCATGTATAGACACATTCCTCAGAGTGGCAGCTGAGCAGAAACGCGTGTCTGATCTGCTGAAAGGTCTTCACAGGTTTGTCAGCTGCAGCAAGAGAAGGGGAAGCTGCACATGTGTCTGAAACACTGGCCCATCAGCACCAGAGCTGACCACGGTTCCCAGTTTTTAGGCTCAGACTCTTACGCAACATGTGGCAATTTCCAGTTGGTCTCAACAAAGAAAAATCCTCTCATTATGTGTGAATTACCAGTGGATTCCTGGGAAATAATAAAATTGAAGCATCCCAACTTCGGTTACTAACTGTGTAACAGGATGGCAGAGACTACGTGGACTAATTGTGGTTATGTGACTAAGCCATGCTGAGAGAGCAGGCCCATGCATCAACAGAATGTCAACATGAACCACACAGGCCTGAGAACACCTGGCTCAGTGATATCACACCTGTGCACCAGGCTCAGTGATATCACACCTGTCTACCAGGCTCTGTGATCTCACACCTGTCTACCAGGCTCAGTGATATCACACCTGTGCACGAGGCTCAGGGATCTCACACCTGTCTACCAGGCTCAGTGATATCACACCTGTCTACCAGGCTCAGTGATATCACACCTGTCTACCAGGCTCAGTGATCTCACACCTGTCTACCAGGATCAGTGATATCACACCTGTCCACCAGGCTCAGTGATCTCACACCTGTCTACCAGGATCAGTGATATCACACCTGAATACCAGGGTGAGTGCTTTCACACCTGTCCACCACGTTGAGTGCTCTCATACCTGAGTGCTCTCTTACCTGTCCAAATCTGTATCCAGGTGATTTAGTCTTTAAACATGGGAACATGTTTCATCACAGCATTGCTTGCCAAGTTCACCATTTGAGCTAAGGCGCTACTGTTGGCATTCCCCAGGAAACCAGCATACATCAGCCACTCCAGTCAGACCAGTTGTGTGACCACTATGAACATCATAACTCTCTCTGTCTTGCTCTCTCTCTCTCTCTGTCTCACTAATCTGAAATCTCAGTATCACTTTTTAGATAGACGGCTCTCCCACACAGCCCAGACACTGCATGCAAGGAGTGCTGCTTATTTTAGCTGTGACTCACCCTGCCAGTATAATCACAGGTTCAGGACTGCTGTGGAGAGATTCATTAGCCAAATCTGCTGATGGGGGAGGGGGTGCTGGCCCTTGGTGCGAGCTGTTTACTTCCTCTGCCTCATGTGTTTGTCAGGCTTTAGACTTGGCCAACATGTTAAGAGGCTATCTGAGTTGTTGTGTGACAGGAACTGTAGCTGTGTGTGTGTATGCGTGTGTTGCTTCTTTTCATAGTCTTGTGTCAGAGCTTGTCTGACTGGGTGACACCACAGTCTGCAGGGATTATTTCCACTGGAAACGCTGTAAGGTCCAGCAGGGAATATTTCCAGTGGAATACTGTAAGACCCAGCAGGGAATATTTTCACTGGAAACACTGTAAGGCCCAGCAGGGAATATTTCCATTGGAAACACTGTAAGGTCCAGCAGGGAATATTTCCACTGGAAACACTGTAAGGTCCAGCAGGGATTATTTCTATTGGAAACACTGTAAAGTCCAGCAGGGATTATTTCTATTGGAAACACTGTAAGATCCAGCAGCTGGCTTGCATCACATTTTCCTTCAATGGTTTTGTACCATTTCTGCCCCAGTGCAGAAGCCCCCTCTATTCCCCAGCATAGGGTAACTGCCCTTTCCCTTTCCCCCAGCATGGGGTAACTGCCCCTCTTCTGCCTCCCGGCATGAGACAATAGTCTGTCCCTGTGCATGGGATAACTACCCCAAACCCCCAGCATGGGGTAACTCTCCCTTCTCTGTCCTCCAGCACGGGGCATCTGTCCTTGCTCTGTCCCCCACCATGGGGCAACTGTTCCTCCTCTGTCCCCTGCTAACTGTCCCTTGGAGCACAAATCATCAGTACCTTCCTCTGTTCTCCACTCGCTTCTCACTTTCAGTTTTTTTCTCTTTATTTTATCTTTCTTTTTTTTGCAGAAGTTCTTCCATCTGATTCATTTTGTTGGTTTCCCTTTTCAGTGGTGCTCTTGAAACCTGTTCTTTCCTGTCCCACACCTGTTTACAGGAAGAGATGCCGTGACATTTAGTTGCTTTGCCCACAACTGGCAAAGGATTAGTAAGGTTGTTTATAGCTCTGGAGACATTGTTGTCTGTTCCACAGCAAAAAGGTTTCCTCTCTCTTTTCAAGTAGCACAACAAAAGAAAAAGAAGAGATGTTTATCAAAAAACAGCAGGGCTTTAAAATTAGCACTCTAACCCGCTGTCTTCTTTGATAGGTTACCTTGTGTCTGTTATTGATATGAATGTCATCTAGTCTCAAAGCCTTGTTGAGTTTCTGCCATCGCATGCTAATAAACACCCAGCTCTCTGTCTGTCTGCTTGTCTCTCTCTTTCTCACAAACTCACACAGGGGGGGGTTTCCAGTCTAATCTAACTTAATCCAGTCTTAAAGTGACCTGATTGGGTAGCCTCAGACTCCTGTCTGTCCTGGGTATCTCCCAGGGGTGAGAGGGTGGAGAATAGGCCCGTCTTCCCTCTCAGACCACGTCTGCTCTTCTCCACCTTTATATGGTGCTAAGAAGGACAGTCCTGCTGAATCAGCAAGAACTGTAGCAGATGAGGAGAGTAGAGTGGTGTGCAATGGGCACTCCCTCCCTCCGTCTCCCCCCCTCCCTCCCTCTCTTCTTGCCTCCCTCTCCCTCCCCTTTTCTCACTCTGCTTGGAGCTATGTGGAAGAGAGGTGAGATGGAGTGAGGTGGGGTGGGGTGAGTCCTTGGCTCACTCTGAAACACTCCTGCATTCAAGAGGAAGACATCCGATACAAAGCAAACAGACTCGGAAAGACCTATTTATCCTTTCAGCTCGATGCAGGGAAGTTGCATCCTTTGCCAAACCTGGTTTAATATGGCAGTCTCTAACTTCAGGCCTTCCCATCTAAAACAAAGTTGCGATGTTGGCTGTGATATGAAGCAAGGACGGAGGTGTTCTCTGAAACAGGACCTTTTCCCTTCCCACAGAGAGACGCTCCTTCCTGTGCTGTCACTCTGCTGTACTTACCGTCAGAGTAATAAGTGACTCATTTTTGTTGGGTAACTGGTGACGTGCCATAACTGGCGTACTCACACCACACACTCTACGTACGTGTGTGTTGTGTGTGTATGTGTATACGTGTATACGTGTGTGTGTGTACGTGTATACGTGTATACGTGTGTGTGTGTGTGTGTACCAGTCAGTGAACCTACTGCAAGACTGCATGTCCTGTCTGGACAAACAGTCACAAGGGGTAGTGTTGAGCAGATCAGGCCCGGGTGGACAAAGGGTGAGAAAATGATACAGGGAGACAATAAAGAAGGGACAGAGGAAAATGGCATTAGCAAATGCAAGAGAGGGAGAAGGTGTGAGTGGCTGTATGTTTGTATGGTCATAGGGTCGTATGGGTATGTATAGTAATTGGTCAGATTGTAGGGTTTATTGGGTTGTAGAGCTGTAGATTTCGGGGACTGCAGTAACATCTGACCCATAAGCTCCGAGAGAATTCAGGTCATACACTCACACTCTGGAATGCAGTTGTGTAAGAGCAAGAAGGTTGGGGTGCATTAGTGATACAGGAATATTACCCTGGTGTGGCCGTGATTTCCTGTGACCCAGCGAAGCTACGGCACATAGTGTCGGCGTTGTGTACTACACTGGTTTGGTGTGTTGCGTGCTTATATGCTTGGGTTCACCCAATGGCTGTGCTTGTGCAGGGTTCTGCAGATAAGACTTCAGCTGAGAGAGCCCATTGTAAGGGGCGGGTTACTGTCAGCATTGCAAGTACGGGCAGTTCAGAGGCAGAGCAAGGCACACAGGGGAAAGCTCAAGTTACAGAGTCCCAGTGGGTTGGTTAGTTCATGTTAATCATTCACAGAGTTATGTGTTCAGACCTGGCCTATTGCAGAACACTTCAGTTCTCTGCCGTGTTTTTCTGAACTCGAGGGGCCTTGGCTCTTCAGGAACAGGGTCCCTCCACAGGTGGTTTCATTTAGCTCAGTCTGGCATGATTGATAGAGCTTTGAGGGATGGAGACGAAGCTGTAAGGCGAAACACCAGCTTTGAGCTCTGGTCTGAAAGTGGGCCATGCTGGTTTCACAGATATGCAAGCGCGGCGTTCAGGGCAGTCGGCCGCGTGACCAGTGCCAGCATCTCTCCTCCTGACATTTCACTCACTCTAACCTCAAACGTACAGGTCAAGACACAGAGGTCAGACTCGGGGGTTAGGGTCTGACTCTGGGGTCTACCTCTATGGTTATGGTCTGACTCTGTGCTCTGACTCTGGGGTCAGACTTATTGTTTATGCCTTAAAGATTTTAAACAAAAATGTTGCTCTGCCAGACAGAGTAGGATTGCCAACTTGTTTTTGACATCTGACCAAAGCAAAACATGGATAGTCAGGGGACTGTGCTGATCTGCGCTGACTGTATTTGGATGCTGCTTAGACGTCTGTCCGTTGCAGTGCTTTGGGTAGTACTGAATAGTGTCCACTGTGTGGACAGCGAGCCATGTAAGACAGGCTCTTTTTCTTGCTGTCAGGCCTGGGGTCTGTACGCTGCAAAGGACAGCAGATTGTTTCAGTGGGTGTGGCACCTCCACTGACTGCAAAACAAATAGCTGGGGAACAGACAAGTGGTATTTTATCTAGTAACCCTCTCCCTGCACCCCACCTCAAGATGGCCAGGGACTCTGTTTTCTTTTCAAGATTAGATCATTCATTGTTATTCACAGGGTCATATAATAAGCAGTAATGTCGAGTTATGTGGTTTACACTGTAGTACAGTAGAGGTTATGTGGTTTACACTGTAGTACAGTAGAGGTTATGTGTTTTACAATGTGGTACAGTAGATTGTATGTATTTTACAATGTAGTACAGTAGAGGTTATGTGGTTTACACTGTAGTACAGTCGTGATTGGTAGAACAAGACTAGCTCATTAGCCCAATGCACGGTCCGATCAGCGACTCTGAGACATATGTTTCCTGGTGTGCTCACTCAGCCCATAAAGCTCTTGTTTTTCCAACTCTCAAAGCTTCTTTCTTAAAGGGACAGGAACAGTTCAACCAAATTTGTAATTTTGATAACAATTGATGAAGTAGTTCCAGTTTATTATTGTGCTGATTGGTGTCTGTTACATGCTTTATTAGGTGTTTTGGCTAGACAGAGATGGAACTGCTGCTTCCCAGTTTATCCACCAGCCTTCCCAGTCTATCCTCCAGCCTGTTGGCCAGATGTGGGACAAATGTCTGCATGAATGCTGAACGCTGCAATCCTAAACCGAATAATAAACACAGGCCGTTTATGTGGAAGTCTGTGTTGTAGATGGGAATATTTCAGTGTGGTGCATTCACTTCTCTGAGCCTCTTTCTGCTGTCTTTGGGTGAAGTGGACAAGTTCACTTCCAAGAGCACGATGACCTGTATCTGTGACCCTGCTTTTAAATGGCCCGGGTCATGTTCAGGCTGTCCCCCTGGGGCTACATTCCATTGAGCAGGACACTGAATTACAGGCATTTGTACACGTTGCCCATTCAGGGACGCTTCCTTAAGCTGCACTTCCTTAAGCCAGAAGCCAAAACAACAACAACCCCGTGAGGGGCGGTCTCGTTCTCCCAGCTCTGCTCCACATCTAACCCAGTTACCCTGGCGAGAAAACATCTCAGCGGTGTTTGGGTTTGACCTTTGACTTAGATGGAACGAGCTGGCGCAAAGCCAGCGAGCAGTAAACGCTCCTTCTTCCATGCGCAGCCCTGAGGAATGCTCACCGCCACGGCAACCTCGTTAAACAGTGCAGTGACTGACGGCCGCTAGGAGGGCCCCTCCATGAGGGAGGGAGGGTGGGAGGCAGCGTGCGTGCATATGTATCGCAGCCGTTCTCCGCTGGAATCAGAACCCAGCAGCACACGAGTTTGGAGAAGGTTTGTCGCCACGACCCGGCAGGACACAGCCCGACGTCATGGGTGCCTCACAGCATTCAGTTCAGCCATGGGAACGCCAAGCTTTGGGGGGGGGCTGCAGAGGACGTTCATCAGAATGCTTGATCTCGTTTTGCTTGTTTTGGATAGTCTTTGCCATTAGTGCCTCAGTGTGCTTGTACCATTCAGATGCAGTGAGCAGATGGTTGTTTTATGTTTTTCTAATACTTATTATGTAGCCCACATCTTGCACATAGCAACATTTGAGACCTCAGAAAAAACTTTGAATAGTTTTTTGCAAATGTATTTTCATGTTAAACGATATGTAGGCTAACCAGGTAAGCCAGTTTTATGGAGCAGCACCGGGAGCTGCTTAAGTACTTTTCCCTACATATCCATGTACACAGTCCTGTACATGAACCCCACGCCACAGGGCTACTGCCTTCTGCACCACACCCACCCTAACTGTTATACCTGCAGAAAATACGCTGCTGTTTCTCGGGAGTTTGTTAACCTGAAAAGCCATATGTACATGTCTAAGGCCTAAGAAAACTTCCTGCAAAAGTCTCTTATTATTACAGCAACACAACCTAACAGGAAATGGGCAGAGAAGCTGTGAGCTATGTGTGCATGTGTGTTGGGGCGGGGAGTATGTATGTATGTGTGTGTGTTTATGTGTTTGTGTGTGTGTGTGTGTGTGTGTGTGTGTGCGTAGCCATGTGCCATGAGCTCAGGGGTTTGGGGAGCTTATAAACATGTCGTGAGTGGCTCCTGCTTGGGGAATAACAAACAGTCGTGAGGGTTCTGCTGAAGAAGAAAACAGCCTACATTATCATGCAGAGTTCGCATGACAACACAGACCACAAGAACAACAAGACCCCAGTGATCATGCAATCCAAATCACCAACCAGATAGAGAGGGCAGGATTAGAGAGAGAGGGAAAGAGAGAGAGAGCCAGAGAGAAAGAGAAGGAGGGGGAGAGCGACAGAGAGAGGGAGCAGGAGGGAGAAAGACAGATAGGGAGAGAAAGGGAGTGATAGAGTATGAGAGACATAAAGAGAGATGGATAAATGTATACAGAGAGGCAAGGACCCCAAGACTACTGCTGTAAGAGGTTTTCTAGAGATCATCGAGGCGTTTGAAGTTTCCGGTAAAAATAATTAGCACATTAACAGTCACTAATATGTACTAACTTGAACAAATGGGTACTAATAGACACTAATGTCCACTCTATCGGGCACTAGCCCACTCTTAACGGGCACTAGCCCACTCAAACGAGCACTAACCCCCTCTAACAAGCACTAGCCCTCTCTATCGGGCACTAACCCCCTCTAACAAGCACTAGCCCTCTCTATCGGGCACTAGCCCACTCTATCGGGCACTAGCCCACTTTATCAGGCACTACATCACAGATACTAATAGACAGCAAAGGGCAGTAAGAGACACTAACGAGCCAAGTTGTGTGCTCTACACAGCTTATTCATCACCACTGACATGTTGCCACAGGAAATTCACAAACAAAATGCTGCCTTTTATTTTTAATATAAATGTCTTTGTAATGTGTTTTGTAAACACATTTTGGTAATGAGATGATTATTAGTTATAATAGCTTATTAGAAATAGCTACACAGCTGTTTGGGGACATTAAACATGTTTTTACCAAGACCATTTTTATGCCAATGTTCTATTCATACTAAGCAGGGAGCTACTGAGCACAGCCATTTCAGTTTTGGTGAGTTTATTCAGCATGACAGTTGTGGCTTGTGAAGGCACTCTGGAATATTTCAGCTCCAGTATGTTGGTGCACAGGAATGAAGGATTCGTGGCCAGTGGAATGTGCTTCAGAATCCGCTTCAGGAAGTGTGAGAAGCTCCGCCCCCTTTAATGTTGTAGTCCCCCCCTCACCTTCTCCCCATTCGTTGCTGGCAGACAGGTTGGCCTCTGTCTGAGTGTTAGAGCGGTGCAGGTGGGAGTGGGTCTGACTACACTACACAAACACCACTCAGATGATGGGTGAATACAGGTGGGAGAGCGTGCCAAAGTTTGGGGTGTGTCTGGTTATTTTCTGGGGTGGTGTGTGTATTTTTTGGGCTGACAGCATGTTCGAATTCCTGAGTGTCAGCTTATGGCTACAGCTGAGCACACTGCATTCAGTGGTCTCTTTCTAAAACCACAACATCACAGACCGCTCTCATCACAGACCGTTCTCATCACAGACTGCTCTCATCACAGACCACTCACATCACAGACCACTCTCATCACAGACTGCACAGATCACAGACCACACACATCACAGACCGCCCTCATTACAGACTGCTCTCATCACAGACCACTCACATCACAGACCGCTCTCATCACAGATCACAGACCGCACAGATCACAGACCACACACATCACAGACCACACACATCACAGACCGCTCTCATCACAGACCACTCAGATCACAGACCGCACACATCACAGACCGCTCTCATGACAGACTGCTCTCATCACAGACCACACACATCACAGACCGCTCTCATCACAGACCGTTGATATAATCACATGAGGGTTATACAGTATGCCTGGAATACAAAGACAAAGGATGTCCAGAGAAGGAGTACAGGGGTGTGTGAAACATGACCATCTACACACACACTTATAAAACTACCTTGATGAGCACAGGCCACTGTAATACCCCAAGACTGGTCTCCTGGAATTCCTTCCTGCATACAGTTATGTACGTGTGTGTGTGTGTTTGTGTCCTCAGAACCAGGTGTGACTGGTTCAGCTACTATTATGTGGGGGGTGGAGGAAGGGCAGGGGGCTGGCCTGGCTAAAGAGACAAGACATTACACTGGGTTGGATTCATCTTAGTGTAGTTCACAAGACATTATACTTAGTTGGGTTAATCGTAGTGTAGTTCACAAGACAATACTCTGTGTTGGGTTAGCCTAATCTTATTGAAGTTCACAAGACATTGCACTGGGTTGGGTTAATCCTAGTGTGGCCAGTGGAGTGTGTTGGGTCAGCCCTGCGATACTTCACAAGACTGTCCTGACATAACACTGGCAATTTTGAAAATGTAACTTTCCCCTCACATTGTTTCTCTACATCACAACAAAGGTCTTTTTCACTTGCAGAGACTCAGTATGTTGAGTATGCTTCATTGAGTATGTTGTAAGGATAATAATGTTGACAATGTGTTGGGTAGGTTGTCACAAAGATAGTGTTGGGCATATTATCATAGGGATGTTGTTGACGTTATGTTGGCTATGTCATCATAGTGTTGACTTAATGTAGGCTGTGTTGTCATGGTGATAGAGTTGGCTGAATGTTGGGCATGTTCTTTTTAAAGTCCAAGCATTCTTAATCTTAGTGGTGGAGGGGTCACAGTGTTTAGATGAGATGTGGTGTGGGGTCATGGTGTTTGGTGAGATGTGGTGTAGGGTCACACATTGTGGTACATGAGCTGTGTGTCAGGGGATCTGGCAAAGAGGACAAGCCCAATTTGTGCAATCAGTGCAGTTACCAGTACTGCGGTTTTTCAAAGCCTTCCATCTATGCACATGATCCTGTGAATTTGATTGACTGTGCAGAGAGTCTGTACTCTGTGCTCCTGTACTGCTGAAGATACATCTGCAGCACCAGTGAAGGACCCTTGCATTGCATGCACAGAAACACACATTTACGCAACCACTGAGTTTGTGTGTAAAAACCTTCAAACCGTCCCAGGGTGTGACAAATCGCTTAGAGCCAAGCACCTGCGAGTACTCACGTTACTGCCTTTCATTGGTGTGTGTGCAAGTATGTGTGTGTCTGTGCACGTGTGTGCATGTGTACGTGTTTGCATGTGTGCGCACACGTGTGTGTGCGTGACAGAGACCAGCTAAATGCTAAACTCTCAAGCAGAAAGTTTTCTCTCTCTTGCTTATGTAGCTTTAGCCCACTGCTAGGTCCAGAAGCACGTCCCCCAATCAAAAACAAAAAAAAACAGACACTATTTTTCATGTATGCACATGTGGTGCTCTCATTCTCAGCTCTGTGTGCTGTCTCCACTACAGACGTGCTAAGCTGCGGCTCTACCTGGAGCAGCTGAAGCAGCTTGTGCCTTTGGGGCCAGAGAGTAGCCGCCACACCACACTCAGCCTGCTCAAACGGGCCAAGATGCACATCAAGGTACGGAGCCCCGCCCTACCACATCATACGCCATGCGTTGCTAGGATGCAGATTGGCGACAACAGGAAGTTGGATTCCTGGTCAGGGCAGAGGTTCAACAGTTCTTCAAAACACGTTATCACTCCAAGTCTGTGTGACTGGTGGGAGCTGGAACTGTGGATCATTCGAGTTTCAGGGAATTTGACTTCTAGTGGGAGTGAATTAGGCAAAACATTTAGGTTGCATTTGGACACTCTAGCTCTGTCAGCATCCTGCAAAATCCTCACAGCTGGAAATCAGGGCTGACTAATGCATATAAAACAACAAATAAGTACTTAATATTCTCTTAACCTACCTGGCACACAGTCTTTTCATATTCCCATGAACCACACTACTCATGCTTGATTAAATTATTCACTATGACTTGACTATGAATATGAATATTGACAGAAAATTATTTGCAAGTCCTGTTAAAGAAAACATCTTGATTAAAAACTCAAATTTAGATTCTTTACTATCACAATGTTTAAAAAAAATAAAAAAAATTTCTCTAAAATAAAATGGTGTGAAAATGCCCTCCTACATGGAACCACTATGCACGGAACAAGATAGCAACAATACTTCTGGTAACTCAACAATATTGTAGTGACACAATAATGTAGTGACACAATAATGTTGCGACACAACATTGTGCAACTGTCACTTTGTTAGCTTCACCTGAACAGTGCAATAAAGCAGACTTTTGATAAAAAAATGTTGAAATTTTCCTTAAAGTGTTACATGTTGCTTCTGTAGGATCTTGACCATAGCTGAGCTGGTGATCTACAGACACACTGCAAAGCACTGCAAAGCACTGCAAGCTTGCGTTTGAGCTGTACTAATGTGGTTTTAAATGGGTCATGAGATTGCATGAGATTGTAGCTGTATGTGGCCTGCAGATCTGTGGGTTAGTGTATGTCTTTAATGCAGTAGGTTATCAGGTGAAACCCCTGGTTAGGGTGATGAGTCGCCAAATCTAGTGAGGCTCCGCCCCCTGACAGGCTCCATCTCTTCTGTTCAGGCCACCTCAGACTCAGCAGGTTTGGAGGGAGTTTACTGTTATGCAGGAAGTAGCTCATGACTGTTCTCATTTACCGGAGGCAGGTCTTAGCTGCAGACTCTAACCACTAACTAATCCACAGCCAGGTGCAGAATGTCAGAAACGCCACAGAGAGATAGCTAGTGTGTGTTGGTTACATAAGAACCGGATCAGTTACCCAAATGAGCTAATGAGACAGTGATTGCTGCTTTTTTGCTGGTGTCAGATGCTTTGACACTTAAGAGAACCACAACCTGAACAGATGTGAAAGCTTTGAACTAATGCATGCCTTAGACTCACAACAGTGAATGATATTGCAAAATATATGTGTAAGAGACTGCCCCACTGAGAGTGGTGACCATCCAAGGAATCTTATTCTGCAGCACTGAGGGTAGTGAGGGTCTGCTGCCTCGTTCTGAATGCACTGTAGGGAGGAATCCCCCCCCAACACACTTACCCCAGCGTCATCCCCTCTCACACCACACCTACCACATTGTGCTGCTGATATCCTACATGCATCCCCCATGTCACTTGCAGTGACATTTGTGGTCTCACTGTGTGCACGTCTGTGTATGTGTCTCCCTGCAGAAGCTAGAGGAGCAGGACAGGAAGGCTCTGAATGTGAAGGAGCAGCTGCAGAGAGAGCATCGCTACCTCAAACGGCGTCTGGAGCAGCTGTCGGTGCAGGGCTTGGAGCGCATTCGCACCGACAGCCTGGGCTCCACCCTCTCCACCGACTCCGAGCAGGGTACAGCAGCCTCCACCTACCTCTACCTACCACTACACAATCCACACACACACACACACCTCCCTGCCATAGCTCATGCACTGTACTTCTTGCTCATAAACATCTGAATAGGGTCAGTAGAGTGATAATTACAACATGCACAGGTGAATGTGGATGCCTTGGACCATCCAGCTTCACATCTCCACCTCACATCTCTACCTCACATCTCTACCTCACAGCTCCACCTCACAGTTCCACCTCACATCTCCACCTCACTTCTCTACCTGTCCACCTGTCACTGTCAGACTCCCTGTGGTATTAGCAGTCTCAGAGGAGCCTACACACTCTTAACTGCTTTCACGTACTTGGTTCGTCTGTACAGCACCCCCTACAGGCCAGAGCAGTCGCACTCGCTTAGTTTCTGCCAGCACTCTGCTGTTAGGGTTCTGGCTGTTTACTAATGCACAGTGTAGTAAACATCATCTGTTGTTTGCCATGACAGGATTAGCTAAGTTTGCACAAAGACAGGTGTGTTTGTCCTGGATTCCTGTCCTAATCCACCAACACAACACGGCCTCTTCACACATTCAAAACTGGCAACAATTTTTCATTGTAGCTTTTCCTGACTGATTTGACTGCTGAAGGCTTAAACACAGTCTTAATTTCTGTGTGTGTGTGTGTGTGTGTGTGTAAATGCGCAGAGGTTGACGTGGATATTGAGGGGATGGAGTTCACACCATGTGAAGGGGACAGTATGTGCAGCGTGAGTGATACTGAAGATCCCTACGGCCTGCAGGGCAGCTCCAGTGATGGCAGTCGTTACTCACATTCCCACAGACTGCAGCCACACATCTGTTAGGTCCTGCCAAACCAGCGAGGCCACACCTCCCGCCCGCCGTCCAACCCGCCTTTTTCCCCGACAGGCCCCATCCCTAGCCCTCGCCCACACGCCCACTCGTTGCACCAGGAAGCAGCTGGCTAGGGGTCCTGTCGTTACTTCCTCCTTCACTCTCACACATCCTAGCTTTCACTGTAACACCCGCCAGTACTGCCTCAGGCACCAGCCCACCCACCAAACAGCAATCTGTGGTTTTAGTGGGTCTTATGTGGTGCGATCATACAGCTTTGACTTGTCAACTAATGTCCTGAGTGACTAAGCGAGACACTCACTCAAGTGAATGAGACAGGCAGGGAGGGGAGTGTAGTGAGTGAGTGTGGGCACAGGCCTGGACTAGATCGTTTCTTTATTAAACTCACCTCCTGAGTATAGTAGCATTTGATCCACTACGCATCTCTGCAGGCCAATGCCACAAGAAACACCTGTATAACGAACAGAGCCACCCATATAAGGAACAGAACCACCTTTAAAAGGAACAGAACCACAACCCTTTGCACACCGTACGCTTCATTCTGAGCTCACAGCTGTGACGAGGGCAGCAGCATGACATCATAACGGTAGACTGTTGCCACAGAAAGGCGGAGTGCGTCTCAGTGACAGCAAACCCTGTGAGTCAGGATTCCTCATCCCTCTGTCCACTTTGAAGCACTACCGCAGATTCCACCGCAGGAACCTGCCCACAGGAAGGAGAGTTCTGCATGGTCCTGCTCCTCCGGAGTCAACCCTAACCCTGTTTCAGTAGCAAAGTGATGTAGCAATAGACGCAGAAAGCAGTTGCTTTCTCGAGCGTGTGTATGACTCCGAGGGGTGGGATGCACTGGAGACGCTCTCTCTCCTGCTCAGACACACACACACACACACACACATGCACGCACACCAGCAGTGTGTGTGTTCTTTACCAGCTCACATGCTGGGTTTACTCCTGGCACTTTGTTGACAGGTCAAAGCTGAATGAGTCAGAGGAAACAAATGAAACAAACAACCCTATGAGAACAGCCAGCTCTAATGGTCTGCTCTTTGTGGAGGCTTATAGATGGAAAGAGATTACACTGATACTTTCATGTCTTCATTCACCTTTCCTGTATTTCTTAACCTTACTTTATCTTTACATAATATATGTAAATGATTTCATAGGAGCTTTGGGCATTGCAAAACAGACCAGTATAAAGTATTTGTTTGGATAGCTTGTTCGGAAATGCATTGGCAATGCAGAGTGTTCAGTATTCACTATGGACAGCACTTAACACAGGCTTTTTAACCTCCCTCTACTGCGATCCTTAGAGCTTGGCATCTCAAACCTTCTGAGAAAAAATAAAACACAATAAAAACTTAAAAAATAAAACATGACAAGTCTACGGTGACAGGTCTGGAAAAAAAGCAAGAAAAGACTATAAACAAAAATGTGCATTAAAAAAAGCTATAGGTCACTAAAAGTGATTTTAGCAAGTGTAGTCTATCTTTCCTGTATTAAATTTTGTATTATATTTTCCTAAATGTTCCTAAGTAAAAGACAAAAAATAGATATATCTATATATCTATATATATGAGATAGAGAAGACAGGAGGCCAAGCATGTCATGGGGAGATGGTTAGTGTTGCTCTGATCTCCCACTGTCATTCTGTGCCTTGGTGACTGTTGTCAGGTCCCATTCCTCCCCCTGCTGCCTACCCCCTACTCCCTTCCCTTGAGCCCTACTCAGGTCTACTCCTCGCAGACACTCCCCAGTGTCCAATCTGCTCCACACCGTTTCCACACCGTTTCCAACAAATGCGGGTGGGTGAGGAGCTGACTGGGAGTCAGGCATTTGGCCTGGATGACGACTCCCTCCCTCTCCCTTGCCGTCTGTCCCAGTCTTGCGGGCAGCCTCATCGCCCTACTGCCCCGCGGAGGCGAGGCGAGGCGCGACAGCGCCTTCAGCCTCTCGCTGTTGCCCTTGCAGTCTCACTTTGCTTATGTTCTCTTAATAATAAAGAGGAAGACGCTGGGAGAAGAGCGACATAATCAATCATTAATGGCAGCTGGAGCTCTTCCCCCCCGGCCTTCTCCCAGTGCAACTTCCCTTGCTAGTGTTAACGTATGCCCAGGGGCAACATGGGACTTGTAGTTCCATGGTCGTAGGAGGTGCTTCTAGTCGTCTTTGACACTGATGTAGGACTGGCTCCTCCTACCCAGCTCTGAAATGTAACCATCACAATGGGGAGACCTGGCTGAACTGCACTCAGATTAGTGTGAAAGGACATCTTCCATCGCCACAGCAGGAGGCAAATCACAGCAATAGAAACATCCTGTGCTTTTGTTTTTAATGGGTGAAGTCTGAGTGCAAACAGGAACTTGGATTCTGTGGTGCACTTTGTGACCAACTCTGACATTTCTGGTATTATTTTGGTTTTACCTCTCCAGTCTGTTGCAGTCCTGAAAGGAGGGAGCAGTTTTTTTTTTGTTTTTGTTTGTTTTTTCTTCAAAAAGCTACTTTTTCATGAAGAGTTTACATTCATGTCAAGGAAATGTGTGACTGTTGGTAGCAAAATTGTTCTTTTTCAGTTTGTTGGACACAGAACAACTGAATATAATTTAAATGGAAAAAAAGACCTCTTGCACAGAACCTCCCATTAGCCATTGTAAGTTTGGACATTTCAGAATGAGATTTGTGGGCCAGACATGAGATTTCAGTTTTCAGTAGCATCATGACACAAGACACGGAGCTCAGTACTGTGTACAAAATATATATATATATATATATATATATATATATATATATATATATATATATATATATTTTGTTTCCCACCAGCCTGACACTTCAGTTGGTTTATTTTTATTTTCTGGGATGTGCTACTGAAAACTTTTAACACAATTGTAGTTTTTCATCCGATAATGATGCCTTAGTGGTTTGGGGAAAAGCTTTTGAAACACTACAACATGAATGCGGGTGTAATGTGAGGCTGTGCCAGTGTCCGGTTGGCCCCGGGTGACAGAATGGATGGGGAACCGAGGTCACCCGCCCAGTAACCGAAACAACCTGATCCAGACCACGCCTTCCCCACACGGCTGATGATGGTGGCTATGAGGCAGGAACACACACCCCATCAGCACTCACGCGCCTGCATTGTACAGGCCCAGAGAAAGAGAGAAAGAGAGAAGGGATCAGTCTAATGATGTTCAGTGAGATGAAGAATCCATTCCTGATTCCCTTCCACCTAAATCCGATAGCTTCTAAATTATTCTGCACCTTCACCTGCCATTTCAGAGTGAGGATGACGATCTCAAGTAATTCCAGATGGACAGCTTTACATATACATTAGAGACGTTAAGTCTTCATATCATATCAGTCTTCTGCCTTTTCACAGCGTGTTTCTGTTGGGCCGTCCCACAGCACAGCCGGGGCAGTCTCTGCCACGCCCGCTACACACTCCTCCTCCGAGTGTGCCAGGCGCCCGTATGGCATGCGAAGCATTTAGAGATGTCAGTGAGGTGGAGTTTAGGGGCACTGGGGGGGGGGGGGGGCAGGGCCAGACTGACCCTGAGGTGGGAGGGCTCTGTGTCAGAGGCCTGTGAATATGTTTCCTTGTAGATGATGTGTAATATGCATTCAGATGTGCTATACGTTCTTTTTGTTTGTTTGTGTATACATATGTACCTGGTGCTGGCTGTGTTCTAGCACACACTTAAAGGTATTGTGTATTCTTTCATTGTAATATAAATAATTAAAAATGTTTTATACACATGGGTGTCAGATTTTTTCAATTTTATTTTAAAACAGTTTCAGTGTTATGGAAACACATGAGAAGTAAATTCAGACAACTTTCAACAAAGGCTAAATGAAAGGCTGAATGGGTTTGCAGCAAAGTTTAAGAAAAACAAAGTGGTACATTATTTTTTTAATTGGTGCCCCCTGCTGGTTGTAGCTTGTTTAGACATCATTCTATAGTTTAGTATTCGGTCACCACCCCTAGATCACTGTGAATCCAGTACGGACAGTGGAACATGCAGAACTCCAGCACTACTGGGGCAGACAGTGTGTGCTGAGGTAGCACAGGTATACCTCACCAGTGTTCAGTACTATGCTGAAACCCTTCCTCCACCTAAATATTACAACAGGCTGGCTGACAAATTTTACAAGGCAGAACATGATACAGTGTGTAATTATACACCTATAAATCCGACCTATAAGTCAGGTAGATCTAATAACAGGGCCAGTAAGTATAGATATCATTTTTCACATTTTCACTGAATTTTTAATACAGATGTGTAAAATTATAAAACTATTTTAGACA
Source organism: Brachyhypopomus occidentalis (assembly GCA_020368025.1). NCBI lineage: Eukaryota > Metazoa > Chordata > Actinopteri > Gymnotiformes > Hypopomidae > Brachyhypopomus > Brachyhypopomus occidentalis. The sequence continues at coordinate 1,198,878 of JAGXOD010000038.1, read as the reverse complement.
TAAAAGTAAAATTTATGTATAATCGAGTCCAAGCAAAACGGGCCTATATGTACAGAGCGATGGCGGCTTTACATCACACCACATTCTCTCATTGCTCAAAAATCACCAATCTGAAATGCAGAGTTACTTAATATGTTAATATTTATTGAAAGAACATTATTCAGTATTAGAACAGCATGTTCAGAATCAGTTCAATTATAAAATGTTGTAATAATCAATAAATAGCAAATTCTTCCACAAACCCACCTCAAACAAGACATTACTGGAAGCCAAGAATGTGATTTTTAAAAACAAACACATGAATTCTGTGAAAGAGTCGGCTGTAGCCTTTTAATCACAGTAACTCTCAGCAGGCCCAAACTAAGACCAGAGATTCACAAAGGCAACACTTCCAGCATATTCCATACATTTTCAGATTTTCTTTGCATAATTTGATTAGACAGCATACGCTGTTCTGCAGCGAAGACCAGTGCATCATGGGTTTCGTGTCTGAGATAAACAACGGGGTCGTACCTGAAGTCTCTGAGTCAGAGGAGCACGAGAGAGAAACGCACGTTAGACGTGATGTTACACAAGACACGCAGAAAAGAGCAACCTCACAGCCAGACAGCTAATCACAGTATGGCTCAAACCGAACACGTACAAACGTGTCGGCAGTGTTTGCGAGCGATTGTTCAGCTGTGTCCTGTGTGCGTCCCGTCACACGTACTGCCGGGGTTTCTGAGGGGCAGCCGCAGGGGCCAGGTGTTTGGACGCATCCTTCGCCTCCCTCACTGCAGGCCGGGGAGGTCGCTGGTGCAGGTCACCTGAGAAACGAGAAATACCCAGAAGATAAATGGGCGAAAACTCTGCCGACACACTCTCCAGCTCAACCATAGTAACTGCCATTCACACAGTGCTGAGGAACGAACCAGGAACCCAGTGCGACAGCAACAGGCGCTAGTGGGGTGGCTACAACAAAAGCGCAGCCATGACAACACACTTGGTCTCATGATGAACCTACCCGCAGAGACAACACATAGGAAACTGAAGCAGAGAGCTGTGTTCAAGTCACACTTTAATGTTCACCTTCTCGAATCAAACGCTTGACTCCCTCAAAGTCTGGCAGGAAGCATGAGAATCAGTCTTGCTTTGTTGCTTAGAAATCTCACAAGTGCTTCCAGGTAGCTTAACCAACTGAGGTTTCGTTTCTGCATGGGAGTTTTACTGGGAAGGATCAGTGAAGCCACAGCCACATAGAGTCCGTAAGCAGTGAGCCAACCTCTCTCTGGCCAGGAAGACTTACTTCATCTCTTTCCCATCGTCCGCCAGGACATGCTCAGTTTCACTAGAAGCATATCAGAGGCTGGCAGCATTTATGTGAAATCCAGGGGTATTTATGGTCTGCGGCGTTTGAAAAGAGCTTGGCCCATCTTGAGCGGTGTTGAACGGTGCAGGCGGGGTCATGACCTCAGCAGGTTTCATTTCTCAAACACGCTGAATGAGACTGATCACTGTAAGCAGTCACATGGAACATGCCATTTTAATGCCCACACTGCAAAAGCCAGTAAAGATTTTCCCCCCAGTCCTGAACAGGACTCACACTTGGTGTAAGAGCAGATGGAGAATGAAAAAGTCACTGAGGGTGAGTCCAGTCCCAGAACTGTTCCCAGAACCTCATTAACATGGGATTCTAGATCCAGGCTTGACCATATCTTCACTATGCCAGGCAAATATATTTTTCCAAAGGGTCTTGATATAAAAACCCAATTACAAGTCTCTTTTGCTCTTTTTCCTTAACCAAATTTGTTCCCCTATCTTTCACGAAGTGTGTGTTCAGGCTTGGTTGCTCTTAGCTGATCTATTAGTTTGGTTAGAGCAAGTGAGAATGTAGTCTTTCAACAGAAAAATGCCAGACTACTGAAAATACACTTCCTGCAGTGTTTTCAACTGTTTTTTTTCACATATCCGTCATAAAAGCAATTCAGTCCGAATGCGATGAGGCCATAAACATGTCGGTGTGAATGCTAAGCAAAGCAGGACTAAAATGCAACAATGTATCATTACGTGCTTTGTTCTTCAAATGTAAACGCGACCCAAGTCTATGGGAGTGGAGAGGTGAGCAGAAGACCCTCAGCTCCTGAGCTTCCACAGGACAGCGTCAGTGGGTGACCCTGCTCGTGTCCTCATAGTGAACGATGATGTCTGCATACTAAGCAATGCTGTCCCTGAGGCCCTTTGAGCTGTAGATCAGAGACCACGCCATAAGGACACACTGATTACAGATCAGTGTGTGTGTGTGTGCGTGTGTGTGTGTGCATGTGTCAGGGAGGCTGCTGACAGAACAACACCAGCATAAGCAGAAGAAAAAAATTAAATGATTACGCTGCACATCTTTGTGAAGGTCCCTTTTACTCACTGAGACAGCATGCAGCACTGCACTGGCTGTGCGGGGAATAATAGTTAAATAGCTGAATTTCTGTGTTTTGCATCATCCTTGCAGGCCATTACACCACTGCCAGAGCTGAGCTATGCTGAGTATTTCACATTCAGAGTCTGACACACTGAGGACAGAGTGAGCTAATAATCCTGCTCCACAGTGATCACACTAACTGGAAACACAGTTGAATGCCTGTAGTTTAGCTTCTGTTGACAATCCGACTCCCAAGACCACAGCTCAGGTCAGTGGCTTTGTTTACACCTGGTATTAACTTGCATCTCAGATCAGATCACAGGTGGTGAGACGAGGCACACAGCCATTTACATCTGACCATCTGTGTCAGGATTTCATGCTACTTGCATCATTTTTGCTGGTTGGGACGTTGCTCTAGTCATTTATGGTTTGCAAGCCAGGTCCCATGTTCCAGAATGATGACATGTTTTCACTTAAGGGTGTTCATCCATGTTGTCCAGGACACATCAAGACATATAAGAATTTACAGATGTGTCCCCTCATTATCTCTGAATGCAGTCTGATTGATCGAACTACGCTGCATTTCCAAGCTGCAAACAACCCCATTTACACTTGTACTTAGCACTGACCACACGTGCTCCAAGTCCTCAAGACACATGTTGATGGCAGGTGTAACCAGGGCCAGCGAGAAAAACCCGGTCTAGACAGTCTCACCTCCAGGGACGAGGGTGTACGCAGGACAGTGGGGACACAGGCTACTGAACTGAGCTCATCAGCAGGAAGACACCGGTGACAGCCGGTCGCCAGGGACATGCTGGTAAACAGTGCTGTCTGCAGGATTGCAGAAACAGAAGGCCATGCAGAGAGCCTTCCTTGTTAAGATTCTACCCACAGGGGGCAGTGCCTCGCCCTCATCTCACAGGGAGTCTGAGCTCCAATGCTACAATGAAAGTGTGTAACGAACACCTTTACGCATCTCATCTCTGTGACATTACAGACATTCACATTTCCATTTCATCTTAGCATTTGGCAGGTATTCAGGGCAAATTATTATTTATGACTATGACAGTATGCATGCTGTCGGGGAATTGACCCCTGAGCCTCAGTGTTGCTAGCACCGTGCTCTACCACCACGGTGGAGGTTCAAGCCAGTCCTATACATAAGGGGACACACCTTGGGTCTCTTCTGACTAACACACTGGCTTCACTTCGCAGGGGCAGGACACAGATACACTGATCTACAGGCATGACATTCTTCTCATCTTTGGCCATAAAGCCCATGATTCAGCCAGTCTGGTGCGGTTCAGTGAAGATACCGTGCATGTACACACACACGCGCACACACACAAAAACAACACTGATGCATTAAAACACACAGATGCCTTTCAGATGCGTTCCTCTTACTCACACCCCAACCATATAAAAAACACACTAACGTACCGTATAAATTGGTCAGCGCATACTCCAAACCCTTCATGGCTTTCATCTGGTTGCTTTTAAAGCGAGCCAGTCCAAACTCCTAGAACACATGACACAGACATCACATCACAACAAACACACACACACTCACACAGCAAACAACCACACATGGTTGTTGTTTAAGATATTGTAATATGTAGCTGTGTAATCTGATTCTGCTGTGTATTCCATGTAGCTGAGTGTGGTGGGCAGTTTGGTGGCTAGGTGAGTCTTTGAAGTGTGAGCTATATGTAGTTGTGAGAGTATTCCAAGCTGTGTGTGCTGCGTGTAGAGGTACCTGGATGGCTCTGGAGAATCCAAACACATCTGAGGAGATCCAGGCCTCACGCTGCAGCTGAGTCCACGATGGATGAGCTACTGACTCTCGAAAAACACAGCGCTCCTTCACTGACTATGTATACAGGGACACACACACACACACACAGGATCACAGTGGGCGCTGTGTCTTTATATTTCTTTATATTTCCTAAGATAATGCTTTCCTGGAACTCCACTGCCTGAATACTGCCTATACTGAGCATGTGTATGTGTGTTTTTGTGCTTGTGTATGTGCCAGAATGTTTCAAGTGTTCAGATGTGAATGCGCGAGTGTGTGAAGGTGTGTATGTGTTTGAATGAACGTGAGAGAGTGAGTGTCTGCAGTGGCTGTGATCTGCTGACAGACAAAGGACCCAGTGAGGAGAGTGTGTGTTGTGGATCGGAGGGGCACACTGCACTGGGAGTGTGTGAAGGTAATGATCGAGGTGTGTGGCTGAACCTCTGAGAGGAAGGACATCACTGGAGATGCTCTCACTACTCTGCAAAATGAACTGGTGATGTCACACGAAGGTTCTGTTTGTCAGTTACTGTCTAGAATTATATGTTCTGACCATGATCTTAATATCAACAACACAGTGACAGGAAACAATTGTGTGTGTGTACGTGTATGCACAGAAGGTTGGAGAGTTGCTACTGGAGATAGAGGTATGTGCATGTGTTCTTACCATCAGCTTGGTGTGATTGAGGTTCCATGTGTATGTGGTGAGGCTCTTGTTCACAGGGTCCACTATAGAATCTTCCAGAATAAAAGCACAGCGTGACAGGGCAGAGGGGAAGAACCGCTCGGCCCAGCGAGGGAGTCTGTTGGTCTTAGTGAGGAGGCGGCGTGTGATGAGGCGTTGGTCCACTGTTACCATGCGGAACACCACATCCTCCGTGAGAACGTGTGTGCTGACAAACACAAGACAAAATCATGTTATACTCCTGTTCCCCTTCTCTCACCTCAAGCTCTAAACACATACACTGACATTTTCTTAAAGGCCAACTAGATAAAGAAATCTTGGACAAGATGCAAAACTTCTCTGGCTCTTTAAAACATAACTGTGACAGCTGGAGCAACCTGGTCCAGTACTATAAAAAGTGAACATAAGATGAACATCAAAGCTCACAGTATCGCCTTAATCATCTTAGTCGACGTAAGTATAACCTGTATTCAGAAATGTAAACGACAAAATCGACTCTTGCGCCAATGTCTCGCAATACTACATGTCCAATGCTAAACGATCCTCAAGGAGTTTTAAATAGACGAGTTATTAATTTTCTATTGCCTGCTGCTCCCTCAGTGCTAGCTGTACACGACAAAAAAAGCTCGTTTTGTATGTCTGAAACTGGAATCTCACCTTCTAAGTGGAAAAGAAGATGTAAATACCTGAATGGATTGGGGTACCTCTGCCAAAACGCAGAGAAAACTTGGTCCCATGAGCTTTTTATGTCCGTCTCGTTGAAAAAGTACTTCACCATCCCTCCAACTTAAAGTGGTATACTTGTCGGCTGCTGTAATATCACGACAAAATCTCCTCCATTCCAAGACAATTTCTGCAGTGTAAGTCAGCCCTGGGGAAAAATAAACATTGAGCATATGAAGCTGACAGGGTTAACGGGAAACCGAGCTCAACGAGCTCCAGCTAGCTAACGTTATTAGCTATACGAGTTATACGAATGCTAATAGCAAGCGATTTATATACGCCAACTTGACTTCCAGATACAATCCGTGGGTTACCAAACTGAATCAGTTCTTGGAGTGAATTATCGAGGAGTTTCTGTAGAGGAGAGCTGTAGGCCTTTTAACCTTCGTTCCGTTATCCGTACCAGTGTAACTCAACTAGCCAGCAAGCGTATACATTTCGATGCCATGTTACAGTGTAACAGAGCTAACTAGCTGATTTAAGCGAAATTAGCCAGTCTTCCAGCTGTGTTTCTTTTAAGGCCTAGCTAGTCCGTCCTAGCAGCCGATCACTCCATAACGCTGAAATTAGTCGCAGGTTATTTTAAAAACGTTTAAAAGGCAACCACAGCCAGCTAACTGGAGGGGCAGGCCTACCACATCCTATCCTATAGCTAAGGGAGTTAAGATAGTTAGCTATACAGTGTCTTTGCTTTGGGAAAACTCCATGCGGACCTAAAGCATAACTTCTTTACACAACAGTCTTAAAGGATGTCAAAAAGAAAACCTACCTCGCCAGTTAGTTACCTAACGTGAATCTCTATTACATGCATATTACTGGTGCTAGGTTTGGTTTCCGTGCATAGGAGGCGGATTTAACAGTGTGACGGTCTGCTGTCACCTAATTATTCTGATTATTTGAATTTAGTACCTAGACATTATAATTGCTATTCTAAATTTCCAACCGCCCAAATATACAATAAACAGTGAGCTTTGATATTAGGTTGATAAGTTAAACGAACCTGCCGAACAGCGTGTCATGAAAGTCACTAATCCATTACCCTTTAGTGCCCTCTAGCGTCCCGATTCAGCGATGCAGCAGAAGAATTAAAGGAGAAGGGGCTTGCTACATTTAGACATTGTCCGCTCCTTTCAATGGACTGGTGATACAATATATGGCACCGTTCACGAATTATTCTCCTGTTATGTACACTTGTGGATACTGTTCTGGAAGACACAAGCAGAATTCCATTAATTATGATTGTTAAACATTGATTGTTCAGTCTACTCGCCTGTCATGCCTTTTAAAATATTTAAAATCGATTCAATATTTAATCGTTGACTACTGACAATGCGTTAGGGCGGTGTGAGTTTTATTGTAAAATAGTATAAAAGTCCAGTAACATGAAATCAGACTGGACCAAGCTCAGGGGAGACGTTCAACTCGTTCTGAACAAGTTATGTTCAGAAAAAGTATACATTACATGATGATTGAGAGGGTGTTGTACATTTTTCTGATTTGGTGAAAATAGAAATGAACCAATATAACTGATAACGTGTCATTTAGAAACAGATGTGTAACAGATAAGTAAGTTTTTATCGCTTTCATCTACGTTGTGCCACAATTAGTGTTACTCTATTTTAAACTAAACATGAAATATTTTAGATATTTTAGCTCAAAATAACAGAGTCGCATAGAGCCTAGTCGCATAGTCTTTCATGTAATGTTATTACCGTTTGCTAAATTTGGGACCGATCTGATTATCCTTACTACTGTTCTAAGCAATGTAGTGTAGAGGGACTCCATCCATTGACATGTAGCATCGATGGTATAGTAATTATTTTGGTTTCATAATTATTTGCTTTGAGACTACTCTGAAAACAATTAGACCGCGTTTGAGGACGTTAGGTCTAGGACTAGTTCAAAAATTCTGTTTTTAAAACAAGGGTGAGTTGTGCAAATTCTAAGATTTAGGAAAACACTTCAAGAGGCATAGACGATGTCGAGAAAGTGTTTACAAACACGAGGAGCACCCCCCAGTGGCCAGTTCCCATAAATCCTGAGCACGTGTTATAGAATGTTTGATCTTAGTGTGAATTGACTTGTGCCAGGTCTGTCAAATGTATGCAGAAATCTTAATGGCCATAGCTCTTTTGGAGATATGATATCCCTCTTGCATATCATGTGCTAGACTGCAAATATAAGATGTATGCTAAGTTCCATATTAATCTCAATGATTTTGACCTCTGGGATAAGTGGTAACCAAGTGTGAAGTGTCGTTCTGTTCATGAGTTGGAGCCGTATGTGAATAGTATTTGCAGTGGTTAGGGTTAGGGTTAGAGTTAGGATTTTCAGGCATGTTTTTGATTGTCACTTGGAAACTGCTGAAACTCCATGATTTGGGGGGATAATTATTAAAGAACAAACTTTTCTGATTTGAATGTCTGGAGGCTAGATTTGTAAATTCTTGTAGTAAAACCTAGTTTGCGCTCAAAAACGTGCAATTTCTCTCAAAATCAAAGTGGGCGACGTTTAATTGTTCTTGCGGCTTTTTGTAGACTTGAAGACTGTTAATAACTGTTTTGCCTGTAATACTTGGTATAGGAGTTATGGAGTCGCGTGCGCTTGGATGAGTTATTGCGCCACCTATAATCCGCTCGGTCTGCTATCGTGCACCTGAATAGCGGGAAGGACTACTGCGTATTGACTAAGTTTTATGTCTGTAGAACTTTCGGTCTGGTCTGGTCTGGGCGATTCGTTTCAATGAGGAAAAAACTCTTTAACAAATACAACTGGGTTCCAGCATCTACCGCACTTGGACTCCTAAGTATAGGCTTAATATCGTTCAGTCTGCTTCACACAGGTAATTACCACTCGTCATTTAAATCGGCCAAAGCGTTTCTACGGAATGACAGAAATTGTGAACATATGTTGCCCAAATATAGGCTACAGTGTAGCTGATCGAGCTTTTAAGATTTAGGCTACCGTGCATAGGCCTATCGTCCAACACAGGAATAAAAACAAAGTAGCCGTAGCTTAGTTTATTTAATACTACAAAGAGTGTCATTATCTGTTATTAACTCAAAATATTCAGAAAAAAACAATTGCTACAAAGTGAAAACGTAGCATTTAAAAGTGAAAAGGACTAGCTTCGGCACCGAGAAATGGACGTGATATAGAGGTATGACAAAGCGGCAAAGCGGTGGTATCCCTCCCCGCCCCCCTGACATCATTCCCCCATAATAGATTATAATAGATTAAGACATGACACACGTAGTGTAATGGAGCGTGCTTGTATTGTTTGTTCTTATTGACACGTTTAAATGCACACATGGCAAAACAAACTGCAAAATAAAATAGTGAATGATAATTATACTTATTGGTTATTATAGGGATGACATTTACTGAATGGTTTGAAGATGAAATGCAAGCCTGTATGAAAATTACTATAGGCTACGTTAAAAATAGCAACATATAGCTACATGTCAGCTAAACATCTGCTTGATTTGACAGAGCTACTAGGCTGACTGAAATTACCGGTTTATGTCAAGTCAGTTCTGAACCAAACTGATGACGAAGCAAAAGCAATGTTCCAACATCTGTACACTAGGTGTCGCTCACTGCCAAGACAAAACGATGCGGGTTGACGTCAATCTGCTCCCTTTAGAGTAACTGCACGGTATCTTACACAATGCTAATGGCTGTAGAACAGATAAAAGTAGCGTTATTGTACCTTTGTCATAAAAAAAAACATCCCACTGTTTTCTCTTAAAGTTACAGTTTACAGTTACCACAGTTACAGTGGTGAGCTTGCTGTTTGGTATGGACCTGAGTACAGGTCTTACATAAGAAGTTTGTCCTCTATGAAAACACCTGTTCTGAGTAACTTGAATGAGCATATTTTTAAAACACAAATCACAATTCTCAAGATATTATTTAGAATATATACAAAAAATAAATAAAAGACAAAAAATCAGTCAGTCAAGGGGTCCATAAGAATTTATGCAAACCATGTGGATGAAGCACTTTGCTTATAGAGCTGCTGAAGGGCCTTTAATATGAAAGTTATTTGACTGTGTGAGTGTTAAGGAAAAAGAGTTTTTGTGCTTTGGGCAGTTTTACTCGTCGGAATGCCAACGGTTTTGAACCACAAGGAGGAAGATGGTTCTTTTGCCACAACTTTGAAAAGCGATCGTATCTTGCTTTGTTGATGATGTCACCTGGCATACTCACACGTAATCAACATTATTCAGATCCATAAATCCCCAAAGGAATGTTTTTCATGTGAAACAGTGGAATTCCCTTTTCTACAAAGTACATGATCATAAACAGAAAGAAGGCAGCATGGACATTGGCATACAGCATTTAGCCTACTCACCCCTCTTAAAAGCATACTACCATCTCAACCCAGGAATTTGAAAATGGAGTGTATAATATATATATATATATATATATATATATATATATATATATATATATATATATATATATATATATATATATATTAAAACCAAAGTTAAAATAGCACACACTCTTATACATTTCACCAGGCAGTACACTGAATAAAAAGAAAGAATAGTGCTCTCTCGCCAAATGATAATTTTTTATTCTAAAATAACTTGATTTCAATGCCACGTTCATATAAATCGCACAGCGCAACATAGTGAATAAATAGAAAGCATGTGCTCTCTTGTCATCTGTTTATTATTTATTCTAAATAATTAACGTAATGTACTCGCACGTTGTTACTTTAATTTACAGCAGGCACAACCTTGCAGATAAAAATAGGTACAGGTAAAACAGATAGATCTATGTGTCGTTATCTGTACTCTTATACTTCAGATCACTATCGAGTAAGCTTCTGCATATCCGTGTGTTCTAAAAAAATATCCGTGTGTAAGTCTGCGTGGCACGTAGTCATTGCTTTTTGGTGTGCTTGTAGTAAAACAGCTTCTGCTGGCTTGGTGGCGTGGCTGTTCAAAAGGGCAGCGCATGAAAGAGTGTCGTTAAAGAGACGTCGGGTTCCGCTGGAGAAGCCCTGCAAACGTAGCGCGGAGGAGGAACCGGAGATTGACCCGGGTAGACAGGCGGGGGGCTGGGAAACATTTCATATTAGCTCGCTAGCTCTTGTGAGCTAGCAATTAATGAGTTATCTGTCAGCACTAATTGCACAATGAGGTTAAAAGTTGGATTTCTCCTTCGAAGTATACTGGTAGTAGGTACATTTTTGGGACTGGTTTTGCTGTGGTCCTCCTTATCTCCAAAGCCAGGCGACGATAACCCGTTTGCCAAACTGGTGGGTGACTTCTTTATTCAGCAATTTGTGTTACTGTAACTCTAGGTAACTACTTTTTATTTCTTGAAGCTGTGGATTCGGTGTTGGTAGCCATTTGTCAATTCTGTCCGTCTATAGAGGGCTAGGTAGCTAAACTAACCTGGGTTAGCTAGCATAAATGCTGCCTGGCATGTTAAGCTAACCAGAGTCGTTGTCATGGAGATAGTTAGCCAGCCTATTTTAGTTAGATTGAATGGCAAACTGTTGTTTTCCAAAATACAGTTTGACAATTTACACACGGTACTGCTACATAAATAACCGCAACTGCCTTTATTCTATATTACACTTGTATTGCTTAACTTGAACTGGCCCGTTTGCTAGTTAGCTAGCTAGCTAACAACAATGTCCACGCTAGCCGTCATTATGAATCTGCATGGCTAGGGAAACACAACCCGGAAGTCTTCTCGCTATGTAGTTGGCGATGTGTCACATATTTAGTTATTAGTTTTTAGTTATTAACTTACCATGCAAGCGGACAATGATATAAATAAAAACATATTGAAAATACATATTGGATACATTTTATTAATTGAGTTTGAAAGCCAAGCAACTACTGCGTCACTCCTGTAATTACTGCCATAAATTAGTGTTTTTTTTTTCATTTCCTCAAAAAGTATGAGCCGTATGTAAAGTAGGAGATCAGACAGAAATTAACGTAGAAATTAAACATTGATCTTGTGCTACGTCTAACGTTTTGCCGGTGTTATTCTGACACGTGGCGGAGATTTGACAGCACATCGTTATTCATGGCATGTGTCAAACAATAGTAGCACTCCTTGGAACTGGTTACATGACTTTCGTCATTTTTTTTCGATCTGATTCGTTAAGCAGTCTACAAAGACTGCTGTTATTTTATTTTAGTGTGAATTCGACACTTTGTATTTCTGGAGTGTATCATATAAGCCTTTATTTAGTTACATGTTGTGTTGCTTCTGAAGGTCTTTATATGAAGACCTTCTGAAACAGACAAGGCTGTTCACAATGTCCATGTTCCTATAATTTCAGGAAGCAAGACGTGCGCAAAACCTCCCACCCAATGTTGACAGTGACATAGAGGACCACTTCAAGCCTGTCGTCCCATGGCCCCACGTCGAAGGCCTGGAGGTGGATCTGGAGTCCATCCGTCAGAAACATGGGGTCGACAGGCTGAACCCCAAGTTCAGGGCCCAGGATCAGCAGAACATCATACAAAAGCAATATGTGACGTTCAAGCCCCATTCCAACATCTACTCCGATCCAGTGCTGCGAAGAGGGGTCCTGGGTAACTTTGAACCCAAGGAGCCGGAGCCGGAGGGGGTCCCAGGTGGTCCGGGTGAGGGCAGCAAACCCTTTGTGCTGGAGGCTGAGTACAAGGATGCAGCTCAGGCCAGCATTAAAGAGTTCGGCTTCAACATGGTGGCCAGTGAAATGATCTCACTGGACAGGACAGTTGGCGACCTGCGCCATGAAGAGTGAGTAGTGTGTGTGTGTGTGTGTGTGTGTGTGTGTGTGTGTTTGTGTGTGTGTGTGTGTGTGTGTGTGTGTGTGTGTGTGTTCTGGTTGGTGGGGGTGCTGGCTTGCAGCTTGCCAGGCAATTTTAAATTTGCATTGTTGGACCCGTTCTAGTGTACACACCTGTCAGAGACTGAACATCAGCTATTGGTTGATTTTGAAATCTTATCCTCAAATATATAAAGTAACACGGGTAGTTTAAAGGATGCCATATTTAAAGCCGTGTTTCAGAAACACCAACACGGTGAACTGTGGTTAAGTTTTACTGGTCTACATGCAGCAATCCTGATCCTGCTCATGGCAGGTCACACTGGTGTGGATCCACAGTGTTTAAGAGAGTCATACTGATGCTGCTGAGGCTAGCATGCATTCAGAACCTGATTGCCAGATCATCACAGCTGAGCACTTTCAGAGGAGAAGCGTTTTCATTCATTTGTCAACGTCACTCCTGTTCCCCTGTCATGTAACTGCTTTTTGATATAAATGATGCCCTTAACATTTTTACATTCTGAAGCATTACTGAAACTGGCCGAATTTTAAGAGGAAAATAATCGTTATACAGTGACTCATAATGTGGCACAAACAGTTGTACTCACTAAATGATGCATAGAGTAACTGCCATCTGTGATTTGCTTAGGTCATTGACTAGTGCTGGTTTAGTAGGCTTTGTAATTCAGTGATTAATGTTCTCTGACCAGAATGACTTTATTAAAGCACAGTGACCACACCTGTTTTGCAAACAAGTTCCTTTCATGGACCTTGTACAAAGTCCTTTCATGAAAGTGCAGTAGCTTTGGTATTTCTCTGTGCTGCTTGTCAATACAGGTTTTCTCTCCTTGAGGGAATCCGTTGCATTCAGTGACTTGAGAAGACCGTAAGGGCCAGGCAGAGTTTGTGCAGACATGTAAACGCAGCGCAATGGCTCAGGTCTTTTGGATTTTCCATGGGTCTAATCCCTCATAAATGTGTCTGAGTCATAATATCAGACAAGTTACACAGGTTCTGCTCATTCGATGTCGTGGCTGAATGATAAGCTCTCTCCTCATGTGTACAATTGTGCCAAATTGCATTTTGTTTGCATGCCGTTTTCGTCCTTGCATGATTTTCTGATCACACTGCTCATCCATGGGTTTGTGCAACACAGGGCCTTTTCTGCTTCAATGTGGCTGTGTTGTGGGGTCTTGTCATTCCTGAGCAAGTAGTACCCGTGATGTGTTCAACTTAAGAGCTAAATAGCTTTTATATCACTAGTATTGGACACGAACCATGTTGGGATTTGTATTAAACTGTCTGTGTGAAATCCACTTAGGAGTCTAATACAGTTATTTCTAAAGGGCTCAGCTAATGCATTTTACTGTTTCCGTCCCTCGTCTCTTTGCTGTACATCTCTCCAGAACACTACCCTGACAGGTTTTTTATTTGAGCAGTTAGGCTATAAGGTGCCCTATAATCTGGTTTCTTTATTGTTGCAAATCCTCTTTATATTATTCTCCCTACTTTGAACATTCTGGTACAGTTATTAGAACAGCAAAATATAACCATATGTAGAACTGCAGAAAAGTATATGTTTTCCCCATATGTAGAAGGCTATATGTTTTCCCCATATGTAAGACTGCATATATTTTCTCCTTAAGTGGGAAAATGAGCAATATTGGCTTGCTGTTTGCTGTCCACTCAAATTTTAAGATGTATAATTACACTTGGTGTAACATATGCGCCAGCATATTACTGTAATACAGCTTTTGCCATTTTATGTGTAGTTCAGCAGTGCAGTAAGTGAACTATGTTTAACTATACAACTGGGGGCACTGGAATGTGGCTTCATGTTTGTCACACAGCCAGGGGATCTCTACCTACCCAGCACATAGGGCTAAAACCTACAGATCACAGACTCATGCTCTCAGAATGACACGGAGACCTTCCCCATTAACCCACCGCTGCACCTGTTCCAGGCCTCCAACATGCTGGCTCAGCTGCTGCTAGTACATCACAGGTGAAAATGCCTGAATGGATAATTGACTTTGCCAGAAGATGGCAGTGTTATCAAAAATGTTCCTTTCTGAACTATAAGGGTAATTGTGCTCACAAACTGCAGCCTAAAGGTTAATTTTGCTCACATAGTGCAGCCTAATATCTTAACCTGTATAATCTGCCTTTAGCTGAAATAATAATAATAATAAATATCAGTTTATATAATGAGAATCTCATACCAAAGGCATAGAAGTGTGTGCAGCAGGGTTGGCCAGTTATGATAGACAACTTACCTTTAAGCACCAAGCAACATATTTGTGAATTTTATTTATTTATTTAGTTTTTTGCATTTCTTTTCTTTTTTCTTACTTTATCTAGTCAGTGGTCTAACAGGAATGTATTATGCAACAGTGAACATCATTTTAGTCAGATTGGCCCAGATGTTCCTCACTTTTGCGCAGTGGTAACGGCCTTGTTGGCTGAGGGAAGGTTTGTTTTCACCAGCCTGTCCTGGGAACAACCGTCTGGCCTTTCACAGTGACACCAGCAAGCAGACAGGAAGAGGGCTGTGATTTGGGCCTCATGGACAGGATCTTCTCTGCTGTGTGTGTACGCAATATAATGGGATACAGACGTGTGTGTGTGTGCGCGCGCACATGTGTGTGTGTGAGTGGGTGATGGAGAGGGCTGGGGTGTAGTCATAATGCATGCTGTCTTGAGGAATGTACTGGGACTCCATTAAAATTCCTGTGGTGCTCTTCAAGGCCACAACTTAGGCAGGAAGATTACTGACCTCACTCAAAACAAAGCCTTCTCCTGTAGATACACACACACACACTCACTTATTCTCTCATATAACTGTTGATTTCTTTCATTCACACTTGTTCACATGTACACACAAACACATTATCTCTCTCTCTCTCTCTAATATATTTTTGTTTTCTTCTCTGATTTACACTTATGCATTCACACACACATGCAGAGTTTGTGATCAGCTTCTGTTTGGCTGGATTTTAGCAATTATCTTAACCTTTCTGCATCCAAAGCTCCTGTGGAGTGTACACATAGACAGGGACGCAATGTTTCTTCTCATAGCAGAATCATTCTCTTCTGTTCTGTCTCAGTGTCACCTGTTCTTTGTTCAGTGTGTCTGGTCTTCTATCTGTCACACCAGACAGGCATTTTTCATTATTAATAGTGTCTTCTGTCCACTGGGGCACACCTTGGTTTGGATGGAGGCCTAACCTCAAAGTGTTGCATGGCTGACGTTGTAGGACTGTCATCCACCTTACCTGTGTGAGCCAGTTGCTCTACCAGTTCTGCTGCC
The DNA here is from genome assembly GCA_020368025.1 of Brachyhypopomus occidentalis. Lineage (NCBI taxonomy): Eukaryota > Metazoa > Chordata > Actinopteri > Gymnotiformes > Hypopomidae > Brachyhypopomus > Brachyhypopomus occidentalis. The sequence goes on along the minus strand of JAGXOD010000038.1, from coordinate 1,183,180 downwards.
TGACTGGCTGACTGTACTATCTCTTACTCACACCTACAGATCCACAGGGTGCAGCCCTGTGCTGACAAGAACAGCTGCCTTTAGTTCCACTCCAGTTCAGTTCTAGTCTACCAGGTGGTATCAGTGTCACACCAATCCCAGCACAGTGATTTGTGATTAGTGTCACCATTCTGTGTTTGTACGAGTACAAATCAGTAACCACAATACCCGAACACCACGGACTAGGAGAAGATGGGAAAACGCGTTACCATGCACGTTTAGACAGAAGAGTTTTGATGGGCAAGGATGGGGTATTATATCCAGATAATCTGGTGATTTGTGATCCATGCAGATAATCTATGGAGCACATATATGGCTGGACACAGTTGGAGTATAACCGCATGAACTATTTTCCATTGTCCTCTGTCTATTCTTTGATTGTTTTTTATTTGTTCTGCTGTCTCTTCTTAGCGCTTTGTTTAATGCTCTCAGTTGTGTTCTTACCCTTTAGTGACAAACTCGTAATCATATTTCTGTAGCTCTCTCACCTGGGTATTGAGGATGTGTTGTTGTGGAGGTGTGTGACAGAGGTGTGTTCATCGTGGAGAGGTGCGGTGTTGTACAGGGGTGTGATATTCCAGGTATTGCTAACGGAATGAAATCAAAACGCCGTGTCCCAAAGCCCTGCGTAAGGTGCCGTTTCATCGGATGATTAATCGAAGGCTCTACCTCATTCTGGAGCCCTGAGTCACTCAGACACTTCCCTGTAAGAGCCTGCACAGGAGAACAGTGAAGGAGTTGGCGGACTCTCACAGCGTGGTCCTACACCGCATCCCAGTGGGAATATTGACTCTGCCAGTGTGTTTATGTATAGTATATGCTCACATATTCACATTCGCAAGGACGTTTACATTCACATGCATCTGTCCTGGGCTTCTTTCCCCTGTGCCTGAGTGGTTTTGACAGAGAATTTGCAAATGTGTGTATACACACTTATATTTGCTCAAACATACAGGGAATATATGCAAACTGCATTGGAGAGCTTTCCCAAAGAGGCCCTGTACTGAGCATTAATGCAGTCGCTAGCAGGCCCACTCACCACGACTCCAGCTCTTCAGGGAATCTCTCAAGTAGCTCTGTAAACAAGAAACGTCAGTCCCCCCCCATGCCTAAAGCTGTTCATTATATTCCTCCCCCAGCAAATTCCCTTAGCTCCCCAGCACCACTTTTACTGTTTGTGTGTGTGTGTGTGTGTGTGTGTGATCTATCTCTCTTTGCTGGGCATGCATGTGATTCTCTCTTTGCTGAGAGTGAGAGAGATCTCTCTCTCTTTGCTGTGTGTGAAACATTTGGGTGTGATGTGTTGGAGCTCAAACAAGCTAAAAATAGCCATAGGCTACTATAGCCCTGAGGTTTTACTGCCATCTCTGTTCATGATCCTTACACAGCTATTCAAACAGTCCGGCTTAAGAGAGTATTGCCTGCTTACTGCTTGGTCAAACAGCAGCAGGTAGTGAGGAAATGTACTGGACATTGCTAACTGCTACAGGCAGGAAATACTGAACCCGGCTGATGTCTTCCTGTGGCACAGATGGCCTCCTCAGTAGGGAGGTGTGTGTGTGTGTATGCACATATTGTGTTACAAGAGCAGCAGGTTCTTGATCACTAAAGCTCTGCGTGTGCATGTGTTTGCATGCTGGGGTGTGTGTGTGTGTGTGAGTGGGGGTGTGTGCACGTATATCCGTGCCTGGATCCTGTTACTGCAGGAACAGTTGCGCTCAGTTGTGATATGGGCGCTCTTGTGCAAGGCATCAGCGTGTGTGCATGCACACACACACGCACAGACACACAAATTCAACCATTATCACAAAATGTATAAATTCTCATGTAGAGTATAGTGTACATTTCTGAATCTGGGTCATGAGATCTGGCTGCGCTGACTGAAGAGCTGCCCGTGTTCTCTGTGCACAGATGTAAGTACTGGCACTATAACGACAACCTGCTGACCTCCAGCGTGATCATCGTGTTCCACAACGAGGGCTGGTCCACCCTGATGAGGACTGTGCATAGTGTCATCAAGAGGACCCCCCGCAGATACCTGGCAGAGATCGTCATGATCGACGACTTCAGCAACAAAGGTAATGCTGACGGACCCGGCCATCCACTCTGCTTCTCCTTGAGGACTCTGCGCCTCTCTGCTGATCTGTTTTTATTTTCTATTAAGGTGCCCAGACAACTAAAGGGTTTGTGTCTGCGCATTACCTGAAATACTGCAGATATATACATCAGCCAGTGCCACTGCTTTTTTTTATTTAACAATCTTGTCTCTAGTTGGTAATTTCCACTATTGTAACACATTCTCACATACTTGCAGTTGCTGCTGCTGATGGCTTTAAGCTAAAAAGGTGTGAGTTATGGGTCTGACTTGTACACTGTCTGTCTGTCTGTCTGACTGTGTGTCTGTCTGTCCGTCCGTCCTCTCACACTTTCTCTGTGTGTAGTTCACTTGAAGGAAAGACTCGAGGAGTATTTAAAGCAGTGGAATGGCCTGGTGAAGCTGTTTCGCAATGAGAAGAGGGAAGGCCTGATCCAGGCCAGGAGTATAGGAGCACGCAAAGCCACTTTGGGGCAGGTAAGTAGGGTGGGTGGTCATTTGTGATTCATGCCTCTGTGTGTGTGTGTGTGTGTGTGTGTGTGTCTGATTACATGTGTCTTACTGCAGCTTGCTCTCCTCAGGTTTTGATCTACCTGGATGCCCACTGTGAAGTTGGGGTGAACTGGTACGCCCCACTGGTGGCCCCTATATCCAAGGACCGGTATGGCCCTCTGAGCATTACTCGGGTTCACTGAAAAAGAAGCAGCTCCCTAACCCCTAACTCTGTCTCTTGTGCATTTAAATACGTTCTGATATTAATTTTGATTGAACAGAGCTCCTTGTTTGATATAATCTGGAACTGTGTGTTTTTTAAGATTAATGGAGGATACATTTGAGAGTGCACTGCATGGATATGAATCATAACGCCATCATGGTGATAAGTGTAAACCAACAGGATCTGCAGTTCTTCTTCATGCTCTGGCCCATGTGTCCTGGTCTTCCACCATGTAACACTGCTGTTGTGTTGTGGTTGACATTACAGCACCATTTGCACAGTGCCTCTGATAGATTATATAGACGGCAATGATTACACGATCGAGCCCCAGCAGGGCGGTGACGAGGACGGCCTGGCACGCGGAGCCTGGGACTGGGGTCTGCTGTGGAAGAGAATCCCTCTGAGCACCAGAGAGAAGGCCAAGCGAAAGCATAAGACTGAGCCCTATCGGTAAACATGGCCTCAGGTCACCCAGAGCATGGTTGTTAAACCACATCTCTCTTTCTCTCTCTCTCTCTCTCTCTCTCTCTCTTTTCCTCTGTCCTGTTTTATGTCTCCCCCTTCCCAATCCATAAACATGTACGATTGCATGCGTGTACGTGTGTGTGTGTGTGTGTGTGTGTGTGTGTGTGTGTGTGTATGCGTGCGTGTACATGTGCGCACGCATGGACCCCTCCCCCACCCCCTCCACTTCATCCTCCATTGCTGATTTTAGAACAGCGTGCACGGTGCCACTGATTGACTCCATTAATGGGCAGACTTACGCCATAGAGCCCCAGGGCGGGGGCGATGAAGACGGCTTTGCCCGAGGAGCATGGGACTGGAGCATGCTCTGGAAGCGTGTGCCGCTTGGTGACAGGGAGAAGCAGATGAGATTAACTAGAACTGAGCCCTATCGGTAATTCAAAGCCTGATTCCAGAACTGATTTGGAACTAAACCCACTGAATGATTCTGAGATAATTGGTGGCGGGTTAGTGTGTGTGGTGTTTTCAGAAAATTCTTTAAAATTGGCTGAGCAGTGTTGTCTGTTTACTGGGACACACTTGCAAGAAACCGTGCTGGATACCATCAGCTAGGCTCCAACTCAGATATGTCAACACATTATTTTATTGATGTACTGCTATTCCCATAACCTTATCATTTCATACCATGCCAAAACAAAGCTACTCATTCATGAACAATTTCAGACAATGTCCCATCTGTATACATTCGCCATTTAGTCTTTCCGCTTCATGAAGTCATCTTCACTCCCCTCTAGCCCCTCAGACCAGTGCTTCCCTGTAGGACCGTGTTGGTACTGTACACTAATACTGCTGCTCGCCACAATTCTTGACAAAAACATCTATGCAAAACAAATAATACTGCTGCTGTATAAGCTGCTGACCACTGCACTGTCTGCTGTACGGCCTTCGTACCGACACTGAGACTTTGAGGCTCTGACTGCCCATCACTTCAGCTGGCAGATCAGCCACTTCCATTTTGCCATGTTCTAATCGATGCTAATCAATTCTAGTAACATTTAATAAAGCATGTACTCATTTAATTGGTCAAAATCAAATTCACGGTCTACTTAAAATACAGAATCTAAATCTACTATGTAAATAATTCCTGTAGTTATTGTGCATATATATATATACATATTTAATCATTCTGAATGATGCCAAAATAATCAAACTGAACTCAGTCTGATCAAATTGGTAGAAATAGATATATGGTAAAATAGAAGAGTTTAATCGTTTTGTAAAGAATCATGCTTATTGCGAGCTCTGAGATTTGCACCCCGTGGTGTAAGTCTCCTAACGTAGTGGCACAGGCTTGCTTTGGCAGGGTTACACAGGCTCTGTGGCAGGTCAGTGAGACGCAGTGTCTGACTCATGCAGGCAGCTGCTCATATGCTGTGGGGGAGTTCTAGGCACACATTATGCCTAGTTAAAGCTAAATCATTTGTGCTGCATCAGACCTTGACTAGGGTGCAGCCTGTTTTACAAAAACAAGCAAGCAGCGCATGGAGTCCGGATTTGGCAAAAATTTCTGCGTTCATTTTGTCCCTGGGGGCACTTGGTCTTTTCCATTTATGAAATAAAATGTGAAGAACCAATTTCCCTGACCGCAGTGTTGGGGTGAGGTTGGTGTTGAAGTAATGTAGCTGTAGAGCACGTTTTCTGGATGTCGAGGCATGTGATGTACAAGCCACAAGGTCTCAGTCTGGCTGTCTGGCTTCTGAAGCCTGTCCACTTTGGTTGTTCTATTTAAGCTGCCAGCACACCTGAACCTGAAGGGAATCTCATAGCTCGGGGGTGTTGAGAGCTTGCACAGAAAGCCAAAACCGGACTAGTACGACATCAGGCTGGACATGTGTGGACTCCATTTTGATATTAAAAAATATGGTTGACTGTTGTCCATATGTGTAAGGTCTCCTGCAATGGCTGGTGGGCTGTTTGCCATAGAGAGAGATTTCTTCTTTGAGCTGGGCCTGTATGATCCTGGCCTGCAGATCTGGGGGGGAGAGAATTTTGAGATCTCCTACAAGGTAAATAAATTTGATTTCCAAATAAATAGTTGAATTTAAAAAGTCACATTTTTCACTGACTCTTAATAATTCATCCTGACATTTCTCTGACCTTATTTCATGAGCAGCCCTTTCTGTGCGTTTTAAGCCAAGGACATTTTATTTGAACTCGGACTGCAATTATCTGAGCTCATGTAGATTTGATGCTTACAGTCATTCTGTCCCTGTGTGGCTCATGCCGTGTGTGTCCGCATCCTCTGCAGATATGGCAGTGCGGGGGCCAGCTGCTGTTTGTTCCCTGCTCTCGTATTGGACACATCTACCGCTTGCACGGTTGGCAAGGAAACCCGCCCCCGGCTCACGTAGGCTCCTCCCCAACACTTAAGGTCAGCCCTCAATTTCAAAAACATGCACCCACTTCCGCTCCTTTTTTCTTAGCACCTCATGCGATGCTCAGATTAATGATCATATAACAGCAAAACGGCTTTGTGACTATTTCCCTGTTCAGTTAACAGTCAGCCATCGAGGTAGTTTGTCTACCACAATAATTTGGTTGTTCAGAATCTTGAGTGTGTAATTGTGCAAAATAACAAATGAAGAGATGAGCTCTAGAGCATGTGTCCTGTGCTCCTGTGTGTCCTGACTGTGCAGAACTATGTGCGCGTAGTGGAGGTCTGGTGGGACGAGTACAAGGACTACTTCTACGCCAGCCGGCCCGAGACTCTTGCTCTGGCCTACGGCGATATCGGCCCTCTGAAGAAGTTCAGGGAGGAGCACCGATGCAAGAGCTTCAAATGGTTCATGGAGGAGATCGCCTACGACATCCCCATCCACTACCCGCTGCCACCCAAGAACGTGGAGTGGGGAGAGGTGTGTGTGGCTTCAACCTGTACAGCCTTAAGCTTCATCAGGAATAAATCACTGGGGAGGGGGCAGGGTGGGAGGAGCGTGTTGTGCCGGTTGTCCAATTTTCATGAGACAAAGTGTTTAGAAGTTGATTGTGTGTTCTTGAAGCTCCCATTGATGGAAGAGAGTGTGTATGATAGATTTACTTTTAAAATTTAAAAGTCTTCAAATGAAAAGGTTTTCTTCAAGAAAACCCATTTTTTATCTTCTTAACCACAACACTAGCGTCTGTTGGGAGGAGAATGCGGAGGTGGCAGGTTGTGGTTTGCTCATCCACTCTCTGCATGTGCTCTCAGGTCCGTGGGCTTGACACCAGTTACTGCATAGACAGCATGGGCCACACGAACGGTGGCACCGTGGAGATCGGCCCTTGCCATAGAATGGGCGGGAATCAGGTGAGCGTTTACACATGACGCCTCCAGCATGAGCCAGTTGACCTCCTCTGGACAGGTAGCCAAGAACACATCCAATCGTTTTCTCACTGACACATGGCAGAACCCAGAAATCACAGCGGCGGTGTGGGCAGCGGGGCTATTTGAGACCGCGATGTATTAATGCTGGCCTTGATGTGTGTGTGTGTGTGTGTGTGTGTGTGTGTGTGTGTGTGTGTGTGTGTCGGTCGCAGCTGTTCAGAGTGAACGAAGCGAACCAGCTGATGCAGTATGACCAGTGCCTGACCAAGGGCTTGGATGGCAACTCTATCATCATCACACACTGCAGCATGAATGAATATACTGAGTGGAAGTACTTTAAGGTATGTCTGAGAAGTGTCTCCATACAATAGGTCCTTATGTTTAAAAGCTAGTTAACAGCTAATAGACCCACCTTTAAGATTTAAATTGTTGGTGTTTACTGCATTATAACTGCTAATAAAGCTTCTTTATCATCTTGTATTTATTTTACTCTTCCAGGATCTCCATCGGTTTACACACATCCCAACGGGAAAATGTTTAGACCGTTCAGATGTCTTGCACAAGGTTTTTATCTCTGACTGTGACAACAGCAAGAGCACTCAAAAATGGGAAATGAACAATATTGTGGCGGTCTGAATCCAAGACGGAGGACGTGTACTTACAAGGGAGAGAAAAGAACATGACCCTGACTGTGTTTACTGCAGCACCAGACATTAATGGTGTAAATACGTCTGATGGGTGAACTACATTTTCACTCTCCAGCAGCGAGTCAAATCTCATATCATGAACTCAGAATATTTTTTTTTTTCATTTCTGCTCCATTGTAGAGGGTGTTTACAGGGATTCCTTCTGTTCTCCATGCTGCTGTGGGCTATGCTTTGGGAATTAGCTTGAAGGTCTTTTTGACTGCACCGTTATTTATGGGAAGATGCAACAACAAATGAAAGATGTGATACCACTGTTTTAACTTGTAACTGCTCCATTTTAAATCTTTTAGACTTATTTACTTCCAAGACATGTGGACTGTTTACCACCCAGTTGGAAGTGGGGTTTTTCATTTTGTTTTTTGTTATTTAATGACACTGGAGATTTCGCTTATGTGAAAGGACTTCCTGTTCATATATTCTTTGGCACAGTGAAATTTAAAATTTTGAAGTTTGGAAGCTGGGGAAATTAGTGGGGCTGAATCCAACAACAAAAGGGTTATAAGGTAATGGAAATTCAAAAGGGGTTTTTTTTCTACTGTCTGGTAAAAGGAATGTTTACTTGTGTATACTGATCCTGATTTAAAACTAATACACATCACTGGACAAGTATTGTCAAAAGCCAAATAACAGGTATTCTAATGAAGACACATGTTGCCGTCATGAGCAAAAAATAACTAGTGTATGCTATTTTTTGTACAATGTAAATATGCATTTTTAAAGTAACATTTTGAGATACAGTGAGACTCCCTATGAAGGTGTAAATATCTAACAGTTATATTGACAGTTTTCTCAAGGGAATAAATTAAATCTTTTTACCAATTTAGTTGTTTGCGTAAGCAATTATGGGTATATCATGATCACTTTTAAAACAGAACATTTAAATAGGACAGAGAGTTGAGCTGTTTCTAGTCCAAACAGGTCTTTGGGAATTCTATACTAATGCTTAAAATGAAAGCAACAGCTGAATGTTTACAAATTAATCACTCTGCCACTATAGTTCATGCATAGGGTGCGTCAAAACACACTGAGGTCACTCATTGTATAGTAGTGGCCATGTAACATGGCATAACTGGACCATTGAAGGTATTTGGACAATTTTAATCAATGGCTAGAAAGCATGGCAAATGGCTTAAAGCACAGAATCCAAGGGTATAACACAACAGCTGGCATAGCTGCAGTTTCTAGGAAGACATTTGATACAACTAATCAATAATTAATCAATTGTCTGAACCTAAAACAGAGATTAAATAAATGAAAACCTGCAATGTGTAGGGCTCCATTCTAGCCAAGCTTACCTCCCCCTTGGTTTTAAGCTTGCTATCTAGCTTTTAGGTGTAGTCGTTAATCACAAAACCTGATCACCAGGTTACTGGCGAAACAGGGTTTCAGACATTTTACTTAGGTGAAACAACTTCCTGTTCACAAATCCTGACCTTTGGCAGTGAAATATTAAATCCTGGAAGCTAGATTTCACAAACTGGAAAATTCAATGGGGCTGAATCCAGCAGGGAAAGGTTTCTAGACACGGTTCTATTAAAATGTACAAAAAGAGATCAAGTACAATACAAATTGATCATAATATACAAAATTTTATTATAAAAATTGTCTACACAAATTTAAAGCTCAACATCTAAAAATCTTGTTTTTGAGACTTAACCTACAGAACATTGCTCCTCATTTTCCTTACAATGGCAGTGGAAAATTTAAACTGGGCAGAGAAACCACAGCTATCAGACAAAAAAGCAGTGCTTAGAAACAAAAACAGCTGTTAAACTTACAAAACAGTACATGACCTCAATATGTATTTCATCTATACACATCCCTGTACATGTTTTGAAAATATTCAAATGCTTAAAAAAAGAAAACCCCAAAAAATGCATTTTCACATTGTTTTGCAAACAATTCAGCTCAAGTTTCCTGACAAGTTTATTCATCATCATCATCATCCTCCTCCTCCTCGTCGTCATCTTCGTCTTCCTCATCATCATCGTCGTCTTCATCTGTGGCCTCTGCCTTCTTGCCCACCGGCCGGCCTGGTCCACCCTTCTTTGCACCCTCAGACTTCGCACCCTTGGCGCGGTATGCAGCCACGTCCTAGAAAAGAGATTCTGTCAAGACTCTAGGGACACCAAAACCCAACAGTGTGGTGTAAAATGGGTGTCGATGGCCTTTACCTTTTCGTATTTCTCCTTCAGCTTCATAGCCTTCTGCTCAAATGGGGACTTCTCTTTTGGTGACAGTTTGGACCACATGTCTCCAAGCTTCTTTGCAATGTCTCCAATGGAGATCCCTGGGTTGTCATTTTTCACCTTTGGGCGATGCTCGGAGCAGAAGACAAAGAAAGCCGATCTATAGAGGAAGGAAAAAATTTATGCAGCTCAGCATAATTAATGGATTAACTATTAGAATTTTAATTAATTGAGTTTTACAAATTTAAGTAAATTAAATTAATAAATAAAATTAATTCAAATTACTTACGGTGGCCTCTTTGGGGCATTTGGGTCCTTCTTTTTCTTTCCCTTCTTTGCACCTTTAGGTGGTACATAGTTTTTCATCTCACGGTCATAGCGAACCTTGTCGGTTTTGGCCATTTCCTCAAACTTCCCTTTCTCTTTAGGAGACATGGTCTAAGAAACAAACGAATATTAGACGCTGTCGTTGAAGACCGCCCTCCTCACTGGGATCAACAACTGAACATTTGCTGCTGGCGCCCCGCCCCCACTCCCTCGCAACCACCCCCCGGAAAAAACAAAACATAGTTCACGTTAATCAGCTCACCTTCCATCTTTCCGCGCATTTCTTAGAGAACTCTGCAAAGTTTACAGAAGTTCCCGGGTGTTTCTTTTTGTGTTCTTCCCGGCAGGTTTGCACAAAGAAGGCGTAGGAGGACGTCTTTCCTCTGGGCTTATTAGGATCTTTCCCCATGGCTGCAATAGTCTGAAATATTTTCAAATATTAGTTTTAAGAAGGGGAAATCCTCGACTCGAATAAATAGCATACCGTAATTTATGTCTGGAAAATTCTTTGATTTGCAAGCATGTCGTGCAAAAACAGTCAACTGGCTAAGCGAGCTATCTGGTTAATCCGATCAAGTTCCTGCTTCGTTTCCACCAGCTCAGGCGCAGAACAATAAGCGTCCCTCCATTTTGCTTCCCGCCTAAACTACGAAGTTGTCGTCCTACACCATATTGTGGAAAACGACTGTTAAAAGTTAAAATATTTCTGTAAAGTTCATTTAACGATTAAAATAACAAATCCGATCACATTTCAAACGAGTAACCGATTCTCACGGTTGTATGGCGAGACGCATAGTTGTGAACTACGCTAACCGAACTAGTCACGGAGTTAACATTCAACTTTAGCTGATGACTAAGCCACTAGCATGCTATGCTAGCAAACGGACGAAAACAGGAAATCTAGGACGAATTATTTATGGTCACGTTAAAACGTAATAGTTTATATGATGGAAAAAAAGACAAAAACATCGATACAAAGGGTACTGCAGCAAGTTAGACAAAAAAACTTGGCAACTAACTAGCTAACATTAGCCATCTAGCTAAAGTTAGTTTGATAAACCAGAAGTGGCCAAGAGAGCACAAGCACTGCAGATTTTAAATCTACCAGGACGAAATTAATAATCATAATGTTACAACTACTAAATACTAACTTTTAAACACCGCAAGTAATAATCAGCATGTTAGATTTAGACAAAAAAACATGAAACACTAGGCGGCGTAATATAGCCAACACTTACCTACGTATATCCAGCCACTTCTCGTCGACGAATACAAGCTGAACTTCTCATGTACTGTTTTGTCAGTGTGTAGTGCAGGGCGCACAAGCTTGATTAAATGCCTTCAGGGCTCCTCCCTCGCGGACTTGAGTTGGTTGGCTGAAAACATTCAAATTTGAATCTACAGCCCACGAGGGGATATACATGATTTCTATTGGTTGTTCAAAACAACCATCATGTTTCGCTCCTCCGTGAAGGGCCTAGAGATCACGCCCAGATGACGACTAATTTGTCTTATTTACGATTGGCTGAATAATAGGTTTAAAATAGGCGGCGGTAACGTTCAAATATGTTGTATCACAACGTTTGTGTATCTACTTTTTAAGTTATTTAATACTAAGTATTGTAATGCTACACCATGCGAAGAAGCGAACAAACGGTGTGCCATTTTCAAAACGTAGAGTAAAATTTGAATGGAAAGACAAAGTAGCATTTTTCACATGCACCATATTGTGTTCCGCTTAGTTTAAAGGCGCGAAAATCCAAAGTACAAAGCACGGCGAGACAAAAGCTGACAGCTGGGCGCCGTTCAAATTCGCCGCCGGCACACCCTGTACTGAGAAGCTTGGACGCCCAGGAAATCACGTAGCATGCAACGCTGGGTCCCCGATATCGTGCCATCACATCAGGGCTTAAGTGACCCGCAAACAGTTGCTGACCCACTACTATTGCTAGTGTCGGAAAACGTCCAGAACCACAGGCTTTTAACGTATATTTGTGTTGAATGTAATCTGTTTTCATAAACCAATAGAACCCTAAAAATAAGCATTTTTTAGGATACGTATATGGCTAAACGTTTACAAGTTTATAGTAATGCGCGGGGGCTGTAACGCTATAGTATGTTTACGTTTACTTCTTTAGACTACGTTTAGTGTCACCACGCTGGCTACTACAATACGACGTTCTCAATTCTCGCAAATTCATTATAAAACTCACTCCCACCGAATTTTCATAATTGTCGCACGGAAGGATAAAAAAATGCTGACATAGGAAAGAGAGAACTAGTACTATCGCGGGTTTACTGTGTTGCAAAACGACTGATATTTATTCATTTTAAAACAAGAGCCCAAAACGAAATTGCTATCGTAATATCGTTGCTCCACTTGTACCTTTTGCCTATGCATATTTCACAGGAAAGGTTTTCACACGTTCTAAAGCTTCCAGGCAGCAATTAACATAATACTGTTACCTCAGCCCTGATTTTAAATACCCTGAAAGACAGTTCTCACTTTCCACCTCCCTTTGCCTGGGGGGGACAATCCCTGATAACCACTGCCGCGGTTTAAACAATAGGTTACCCATGAGCAGACTGAGGTGTTGGAGAACTTTGAAGATGCCACATTACTTTTGAATGACCACAGCACAGAGGTTTTCAGCAGACACAAAGACTGGGGGTGGGGACAAAGGAGAGGCAAATGGGGCAATTTAAACCCTGACGTCCAGTTCTGTGCTGGATGATCACAGTGAATGCTGCAGTGCATGGTCCCTACAGTGTAACCCATTATTTATTTTTTAACCTATTCCTGTTTACCAAATGTATTTTAATTAATCTTTTTAAACTATTGTTTTTTATCTCTAGCAAATGTGTTTTATCTATAGATATCAATCCACTAGTTAATGCTTATGAGATGCCTAGAAAGCAGTTTAATGATGTACCACATGTACCAGGAGAGTTTTACTGCTAGTTTCATATTGCAGACTTTTAGATATTATGCAGCATGCTACAGTAGAGAGAGGTAGCATGATCAGAACTTTAAGAATGAGCTTTACAGTTATTGGTTCTGCCATCCTGTCTTTCTCCTGCTCATGAATTTTAGAGAAGTTCTGCAACTCCTTTCTTGTTATATAAATTGTTAGAGTTGCAGGATCATGGCAACACATGACAACCTTATATACACATACTGAATTTGTCTGATGGACAGTACAGATCTCCATTAGGTCAGACTTACAATTCAGATATACAACAAAACTACAACTGAAGACAAACTGCTTTTAAAGCTGTTGGCTTTATTAAGCAATTGATGCTTTGTAGCCTTACATTTCGTAAGATGTGAAAAACAGCAGAGGCTTGGATTGGATTTTAAAATTGCCAGTAATTATAGTGTTTTAGCCTGTGTCCATTTCAGCTGGGTTTTTAGCTTGAACCACATATGGCTGATGAGATCCTAATCCTGGTCCTGGAGAGATCCCTAGTTTAGCTGCCAACCTAATCCAACACACCTGGATCTAATGAGCAGATGCCCCTGAAGAGCCTGTGTAGATGGATTGGGTCGTATTGGAGCAGAGTTGCAGCTGAATGCTCCTGGGTAGCAGACCTTGAGAAATAGGGTCTTCGCCCATGAAATATAATGTTAATGCATTAAAGTCTAATGAAATTGCATGTTTTGGAGAGGTGAGTGTTTCTCCACCACAGCTGGTTTTCATGGTGTAAGGCAGTAGGGAGTGTGGTCTGTGGTTTTGCTGTTCAGGCCTAGTTTCTGAAGGTCATTGAGATAGCATTAATTTCACTCAGAGTACATGCTCGGACGTCTTACATGGGATCACAACAGAAATTTTGGGCCCAAAGAAGACGTTCCTGGAAAAGACAGAAAAGAAGGCTTTTCAGTTTGGGAGGATTATCACAAGAAACAATACCTGGAAGTGTTAAACTGTATGATGTGAACAATATGAAGATGGGATTTTGGACATTAGCTTCATTAGACTTTTAACATAGAGTAGCTATCTATATTGAAGATACATTGCATACATTATATCAGGTCATTCTTCAGCAGTTGTTACTGAAAAGGTTTTGTTGTAATGCCATTTCTGAGCTAGCATTACTCAATTAGGATTTGATTTGGATCTCTTAATACATAAGTGTAGGCTAGTATTTTATTTATGGATGTTTATGAATTACATGGGACAATACTGGTTAATTTACATCTATTTTAGCCTATGTAACTATGTATTGAGTAAGTATATATAAAGGCATTACTGTATAAATACAAGCTTTAGTCACATTATTGTGGGCTATTCCCCCACAATCCCCAGGGTACTGATGGATAGTGTGTATCTGTCCAGCAAGGCCAGTGTAAAGAACAGCTGGCTGGGCCCTGTTACACACGTGCATGTGTTAATAGGAGCCTCATGATGGCTACAATGCAGTCTGTGTTTACCATGAGTCTAAAACTCACACCCTCCCCTTTCCTCTCTTTCTCTCTCAAGTCTGCTTGAGCTACTCTGTGCCACAACCAAACAAACCACTCCACCTAGTGATCAACAGGTGTAATTACCGGGGACAACAGAGGAGCTCTCTGAAGTTGCAGAAGCACACCGTGTCACACTCGGTGCCCTCCCAGTAATGGTCCTGCAGGGAGTCGATGGGTCTAATCTTTTCCAGTTTATTGGCGGCGCTGTGACAGTCCCTGTCCTTCAGGACCTTTCTGTTGCATGACCAGCGACTGGTCGGTGTCCCACCACCAGCATGGAGTCCAAGCAGGATAATGCCCACAACATGTAATACTTTCATTTTATGATTCTGCCAGCAATAAGAGAAGGAATTGGCTATTAACTTCTCAGTGCAGGGGAGGGAGTGCTTTAATTTTCAGGATTAAGAATTTTAACAGCTATTTGTGAAACATATTTTGACAATAAACAACTGACAGACTATGCTGAGCAAAACATCATTAATTATTAGATAACTCACAGCAACAGAACAAGTTTGAAAGACTATTACAGGCATAGCAAACAACTGAGCCTGGAACAATAATGTTCTGTTTATCAGATATACTCTTTGGCTTTACTCTTTGCCCTATAGTAGCCTACTTTCCCTTTCCCCACATTTCCCCAAGCAATGGAAAGTCCAGCAACAGCACCTTACCTGAGAGTGCTTGTTTCCGTGGGCACAGGAGCCTGTGTCCACTTGTCAGCTCTGTGTGTATGACTTTAGCATTTCCATAGTGAGCTCCTTATATCTCTCCTCTCTCAGAGACACTCTCTCTCTCTCTCTCTCTCTCTGGACCACTGTTCAGGAGCAGGCACTAGTAGATCTAACCACAGCCCTGTACACCACAGCCTGTACAAAGCAACCATTTTGTTCACACATTCACTTTTGACATTAATCTGTATACATTTGCTCACCAGCCATGTTAATTCTAACTCACCCCATAGGCTTTAAATATACACATATATATATATATGTATGTGAATGTCTTATGCCCTTCCAACCCGTGGTCTGTGTTGGGCATCCTGTAGCGCCTTTGCAGTTGTCAATTTCTGACGATGCTGTTAGTTGGGAACTTTTGCGCAGCCGACCATATTAAACCCAGCAGTGATACAGCAGAAAATGATGCATCGGTGTGTGAATGTGTAGGCCTTTAACGTATTCAGAGAGGCCAACAGCACACATGTAGGCTGGTACTCTCAGTCTTCGAAAACAGTAGTTAGAACGCCACCGGATTAAAATGCGGCACTGATGATAAGATGATGCGCTAGGTCTCACCAGCACTGATACGCGTGAAGGCGGGAGCGGTGTAGTGAAACATGTCTGATCTGAAATATTTATTTAGTCCGTCATAGAAATAAAATACCTATTTTTATCAGTATTAACTCGATTGTTCTACAGCACTGACAGAGGCACTATCAACACTCGTGCATAGGTCAGTCTAATAAGTTAAAAAATATAAATTTAGACACTGACTATGCGCAAGATCGTCACCCGTACTCTGCTCTCGAGCAGACTAAATGAGCGGACCGGACCAGAGTGAATCGGTTGTATTGAAACGCAGATTTATGCTGCTGTAGTCTTTAACGTCACTTGGACTCGTGCTTAGAAGACAAAAAGAACAACAGCCTGGTTACTGCTAAAGCCCAGACATGTGTCAATGTCATGACTGGTCGTCTGTGTTGTGGGTGATATTATTCACTGTTTAATGAATTCACAAAATAACGGCTTTCAGCAAATGTCCCGCAAACACAGTAGTAGCCCACACATCTGCAACAAGCTGAGATTTGATCCATTCCATCAGAAAGACATGCTGATCAGATAATTTAGTCGTTTATGCATTAAATATTTAGCTATGTAGTCCTGAACACTTTCAGTTTGTACCTGACCACAAGAGGAAGACCAGCGCATCAAAAAAAATTACTAACATCAAATTTACCAGAGTGTCAGACATTCACCGTTCAATGACGAGCAATAATTTTGGGTAAATCTCCTGTAGCGCCTCCTGCTGTTGATTTTTTATTTTACGCTGAATTTTCTTTATTCGTACTTTTTATTACAAAATTGATTACAAGCTGTTGCTCATTTGAACTTATACACGCATCAATCCGTGTTATTAAAATAATCTTGATGCCGTCGTGTCTTCAAGAATTTTAGTCTCTTGAGTGGAATCCCGTTTTCTACCCTCTGGGAATCACTGGGATACACACACAGGGATAACAGCTGGATCTGGAACCTGACAAGAACTCCAGAACTTCAATTGAATAAATGAATAAGTGTGTTACATTCACAGAATTACAGGTTCAAATGCCAGCAAAGCACATACAAAGCATGTATTTAACAAACCACACCCAAATACTGTGCATTAACGTATTAGTTTTGTCTTTGTTATTTTTCCCCACTCTCCATTGTCCTTGATTAAATCGTGTGAGGGATTCTTGTCACGAAGCTGAATTCCATTTAGGGACAAATTATTTAGAAAAATTACTGTATCGTGTTCAATGAGAAAACACCAAGCATCAACAATTTTATTTATAACGTTTATTACTTTTTGGCTGAGACAGTATCTACCGTGAGGCAATTTCTACTGTGAGATTGTTTCTGCCTTGAGATAGATGATTGTTAAAAGACGACTAGCCTATTATATATATATATATTATATATATAATTTTAAAGGTTTGTATCAACATTTGGGGAAAATATGTATTTTAGTCATTTCATTTCTAGCAAAGGAAGGCAGGGTTTACAATGTCTGACTTCATACTTTGGTGATATTATGGTGCACAATATCATAATGTGTCAGTCATATATCTGGCATAACAGTTGTTCAAAATGATGCTGCATTAAAAATGCACACACAAGTCACGTGCTTAAAGAAGAGAAATTAAATTAAAGCTCCATCTTGATCTGATGGATCAAATTATCTTCCTGTTCAGGATATCAATAGCCTATCTGTCTACGGAAGTATCGCTCAGACTTGAACCAATGCTGACTTGAACTCGGCTCGTCAACTAATTGGTAAAACGCTCGCGAGAGTTTCTTCACTATCATATTAACGAAATATCCTACGTGTGGTTAGCATAGGTCACTGGGTAACGACGTCTTCTAGTTGGAGCTGGGTTTCACTTCCCCGAAACGCACTGCTCCATACCAGTAAGAGTCCTTGGGTAATACTTTTAACGCTACATTTGATTATATCCGTCACATCAAAGAAATTGTAAGAGCTCCTGCCAAAGGCGACGTCCGCGTACACATATCAACCGTCTGAAAACACAAGAGGGCGCTGCTGCGATAGCTCGTTGAGGTTATATTGTAGGCTATAGGTATTCGGGAAACCGAGGCTTTAATGAAAACTGCGGCACGTTTGTTTTACGTGAAAGCAGGGTGAGTTTTTATATTATATTTTATTGGAGATGTAAATAATTTCGAACAGATTCATTAAAATAATTGAATTAAGCGATGTGATAAATTGCGCTGCCGCCTAACTTCTAGACAACTAGTCAGATAGCTTAGCAAACTAGGTTAGCTAATTACAACAGTGCAGTGAGAGTTATGCCTCCCTTCCCTCAGCTCAAGATCATTACAATTGGTAGGCTACGCTCGGTCTAAATTCTTTTAAATTGGTCCATAAATAAGTTCATGATGACTTAAACTTCAGCTCTCCTTGATTATTGACGTTGTTTTAAACGCTGCAAGTTATTTCAAAGCATTCTGTCCTAAGTATCTAGCTAAAGTTTGCATAGCCAGATATCGTCACCTTTGCAAGCTTAATCAAACAGGTCTTCATACAACTCGTTCCAGTAAACTGATGTTAGTTAAATTTAGTAGACAACTTGTAACGAATCGTGAGAAAGTATTCACTTCTTTTTGAAAATTATTGTTGCTAAAAGACACGTGCATCTAGATAGCTTACATTGTTTAATCTCATTCTATTCAACAGAACTCACGCTGAGATGCATAGAGGAAATTATATTAACTCCGTATTCAAAAGAGGTAAGACAATGATAGTTTAACGGGAATGTAATGTGTAATGGTAATAATTAGAGGAGATTTTGTTATAATCTTGATAGTAGTGTATGCTAAAACACGCACACTAGGTTTAATTCAAAGTCTTATTTGGCTGTAACTCGCTGATCACTTTATAGCAGTAAGGTTTAAGAATCGTATGTGACATAAACTAACCTAAACGATCTTCATTTGCACAAAGTATACTCTTCTAAAGAGTTTTAGTATTTCAAAAAACTTATGTGGGCATATGTCTACTAATGTCCACTGTGTAACTGTTATTAAGTGAAGTTCTTCGTTTTTCAATAGCCTATGCTGTTGTGGTAAGTGTTTAGGCCAGAGTCGTACAGAAAAACACCATTAGTCTCGGTCTGCGTTTTCTTGTAAGAGTTTCGAGAAGGTAGCTTCTACAGCAACAGTAATCAAGAAGTGGCCTCTTGAGTTTCATTCTTTGCGATTCTACTGACAGATGAGGCTAAACACCGCTATAAGGTGCGGATGAGAGCACTTCAAACCCTACCGACTGTTATAAGACTCTTGACAAGTCAGTCGCGACCTTGTAAATAGGGGAGTAAACTCTGACATGTTAGCTTCTCGCCTGCAAACAAGCAACGATTTAGGGAGTCGAGTGTTCTTGCGGTTATAGCTCAAATTCTTCTTAACGCTTGATTTACGACGCACTTCTCCATCCGCGAGTGAACATAGTTATTGTTCTGGTTTAAAAGAACTGCAAACTGACAAGACCTATTTTCCCAAGCACTCCTCGCCATCAGCACGCTGAACGCCATAAAAGCAATCCCATTTGAAAAAGCAGAGCAGGGCCCTCGGATGTATCGCCCAGGACCAGCCAAGGTCTCCCGTGATGGTAATCTTACCATATAACCTAAGAACCCGTCAATGATGTTTTACTTCCCAGGTTTTTACGTGCTGTCCATTTAAAACAGCTTATTTTTCTTATAGTTGCGATAAGCATCGCAACAGCATCTCAAGCCCTCATTCAACCCACTTGTCTCCGCACACGAAACCGGTCATCATACAACACACAACGGAAACTTACGTCGCTGTTTTTATTCTAACTCCAAACTTGTGAATGTAGGCTGGAATGTCGTGTACGAATGAATGTACACATATATAGACAATAAATCAATCAATAAATAGATGCTTAGGATATGAAAACTGTTGAGTGATGGAGATTTTGCTATATCCTTTCGTGATAATCACGGGCCACTGATGACGGAACGATATTCATAGGCCAGGAATCTAAGTGCTGGTTATCTTTTTCTTTTTTGGGAGTAATATGTATTAGGGAAGAGTTTGCATTTTGAATATGGAATATATTTTGTGCATCACAAAAGAAAACAGACTTGGTAGAGTGTGCTTTGTATGTGTTTACACAATTAAGTCTTTAATTCACTACATTCGGTTTTTCTCTCCAGCATCATACTGACTATAATGTATCTAACTGCTGTTGCTAGCTACAATGTTTTATTTGTTCTATAATACAGAAAACAGTTTTGGGATCTGAAACGCATTCACCTTCACTGAGCCTAATTTAATCCGGTAAAACACTTCATTTCGGCATTTGTTTGATTAATGATAATAAAGTAATGATTACATCAGGGTTTTGACGTTATAAAATGTTACGTCTACTCTCTTGTTGCCCACTTGCTGCGCGACACGCGCGTTGACTCCTCGTAATTTCTGTGGAATTTCTGAAACGTCCTATCATTTCGCTTGGCTGGTCAAGAAGGATTGTGCGCATTTTACAACTAGCCATTAAACTGTTACCATTTGTTAAACATCGATAGAGCATGGTATTGTTTGTGTGTGCCTTCGCGTCCTTGCAAAGCGTTATTTAAACTGGAATCACTGTCCACCGATCGTGCTGACTAACCACGTCGACCACCCTCACCAGCATCTAATCAAGGTGCAGCGTTTTTCTGAACATCATCAAAACCACCCAGTGAAAAGTGCCGAAACAGCGGGGTGTGGTGGACCTCAGCAGACCGCCCTCATCCAGGCCACCCATGAGAGGCCCTCATGCTGCCAGACCCACGGACCATTTCGTGTAACCAATAAACATGGGTTCAGGGGGGTTCCGAAATGTCTCTCAGCCACTTCCTAAATCCTTATGCGCGTGAAAGTGAAGAGTTGGAAAACAAGCTCTTCAGTCTCGCGTGAATCTCGCTCATGGTTAATAATTTATTTGATTCTTCTGATTTATTTGTATATTACAGTTTAATTAATGCAGGCACTTTGTTTTAGATTTTAATGATTTTATTTCCAGTATTTCCATATCGATATTGAAACCTTATCTTATTTACATATAAAAAAGGCTAACGTGCCCATTCAATCTCTCTCTCTCCCCCTCTCTCTCTCACTCACACAAATTTGGGAATCCTGGTGTAGATGCTGTTTAACAATACACTTGTGTTTTTTGAATTGATGTAATTACATCTGCTGCTAAACATGCCTGCATGTGTGCTTAGTCATATTATTGGTTAACCCCTTGGATTGGGTTTGGTTTGTGTTCTTGAGTGAGACCGGAAATTTTACCTCTATCCTCTACAATTGGTTTGTCTCATGTCCTCTGTATTGAGCACTGGGAGTATATGGAGCATACATGTATCACTGTATCAGATCTGCCCTGCTGCAAACCTCAGATATGTACTTCAGGCCCTTTGTGGTTGGGATTAGGCTAAATCATAATTCACAACATGGATCAGAATCACTGGATTCATTGTTCATTGTTGTTATAATTCTGTGATTGCAAGGGCAATTTCTCCCTTCTACAAACAATATGCTCTTTATTGAAAATGAAACAGTATGACGATGGGCTACCTTAAACAAACAACCAGGATCTACCATTAATCATTCGAGACAGTTGCGTCTGTCCCTAAAGTGTGTTTGATTTGGGGAAAATGTGGGGGTCTCCAACAGAAGAGGGCCAGGGGTCTGACCATGGCAGAGCACACATAGTACAAACATATTCAACATGGCTGTTAACTGCATAACTTGACTTCAGACTTCATGTGTGCATGCATGAAAATTCTTCGTGATACTTAATGAATGCGAACACCCCCCCCCCCCAACACTCAGTAAGATGGTAGTCTAGAGAAGCAGAGTAGATAGCTGTCATCGCTGTGGTTTAACACAGTCAACCACAGACTACTCCAGAATTTCTGCATTAGTGCATGTGATTGATGGTGCATAGGAACCTGGTCCCAGAGGCCCCTGATTGGCATGGCGACCTGAGGTTGCCATGGTCCTGCCGTTTCCCTGGCCACTGTTTCCCTCTCCACAACCAGATATGCATCTCAGTACGGATGCCTACTGTTGCAGACCCCTTATTCTGGACATTTCCACTGCAACACTGATCAGGAAACAACGTGAACATGAGTAGGAATCAAGCTGTTTCCATAGCATGGCTCTTTATTGCAAACGACCACATCCTGTGTTTTTATTAGAAGGCTCTCCAATACCTCATTGTATCTATGACAAGCGTTCACTGGATGTTTTGCATTATACCACATGCCATATGAGGTTATTTTTACCGCCCATTGCCACAAAATGCAAGGCTGTAGTGTGTGTGCCAGAACAGATGTTTTCATGAGAGGAAAAGTGATGGGCCACATGTTTAATACAGAGATAGAGAGAGGGATAGATAGAGAGAGAAGAGATGAAAATTGTGGGTTGGTTTTTTCAGGAATGCTCCAGATTTCAACTCCTTGTTTGTAAATATTTGATGAATGGCTTCACAACTCAGACAGACCCATGAGGTCTGGCAATGTGCATAGTGTGATAGGTTCATCTTAGTTTAGCTATGCAGAAGAGATAAGAGCCGAGCAATTCACTCCTGTGAGTCAAAGGAAACTTTAATACATGACGTCTGGACCATGAGTATCACAGCCAATCATCTGGGTACCTCCAAATGTATACCATAGGGGGAATTCTTTCCTGTATGACATAATAAAGCATACCAGTTTGAGTACAGATTTTCTGCTGGACAATTGCATCTAATTATTTAGACACAAAAGACATAAACTCCTCAAAATCCATTTGCAAGAAATTCTGTTTGTCATTCTGTGTGCTAACATTATTAAACTCGTGCTCAAGAAGAACTTCACGTAAAACAATAAGAGGCTGTCAGTTTGGCTGCATTTTGTATGGACAGAAAACTACCATCCTTTCTTGGGAGGGAAAACAAATGTAAAGAGAGAATTGGGGAATCTAAACTCACGTGATTGTCCATCGACTGCACCAGGATGACATCGTTCTTCCTTTGAGCAATAATGGAGGTGTTTTATGACTTGTGTCTACTCGCTATTATCCACTTGGTACTTGAAACAAAAAAAGCCCTAAGAGAGAATCCTAGAATAATCTCTCCTGTACCTCACACCTGTAGGCAATATTGTATCCCTGCATGGTAGAGTTAGACAGATTTCAGGCCCAATTAATGTTTTATCCATACTGTTTGGAAACATTCTCCTTGCTCTTTCACCATACTACTGCTACTATTATTCGACCATGCTACTTATAACAATAATAATTTAAATTATAACATTTTCAATTGAAATATGCCAACAGAACGTTTTAATGTAATTGGTATTTAATAAGTGTAACCGCTATAATCATTGTAAATAATACGCACCTAACATGTAATGTGTAGATTTATATTACATTTTTATACAGTTTCTGGGAAGAATTGTCAAAATGCAACTCGAGTTTTAGGGTGAGTAGGAACGTTCTTCAGGTGTAGCATCGTGATAAAACGTAGTAAATATTGCAGTAAAACTTTTAGAATTTTAGAAAAACTGAAAAAGTGATTTAAAACCAAATAATAAAAAAGTAATTAGAACTAATATGTTCAAAATAACAGAAACGTATGTGAGAGTGAACTACTCAGTACAGCCAGTTTCGTTTCATTGCTAAATCACTAAAGATCAGGTTCCTGATCGTTGAACACGCAAAGGATTTCGTTTCTAACGTACACTGAAAATCCATATTTAGTCGCGGGGATTATTCTCAGAAACCTGCAACTTTATGGAATAGCTGTTTATAACTTTGCTATAAACAAGGAAAGGTCGATTTTTTCCGGTCTAAACGGGTATTTGAACAGACATGCATTAAGATTGCTTAATTGGTTGGTATAATAATAGTGCTGTTAATAGTTTGTCTGTGTGATGTACTAAGTCTGTTTATTATTCACTGAAGATGTATTGCAGTAGGCGAACGCTGCCGTTTGGGCCTCTTCCACTGAATGAATGGGACGAAATGGCTTGAATCTGGTTAGGGTCAGTCAATGTCAATCCGCAGCGCTTAGCTAAAAAACTATTACTATTAGGCTTAATAGATGGTAATACTGTGCACATCCGTAATGATTTGGGCGCCTGCTCGTCACGTAGGCTAACTAATGGAGAGCAGGGATAAGGCGCCAATCATTCATGTTCTCTCTCTCTCTCTCTCTCTCTCTCTCTCTCTCTCTCTCAAACACTAGTACACGTATACACGCACAAAGCAAAATCTTGAATAGTCTTGGATTGAACGCATACCTCTATGGTTGGTAGATCGGTGACAACGAAGGGGAGTGGAATAATTCTTGTGTTTAAGATATTGAACTTGGAGTCACTGTAAAATTTATGAAGGAATATTTTTAACAATAAGTACACGTCGCTGCTCCTTCATATAGTTTTAGTGATTATTTTATTGTACGAATCTATCTATCTATCTATCTATCTATCTATCTATCTATCTATCTATCTATCTATCTATCTATCTATCTATCTATCTATCTATTAAAAATAAACACATATAATGTTATATTAAAATATAAAAACTGATAAACTGTAGCCTGTTGGAAAATGGGAAAATGCAGCGGTATTCCGGTATGTGTTCTGGTGTGTGTTTTGCGCGCCGCCTAGGCTGGATTTATGCTCTCGTTTAAAGGTTTTAAATGTTTATCACCGACAAAACAGAGCAGTCGCCTCCTGCTCGCCGGGATAAATGGAGTGTTAGGGGAGTCGCTTGAAATGACACGCATGCCCCATCCACGTGGGAGGTCCGCCTCTCCGCTCATTCTCGGACCGGTAAGCCGTGGTCTACACATGGCCTTGGTACAGGCCAAAGGTGCGCTTTTGAAATAAAGACGCAAATGGAATGGTTGCACTCAAGGCATTATGTTTTGGGTGGACTATATGGCATCGACCAACATGGTTAATATTTAAGTACATTAAAAAATGTAACAAAAAATTGCTTATTTCTTGGTATAGGTGTATATGAAGCATTTTCGCTTTATAATTATAACGTGTAATTCGTGGGTAAGAGCGTAGTAGTTAGAACAAGGGGCTATAATAATTCAGTAGAATATCATGAACACTTGAAATATGAAATATGTTTGGCTCCATCATACTCCACATAAAGGCGTCTGGAACCATATATTTGGATAACAACAAGAACAGCAATAATACGTATTGTGAACACACAATAAACAATAAAGGTATTGCTTTATGTACTTATCAATCAATTTATTTAAGTAAGATAATTAAGACAATAACCAGATGAAATCTGGATTTAGACACCGGAACCTGGATTCAGATTCAGGTTATTGTACCATTCTGCAACGTTATGTTATAGTACTAGCAAGGCTACACAAAAGCGCTCCAAAAACTAAAATTACAACTAAGTTTTTTTAGAATACATATTAAGTTTCCCCCTCTACATTTTAGAAGTTTAGAAGATCATTTTACCATAATCTCTGCCACCGGAGCACTTCGCGTTTCACGTAACAGCTCTTGCACGAGACGAAGCCCATTCGCAGCACTTTATAGCAGATATGGCCGTGCGATGTCTCAGGCGTCAGGGCGCACAAGTGCCTGGAGAAGGTTGTGGAGGACGGTTTGGATGAAGAGGGAGTTTTTTTCCTGCGAGAAACTCAATCTCAGATACAGTAGCGCCCTCCGTCTGGGAACTGTCACTACTGACAGCGGCACAGGCCGCAGGCCCGGTCTTCCGCACGGCATCAGGCGAAAAAGTGGTATAGTTCTACATTAACGAGACTGTCTCTCGATTTATTTTGATATCTACAGATGCCTCAGAAGGGGGTCATGTGAGATATGTTAGACCCATTGGTAGAGAGCACGAAAAGCATAATTCCGAACTGCCAGACACTTCCTCCATTAGCCCAGACTGTATGTTTTGTGTTATTCTGTCTTCATTTTAATGAACAATATGTATGCTAAGTAAATAAATAAACTAGTACGTAGATAAATAAACACATTCACACGTATTCAATGATTGGGATAACAGTTATGCGATAAAATATAAGTTACTGTACAGGACATACAATAAGCAACCGAAACAGCCAACAGGCTGTGTAAGGTTATTCCTTCGTTTTAAAATGTAAATAGATACACTACAAAGTACACAGTAATATTCAAATGCGTGTCGACGCGGGTTCCACTGAATATCACTGCTGTAAAATGTACACAGGCGTACACAAAAGTTTATATAAAACAACAGAGTTTAATAAATTTGATGATGTTTACCATTTACACGCGGGTGATACAGACTGATTTATTAATTTAGGTAAGCTAGTCTACTATCGCAATGCCGCACGTGGATGTCTTTCCAGACACGCACGCACGTTACGCAGATATGCTGAGCAGCTGATTTTTCAAGGCAACGTTTCGCGGAAGCTTGGTAACTATTTCTAAAATCATAGACTTAAGGACTGTTTTTTTCTGCCAAGAAGTAAGGACGTCTTGGCGCGGCGGACCTGTTGCTTTCTGGCCAGTTTAAATAAACAGGCAGTTGTGCAATTAGTTATGTTATTAATAGGCTTCTTTTGGACTGCAAGAGGGCGCGAGTGTTCGCCCTTATTTTAAGAACGTGAAATGTGTGCTGCTAGCATAAAACAAAACGAACAAGCAAAAACAAGCACATTCTATCTAATTAGATTTATTTTAACATTATTGTTTAAAAATGACCATATTCAATATCAAGCTATATTTCCACAATATCTTACAAATAACTGAAAATGTGGCTTTCTTTACCATACTGAAATTATGAATATTAACTCTTACGGCGTAGACTGTTTACGTATCATTCTGCTTTGGTACAACTATCAATGGGAAAATGGTAATCAATAACAGTAAAATGTCAGAATATGCGCATGAATGCATATCAAAATCGTAGAAGTGCCACTAAGTTACATGAACTGAAAAACCTAACACATTAATTTCAGAATGAGCATGATAATACCTGCGTAATCCCACTAACGCACTCAATGCATTAACTATAATAAAAATATAAATAATTAATAGGCTAACTGGTTTGATATAACAATTAGGTTACTGCAAGTCTTAACATGATTCAATGTTGAACTAAACTCTCGGGCAGGTCCCGCGTTGTGAATCTAGCCTACATTCTCAAATAAGCAAGACATAATTTGCAGGAGCTGTATTAAAAAACTGCTGATTCTATTTGACTAGTAAGAACTGATTGAACTGAGGTCAGTAAGTTCACACGAATGGCAGGTGTGTTGTTTATAAGAGGGCGGAAAAAGTTATAATAACAATAATTATTATTGTTATTATTGCTATTACTACTGTTGTTGTTTTTGTTATACGCAACATTTCGAAAGACAAACAATTATTTGCAATTTCCAACTATCTATGAATTATCATAAACTGAATATTAGATTATAAATAGCACAACGCGCATATTTATGTCCTACTGTATTTGATCGGATTGATGCGTTGGGTCATCAAATATTTATGATGATGAACTGACATTGTTGATATCATTTTCTGTTAAGCTACATAGACTAGACTGAAGGTCTGTTAACGCGTCTGCATAGACAGCCAGACCACGACACTCCGCAAAGCTGGACATGGAACATTATACACACGCGCGCGCGTACACACACACACACACACACACACACACACACTTGCCCCCGCGCACATTCGGACGCACATGCATACGAGCAAAACTACATCATTGCTTGTTTTCATAAACTTATTCAGGTGATGAAGGCCTATCATACTAGCAAGCCCTTACATTCTACTTCTGCGTGCAGCGTGATGACGTCCAATGTAGGCGCAGGATGGCTCCTACCGTCTGATCTGACGTCAACATGTCCGCTAAACCGTGCTGCAGATTGAAAAAAGACGTGGAGGAGGTGGGACTTATGAACTAATCGTTTACAGATGCCTGTAATACCAGGAAAGAGATCCTATTTGGTCCACATGCGTTAAAATCTATCACAAGCCAGTAAGCTTTAAGATGGAATTGAACACAACAACACAGTATTTAGGCTGGTGACTGGTAATCAGTCAGTTTGTAGTTGAAACAAACATCATGGTGTATTTATTTGACACCTATTTAACATTGGAACGTTGTGATTAATTTGAAACGCGCGGCGAGACGTTCTAATAATGGGCTGTGATGTTAGACGCACCCCACAGCGGGGAATCGAAATCACTTCTTGGCCCTCTGAAACGCGCGCAATTTCACTCGGAGGAAGCAGTGCAGTACTGAGATCACCTTACTAGACCATTGTGGCGCCCGCTCTACCATCCTACTGCCATGGTACATGGATAACAAAGCATATTACTGAACGTTTATGGTCTTTGTCAGTTATACAGCCTTCCGAGCGCTGCGTTTTAAAGATAGACCTTCATGCTCCTCACTATTAAGACTGAACTACTGACGTCAGAGCTGCAGTAGGGCACGAGGAGGTCAAAGAATTATCTGTATCTTTAATCAAGGGAGAACCGTCGGTTAATTTTATCTTGGACGCCATCTTGACAGAGACAACAAATTATCTAGACTATAATTATCAGCACGCACTAAGTCCTCTGGAACCAGACGGCAGAATGTAACAAGTGATTATCTAATACAATCGGATGGGTTCTAAATCGTCCTCATGTCCTCGTTTCTTCGCTGATTTACTATGACTGTCAAATTGCATGCCTGTGCATGAAAAATTCTCCGGCTTATAGTTACATGAGGAGACGCGTTGTGTCGCAGGATACTGTGCTGAAGAAACATAAGTTTAAAAATAATACTTGCACACGCGAAAATATAAATGTGCAATCTAACATTTGCAGAGACATAAATTTATACATAAATAGACTGTAAAGGGAATTGAGTGAATTTATTTTTCTGTTACAATCTTGATTACGCTTCCACTGCACAAGAAATAGTCTAGCTCATTTTAGCTAGTGTGCGGCCAAGTTAAATGTAGGCCTATTTAGCTAGTATTACGAATAGGCTAAATTATGTAGTATTTTCATGACGGACCCATAACTCCTTAACTTACAATACTGTTATGACCACTGCCTGTATTTTCTGTTGCGCTACGTGAACAACCCACTCAACGGGACGTTTCAGCGGTAAGTTTTGATAGGCACGTTATCAATCACGTGCACATCCGATAGCTGCTCCGCTTAACTCCGCGACAGTCCACCTCACGATGACCTTCTTAGCATTTCGCTCTTAATGTCAATCGTGCATTTTTCCACAGGCTCCAGAGTGTCTGCTCCTTCGGCGAGGAGAGAAAAACAATTCACCAAAGACATTTCGCTGCGATTATATTTAAAAAAAAAACGCTTTTCATGTAATGAATCTGAGAGAATCCATTTCGTATTTTGATAGATCCGAAATTTCACAATGTACTATTTATGTATTTGCTTACCTATTTCCTTTGGCCTGCTAGTGTTATCTAATTTCAAAACTATTTGTGGATTTTACGCAAAGAATATTACAAATATTCTATATGCACACGTTTATATGTACAATTATTTAAAATAGTACTTATCTGGTAGCTAAACACCATTTGTACTATTTATAGGTCCTAACAGAATTATTAGAATTAGGCCTATTTCACTTGAGCCCAGTAACAGGCTCTGCTGTTTTTTTTATCACCAACATACGATTGAAAACGTTTCCCTCCGAGCACCCTCTCTTGTTAGATATTCGTGCTGTGTACCAACAAACATTAGATGACACACAGAGCAGTGGTTTTATCAAATATAAACAGTCACTTAAGGAGCTACATGCTTCCAAACCGCCCCTTTTAGGATTGAGCTTGCGGTGATGCTTCGCATGAGTACTGTTTGATGAGGCTGTCATGCCCGCGTGCGTATACCTGAAAATATTTTAGCGACGACACTTGGTTCAGACACGCATATTTCTTTACTATCAACGCTTAAAGGCCGCAGAATAACGCTAAGCACTAACGGTTACTGCTGAATTAACACTGATTTGCAATCAGTCTCAAATTTTAACAATGACTTTACTTCTGCCCTAAATAAATAATTAGTCAATTATTTATCAATGCAACACGAAGATTTAGATCGTTAAAACACAGTGGTTTATTGAATTAATTACATTGTTTACATCTCCAATATTATTTAAGTTTCTTGTGTCTGGACTTGAGTGAACTCGGCGTTAGTTTCAAACACCACCAGATTCTACACGGCCACAAACATCACAATATAACACTTCATGACATTTTCAAATAAAACGTTATTTAACTGTATCATAACTTCGACCCTCGTTATATTTAAATTCAGAAAAACAGAATCAGAGAGAGAGAGAGAGATAGGAAGGAAAAATAGAGAAAGAGAAAGCGACTTACACTTCACGTACACCTTAGCGGCGGACATCTCGGCTTTGTTTCGGAGTGGGACAAACACTCACCACATACTAGACAACAACAACAACACGTCCCTTACCAAGGGGTCCTCCTCCTCTTATAATATGGAATGTTTTTTTTCTTCAAGGGTCCACTGTCCGTAGCGGGAAATTGCACATAAATATTCCATTAAATAAAGTTAGCGTAAAAATCAGAATGACAGGAAGGCCTCGTCTCAAGTCTGTTTGGTAAGGTTTGGCTTCACTGCTTGAGCTCCAAGGCCCAGACGTGTTGCGGCCACCCGGTCCTTCCTTTAGGTTTCTTATCACTGCCGCTCCCTGAACTTTTCAAAACTTCATTCTGTTTCAAATAAAACAAAAACAAACAAAAAAAACAAAACAAGCAAACAAAAAGTATTAGGTTAATTTCCACAGAACATCTTCCCTGCCCTCGGTATAGCACATACCATCAATTTCATATTTGGAATTACAGCTTGTGCGAACCAAGTACTTTTTACCAAGTACTGATTAAAACTCTGCAAAACACCTCTGACACGGAACTCAGGGAAAGGCAAAAAATAAAGTTTGACCGTTTTTGATACATTTGAGTGTAAGCACAGGTAACCTACACGGTGCCATAAAGGAACAGTTTAGCACTTCACAGATTATACATAGAAATCAATTTGGTCAATTTGCTTACGCAGTTATCGGAATAAGAAGACTCACACATACCATTTCTTTCTTTCGCCTTTCTTCTTTGGCGTCTGTCTTTTTGAATTCGGCTTTGAAGGCCTCTGCTTCGCCGTTATGCTCGTCCTTGTCCAAAATGTCCATGAGGTAAGCAATATAGCTTGTAGCCAAGCGGAGCGTTTTGATTTTGGACAGCTTCGTGTCTGCGGGAACGTTGGGGATGCATTCCCTGAGCTCGGCAAAGGCGCTGTTGATGCTTTGAGTCCTGCGCCTCTCTTTTCGATTTGCCGTTGGTCTCCGTTTTACTGTTCTGGGTACCATCCCAACGGCTCCAGCCCCCGGGACTCCTCCGTAGTGCGCGTGTTCGAGCCCGGGGGCTCCGGTGGTGTATTCGGGACTGTACGAAGGTGCCATAGTGTAATCTGGAGGTGACATCTCCGGGTGGGTAATGAGCCATCCATGGAAATATGGGTTTTCTTCATGACAGCGGCTGGCGGCCGCTGCAGCGGCGAACGAGTAGCCGTCATGATGCATAACCGGATGGTGAGGGAAGCCTCCAACTAAACTCATAGCGACCGACCGAACTATTCCTACAGCAAACCGCAAAAGGAGTACCTTTCCCCCCCTCCTCAGATTGTGCGTAATTTGTCCCGACGATTTGGGTACTTACTAGCTTCCCATAAAGAGGAAGTCGAGTAGCACCTCTCTAGCAGATGAAGCGCAGCGGTCTTTATTTGTCCATCACAAAACTACAAATACTGGCGAACCAAGCATATTTACGACAGCTCTAAACAGTAATGCAGATAGCCTAAAAGTAGAAGTCAGCTACTTACACGCGTAGGCTCCATTGTCCATATCCACCACGAAAACTCCCGCTAGTTATCAATGTAAACTGTTCACTTCATCTGAGCAACGGCACTGGAAACTTTTTTGTGTGAGCCTCACTGAGCCGTATGGTTTTCAAATCCGTGGTGGAACTCGTTCGACTGGGTGTAGGACGGAGAAAAAAAAGTTTCCAATCCCTGTCGTTCACACAATATGCAGCCTCGCCGAGGAGCAGGGGAGAATTTCTCCGTTTGATCTCGGCGTCACAGCTTCATCTTAGAACTGCCGGAGTTCATATATGTCGTCAAAACATTCCTTAGCCAATCCCGTTGTAGAAGAGGAGGGACGTGCGGTGCTTAGCTGGGTGTTTACTCACCTAAATTGCGCTAGCCCCCAAAGTTCTGGCAGATTTTACTAATGTCGTTAATATTATGAAATATGTTCCAATTTATGTGTATGCTCGTAGTTGCTATTGACTGATGGTTGTTCTGCTTTTGATTCAAAATATTAAGTATTAAAATGTCCTGCATTAAACCCGTGCTGTTATAAAAGAACTGCAGAAATAAAGTTTGTTGCTTAGAAATTATGGTCTCTAACGTCGAACTGTTTAACCCTTTGATGCCATTGTTACCAATATACCACCCCAAACGGATGTTTTCTAACAGTAGATTCACTCGTAGTAAATATTAATAAGTGTTGTTGTTCGGATTCATCCGAACAAACGTCCAAATTCATCTTGTCATTACCCCTCTGGCAGCATGGAAAAGTTTATGCCTAAATCATGAATTTTCATGAGTTTTTTAAGTCTATTCATGTATGAAGAACCAGATCTAAATTATTTAACAATAAACTCCGAAAACGTAGTGACGAAAAGTGACTCTGTATATACTCAAGCATAGAGAAATCTATGAGCCTTCTTTCAGAAGTATTAACATAAACGATAAAACATTATACACATTATTTTACATTATTTTGTGTACATAATGTTTTAGCATTTATGTTAATATAGAGGGAGAGAGAGAGAAAGAGAGAGAGAGAGAGAGAAGAGGGAGAGCGAGAGAGAGAGATTAAAAATTGTAGTAAAGTTTCCAGAGAAACAGGACGTTTCGGACAGAGGTACTTCATCAGCTGTGATGAATATATATATATATATATATATATATAGCTGTGATGAATATATATATATATATATATATATATATATATATATATTCATCACAGCTAATGAAGGACTTATATACAATGTATGTGTGTGGTTGTGTTTGTGTGTGTGTAGGTATGTATTATGCCAACTGATGTACAGATTTTTTGCATAGTAAAAATTCTTTCTCTCTGCTTGTGTGTGTGTGTGTGTGTGTGCGTGTGCGTAAGTGTATGTGTGTATGTGCGAGAGAGAGAGAGAGAGAGAAAAATTTTATTCCACTGGATAACCACAATGCAGACTATTGGAGTATTCAAATGCTTTTTATACTAAAAAAAATTTAATAATTGAGCACGTGCGCATCGATCACATAGTGGCAGGGAAGTATGAATGTATTCCGTATATGTACATCATTCCACACAAGTGATTTATTTAAATGAGACTCCGTAAAACTCAAAAGTATAGTCAAATCAACGCATTTGCCTTTTATATTACAAAATCGCTACAAAATCAGTCTCAAATAAAATATATTTAATTTAGAATTCATTACTGGTCTTTTTTAATGCAGTTTAGGAGGCGCACGCAACTGTACCATTATAAGAGTAGCCAAATATCATCATCATCATAATCAACAACAACAACAACAATAATGATAGCTACGAGATCTAATAATTTAATACAATAATTGGAAAGCAGTGGAAACAAAAGCCAGGATAAAAAAAAAACTTCTGATAACGTCAGATATCACTGCCAGATATGTAGTAAATAATTGGAGTTGAAAGTCATTGGACTGTAAATACACAGATTATTTCGAAATTAATCCATATTGTCCTCAAATAGATGGTTTCATAGGCATACACTGTAAAGGAAAGGGTCACAGTAGATACATTTTGATGAGTGGCTACCGAAAAAACAATAACATGGAATGAAGACTCGTTCCAGGCTCTCGCGCAGTATACCCACGCAGATGAAAGAAAGTTGGCATATAGGCCTAATGCTCACGTTTCTTAAGTATATATGTTTACTGTGAGCTCCTTTGGAAGACCTGAAGCTGACATGTGAGTTATTTTATTTGGATAGTTTGCAGTCGCTCCAGAGCCCACACACAACACGTGTTAAACAACGCCGTGTGTGTGTATATATGTATATATGTATGAATGAGTGTGTGTATGTGTGTGTGTGTGTGCAAACGCGCAGGCATGTTCGCGATTCACGAAAGAAACAGGGAGCGGGAGAGAGGGAGAAAGACAATGTGAATGACAGACAGAGATGAGAGAAAAAGGGTGTGTTTATTGCGTATAAAAATTATATTTTCACAATGGAAGGTCCATGATTTATTCGTGCTTAAGTGAACGCGCGCACGCGCGCGCGTGTGTGGAAGGGGCAGTGTAATTTATCGGTCTGATTGGTAGTGCTTGAGTCATTTAAACGCGCCGAGTTTCCAGCTAATGACACATAATCAGCCCGTGGGTCACTTGGTCAGACTCCTGTTACAAACCCCTCCCCCTTTTCTCATCTCCTTTCAAACTACATTTTGTACAAATAAATAAAGTTATGCAGAGCCAAATGTTTCAGTACGGCAAGAGTATTTAATAAA
The DNA here is from genome assembly GCA_020368025.1 of Brachyhypopomus occidentalis. NCBI lineage: Eukaryota > Metazoa > Chordata > Actinopteri > Gymnotiformes > Hypopomidae > Brachyhypopomus > Brachyhypopomus occidentalis. The sequence continues at coordinate 1,148,902 of JAGXOD010000038.1, read as the reverse complement.
TGTGGTATAAATCAAAGCAGTGTCAAGGGCTGGATTTACCAGAGCTCACTAATATTATTCGTCGTAAAATGATCCGTAATATTTGTTGCAAGATTTTATCACTATGAACAAAGAATATCTGCATTTTCACTTTTTACCCTTACGTCATACGTCACAGGCCATGTATGTGTATGTGTGTGAGTGTGAGTGTGTGTGTGTGTGTATTTCCATACAGAGTTTGAGATTCATAAATACGACCTAAAACAATGTCTAATTATTTGGTCTGTAAATGATTCAATATCAAGAACAAAACATTGTCGCTTAAGGATTTTGAGGGTTTAGGTTATAGTGAGCAAAGTTGCACATCATTGGCCTACCTGATCATAGAAACCGCTAAAGTATACCTCCTCCTTCACTCAGTCTGCCTTGTCGCTTTCCACTGGAGGGCTCATTAAACCAACCTTACGCTACTTAAAAAAAAACCTTCCTCCAATCCACTGCCTCAAAATAAAACCCCGTAATCATCACCGCGATGGTAAATCATATCAGCGCTATTCGACGCCAGGCTGTTCTGTCCGCTGGTGGGAAGTCGTGATAACTGGTAGTTTGATGGGCTTTTCCCACCTCGTCAAAGAAATATCACGACAGGTAAGCCGTAGAAAACAGTATCACGATATATATAGTAACGGTGTTAAGCCAATCTTGCTTTAGGAGATAGGAAAACGGGACAAAGCCGAGATTTAAGAGACATTAACGAGATTTTTATACAGTTCTCCTCCCAAGAATTACAGCTATTTTACAGAAAATGTGTTGAATTATATTGCATGTCTTGAAATATTGCGAGGAAGAGTCAACTGCTTTCTTTTTTTAACGAAGAGTTACACTGTGTAATAATAATAATAAAACAACCATTTTAATATTATTTTTGTATTGCTTCATTGTTAAACATAATAGTCTGTTGACATGTGGAGTCTCATGTTAATAGGGATATTTATATAAATATGAAGCCATCTTATATTTTTGATAGAGTACTACTGAAATAAAATTAATAATGAATAAAAAAACACTAAAATCTTCAATGAAAAATATTTAGCACAGCAAATTATTTAATAGTTTCTTCATCAGCTGTAAGATCATTTAAACCAACAATTATCAAATAAATAATGAAATATAAATCCTCGTTTACAGGCTGAGAAGTAATTTTGTGGGCAAATTGCATTGCCTTTTTTGAATATTTTTTGTGTAATTGTTAGTAATTCTGCATTTCACACTGGCGTTTGAACTTCATCAAGTAGTTTTCCATCACAGCATTCCATCATGTGTGCATAATGTAGACCAGTCTACTATTGTAGCATAGATAAAACCTACTGTACCTTAGGTTGTTTAATATTCACCTTTTTTAAATTAGTAGCCTTGATGATGACAGCAGATATGTCCAATTATTAATTTAAAACTCAACCAACCAAATTCCAGTTGAAAGATTTTTCTTTTCACATGTGTGATATGTTCCCTTAATGTTTTTGAATTCAAATCACCATTCGTTTTGCTCCTGTCTCCTTCTAATTGTACTTGTGTGCATTAAAGCTTGCTATATCTAACAGTCTTTATCCCATGCATGTATCTATGTTGGTTAATATTCATCAAACAACATCTTTTGATGCCAGTTTGTCAGTGCTGCACTTTGAGCAGATATAAGTATGCAATAAATGCATCCCGGTGCTCTTAAAATCAAGAGAAAAACACATGCAGTTAAGTCATAATACACACACACACACGCATGAATACACATAAATGCATAAACTCTCATCGATCATAAAGATTTATCCCAGCACAACTGCTGCCCTTAAAGCACACACTTATTACCACCTAACCTTAACCTATTTCCAGCTTATGCACATGGTTTTCCATCACAACACACCGTCTGCCTCTGCCTCTCTCTGTCTCTCTGTCACTATTTCTGTCTGCCTCCCTCTCTGCCTCCCTCTGCTTCTCTCTGTCTCTCTGTCACTGTTTCCATCTGCCTTCTCTGCCTCTCTGTTGTACGATGTCTCTCTCTGTCAATGTCTCTGTCTCTTTTGTTCTTCCTGTCTCTCTCTCACACCCGTTCCTCTTCCCTCTGTCTTACCCATAAGTCTTATCTCCAGCACGCTTCACTTCCTCAGTGCTGTCCTCTGGCACCTGTTCTTCCCACTCACACCTAATAGCTCATCCTCCCTGTTCATCAACAGTCTGCACCCACGAGACACTCTCAGAATTCCCTACATGCCCCTACGCCTCCCGTCCCGTAGGTGAGACGCACTGCCAGACGGCGGTCTGATCTCCTGCGGGGCTGTGGGATTCGGATGTCCAGCAGTTGGAAGGTCACTGTTTGATGTGATCCTGCACTGCTAGTTATCTGTGCTGCAGTCCTCTTTATCTGGGATCCTGTGCTGTGTGTTTGTGCCTTTGTGTTTGTGTGTGTGTGTGTGTGCGTGTGTGTGCACACTGTTTCCTACCACTGTAGCCTTTCTCTCCTAGCCACTCATTTTAGTCCCCGCACACACAAACATACACATGCACAAACAAACATATACAGGCATGCACACACACACAAGCATATAAAAGTGCACACACGCATATGCTTAATTGAGCATATGTCCACACTCACGTGTGCACACAGGAGCTCTCATTGGTTTCTAGCTGAGCTGCTTCCTGGCTATGCAGAGCTAAAGGGGCTCAGAGTAGAGCAGGCTGAAGTGGGCTGTGTGAAAACACACACACGCACACACACACACACGCACACACACACACACACACACACACAAACACACACGCACCAAACAAGCCCATCAGCCATTTCCCTCTTTTAGACCCTGCCAGTAGCTTCATTATGCTCTATCAGCAATCAATCTCACCTCAAATAAAATAAAACTGAAAAATCATTACACTAATGAGGACAACTCGGCTGCCGTTTTGTAATTATCATCAGTCCAGCCAATGGGGTTTAGCCAAGTCACTCTAATACAGCTACGCCCTATGAAGCAATGCCCCACCCCCACCACTTTAGAGTGTCCCTATTTGCTCTCTGCATGGCAGCTCCTCCCCCTTTTTTTCCTCTTTACCTTGTGCAGATAAATGGCATTCATAACTCATTGTCCCAGGGCCTAACACAATACTAGTAAGCCGTTTATGCAGTGCATCCAAAAATCCAATGAAATGAGGGGAATCTGGCCCCGTAATCAGAACCACATGGGCTCCTGTTTGTAGTGTGCACTGTGCAGACAGCAGAAGGGTGCTTGTTGGAAGCTTCACAGTGTATTCTGTAGCTCTCACTTGCCTTGTCATCCACTACAGTCTCAGCACCTGTAAAACAGCCGATACGGTTACCTGCATCTCTGAAACAGTGGTTGTGGTTACATGCACCTCGGCAACAGCTGTGATGGTCACCAGTGCCTCTGAAAGAGCGGTAATGGTCACCTACACCTCTGCAACAGCATCTATGGTGCATACTCTCCTCCCCTCTGGCTGGGAGTGATGTTTGTAGAGGGAGTGTAAATGCAAAAACAGCCTGGGCTCAGAGTAGATGCTGCACTAGGCTCTCCCGTACCTCCCTGGACAATTTTCTGTGATATTAGTGCACTCTGTCGACAGCACACGGTTGACTCTATCTCTCCCTCAATCCATCACACTCCTGCCGATTACACAGCTCCTGCTGTGACCTGAGTTACTCTCCGAGCCATAACTCCTGCAGAAGAAAAAAAAAAAAACGATCCAAAGAAACACACCCTTACTTATCCAACCACAGCCCAGCTGTATGGGGGAGGTGTGGGAATCCTGGGTCTACTTTCTCATTCTGTTCCTTCAGCTGGTGTTGGAGTGGATGGCCACAGATCTAATTCTCCTCGAAACATTCCTGATGTGGTGCTTGACTGTGAACCACTTTTATTTCATACAGCTGGTTAGTACATAAAAACATTAGATATTATATTCGTATTTCAATGGCCACTCGATGGGCTCGAGTGTTGCTGTGCTGACTTCAGCTCTGTGAAAGCTACAGTCCTTGGTGCTCTCGTGCTGATGGAAGAGAACCATCAGGTGGAAGTATGACCTTCTGTTACTGTCAGCAGCATCTCCACAGCGTCGAGCATTACAGCAACGACAGTGGGAGTCACTGGCTGATGGTCCTGCGGTCCGAGCAGCCACAGCTGGTGCTGCTGGAAGCTGTTGTGATGGGTGACATCACTAGCGTGGCACACGCTCTGCTGGCTCTGTGGCTTGGGACTGTGTCCGTGTTCGCCCGCAAGCGTGACCCTCCACTGGATGATAAGAAGCATTTCCAGGAGCTTGTCAGAAATGCTCACAGTAGCTGAGCAGAGAGGGAAAGAGATGCAAAGAGAATGGAGAATATCCGAGAGAGGGGGCAGAATGAATGAATGAGTGGCAGTGGTAATCAGTCAGCACCCTCTTTCTGCATGTGTGAGGCCTTTTCATTCTGCCTCTTACTACTCTTTTCCTTTATCTGGGTTTTCCTCCTACACAGATGGAAATAAACAGTGTTTAGTGTGTTATTTTGGTTTTTCACAGCTCAGTGAAACACAGTTAGTCATGTGCAGTGACAGACATTGCAGTGATAGATATGCAGTGACAGTCATGTGCTGCGACAGTCTCATGTGCAGTGATAGTTATGTGCAGTGATGGATGTGCAGTGATGCATGTGCAGTGACAGTCATGTGTGGTGATAGTGATGGATGTGCAGGGATAGATGTGCAGTGATAGATGTACAGTGAAAGATGTGCAGGGTTAGATTTGCAGTGACAGTCATATGCAATTGATGGATCCCATGACATTGTGTGTGGAGCCCAAGGAGACTCTGTCCCTTGGTATTGACCCGATGGTCATTAAAGGAGGTGGATTTGATAAGATGTCAGGCAACATCTTCTCCTATTATTACAGTAACTACATAACTCTGGGGGTTCTTGCAATTCTTTACCCTTCCATGTCTTTAGAACTGGCTCATAATGTGATAATAGCTCTCTGTTATATTCTGGAACTGTAGATTTCACATTAGCACCCACTGATGGGTTAAACTGGCCTATTGTCCTTCTTGATACACATTAAGGATGAATGTACAGCCAGTAGGTTGGGCAGTCTCCGAGCTCCTGTCGCTGATCGTAAGTGGGGTGTGTGTCACTGCTGCTCTGATGCAAAGACTATCAGCGTTTCTCCGTTTCCATCCCTGCCTTTGTGAGAGCGAGAGCACATGAGGCCTTACAGAGGCGACAGAGATAAATGCTGCACTAGACAAGCCTGAGGCTCCCCGCAACATCCTGGCCAGGCTGTTTGGGAGTTTACAGGGCTGCAGTTTGTGGCTGCGGCCGATTTATTGGAGCGCTGGTCTCGTCAAAACCACAGTCCATCATGGTAGTGCGCTCTCTTCAGCCATTATCCCCCCAGCGATGTAATCCGTGCACACAAAAGTGCCCAGCGCTAATTTACAGCCCCCTGACGGATTTACACCCTTCTCCCCATTAGTGTGTACATTACCTTTGGCTTGTTATGTAATGGTGTTAGGGAGATTTAAGAAAAGGATAACAAGCCATAAATTTGAGCTCTTCTGTGGTGAGAACGGTGTGTGTACAGGAAAAGCATCCAGAGCCGAATCCCCTCCGGACCAGAGCTGGCTAGGAAAAGTGACCGGGAGCGTGATTCACTATTAAGACTGCGCAGATGTTTATTTGTTGAGTGTGACTGAAGGGATACAGTGGCATTTAGGTGTCGGATGTGAACCCACGAAAGGACAGCTGGGTTTAGTAGATGATTCTTAAGATGAGAGCATTGCCAGTGGGGTTTGATGAGTGGATGATAGGGGCTAATTGCCAGTGGGGTTTGATGAGTGGATGATAGGGGCTAATTGCCAGTGGGGTTTGATGAGTGGATGATAGGGGCTAATTGCCAGTGGGGTTTGATGAGTGGATGATAGAGGCTAATTGTCAGTGGGGTTTGATGAGTGGATGATAGGGGCTAATTGCCAGTGGGGTTTGATGAGTGGATGATAGAGGCTAATTGTCAGTGGGGTTTGATGAGTGGATGGTAGGGGCTAATTGCCAGTGGGATTTGATGAGTGGATGGTAGGGGCTAATTGCCAGTGGGGTTTGATGAGTGGATGGTAGGGGCTAATTGCCAGTGGCGTTTGATGAGTGGATGGTAGGGGCTAATTGCCAGTGGGGTTTGATGAGTGGATGATGGGGGCTAATTGCCAGTGAGAGAGCTGTTGTATTCAAACGTGCTCTAGAACTAAAGGGAAGCCTGAACACATCCTACACCTACACCACCGCACACCTCCCTCCACCCTCCAACATCCACCATCCACCCCCACCCCCAGCCAGCCTGCACCGCATGCAGAATCTCTGCCTTTGCAGTCCTCTGGTAATTTAAAAACAAAACTCACTGTCTCATTTAAGATCAGAAAATGAGAATCCAGTCATGAGTTGCAGAACATTACACACTGTGGGAGTGAAATATGGCATCAGGTCAGACTGGGTCTGTCTCGTGGGCTGTAGTAAATCAGGCCAAGTGTGTACGGTGCTGGTTTCAATCATCCTGTCGTGTCCTCCCAGAACCCCTGAACTGTATACTGTACTTAAAATCAGGTTCTCCCATTATTACAGAACTTTGTTGTTGTTATGTCAATATTCCATTATCAGAACCATTAGTTCACATGCAGGACAAGCTAACAGTGGCCTGATACTGTGCCCGTGAGCTTTCGACATGGATGTTTGTTTGAGACAGCCGAACTGCTATGAATGAAGCGGTGACAGGGAGACGTGCCAGTGTATCTCAGTAGCAGCCCCTACATGTACTTGGCTGCTCTGGCCACTTGAGGAAATGTTCAATGATGATCCTTCTGTGCACCTTCACCTCAGCCACTTTCCCAGTCAATATGACTGAAAAAGGAAAGATAGGGAGATGAGAGGAGATTTCTGATTTCCCATCCATCAATCCCCAGCGCACAGCCCGTCAAATAAACACTAAAACAATTTACCACAAGTGTACACAGTGGAAGTGCCAACGTTAACACTTCTTACGGCTGAAACGATGCCAGGTCATTTTTCAGGGCAATATTTAATGTGAACTAAGATGTCCTTTCCATTTGAAGTATCGGAGGAATAACTGGCTTTCCTATATTTGGCCAGGGCCTTCAACTGGAGCAGCTGAGACTGGTGCTCATGAGCCTCCTTTAGGATGATCATGATAAATGAGGTTCATTTGTTTAGGTCCACGTAGCACTTTCAGTGTTTGCCCTATAAATTTAGCATAACCTCCGCTGGCATCACCTGCGCAGCCAGAGGGAGAACAAATCACATTTTGCCGTTGATTCGTCCTTTTTAATTGGCCGAAACTGTCAGATGCATAGCGGGTTAGAGTTAGCGCCCCGGAAAGTTCGGTAATGGGAGTCATGGCAACGCTCCAGGGTGCGCAATCCTACCGTGCATTGCGCCGAGCTCTCGAGAAGAAACAACGCTCCGATCTTACACCGCGGCCGATTTCTCAGTCGCTGAGGCATTTCAAAACCTCAGTTACAAATGACAACAGGCTTAGTGCTAATTTGGCAGGGATAATCTAAAGAGCAGAAAGAATCTGATAAATGAACATGGAGGAAACTCTTTGGCCCAGCATCAACAACACATAAAGAGGGCCTCCTGGAAACTGTGTTTAGCAATGGATGGCATTGGCTTCCACTCTGAAGAAGACTGACTCACTCTGGTTACAGAGGATGAGCCGTATTAATTTGTTGAGATGAACAAGATGAAATAATTTATGTCATAATCCCACGCATTTTAGATAACACAAATCTGCCGTCTGTGAATTACAGCCACGACTATAATTTAAACCGCAGCTCTAAAAATCCTTGGCGGCAATGGAAGTGCGCATATTTATGTCGACGTCTCCCCCAAAGATACCGTGACAGAAAATAATCCGTTTCGGTTTCCCAAATCATATTTTCTCAGGATATAGAGCTGAATCATGGATGTTACACGCGCAGCTAAAACGCTGTTAACAGGAACACATGCATCAGCAGGGTGAAGCAACCTCCTATAACGGGCTTTTTTTTGGCTGTGCTGTACATTCTTCCTTAGGCCTTTGAACCGCGAGCTCTGAAGATGGCTCTAAAAGCGTCGGTGCGAGAAGGGAGAGGATGCCAGCACGCACACGCGAAGCTGTCAGAGAAGAAAAGGGAGAGCGCGCGGAGCACACAGATAACCGCTTGGGCAGGAGACGGAGCAGCCGTGGGAACGAGAAACACGGGTGGGTTTTATAAACTGGAGGTGGAAGACCTCTTTTGATCCCAGAACGTGTGAAACTGAGATATTTAGAAACTGCTGACAGTTAGTGCTGAACTCTTCTACATCAATATGAAGACTCTGATCCAAGTCATGTTCCAACACTTTATACTTTCAATAAAATTAGACCATTACTTAAATTTATAGTGTAGTCTACTGAATCTTAGAAATTGGTCTTTGTCTCTATTTAACACTGGTATCAGTATGGATTGTGAAGGCTGCTACCCAGTATCAGAACATAGTGCTGGGAGTTATGACTGATTAGGGTTCATCCATATTCAGCAATAATAGATTATTTCGAGACCAACAACTCCTGCTCAACAACCAACCACACACACACACACACACACAAAATAACCTACTTTTCCCTTAGTTCCTTAGGCTATGTTCACACAGCGATCAGAAGTGGCCAAAATCCGATTTTATGAACTTAGGCTATTCACAATATTGTTGTAATGTGACCTGTGTCTGACATTAAACTGACCAGATCATACTCCTAAACTGAAAAGAGCAATGCTTCACCTGGGATGCTTATCCAGAGGTAAACAGCCAGAATGGAATCAACAGTAATAAAGATTGAAGATATTAGTCAGGATGCCAGGAAAATGTAATGCCATATGGTTGTCATTCCTTTACGAATGACTTTTGGTGACTTTTGCTATAGACAACACTGAAAAATTAATCAGGTTTTCATACCACATACTATGAAAGGCTATGTTCACATTACGAGCAACATTCTGATTTTATGCTCAGATTACCTATATCTGTCTGTAATGTGAACACATCTGTGCTCCAAAATGGCATGCATGCGCCCACTGATAAGTTTTTCTGTGTCACCACTAACAAAAAATGTACATATCTATGAGATTTGCAGATATGCACCCCAAATTTGATCTTTTCCTTCTTATGTGACCTAGTCATTTGGATGGCAGTGTGAACAGCAAAAAACACACTGAATACAATCACAATATCATTTTCAACTTTTGGACAACTTTCACTAAATTCATCAAGGTGAAGTGAGTCAAATACAGTTTTTTGCCTTAATTTGAATTTTTTTTTCTTCAGGTATCCATGGACACACAAATCCTTTAAAACCAGATTTAATTCACTTAACATTGGACTTGTATTTGGTTTGTGACCACATGCACTGTGAATGAGAATGGTGAGATTACTTTTGTGATGACTGAAATTGATTTTTACATTTACATCATTATGGCTTAGAACTGTAGCCAGTATGCTAGCTAAGTGATAGGTGTGCTACCTAGACTAGACAGCTACAACTACCAACTCAGCCAATGTTACCTAGTTTTCTAGTTAGTTTAACTTAGTTTATGAATTCACAATGATGAAATGACCGTAATACTTTGAGTCCCTTTAATACTTATTGTATTTGTAACCAGTGTAGCCACAATAGTATATTCTAGAAACATACAGCTAGCAGTTAGTAGCATTGTAGGCTATCCATCTAGTAACATAGCATTAGCCTATCCTTTGTGTATATATAGATGCTAAAAGACACTATTCCCTCAACTTTTACCTAGAGCTAAACTTTAGAGAGTATAGAGAGGATACACATTCAGTTAATATCACCTAGCAGCTTCTAAAGTTTATTGTTTACTATAAAGTTTATTGGAAGGTTTATTATTTTCATTTGATTTATAAGTAGAACAAAATATGAGCAATTCTGTATACAACTCATTCCAAGGAAGTTAAAATAGGTCTATTCTTATAACACATACATTACAAATCAATATCACCTCTGCCATGTGTCACTATCAGAAGTAGATTATCCCACCGTTATTATTATACCCTAAGCTAAGATTCATAATTACAAAAGCAAAATGGTCTCTTAGTGTTCATAGTGTGTTTATGGCCTTTGCTGGGTTCACCAGGTGACCTCAGTAGATCTTGTTCTTGTGCAGTGTGTACTCCTATGTGGTCATCCTGGGAGTGAGTCTTACTAAATTTCCTGTTCTTCCCCTGCAGGGTGAATAATATCAGGTCTGTGATAAAAATCCTCTTCAGTATAGTCCCTAGTCTTCAAACCCCGTGGGCTGGTTTCTCATACTGTGATTATTTCTGAACCAAAAGACTTAAAAGGACTTTCAGTGATGAATTACAATATACTATCTAGTACAGTATAAGTCCATGCTCAGGAAGCTGGCACTAAGTGTGTCTGTAAGAGTAGCCCAGGAATATAATTAACCACTTGACTGATCATACACTTTCTGCAGTTTTATACAGAACTACAAAATTTTATGACTGATGCATTCATATCATCGATGCATTAAAATGTATTTTATTAATAAACCATTATATGTTTGTTCATGTCTAATCTATGTCTTCCGATACAAGGTGAGTAAAAATCATTATTAATACAGGTCAGCTCTTACAGGTTAGCGTTTTTCCAAACATTCCTCTTTGCAGTTTTCAGTATTTTCTCCATATAAGTAAAATGAGTTCATAGCTCTCTTTGTAGAATGATTTAACCGTTCCTGAATTATTCCACATCTTTGACTTCACGTCTCTGAAAATGAATCAATTGCGTTTGAAGTTTCTGTTTTATGAATACCACTTATCTTTCCGACTATGCGCTGATGTCCTCGACGTCCAAACACTTGCAGTGTTTACATCCAAATCCCTTTTTCCGGGATTTGATCCAACTGCACACAGAAACGCTGGACATTGGACAGTTACAGCCGGCGGAGAGGTGGAAGACGGGGGGTTATTTTTTTATTTTGCTCCTCATCATAAAAACATTGAGAGAGATCAGGATGTGCAGCTGAAGATGAGCTCCAGACTCTTCCAGCTTCATCCAGGTTTCTCGAAGCCGAGAAAAGAACGCAATGCACTAGTGTTAAAAATAACACAAGCTCGCATAAATAAAGGCTGTTTTTATGAGTTAGAGTCAAACATAAAAAATCGGATTTAACTGTAATCGATGTACCGGATTTTTATTTGCACCACTAAAGAAAAGCAGATCCTGTTATGTCAGGCTGAAGAGTGTCACAGCTGCCCGTAAACTGAAGCTGTTGATGCTTCAGACGTGACAATATGCAACCACAGTTTGCTAAACAAAGCCAGAAAAGTATGCGCAAGCGCTAATCTCCCCTTAAACTTCTGAGCTGTTTATCACTGTACACTGAAAGAGGTTAGTAGACCTATAACTTAATTTGTCTCGATTTTCCATGTTTATTTTTCTATTTTGAAGTGGACTTTGATATAATTTCCAAGGTAAAAATAATTCAGCATAGTTTGATCAGGCTATATTTAAGTTTAACTGAAGTGCATTATCCCTTTGCCTGCATACCCACACATGCGCAGTAATATCGGCCTATTCGACCTTGCTAATAACACTATAGGTGTTGTTTCAGTTCAGTCCAATATGGTTCCTAAACTAACAACAGTGGAAATGCTTTACTAACATCACCTCTGGGCCACACAGGCTCTTAGTTTTCAAAATGTCAAAAAACTTTCTTGTTTTCATTTTACCAAAACCAACTTGGCAAGGGCTTGCAGGGCTTGGCCAGATGTCTGGTTTAATAGCGAGTACTGTTCAATCAGGACCTGCAAACTCTGGGGTTAACTCACAAGTTTCTGCTAGTCTTTTCACTATTGCAGCTCACTATTGCACCTTATTAAGTGACACGTGGACGGTTTAGCATCAACCACTGCATTTTTTGATTACGGTTAGGGTTATGGTTATGGTTATGGTTAGGGTTACGGTTAGGGTTAGGAGTCCTAAGCGCTGTGTTCATTCTGAGTGTTGGAGGATGTGTCTGAAGCTTTCTGACAGCTGTGAAATTTTTATTGAGACTGAGAATTTTCCATGTTGATAGAGAGAGAGTGTGTATCTGTTCTGCTCTGATCTTGTTCTTTGTCATCTACTGTCTCAAATGTCAAATGAACAGAAATGTCTTAGACTCTTTGGGCCAGTAGTTCTTAAAGTTCATTAGCAGTTTCGCATTACAGTTCATTAGCAGTTTCGGGTAAAATGACCTTTGCTGTCAGTGATATTCAGAAACATTTCACACTCATTGTTATGAGGAACAGGAAATCTCTCATTCATGCTTCATAAGAAAACCCAGTGACCCATCATAAAAACCTTTCCCCCTGCCCCACTGACTCTGATCACAAGGTTCCTATCTCAGATGAGGCCCAAGGATGTCCACTCTCCAATTACCAGAGCTACTCTCCCACACCATGTTTATGTTCACATGGAAGTTCAGGAAACCATTTGAAGAAGGCTACATAGATAAACGGGTGCACTGAATTCTGGCATGGCGCGATAGCTGCTTCATCTGCAGTAAACAACAAGGCCTGTCTTTAGAGGCTAGAAAGGGGGTGCATATCTCTCTCTCTGTTGCTCTTCTCTCTCTCTCTCTCTCCCTCTGTCCATATGAACTTTCGTCGGTTCCCTGGAGGACCAAGTAGAGGCCTGGTCCTCTTCTGCATGAGGAGCCCTCTCAGTTCTGCTGATGGATGGCCACGTTCTAATTTATGATAACTGATAAGCTTTCATGCTTTGGAAAGTTTAGAGTGATGAGAGAGCAGGAGAGAGAGGCAGAAACGACCCCTGTGCACATTGATCTCTTGAGGAATTCCACCGCTGCGGAGACTAGTCGAACGGGTGCCTGTGAGCTGATGATGACGGACTAATACTGCTCTTAGAAACATAGTAACCTCTGTAGCCTGCGTTAACGTTTGTGGAGATTTATATATTCATAGAGCACATCTAAACTCAAAGTGCTGTACATGGAAATGCATAAAGGTTAACAGAGATTAAAACAATCACCCAAACCAGGGTTAGTGTGACAGTACCAAGAGATTCAAGCAAGTCATTTGCGGGAATCAAAAGGTAACCAATAGAAGTACGTTTTTAATCTGGATTTGAAATCAGGAATGGAGAGATTTAATATGTACAGATCTAATGTTTTCAAATACACATACAACACGAATCTAAACTGGAGTGGGTTGATGACTCTCTTTCTCTCTGAGCAGTATGTGAGTTTGTGTCCCAGTGGGTTTCTCCCCGGTGGACAGGGGAGTGGTGAGGCTGATGCACCCTGCCCTCCTTACCCTCCTACCCTCCGGCTCTCATGGCCTCCTGATGTCTGCGCAGGCAGGTGTCCCCGTCCCTCTAGCCTGCTGAGGACGCTGGCGGACAGGCCAGGAGAGGCGGAGGTTCCTGGCCTCCTGCCCTCAGTGCAGTTAACCTCTGTTCCTTTGGATCTATTTTGCTCACATCCATGGCGAATACAAGACAAGAGGCGTCCAGATATGCATGGTGTGCACCCCGTGCTGAGGCTGTAGGAACATTAGTTATAGAGATTCATGTGGTGCATGATGGTGATGTGCATCGTTTGAGTGAGTGTTCTGCTGTGATTTGGGGATTTTTCTGGACAGCATGATCTCAAAGGACTCATTCCTTCAAGTCCAGTCATCTTTATAACATCCCTCCCTCTCACCCTCTCTCTCTGCGTTTCTCTCTCTCTCTTTCTCTCCACATCTCCCTCTCTCCCTCTCTCTCTGGCCAGTCTCTGTGCACAGCTGTTGCGGGACATTGAAATACCGTGTGTGTGCTGATCTCGTGGCTGCTGTGTTGCTGAGTGCTAAAGGGCTTTTATGAAGACTTTATTCCTAATGACTTATTTGGTGGGGCTATGTTGAGAAGCACTGGCCAGCGAGGTAGAGGGAGAGGAAATGAATTAGCCTGTGCACAGATGGCTTTTAAGGGAAAAGACCGCATGATAAATGCTCACTGCCCTCCAGGCCCCAGGCTTCCATATAACAAAATGGACAAGAATAGAAGACACACTAGAATATCCCAGTGCCACTGTTTCCAATTCCACAATATCCCCCAACACCCCAACACCTCCAACACCTCCAACACCTCCAACACCTCCAACACCTCCAACACCACACAACACCACACAACACCACACAACACCACACAACACCACACAACACCACACAACACCATACAACACCATACAACACCATACAACACCACACAACACCACACAACACCACACAACACCACACAACACCACACAACACCACACAACACCACACAGCACCACACAAGGGCCTGTGCCATGAGTCCAGGCTCGTCGTACGGGTCCAGGCTTAGGGCCTGTGCTTTATTTAGATTCCTTGTTAACCGCCTTGCCATGCCTCATTGTCCCCAAAGGGCACCGTCGCAGGCCTGACACGTGATGTTGCTGTGATGACCAGGCTCTTGACGATGGCGTTGCTGCTGCTGTGCTGCTCCTGTGAGGAGTGGGGTTTGGCCCTGAGCTGTGTGTAGCCTTCGCCCTCCTTCTGGATCTCATTTGGCTTAATGAAGGAGGGCTCTGGTGTTCCTGTTCCTGCAGCAGTGGGGAAACATTACTGCAGCACAGCCTTTCTCCTCTTCTCATGTCCTAAACGCCTGCTTTCGCTTTGTGAATATTCATGAGAGTGTTTCTCGATGTGTTTGTTCTCTGTGAGTGCTGCTCTTATATCTTCGTCTTGAATGAATTAATGTCAAGCAGAGACCAGAGTGCTTCTGAACAGCAAGGTCTCTTAGGTGTTGTTCCTTGAATCCTCAATCTCTCTCTCTCTTCCTCTCCCTTTCTTTCCATCCATAATTGTCTCTCTTTCCATCTGTCTTCGTATTTGGTCTGCTCCCTTCTCTCTGTTTAGCCTCAGTCACTCTTGGTGAGTGCAGCTGTTCTGTGATGTTGAAATAGCATGTGTGCTGAGCTTGTACACACATCATGCATATTTGGTCTCATGAGTATGCATGACATCAAGCATATTTGGCCTTGTGAATATGCATGACATCATGCATATTTGGCCTTGTGAATATGTATGTCAGTGGTTCTCTAGGCAAGGCAGAGCTAGGCTAGGTTATTTGTATAGAAGCTGTCCAAATCTTGCTGAGATGTATTAGCTAAGAGAAACTTTTTCAAAAGCAATTACAAAACAGTTCAAGTACAATAGCATAAAGATGTAAAGTGAAGTGAGTAAAGTCAAGATGTAAAGTGAAGTGTATGGATGAATAATTCTGCATAAAGGCTAAAAATAAAACTGGAAAGCCTTCTGCATCAGCAGGCTTGGCTTTCATCGCCTTCTGCGTTTGTATGTCCTAACTGTGTGTTTGAGAGGAAATAAACGTGATAAGAACCGTGCACGTCCTGCACATATTACATCACTGTGTTACAGGACATGGACTGCAGGCTGCTTGCAACCGGTGTCGGCTGGACCCGGAGCTGATCTCCGCTTCGGGACTGCGGACTCGGGCTAGAGTGGCTTTGACGAAGTCTAATGCCCAGCCAGACTGGCTGATAACGGACCTTGATCTGGGGGGCTGTCTATGCCTCGTTATCTGGACCAGAGGCCTGCTGGAGGTGGGGAGTTATCTTAACAACCCAGTCTCTCCTCAGGGATCCCCCTCTCTCCCTCTCCCCCTCTCTCCCTCTCTCTCTCCTCTCTGTCTGCCTATCTATCTGTTTATCTATTGCTAAATTTAAAATGTCCTCTGCATTGCCTTGTAAATGGATGCTTCTGCTGACGTGTTTTGCCCTGGTTTTATTCGCTCGCACAGTAGTTTAAACACCCTGTCATTTGTTGAGTTTCAGTGCCCCGTCTCTGTCCATCGCACTGCGCAGTGTGCTGTGACATCCTTTGCAGTCAAGGTGTGTTGCAGTGGCACATCAGCCGTGGTTGGGTGTGTCGATGGCGGTGTCACTGGACTCCTGCAGGGCCCCGTGAGGAGCCATGGGAGCTCCAGGCCCCCTGCTGGGCCTGTTAGCACCATCCCTGCTGCTCCGCTGCATGACTGCCTCCACCCGGACAGCCGTAAATCTTCTTTCAAAGGCGTCGTTAGTGCCGCCACAGGGCCACATCCTCACACCCAGGATCAGATAGAGGGAACGATCCTGGATTGTGAGGTGAGGGGGGGGGGGAGGGTGTTGAGGGGGATGAGGGTCTGCTCTCACATGAGCGATCTGTCCTGACACATTACAACTGGCTAAATAGGTGGCTTACTTTGGCTAACTGCTGCACAAACACAAGGTGTAATTGTTCACACCGATGCTGTCAGTTCAGCCACTCTGTCCTGGCCTGGAACACACCGCGCTGGGGCAGAGGGAGTCTGGAGATGACACCCATATTAGCGGGCTAGTGCTGTTTGTTTCGGGACAGATCCGGTGCTGCTGTTGCAGTATGTGACAGCAGCTTTGGGAAAAAAGACGAAAACTGTCATGCAGCTGTTCTTATCAGCTACGATTTACTGTAATGTGGAGATGACCATGGAAGAAAGCTTACTTAGAAGGCCAGTAGTGTAAACACACACACAGTCTCACCCTCTGCCTATACACATGCAGCCACACACACTCCACGTAACCTATACTATATTAGCATCTGTCTGTAGTACCGGCTATCGGGCATCGGCTAGAAGATTCAGGGCCAGAGGATTCAGGTGTCATACCAAGGGATAGTAACCTCAGTTACTCCAGAAACATCAGTAAAAGCTGCCTACAGAAAATACCAGGGGCGGTCAGTGAGGACACAGACCGGATAACCTCAGTCTGTCTCCCCAGGGCTCAGACCCAGCACTATTGCTCACACTGTGTTGCAACTAAACCACAGGCAAAGATCATCACAGCCTTCACTCCTCTCCCCCTCCACTGCCTTTGTGGTTAGAGGACAATCTCTGATAGCATGGATTTATTTCAGAAAGATAACAGCATGTCTTTTGGATATGGAAATTCATCCTTTGGCCTGTTTAGTTTTCAAAATGAGAGGTTGACAGAGATTCAGATTTGAAATGGAATGTTTTAATCTTTAGAATCTTCTTCGGAAACAGTAGCACATTGTGTGCTTTTGGTGAAAGGAATTGTTGATTTTATGGATTAACCTAGGGTGTCATTACCTAACCAAAGAGATTCCCATCCCAACATACACACACACACACACACACACACACTCACACACACACACCCGTGTGTTCATAGACGGTGTTATGTCTCACACTCTGTAGTAATTCGCACATTTACATTATATTGCTTCTCTTAATGCGTGGGATAATTATACATTAAGAGAACATGTGTATGAGGATTTATGGTAGTATGGAATTGCTGAGAAGCCCTAATCCAAGGAGCCAGTTGAGTAGACCCTAAACTCCAGGGTGAGGCATAAAATACATTTTGGACTCAAATTACTTAATTTGACTCATTCAATTGACTCCCATGTGCACTCAAATGGCCATAATCAGAGCATACATACTGCAGTCATCTGTGTAAAACTCGATTAGTTCACGAGTGGAATAGTTCACTTGATTTTTGGAAAGGCCAGATCTGTGGATCGTGCATACATTTTTACCCAGTTTTCTCCAAATTCACTCAAAACCAGTTCCAGCCTGCTAGCTGTCTCCGTCTGTCACCCGATAGCAGCAAGCACCTGTTTGAAGGATAACACCTGCTGCTCATATACGTGACCTAACATGACTCTGTGATGGTCATGGCACTGATCGACAGAGTTTAGTTCCTTCCCCCTGCGAGAGCAAGGACTCGTTACATCGCATACACTTCCTACGCCCAGAGCAGGAACCTGTTGCACCCCACGCCCCTCTCTAAGGCCAAGAGGCCACCTTCTTGGCTTGGCACATTACTGGGTTGTGAACCAGCATCCCCTGCACTAAGATGTCTGTTTTGTCTAATGTCTGTTCACAAGTCGAGGCAGAAGTCTCTGCACCAGAGGTAGCTCAGCAGTGTGAGGCTTGTTCAGTATGAGGACTGTAACATTTGGCCAAACAGAAAGCATCTGACAGGGCTAAAACGAAATAAACATGAACTGATTCAATTTATATTGAACACAAGCAGAACCGACGTAGTGAAGTGGCGTAGGTGTTCAGGCTTCGTCTCCACAGTGTTACGAGGGAAGCTTTACCCAATCACGTCCTTTATCCACACGCGGGTCTCAGGGTTGGCTCTCTCAGCACACCAGCCTGGGATATGTGAGAACTGTTTCCAGATGCTTACCTCTGCCAACAGCCCAAGACGTTGAGGGTCATAAACTGACATATTGTGTTATTGTAGCCTCGGTGCTTGTCTGAAGACTAAATGTGCAGATATTTAAATGCTGAAACAACTTCTCTGATTTAATATGCTTTCTTGTACATCCTGGGCTCATGCAATTTCCTGCAGTTCTTTTAATTGCAGGCAAAATATTTCTATCCTGTCTGTCCGTGTTTATATACTCAATACATCTCTCTATCCTCCCATGAATTCCAAATATTCAAATGAATCCTTAAATATTTCCACATGCAGAATATATGCTGGATATATACTTCATATATATTGCTATTCCTGTATGTCCACACTTTCTCTGCTTCTGCAGACAGGACCAGGTTCAGGACCAGGTTGAGGAGAACCTGGGGGCTCTCCTGAGAGGTGCAGGAACAACGCCATCCAGCACTGCTACAGCATTCCTACACGCTGGTCCACTCTCCAAAGCTCCTCCCAGCACAGTAAATCACAGACAAGACCCTTCAGGTGAAGCTGAAGTGAAAGTCAGGGATGAATTACTCAACCTCTCCCTTTTTCTCTTTTCTCAGAGTTGACAGCTACTACCTGCAAACACAGAATCATGATTTAATGGGAGTTCCACTTAAACGTCAATTTTTCATTTGATTGCTGAGCCCCCCACTCCACCCCCACTTCTCCTCTTCCCTCCCTCCCTCCCTCCCTCCCTCCCTCCCTCCCTTTCTCTCTTACACTTTGTCCTTCCCTCTCTCTCTGTCTTTCTCTCCATCTATTTCCCTCTCTCTTGCTCCATCTCTCTCTTTCTGTCTCTCAGAGAGACAGCTTTGACTGCTGTATGATGGCTGCCATCCCAGACGTGTTTTGATGCTGCCTCGTCTTCTCTGAAGAGTCACATTCCAGCGGGGGCCCCTGAGGGTGAAACAGTGGTCTGCTCCGTGGATAGTTAGCCCCGCTCTCGTGCGTGGCTTTGAATAAACACTACACCAATACCTGTCATGTGAGCCCATCATTTTTCCTCTGCCTGTTCCACTGTTTATACTACACAATTCTTACATCTATTCAAACATTTGCTTTTCAATAAACACACAGGAATAGGCAGTGACCTTAGCACATTCAGTTATAATTTGTCTCCTGATATTTATGACTTCATTCAAGTTTTTCTTTTTTCCCCTCGCTGCAGCCCGTCCTCTTGCTGGGAGATGAATAATGCCCCCAGGAGTCTGGAAGAGCTTCGATTCCCTGCTCGTTTCCATGCAGTCGTGTAATCGGCCGTTCGGTGGGACAATACCAATCACTGGGTCGCTGTCCAAGCTGGAATTAGGTTTAAAAGCCAGAGCAGGAGGAAGCAGTGCTTATCAGTGTTTAACATGCGTTCAGCTTAATCTATCAGGACCATAAACATCCCATTGATAAAAAGAGCTCAGTGGACAGATTACAAAATAATTAAAGGGAGAATTTGGGGTGGAATGTAAACTTCACAAGGGTCCCCGTTTATGTTTATTTTGAAACAGCTGTCAAGAGCCAACTTATCTGCCAATGAGGAAGCATGTTTGTCACTTTTTTACCAAAGTGGCACTAGAAATGGAAAATCCACTTCAGACTCTCCCCTCCTTCACCCCCACCCCCCCTCTCTCTTTTTCAGCCCCCAGTGTGTTTCTCTGTCCTTTTATCTGTCTGTCTGCCTGTCTCTTTCTTTCTCTCTCTCTCTCTCTCTTTCAATTGTGCACCTCCCCTTTGGTGCATGTACCAGTCAGTGACTGTCTAAGCTAAATGACTCTAAATCCAGTGGAAGAGCATTCCAGTAATATGTACTCACTGAGCTCGACCTCTGCCTTTAAGCTCTGCAGCAAGCCGGGCCAATCTCAGGCAGTTTTGGTGACAGCCAAATGACTGTAAAGTGGATTTGCTGACTTTATATTTGGCTTTCTCACCCCTGAAAGAGAGAGTGAGAGGGGGAGGGATATGGATAAAGAGATAGAGAGCAAAGGAGAGAGAGTGAGAGAGAGAGAGTGAAAGAGAAAGGGAATGAGAGGAAGGGAAAAGAGAGAAAGGGAGAGAGAGAGAGAAAGAGAGCAAGAGGGTGAAGGAGGGGGAGCAGCAGCAACCAGTGATTTAAGGGGCTTTTGCTTGCTGACAACTTTCAAATAGGTCCTCATACAGAACAAGCTGAACACAGCCATAAACCTTTCAAATTGCTGCTCTATTTGTATCTTTGACTCCATGCTGCACAGGGTCACATGCTGTTGAAATGTTGTCTTTGGATGTTGGATTGGACATTTGCAAGTGTCTTTGTGTGTGACAGTGAGTCACAAACTCTGTGAAGCACAATGGAAGAAGAGCTGTCGGAGTCGCAGTCCGACACAGCCAGGCGTAACTACAATAAACTCGATCAATCTAGCAGGTGATACAATCTAATCTCGGAGCACGAGGGGAAGATGGCCGCCTCAGATGAAGCCGGAGTGCTATCGGCAGTGAGTAACACGGGAAAATCCTGCGTGTTCTGTTTACATACCTGTAGGGTGATTTATTCGTGTATATGACGAGCAGTCCAGTGACTATCACCCACACGTTTTATTACGGCTCTGGAATGTTCATTCTGAGAGGGAACAAGGTCAGCGTTTTATCTGTCTGTGTCCAAATATGGCGCTGGTGTTCCCTCCGTCCTCTCGTTCATCATAAGGCAGATTTCACTGCTCTGGGAGCCTCGCAGGCCTCTGAGGCTTCAGCGTGGCCTTTGCTGGCCTTTGAAAGCCCTCTGTGTTCGCACCACTTGACGGTAGAATGTAGCAGAAAATAACAGCTTGAAATGTTTTGCTCTCGTGAGAAAGATAAACTGCTTGTCGATATGTGCTTCACAAAACTCCTGTAAGACGTCGAACACAACCTACGGCCTTCCAGGCACTTGTTTCATTGCACTCTAATTACTGACCTGATTAATTAATTGATATTTCTTTATTAGATTAATTATATGCTTAGTGCCATTGTCAATTCATGGTTTTCTACCATGGTTTTGGTAACCAGTCTGATGTGGGTCTTTTATCAGACAAGTATATGTTTGAGAGCTAAACATCAATATATATGTTTTTCTATTAATGGATATTCTAGACAGGACAGGCCTAGGATTGAATATGTACATGATTCTAAGGTTGGAGGGCTCTGAGTAAGGGATCCCTAATAACAGCTATGAGCCCTGATGGTACATGCTAGTCCTTTACTCCTGCATGTGGCTACTGTATGTGTGGTGTACTGCAGGGGTCAATCTGTGGGTCTGTACCTTACTGGAGCCTCCCAGGCCTCTGCCCTGTCTGAGCATGGAAGTCTGGGCTGGGTCAAGACGGAGCCAGTGTTCCAGCCATCGATCAGCTCTTATCTGACCTAACCTGACAGTTCAGAAGCACAGCTGGGGGGCCAAGAGAGAGAGAGAGAGAGAGAGAGAAAGAGAGAAAGAGAGAGAGAGAGAGAGAGAGAGAGAGAGATGCCATGTATGTTGGCCATGGGTTTTGCCTAAGCTGTACTGCTGTCAGAGCAGAGTGTAAGTTATGGGTGCCTCAGGGTTGTCTGATAAGACCACAGGGCTGAGAGAGAAGAGAGAGAGAGAAGAGAGAAAGAAGAGAGAGAGAGAGAGAGAGAGAGAGAAAGAGCGAGAAAGAGAGAGAGAGAGAGAGAGAGAGAGAGAGAAACTGAAACTGAGACAAGAGGCGGAGTTGTGAAAGACTAAATCAAGGTAGATGGCATTTTATCTCCAAACACTGAATTTATACCTGACCCTCTCCTTCAGCCCCTTTATAATACAGACTACAAATTCCTCACAACACCTTCTCACCACAAGACTGTAATCTTCTAGAATGCTTTGAGGTCTACATTTTTTTGGGGTTATGTGGTGGTAGAATTATAGCTGTAGATCTAGAATGTAGGAGAATGTAACTGTTGTTAGAATTGTCAAAACACCATTGTTGCATCAGAAGTCCATCACCCGGCTGTGGAGGTGCCGTGGTAGCATTTCTAAATGTGCAGTTTGCAGAACATTTACAGAGAATTTACAGGGAGTTTACACACAAACCTTTTAAATTCAAGCCGGTGCAAGTTTAATTTTGTCTTCCATTTCCAATGCATTGTGCAAAATTCCCACAGGCTATAGTGCTGATGACATCACCTTTCTCGGTACAGTGCATGTGCAGTTCATCTGATTTCACAGCCTGGATTTACTTCCTGGACTTTTGTTGTCCTTTTGAACTTTAATATATTTGTGCATTGCTGCCAGCCCCCAGCCCCACCCCCCCGCCCCCCCAATCCCATACCTGCATCAACCGTCGCTGGAGTGAGGAGTAAATAAACTGGTGTTATCTGGAGTTCCACTGCCGCTTTGGTAGAAATAGTCCAGAAGAGGGGCCACCAGTGCAGTGATGCACAGTCCTACTAACAGTCATCATTACTGTATTTAATGATAATTAATATAAATATTGCTTGGATCAAAGATGTGTTTAGAAGATTGTCTTTGTGTGTGCGTGAGAGAGAGACTATTTCCTTGTGTGTGGGTGAGCTAAAAGGTACTTGTGGAAGGGCTTGGGCTTCTTCAGTGTTAGCCAGTGTATGTCTGTGTCTCCCGGTGGTCCTGCCATCATTAGCAAAAATGCTCAGTCTTCAGACAAATCCAGTTCTTGTGCGAGTTGCCCTCAGCGTTGCGCTGGCAGTGGAACTAATCGCGTCCCCGCAGGACAAGGGACGTCTCACATGCTGAGGAGTCTCACGCAACTCCCCCCACCCCTGAGGAGAAGAAGTGATTTATTGAAACTTGTGCATGCCAGAGGAGGAAGCAATGGAGACTCCGGGGTCAGCCGGAAGTGCGTGTGGGTGACATCTACGACTCCTACAGCCACGAGGGCCTGACGGGAGGCACCCAGTTAGCCCTGCACGAGGATCGATGGTCCGATTAATCCAAACCAAGTCGGTCTGTGATGAGCTGGGGATAGCTGTTCACCCGGCTGTGGAGGCAGGCGTGAGGAGCCTGGTTTGCTCTCCATAGCCAAATGGTCAGTACAGCATTCGATTTATGTATTGTACTCTAGTTTTTCGTCTTTACAGTATACACACATTATGGAATGTAGATGTATGCATGTTCTGTATTTTTATTATATATGTATTTTTATCTGCAAACTGGTAAATATCTAGTAAGATGTTCATCCTTCTTTGCATTCTGGTTGTCATCATCCATGAAATGTCCTTGTTTCTTGCACGATTCTGTCCTCACCAATAATTTTGCCAAAGCCAGGAAAACAGAAAACTATATAAAGCTATTTTTTGTCATGTCAATTTTATTTATTCTCATTTAAACCAAATTTAAACCAAATGTGTTTTATATAATTTTAGATAAATCGAGGCTATATTAAACAATATAACACCACAAACGGAGCTTCCTGGAAAGCCTGTACTTTTGGGATGTATGCCTGTCCCCCAGTAACAATTCCAGGCGTGCTGCCAGTAACTGAATAAAATTATACCATCAACCAAATAAGATGTATGCTGTCATGGAGAAGCCTGCAACCACAAACGGACTGCTGTTCAAGTGGAGGCCATGTAGACATAATTACACTGAAATGTTGCCTCATAGCTGAATTGTGACTCAGAAGCACTGAATGACAAGTTACATGCAGATCAAGTGAGAGGCCTTGTTTTGAGGTGAGTCTTGAAGCCACACAATGGCATTAATCTTGTGTTGAGAGCCCTTTGCACACCCAGAGTAACTCATCATTCTTTCCTCTGCTCCACCTGACCGACTTGTTGCCTCTGGCTAGTAGTAAACCCTCGTATGTGTTGAGGCAGAATCGTGTCTGCAGACATCCGAGGGCGCTCCATTACACTTGGACCCTTGTCTGTTTCTTTCTTTCTCTCCTCTTGCTTCTTTCTCCTCCTTCTATCTGTCTATACCGTCTTTCTTTCTCCCTCTTTCCTCATCATCTTTACAAACGGTCTGCAGAGAGAAGCAGAGGCATTTAATGTGATGCTATGCCTTTATGAACCTACTGAGAGGAGTCGAGTGAAATTTGACCCATTTTCCCTTAGAGAACTTTCGTCCATTGCATCCAGAGCTTATTAATGACCACAGACACTTTTCTGCCTGCTGGTCTGCCACACAGTAACTGTGACTTTAAGCCCTGCTCTCTTTCCAGCATAGGAGGGATTACATCTGAGTGACAACTTTTGAGCATTTTTCTCTTGCAGTATCTTCAGACATGGATTAGACTAAATGACTGTGTTAAGTGCCTTTACTTTACTCATGTGGGTCTCAGTTGGTGTCAGAGTGTGACTTACGAGTGCATGTATGTGTTTGGGTTCATGTGTATATGTATTTACATTAACATCTAGTCATCTGGCAGACTTGCTTATCCAGAGTGACTTAGTGGCAGGTTTTCTGTCAGTGTGACAGGCTTTGGTTCCCACACTGTCAGACATGAGTTCTCTCTCTCTTCTCTCTCCTCTCTCTCTCTCTCTCTCTCTCTCTCTCTCACACTCTCTCACCCCTTCCCCCTCACTCTGGTCTAGACACCTCACAGCCGAACAATCCTGGGACAAACCCTGGAATGGAGCCAGACTGATAAAGCTGTTCCCATCTGTCAATCAAATCCTGAGCGCAGAGTGATCTCGCGGGCCGCGTGCCTAGCCACGGCCGCTCCAGTAAGCCTCTCACGCCTCTGTGTCTCTCCCACCACAGAACGCCCTGGTGGAGGTCTTGTGATAGGGGATTAGCATCAGATATCAGCATTGAAACTGACAGGGGAACCACAGCATGATTAAAGGGAGCTTGTGGGCTCAGTCCGAGGGACCGTCGCAGAGACCACAGCCCTCAGAGAATGCACGCCGGAACATGGCTTCAAATATCCAGTTACATGAGAGTCAATATCTTCAAATCATCAAATCACACCATGTTTAGTTACTATGTGCTTGGATTGATTCTATAAGTAAAGCAAGAGAGCTGTTTAAAGATGTCTTTTTGTGTCAGCAAAGCATATATATCTGTGTGTGTATATGCGGTTTCTCAAAATTAAACAGGAAAGTGAACTGTTCATTGACTTTTACACTAACAATGAATTATTACTACATACACATAATAGTCAGATAACATAACCACAATGTTAGTACTAGCTAGCTAACAAGCTTAATTCTGAACAAAAGTTAAACATAGTGCTCATTGTGTATTACGGATGAAAAAGCAAGGTTAACATAACTGAGAAAAGTATTACATTCACAATCAGGGCAGATGAATTAATAACCCAGTAGGAGCAAAGTGACTCATAACTACACGTACACTAAATGGCCGGGAATCCTTCAGCCTCTCTGGTAGACTAGGTTCTCTAAAACTACCAGCAGTTTCAGTTGTGGTCCAGCCCGCCCCTTCAGTCGTCAGAGGACAGACCTTGGTGTTTTCTTTTGTGGTATTTGCTGAAAAGCCTGTTTGCCAAACAAACATAATGTTCTTGTTAAAATTACGTGTTTATTTACTTTTTTTCTTTTCTTCCTTTTTAGATGGAAATTCAGCATGGAGCCTTTGGATGGAGAAGTTTGTTTTAAGATTTACTTTCATTGTCAGATTCTACATTTTATTCCACGTGACTAGCAGTTTTCACTATTTCAGTGAATACTTTACAGAATATGTACAGGACAGGTTCAATGTCTGGAGGTTTAACATCAGGGAGTTTAGTGAATTTTACTTCTTGGCTGAAGTGTGTTAAGTCGAAATCAGAATCAGAAGGAAATCAATGTTGGAATCAGAAGGAAAGAAAGTGAGTTTTGTTCTAGAATGCTCTGTTCACTTCTCACCTTTTCATCTTCCTCTAAGATTACGCTTACAGCCATTAGAAAGGAAATCAAATGTGTAAATGCAGAAGACTTGGGAGTCAGCCAGGGTCATGGCCTGCGTCTGTGAAGAAAGAGTCAGGGTTGAAAACTGCTCTAATAGCTAAAAGATGCTGCTACTTGGACTTCAGAGGCGGGAGACACACATTCTTGTGAGACCTTATTACCATTAGTGAAAATTACCCAGCACGCCGTCGTCACTAGCACTGCCATCTCCCTACATATCACCCCCAGACACCTTGCTAAATATCACAGGACAAGAGCATATTTAGCCAGCGATTAGAGACAGGCAAAGTACGGTGGTCAGTGGTCCTTCGAACTGGTTGTCGAGCTGGGGGGTCTTCCTGCATCTTCCTACTGCAGCCTTCTAGAATCTTTTTTTGTGGGAAAGATGGTTGGAATATAATGTATGTTTAGCCTGTGGATTCATGGATGGATAAAAAACATGAAGCAAGAATTGATATATGAGAACAGGGCATTTCTTGGAAATAACATTCTGGTTTTGGATTTACACGTTCAAAGCTGAATTACTTCACGAGAAGCTGTTTTAGATAAACTTCAGTAAAAGATGAAGTTGTTAGTCATTTATATTAGACGGCCATTTCAGAGAGCAGATCTTTGGAAGTTGAATGAATTGCTTGTGCACACATGGGCTTCAGCAAAGAAGAGTATCATGTCACCTCTGACTTATCTACAGACAGAGAGAGAGAGAGGAGATGGGGAGATAGAGAGAGAGGGAGGGGAGATAGAGGGGTGACAGAGAGACAGAGAGAGAGGGATAGAGGAGATGGGGGGGAGACTTTGATTGGTCTATGTTTCAGTGTGTCCAACCTCAGTTAGTCCAGGGCCTCAATATTAGGGCATTCATATGCACATCTCCTTTATTATAGAATCCCTCCCAGATGTCTGATGGAATATGAAAATGGACACTTAACACCTAGAGATTGCTAGGCTAGCGTGAGTTAATTCAAACACTGGGACCTGCGAAATGTCCACAACACATATATCTGTAGTAATATTAACATTCATAATAAAGGGACTAGAGTGAGTGGTCTTAAGGAGGAGAGGTGAGAAGCTCTGTACGGAGTATGGGGTCCCGTAGCTGGAGATTTGTGAGGACGGGAATGTGTTGGTTCTCAGCTGCTGCATGTCACACTGATAACGCAGCTGTAGGAGGAACAGGCATCATGCTATTGGCACTGCCGGCAGTGACATCATGCAGTTGCATCAGCGTTTGCACTCGCGTCATATCCTGTCTCACGACACCCATGAGAATTCAGAATGCGATTGTGTTTAGTGAGAGTATCTCTCCAGTAGGAAACAGACTTTTTTATCCCAAGAACTCAGAGATACGTGGAGGCCTTGATGATGTAAGCAGCTAGTGTACATAAGAGCACAAGAAGATAGAACTTCCTCCTTCGGTAATCTGTAAGTTTAAAAAGAAGTTTAAAAATTGAGTATGAATCATCACTTTCACAATCATCTTTTTTTTTGTCAGTGCGAGTATATCTGACGCTGGTTTAACCACAGGGTACTCTGTTTCAATCCCATACTGTGGTGCGAGCTCGTGAGTGTGGAACTGAGACAGGCTGCATGCAGGCGACGCTTCAGACTGCTGCGATTTACTGCTACATTATGCTGTTTCCTGTCACCTCTGTCCCTCTTCCTGTGGAAATGGAATTGCTGCAGCCCCCTGATCTGTGTTCAGTGCCCTGAAGAGAAGCCATAAAGGGTTTTTAAAGGGGAGTTCTGTGACCTCACGCCTTCATCTCTGTATTGGAGGAGACAGTATCCCGATTCAAGGCCATGGTATTGGTTTTATATAGCAGTCTCGTAATGGCCTCGACAGCAGCAAAAACCGTGCTGTAAAAACACAGCCCTGTGGCTTTATGGCTGGCACCCAACTGAAGCAAACACACATGCACACGCATGCACATACGTACTTGCACACACACAATTTCACACATGCACATGCACACGTGGATACACACATGCACGTGCATGCACACACACTCACACATGCTCGTGCATGCACACACACTCACACATGCATGTGCACGCACACACACTCACACATGCAAATGCACACACACACTGACATACACACACACACATATGCACACACATTCTTGCAGACATACTGTACATAAACATGCACAAACATGTGTACATGTACATAAATATATGCACATCCACACATACATGTGCACATACACATACACACATTGTGCACTGTGATGTCATTATTTTCAGAACAGTAGGCCTACCACCACTATGAAAATGGTACCACTAATGTTGGAAATATTTGCACTTAACAACCATTATTTGAATAAACTGTTAAAATATTTACACTATGTGAGTGTTTTAGTCTCTGTTAATCTCTAGCCTGTTGCAAAATAGTAAGAAGGAACTGTTCAAATAAAATCATTAAGTTCAGTGTGTGTGTTGTGCATGTGTGGGTTTGTTTACACATACCACTGATAAAGATACTGTAAATTCTACTTATCAAAGCTATTCCTCTGAGTTCCTGAGTGCGGTCGCTCAATACCCATGGAATGAGCTAAGGAGCACCAGAGCAGCTGTAATCTCGAGCTGCTCCCCCCGTTATTATTACAGCGGATGGCGTGCGCCATCCGGGACTGATGATGTCACGCTCGGGGCTCTGGTCAAACGGGACATGGTTTGTTTGTGAACTGTGATTGTTTGTGAATTACTGACATCTGCTAAAATGCCCTAATGTTGGATAACCATGAAAATAAAGCAATTATATGGCTGTCTGAAAGTGGAGTGACGCTTAAGAGGAAATAATGAAAATAGTAGTTGCAATAGAGCATGAAACTGAAATATTTGTCAATGTCAATTTTCATTAGCAACTGGTCATCTTAAAGATTATTATCTTCTGGATGCTTCTCATTCATTCATTCATTCATTCATCGTTCATTCATTCATTTTCGACTCACCCCCCTCTCTGTTTGCTTCTCACACGCATGTATAAAGTGCTTTTCTTTTCAGTCCTTGGGAAAAAAGGGGCAATTTTTAGAGCAAATTACATGTGTGTATTCCACCTCATATATATGTCACACATTTCATCAGGAGAACCCTTACACTGGGTGGGGTGTGTAAGCGTGCGTGTGTGTGTGTGTGTGTGTGTGTGTCTATAGCCTGCTTTCCCTCAGATACAGTGCTTAGGCAACTCACACAGGGCCGAGTGCTGACCCTGAATCAGCTCCACTCTCTGTGTCATCGTATTCATTATCTTAGTCATTATCCTGATAATTTTTTTATGAATTGAAAGGCAAGAACTGATCCCAGTGCAGCCCTTGTGGCTTTGATCCATGTCAGTCCCGAATGACACCTTCAGACCATGATACTTATGTTCTGCTGTGACATCGATGGTTTCCTGTGTGCTGTGATGTTGTGCTAGCAGAGGAGTTGAAGGAGGTTGCTTCAGACCTTGCCTGCCCCAGCACCACCCATTATTTGTCATCTGAGCCGTGTGGTTTGGGCCCACTGACCTGCGGCCGCAGGAGAAAAACAGACTTCTGCACAGGGGAAACTGGGTTTATTGGTTGACGAAACCTCAGCGTTCCAGCTGTTTCCGAACTCCAGGAAAAGACCCATGGCATCACTCACATTCACCTCTTTGGGTTAGAGAGAGAGAGAGAGAGAGATACAGAGAGAGAGAGCATCAGTGACAGAAGAACAAAAGTGTTGATTTGTGGATCTGTTTCAGTGTCAAGCCTGCAGCCTTGTGAGTGTTCCATCTTGGATTCTGCATGGGAATATTCCATCTTGGATCCTGCATAAGTAGAACACTACAGTAACTATATATGTCAACATACTAAATACATGGTTTATTTTATTTTTTGGTGAAATTCAGTTTTCCTCTTGTATTCATCTCTAGGTCTCTTCACACAGTGTGGTAAACGCTAACACTTCATGGCCTGCAGTCTTTTGTCAGCTAGCGGTAAGTAAACAGGACTGTACCAACAGATAAAGACGCTCGGGATTTCCAGCGGTAAACAGCACTGCTTTCTTTCCACCTACGGTTGATGCGATGGGAAAGCTTGAGTTTCGCTAGGCTGTCTTATCTCTCCCTGACCTGTAGGGTGCGACAGCGGGGCCAACCCGGTTCTCTGCTCCTCTGAGTGGGTGTGCAGTCTGACCCAAGAACTGTTTTATTATACTGTACAGCAGGTTGGAAAGTATCATTCAGGAATTAGTGCTCTTTTAAAGATAGCAACAGCCACCAGTACACTGCCTAATTAGACCGATCTTGCTGTTTTGGTGTGTAATGATAGCAGCTACCACCTGCCTGCATATTAGCTTAATCTTCCTGCACACCAGATGTGTGTGTGTGAGTGTGTGAGAGAGAGAGAGCGAGAGAGAGAGACAATGAGATCATCCATCCATACAGAGATACAGAGTGTATATTTGTGGCAGTGCTGTTGTCCCTGGGCTGTGGGTCTCTGTGGTGCATCTGAGTGAAATGTTCATGTTGTTATGGAGACACTTAAAGAGCTAATGACAACATCTGACCCCCACCCAGCTGAGGGCACACACACACACACACACACACACACACACGTTCTCTCTCTCTTTGTTAGTGTCCTAACAGCCTACTTAGAGTCTAAAGAGACCTGCAGGCACTGTCGTCGTAATGAAACCTTGCTCCATTATTTCTGTCTTGTCTTTAACAAACTCCCTCTTATCATTCATCAGCTCACGCATGTGGTGGCCCACAACTCGGTCCTTCATGTGATTATGGGTAATGATGTTTTTGGCTGGGGCAGTTTGTAGACTGTAGGACTGAGTGAGGGAGACCGTTACCATGTCGACCTTTTGTCCTGCGACCGATGGACCCCCAGGGCTCTGGGATCAGGAGGCTGTGGAGACAAACCAACTTATCTCATCCTTTTGCTTCTTCTAAAACAGATTACAGTGTGGGAGGCCGTGTTGGAACCCTAGAGCCCCCCGCGTGGACGGACTGGGCCCCACCCAGAGCCTCCCGGCCATGTGAAGAGGTTCATTCATGGGACATTAACCCCATCACAAGTGAACCTCGCCACACGTGAACCCCGTCACACGTGAACCCCGTCACACATGAACCATGAAGTGGAGCACACTGGAGTCAGGTGCAGTGTAGACTGCACATCAGAAGTTTGTTTCAGCTTTCAGAAGTTTGTTTGTGAGGCTTTGGAGGAGGATAAACAGTTTAGCATGCAGCTGGGGCACAGTCAGAGGAGGCTGGAGTGAAACTGATGAGCATTACACACACACACACACACATGGACACACACACGCATGCACTTACACATGCACACACAGACACACACACACACACACACACACACAGTAAATTATCATTTTTATTAGTTGTTCCAGGAACAACTGGATTGCTCTAATAGTCCTGTTTTCCTTTTATCATGACCTGAAAAAGTCGATGTACAAAGCCATTAATTATTTAGCTACATCTATTTACTAACTTTACTACACACTAACACACACACACAAACTAAGGGTGCAATGTTTGCGTGTGTGTGTGTGAGTGTTATGGGTTTTGTTTTGTATGTGTCTGTTTTCTTGAGTTTTGTGTTTCTCAGGGTTTGTCTGGAGTGTGTGTGTGTTTCTCTGGGCTTTGTGTGTGTGTGTGTTTCTCTAGGTTTTATGTGTGTATGTGTCTGTTTTTTTAGGTTTTGTATGTATGTGTCTGTTTCTCTGTATTTTGTGTGTGTGTTTGTTTCTCTTGGTTTTGTGTGTGTATGTGTGCATCTGTTTTTCTGGGTTTTGTGTGTATATGTGTGTGTTCTTCTCAGTTTTGTGTCTGTGTTTCTCTGGGTTTTGTGTGTGTGCATTATGCTCTGTGTCGCTGCGTGAGGCCCAGCCCTGCTACT
The DNA here is from genome assembly GCA_020368025.1 of Brachyhypopomus occidentalis. NCBI lineage: Eukaryota > Metazoa > Chordata > Actinopteri > Gymnotiformes > Hypopomidae > Brachyhypopomus > Brachyhypopomus occidentalis. Next base: position 1,116,826 of record JAGXOD010000038.1, on the reverse strand, counting down.
ATTTATAACTGCGTGTGACTCTGAAGCCCAACAGCACCTTAAAATAGAGGCCATAGAACCCTAATTACCCCCCCGCAGGAGGGGTCGTTTGACAAGGCACAAGGCAGGGGTCAAAGGTCGTGCCCTGTCTGCCTTCTCTGTTTGCAGACACGGCCCTGAGATCACAGCATGCCCAGCCGAACCCCCCCCCCCCTGCTCACGCACACACACACATAGACACATACACACACCCAAACACCCACAGTCCATCACACATACAACAACAAACAAACAACAAAAACACAACTGCAGCCCAGTGGACATCATTCACGCATGTGCCACTCCTCTGTCTGCAGTGTCTGTCCGGTCCCGTCTCCAAGTCTTGCTGCGTGTCTGAAAGTGACTGATGGGTAATTATGATAAAGAGCTCTTGGCTGAGAGGCCTGAGGGGCTGCTGATGAATCGGTGTGGCTCTAGGATGTGGCCCTGCTTTCAAAGTTGCAATCTGCATTTGTGCACATGCACATGGCCTGGGTGCATTTGCCCGTATACTCTGGTGCACAACACTGTGGTTTTGGTGCATATACCTGCAGCACGTGTGCACATGTCCATATATATTTGTGCATATGCCCATAACATTTCTGCACATGACTATAGTGTTGGTATACAAGTTCATATGCATTTGCACATGCATGTGATTGGTACAGTGTAGTGGATAACAAGGCTGTCTGTCCTGTGGGGAATGGGCTTTAATCTGGGATTTAATTTGAGATTTATTTTGGGGGGTTTCATCTGGGTTTCATCCGGGCATTTATTGTCTGCCAAATGTGACAAATGTTTGTGTGTTAATCCATGGCTGGTGTCTATGTACCATGAAGTGTACATGCCCTGCCACTGAACACATTACCACATGAGCAGCGTGAACTCACTGTGTTTATCCGAGAGTTTCTAGATAATTCTAGATAACTCATTTCAATGTTGTTTTTTACTGGTTTTAAGGCAGAATGGTCACTGTTATTTAGTTTAAAGTTTCGACTTTAGAGATATCATTAGCAGGTCTGAATTCTGATGCCTGAAATTACGACGATGGATATATTCATTTTAGTTTAGTCCTGAAATTGGCCCTGTAATTCTGGAATTAAATAGATTAACATTAGGACGGCTATTATGACATCACATGGTAGCTGTTAACGGGCAGAGGATTAAGGAGGAGACACGCTGGAATGGTAGCCCTGCATCCTGGAGCCTCTTTAACATAAGATCTGGTTTGAGCCCACACTGAGCCAGTAGAAAGTGTATTGCTGTGGAACGGAGTGGGATGAGAATTGGAGGAGTTTCTTTATGATGTTATGCAGGGCAGATTTGATTGGCCTTCTGGAGCAACACCTGAAGGAAAAAGGCAATAATCCCAATCTATTCACATCACTGAGATTATCTCTAGAGGAAAGGGACTGACCTGTAGCTATAGAGTTCCATGCCCTCCCATCACAAATCTTCTCATGTGGTGAATGAGTCAAACAGCTTCTGCCCTTGCTATGTCACATAGCTTCACACTTTTTTAATAGTTTGAACTGTTTATAAGATATAACATCAAAGTGATCTTGCCGTCATTAACAGATCATTCAAAAAGTTCCATTGAGGGGAAAAGTGCTTGCATGTATATTCCATGTGTGGTACACACACTGAAGACCAGTTCACTCAGGCAGATTAATCCCCAGAAGCTATAAACAAATCTATTAAACATTTAAAAGGATTGGTTAGTTTCTCTGGGCATATAAACTCCAATCCAGAATCCATTTATCTCAGCCTGATGTTAACATTGGGTTGACACAGGATTTCACATAACATCAGTGATCCAATAAAACCTACAATATACATTTCCCACATACATTTTCCTCATACATTCAACCTGTAATTTGCCAGGAAACTCGGCGCTGACTGTAGAAGGTGCCTGAATAGCTAGTTCTTCACCAGACCCATAATGCTCTTTGAGGAGTAGCCAAGCTCTGTGAACTCAGCCAGCACGTCCCGGCTCTGCAGCTCCAGGCCACCCTACGGTGGCTCTCTCAGGACACATGAAAGCTGGAGATTAGCAGTGCCAGCGTGCTCATTAGGAGCTGGGGCTCTGTTGGGAAGAGGGGCCCCTTGGCCAGACCCTCAGCCCATCTCGGTGAATCTGATTTGGGCATCCAGCACTACCTCTGCCCTGTCCCACGTAATGTCATCGAGACGCACCTTCACACACACACCCCCACACACACACACACACACACACACACACACACACACAGACTATCCCAGCACAGAGAAGCAAGTAGCATTTCTGCTTGGGCCTGGTTTCTGTCACAGCAGCACGGACACTGAGGTAGACAGAAATACATTTAAAAAAAATTTTTTTCAAATATCCCTCACAAAACGCTTCAAAGTACGTACCGAACAGACTGGTGATGTACTATTTTAAATGTCATAATTGAGGAAATAATAGTATGTAAATTAAATTAATAGATAAATAATAGGGGGGCGGCATGGTGGTGTGGTGGTTAGCACTGTCGCCTCACAGCAAAGCAGGTTCGATTCTCGGTCTGGGCTGCTCTGTGTGGAGTTTGCATGTTCTCCCTGTGCCTGCGTGGGTTTTCTCCGGGTACTCCGGTTTCCTCCCACAGTCCAAAGACATGCATCCTAGGTTGATTGGTCACTCTGGATTGCCCGTAGGTGTGAGTGTGTGTGTGCGTGTTGGCCATGTGGTGGACTGGCGAACTGCCCATGGTGTACCCTGCCTTCACCCGGAGATGCTGGGATTGGCTCCAGCCCCCCCGTGACCCCGACTAGCGGGAATAAGCGGTACGGATAATGAATGAATGAATAGATAAATAATAGTTCTTTGAAATCAAAATTTAAACTCAGGTTTCTTAAATCAACCATGCTACTTTTGCTGTAAGAGATTCTGTACATTATCACATTTGTAAAATGTAAAAACACTTTTACTTCACAACCCCAGCTAACCAAAATGTCAGTGCAGTGTAAGGCTTTACATTTAGAGATTTGCTTCCATATTTCTTAAATAGACATAACTCAGAACATTAGCATTCATACATCTCTCCTAGCATACTGACTAAATGCTCACTTAAACTCTAACAAGCAGCAAATAGCCCTGGTCTTTCCCCCTGCTCCTAATTAGCGCCACCTCTCCCTGCTCCTCTGCGTTAACACCTCCAGCGTCCGCTTGCCGATTAGCTCATAGCTGCTATCCCACACGCCACTTTACGGTCTGGCTGGTGTGGTGGTGTCCGAGCACCCCCCTCCAACCCCTCTGCCCTCCACAAGCCCCTGTAACAGAGTGCACAGTGAATTTATGGCGTGGTGCAATAGAGGGAGAGCTGGCCGGGGGGGAAGGGTTCATGCTGACCAGGTCAGATAAGCCAAGCTGACCCGTGGCATTTTGTGGGGCACTATAAGTTCCCTTTGCGGGGTTCTTTGAAGTGGCCATGATTTAAGGTTATGAGTGGACTCCTCTGCCCACGCCCCATTGATCTCTTGGCCTATCAGACGCTGCGGTTCTGCCTCGTTTTGTTCGATGGCACCTGAACTGCTCTGGCTGCTCCGTGTGAGGAGTTAGCGGCAGATACCACAGCAACCATCTGGCCTCCCTAATAGGTTGCTGGGGAGTGAAATAGTGAGTGAGAGGGAGAGACACTTTCATACTCTATAGGCAAGAATGTTGCAAGCATTGCTCACACAGCGAGGATGCCACTGACCTCCTCCAGCACTGCAGTGTCTGCATGTCAGTGTGTTTGTGTGTGGCTCTGTATAAATGTGTGTATGTGTGTTTCTGTGTCAGTGTTTGTGTGTGTGTGTGTGTATGTGGCATTTGCCTCAGCTGTTTCTTGCCATACAGAACAATATTTTACCTACAGATCAGAAGAATTGGTTTAATTGAGTAGACTCCTCAGTGACTACACACACACACACACACACAGCGTCATGCTGCTGGCTCAGTCTGCTGGTCTGGGAGTCGGACAGAATAAGTGGCTCGTGTGCGAGTATGAGCAGGCAGTTTCTCCTGCCTCATACACACAGCAGAGCTGCTTTGAAGCTTAACAAGCAGAAGAATTACTGCCCCCAAATGTTGCACAGTTTATTTGGTTTCAGTGCTACAGGAAACAGCTGCCATCTACTGTATGTACACAGCTGAAGGCCTATCAGCCGCACGGAGGAGGCCATCCCAGACAGTTCCCTGCAATTTATGTGTTCTGGCACAGAAGAGCCCAGGCTGGCAGCAGTCTGTCGGAACGCTCCTCTCCAAACATCTTTTTCAAGACATAACGCTATAAATATTCTTTCTGACAACGGACTAGCTCAGGAAGAAAAATGTGAGATCACAGGCTGCCGTAACGTTATGGATGTGTCAGCATTATTGCGTTTGCTGTTCGTTTCTGTGAATGTTAAGATCTCAGTGAGTTCCAGAACTCCTGGTATTGTGACATAATAATGATCCAGATCACCTGTGTGTCACGGTGAGGGAGGCTCCCCCTCCCGGTCACCTACGGTACAGCGGCAGTTGTCCTGTTGTTGTTGCGTTGTGTGCGACCCTCAGGTGGGTGGGGCTTATTAGCTCCCTCACCTGATGGTCGTTTGTCTGTCTATATATGCCTTGTCTTTGTTCCAGTTGACTGCTGGTTATTGTATCCTTAATCTGGGTCAAGTGCACGGGATTTTGGTTTGCGCACGTTATTCATTAAACCCCTCTTTTTCTCTGAGACTTCGCGTGATCGCTTCCTTTTCGTTCGCACCTCCTGCCCGTCACACTGTGAGAATGTCACCTGAGTGTGCTGGTTTCCTAACTAAACCTTTTCATGTAAGAAATACTTGAATGAGATATTTTGACCTTTTAAAATTTTTATATATTACAACTAATTCCTAATATATGAAAACTGACAAAAACCCCACTATTTTCTAGAAGAAATTATAAATACAACTGTGTAAAAATATACATAAAATCTAGGCAGATTAATATTTTCTGTATTTTACTCAAACAATCAAACAATGAAATAAACAACCTTTCCTGTCACTATAAGACTTTATACTTTTGGAAGCATACACACAGCACATTCTGTATAACATGAATGCATACATTACACATTTATATATACGTAATACATGTTTCAGTATTACAAGCATAATAAGATATTTGTGCTTGGCCCTTGAGATTATGATTTGAACTGTTGCGAATCTTTCACACAAATTTTATGGGATGATTTGCACAGAGCTCTTCTCATTTCAACTCACTGTACGTGTAGTTTGGTTAGGACGGCTCCTAGCAAACCGAGCTCAGTGCAGAAGCCTGTTTAGCTCAGTGTTCAGCAGCACCGTGGAACTCCAGCTGCTCTTTGCGCTGTGTTCCTCTCCCTCACCCGTGTCTCACAGGCGGGACCCGTTACTGATGTTCTTCGAGCTTCACTAATTGGTGTGTGATTTATAAGTCCGGGACTGAATTGTCAGTGTTTGCATGTTCCACTCAGATGACCTTATGAGCGGGGGCATGATGTCCTCCGAAGGCCCCCTGACGCAGATCTGGGCTCAGACAATGGAGCCCTGTGCTACAATGGCCCTTACTGGCCTTGATCGCTTTTAAATGCACTTCAGCAGCAAATGCGTCTCTCCATTGGCTGTTGCTAATGGACTAACCTCTCCGAGGGCTTCGCACTGCCTGCCTCAGCCTGTGGCCTGTGCAGATGTGGATGTGGGCAGGTCTGATTCTGGCACCTTTCTGAAGCATTTGACACACATGTAGGCATGTTAGGTTATCGCCCAGGCTTATCCAATGGCGCCTATCGGCTTCGGTGAGCAGGCATTGACGCACTGACCCTAAGTGCATACCACAGTCATGTGCAGTGCCCTCTGGGGCTTTCTGCCAGGCATGGGGCTTTTGTGTTTGTTTTTTGTGTTTTTGCTTTGTCCCCTAGTGCGGGTCTTGACTGTGGCAGTCACTGATCCCTTGTCCTTGTACATCTCTCTTTAGGGACTGTCACCGATTTCTCATCCTGGCTGAAACATGGCAAGGGTCCGAGTGAGACTGCAGCTTAAATGTGAGGAGGTAATTAAGCCATAAGAGGAGCTAATTCCACTCGGACCAGGCCCCTGCTGTTTTGAGTCCTTCTGGAAAATGTGGATTTTCCGATGATGGGCCATTTGAAAGACTCACTCTGGAGCCATGGTGAATTAGAGGCAGGCACTACACAGTCTAAACAAGCAATCTCCTCCATTATCAACAGCCTGACAGGATAATAGAGTACAACTGGTCATGTGACCAGCACCACAATGACAAAAGGCCGACGTCTATCATTCGGGTGTCTGGAAAGGTTGGTGCTCAATTTTAGAAGAAGGAAGCTCAACAAACTAGTTTGCTTTCTCCCCAATATAGATAAAAAACAAGGTACAACAGGAATTGATTAAAATGGAAATTTCAGTAATAGATAAACTATAAGGTTTTAAAATGTTAAGTCAGTTGTACTTGAAATTTTATTTGGAAATTAAAAAAGAAAATAATTTTATGTTCTGGCTGTAGGCTTTCATGTTGCCTTAAAATTTTAAAACCCTCACCAAACCCTTAACCCAAACCATGTTTTCCTCTGAAACCCAGAGACACTGGCATAAACGCAAAGCACTATAAAAACACAGCAACAAAACATAGCAGCAAAAGAGAGAAAAAATGCCATAAAAGTTCAAGAGGTTATAAAGGTAAATGATTTCATCTGCCAGACTTGGGCCAGACTTGGGCCAATGGTGGTGTGATGAGCCGGTCCATTTTCCTCTCGAGGTGGAAACAGCTAGTTAGAGTGCATAATCTCCAGAGACGCCTCTGCTCCCTCCACCTCAACCCCCCCCCCGACCCCGGGCTTTTAAGTGGAACCTTCTGAGCGGCCAGTCAGCCAGGGGATTGCTGGCTAGCGGGCAGCTGGACTTTGTCATGCATGACCAGGGACATTCTTGTTAGTGTAGTGTAACCTTTTCTTCACTAACACAGATAACACTGGCACCCTGGCTGGGCTCTAATCTCCGCACAGTGCCCAGTGTGGGGGAGGGAGGGCCTGCCTGGGTGCATGGTGGGTTGCTGGGCGGGGGAAGTTCTCCAAACAGTGGGCTAGCAGTGGCCGGGTCCCAGGGACCACTGACCTCACCACGGTGGAAAGAGTCAGGGAGATTATTTATAGTTTATCGGCTGGAGACCGTGAGTCTGCAGTGCCGGATGGAGCAGCATGGAGGCGCCCTTCTCTCTCTGACGCTAGAGCCGACTCCACTCGGGACTTGTTTTCACCTATAACGCTCCTGGCATCCACCTACAAGCCTGCTGGCTTGAATAGAACTGGATTGTTGTATGTAGCTCACTGGGGTTTCAATCTCAGGGATTTTTTAAAATTCTTTTAAAAAGTGAGAAAAGCAGATTGAAAAATTAATAATACTGTAACTAAATAATACTTCACCCCTTCACCACTTCATCCCTTCTTCATGCCTACTGGCACTCAGCTTGGGGTGCCCTGATAGGAGAGAAAGAGAGAGTGAGTGAGACAGACAGAAAGGAAGAGACAGAGAGAATGAGAAATAGAAATAGAAAGGGGCAGAGAGAGAGAGCAAGAGAGAAAGCGGGAGAGAGTGCAAGAGGGAGAGAGAGAAAGAGAGAGAGAGAGAGAGAGAGAGAGAGAGCACATATGTAGTCCAGATGCCTGGAAGCAGAAAGAGTTGAGGGGGGTTAGGCCTGGTCAGCGCTGACAGTAACAGGCAGACAGCGGGTGTCAAGCTGTTAGAGGCCTACACCTCATCACCCCACCGGCTAATTGATTTCCAAATGAGCCACAGTATTTCTGCACAGTAATCTTGAAAGGCAGCCATAAAAACGTCCACGGACACAGGGTGTGCTATGCTTTTATCCGACAAAAGGCTTTCGTTCCTTCTCTTTCTGTCTCTCCTCCCTTCTCTCTCTCTCTCTTCTAACCTTGCGGCGTGTGCCCCGATTCTCTTCACAATTCAGTCCCTTTGTCTTCTCTTCCCTAGCATTTTTCCATGCTCTCTCTATTTTTGGTTCAAAGTTGGTACACCTGAGGTTTTCTCACGAAACAACAAGCCAGTGAGATCGAGAATCCAAATCCAAATCGGAACCATATTGACCCTCTCCACAATCTCCTGAACCCAGCCTGGAGTGTGTTTGTGCGTGTGTGTAAGTGCATATTTGTGTATATGTGTGTGTTTGTGTGCGAGTGTGCATATGTGCTCGCATATTACTTATATAGCTATCATTTGGGTTCCAGCTGCAAATGATGTATGGACAAAAGCAATTTCACATATCTTACCTAGAAACCTCTTTTGCCAGAATTTTGACAAACTGGCCCCTTACAAGTGAACGTGTATTGCAGAACAGAAGAGAGGCCAGCTGTCCAACACCAGGTGAGTGCCAGCAAATATGCACCACATCTGCACAACACAACAAAGGTGGAGGAAAGGTAAAAAAAAAAAACAAAACGTGAGTGGTTTTGTCACTTTACAACCTTTCCTACCTTTCTTGGGAAAAAAAGAATACCTGAACTTTCAAAGCATTTCACTTGTTCTCGGAGTGACTCAGACTCCTGCGATGTGTATGTTCCCTGCTACAATGATGTTAGATTAAAACTGAAACTGGCTTCTTGACAGATTTCACCGATGACACCTATCTACCTTCTAAGAATGTAAGATTGTAATTCTAGGAATGTAAGACAGTCTGTTCAAGATATAATGATGTAATGGTATTGTCATATTACGCAAATAATATGCATAATTCCCATGTTGTTATTATTATATGTTTTGTTATATATATTTTTTTTATTCTTTTGCCCAGACAGTCTCTGCTATATATATATGACGTATATCCAAGAGCTGATTTGTCAGTTTCCTGTTTCTCTGCTGAAGACCAAAATTTATCCAATACACTGAATAATTAGGGTCAAACCACCTAGCTCACCTGTGCTGTATCGGAAACGTCCATGCCTGCGCTGACAGTTCCAGGCGTCCTGTGTAGCCGGGCGCTGTTGTGTCAGCGGTTTCGCACGCGGCGGCCTCCTGTTCTCACTGTGAAACGTGTTTGGTCAGAGCAGGCAGAGCGGACCGGGGACTCTGCACCTGGTGGCGCTGAAATGCATCTGCCATGCTGTAAAGACCGCCGCTCTCACCCTGTTAGTGCCACCCACATGTAAACATTTCCATAGTTACCCTGCTCGCTGCCCTATGGATTATTTCTGTATTTATATTGTTATCAAAGCAGTCGTTGTGACAAGAGGGCCTGTATTTGACAGAGACTGCAAACCCGTTCCGCTCGTTTCTCTGGAGTTCTCCACATGCTGTAAATGTAAATGCAAATATAAATGTATTAATATGGTTCATGCAAATGGATCACTCGCTCTCACACACACTCTCACACACAGCCTCTCGTACACACGCAGCCTCTCTCACACGTACTCTCACACACAGCCTCTTACACACAGCCTCTCGTACACACGCAGCCTCTCTCACATGTACTCTCACACACAGCCTCTCGTACACACGCAGCCTCTCGTACACACGCAGCCTCTCTCACATGTACTCTCACACACAGCCTCTCGTACACACGCAGCCTCTCGTACACACGCAGCCTCTCTCACACGTACATATACAGTCTCTGCTATATATATATGACGTATGTATGACGTATACTGTCATATATATATAGCAGAGACTCTCACACACAGCCTCTTACACACAGCCTCTCGTACACACGCAGCCTCTCTCACACGTACTCTCACACACACTCTCACACACAGCCTCTCGTACACACGCAGCCTCTCTCACATGTACTCTCACACACAGCCTCTCGTACACACGCAGCCTCTCGTACACACGCAGCCTCTCTCACACGTACATATACAGTCTCTGCTATATATATATGACGTATGTATGACGTATACTGTCATATATATATAGCAGAGACTCTCACACACAGCCTCTTACACACAGCCTCTCGTACACACGCAGCCTCTCTCACACGTACTCTCACACACAGCCTCTCGTACACACGCAGCCTCTCGTACACACGCAGCCTCTCTCACACGTACATATACAGTCTCTGCTATATATATATGACGTATGTATGACGTATACTGTCATATATATATAGCAGAGACTCTCACACACAGCCTCTTACACACAGCCTCTCGTACACACGCAGCCTCTCTCACACGTACTCTCACACACAGCCTCTTACACACAGCCTCTCGTACACACGCAGCCTCTCTCACACATACTCTCATACACAGCCTCTTACTCACATGCAGGAACAGATATAACTTTGAGAGACTTCTTTGATTGACAATCTACTGGGACAAATGTGCTTTTATAAAATGTGTATTGTTAAGAAGCAACATTAATGCTCATCTGTGTAAGAAACAACAGTTGTGTGTTTATGTAGGCATTAGACCTTTAGGTTTGTGCCCACTTGTTTTAAATGAGATTTATCATGATCAAGTGTAAACCCTTTACCGTTAACATACTGCGCAAAGAAACTAAATCACCCCAGTGTTTCATAACAGCTGTTTTAAAGTGATATAAAACTGTTGTTTTCTCCTCCATGGATCACCACCTTATCGTGGTGGAGGGGTTTGCGTGCCCATGTGATCCTAGGAGCTAGGTTGTCGGGGGCAATGCCCCTGGTAGGGTTTCCCATGGCAAATTGGTCCTAGGTGATGGCACAGACAAAGAGTGGTCCAAATAAAAACCCCAATGGAATATGAAAACAGGACCCAGATACCCTTGCCCGGATCAGGGTTACCGGGGCCTCACCCTGGAGCCAGGCCTGGGGGAGGGGCTCCTCGGCGAGCGCCTGGTGGCCGGGTCTCTACCCATGGGGCCCGGCCGGGCACAGCCCGAAGGGATTACATGGGTTCACTCTCCCATGGGCCCACCACCTGTGGGAGAGGTAGTACTAGGGGTTCGGTGCATTGTGGTTTGGGCGGTGGCCGGGCGGGGGCCTTGGCGTACCGACCCTCGGTTACTGAAGCTGGCTCTTGGGACATGGAACGTAACCTCTCTGGGTGGGAAGGAGCCTGAGCTGGTGTGTGAGGCTGAGAGATACCAACTAGATATAGTTGGGCTCACCTCCACACACAGTCTGGGTTCTGGAACCAATCCTCTCGAGAGAGGCTGGACTTTATTCTTTTCTGGAGTTGCCCAGGGTGAAAGGCGGAGGGCTGGAGTGGGCTTACTCATAGCTCCCCGGCTCGCTGCCTGTGTGTTGGGGTTTTCCCAGTGGATAAGAGGGTTGCTTCCCTGCGCCTTAGGGTCGGGGAAAGGGCTCTGACTGTTTTTTGTGCTTATGCACCGAATGGCAGTTGGGAGTACCCGGCCTTCTTGGAGTCCTTGGAGGGGGTACTGGAAGGTGCCCCTTCTGGGGATTCCATTGTTCTGCTGGGGGACTTCAATGCTCACGTGGGCAATGACAGTGGGACCTGGAAGGGTGTGATTGGGAGGAACGGCCTCTCCGATCTGAACCCGAGTGGTGTTCTGTTGTTGGACTTCTGTGCTCGTCACAGTTTGTCAATAACGAACACCATGTTTGAGCACAGAGGTGTCCATAAGTGCACATGGCACCAGGACACCTTAGGTCGCAGTTCGATGATCGATTTTGTAATCGTATCGTCGAACTTACGACCGTGTGTCTTGGACACTCGGGTAAAGAGAGGAGCTGAGCTGTCAACCGATCACCACCTAGTGGTGAGTTGGATCAGATGGCGGGCGAGGATGCCAGACAGACCTGGCAGACCCAAACGTATTGTGAGGGTTTGCTGGGAACGTCTGGCAGAGGAACCTGTCAGAAAGGTCTTTAACTCCCACATCCGACAAAGCTTTGACCGCATCCCGAGGGAGGCCGGAAACATTGAGTCTGAGTGGGCTTGGTTCCGTGCTTCTATTGTCAATGCGGCAGATCGGAGCTGTGGCCGCAAGGTTGTCGGTGCCTGTCGTGGCGGCAATCCCAGAACCCGGTGGTGGACACCTCGGGTAAGGGAGGCCGTCATGCTGAAGAAAGAGTCCTATCGGGCCTGGTTGGCCCTTGGGACTTTGGAGGCAGCAGACAGGTACAGGGGGCCAAGCGGATCGCGGCTTTGACTGTCGCAGAGGCAAAAACTCGGGTGTGGGAAGAGTTTGGTGAGACCATGGAAAGCGACTTTCGATCGGCTCCGAGGAGGTTCTGGCAAACCGTCAGGCAACTCAGGAGGGGAAAGCGTTTCCCGACCAACCCCAGTGAGGCTGGGGATCTGCTGACCTCGACTGGGGATGTCATTAGGCGGTGGAAGGAATACTTCGAGGATCTTCTCAATCCCACCACCAAGTCTTCCATAGAGGAAGCAGAACCAGAGGACTCGGGCGGGGGTTTGCCCATCACTAGGGCTGAGGTGACCAGGGTAGTTGTGAAACTCCTTGGAGCCAAGGCTCCGGGGGTGGATGAGATCCGTCCTGAGTTCCTTAAGGCTCTGGATGTTGTGGGACTGTCTTGGTTGACACGTCTTTGCGTGTACATCGGGGCAGTGCCTCTGGATTGGCAAACCGGGGTGGTGGTTCCCCTTTTTAAGAAAGGGGACCGGAGAGTGTGCTCCAACTATCGGGGGATCACACTTCTCAGCCTCCCCAGTAAGGTCTATGCAGGGGTTCTGGAGAAGAGAGTCCGTTCGATAGTCGAATCTCAGTTACAAGAGGAACAATGTGGATTCCGTCCTGGTCGTGGAACACTGGACCAACTTTTCACCCTTGCGAGGGTCCTAGAGGGTGCATGGGAGTTTGCTCAACCAGTCCACATGTGCTTTGTGGATTTGGAAAAGGCATTCGACTGTGTCCCTCGGGGATTCCTCTGGGGGTGCTCCGGGAGTATAGGGTGCGGGGCCCGTTGCTACGGGCTACCCAGTCCCTGTACAAACGGAGCAGGAGTTTGGTTCGCATGGCCGGCAGTAAGTCAGACTGGTTTCCGGTTGGAGTTGGACTCCGCCAAGGCTGTCCTTTGTCACCGGTTCTGTTCATAACTTTTATGGACAGAATTTCTCGGCGTAGCCAAGTGGCGGAGGGGGTTCGGTTTGGTGGCCTCAGGATTCCACGCCTTCTCTTTGCAGATGATGTGGTCCTGTTGGCATCATCGGGCCGAGACCTACAGCTCTCGCTGGATCAGTTTGCAGCCGAGTGCGAGACGGCTGGGATGAGAGTCAGCACCTCTAAAACTGAGACCATGGTACTCAGTCGGACAAGGGTGGAGTGCCCTCTCTGGGTCGGGAGTGAGTCCTTGCCTCAAGTGGAGGAGTTTAAGTATCTCGGGTTCTTGTTCACGAGTGAGGGAAGGATGGAACGAGAGATTGACAGGCGGATCGGTGCTGCGGCTGCAGTATTGCGGTCGCTGTACCGACCGTTTGGGTGAAGAGAGAGCTGAGCCAAAAGGCAAAGCTCTCAATTTACTGGTCAATCTACATTCCGACTCTTACCTATGGTCACGAGCTTTGGGTAGTGACCGAAAGAATGAGATCGCGAATACAAGCGGCCGAAATGAGTTTTCTTCGCAGGGTGTCTGGGCTCTCCCTTAGAGATAAGGTGCGGAGCACAGTCATCCGGGAGGGGCTCGGAGTAGAGTCGCTGCTCCTCCACGTAGAGGGAGCCAGTTGAGGTGGTTCGGGCATCTGGTTCGGATGCCACCTGGGCGCCTGCTTAGGGAGGCGCTCTGGGCATGTCCAACTGGGAGGAGGCCCGGGGAAGACCCAGGACACGCTGGAGAGATTATATCTCTCGGCTGTCCTGGGAACGCCTTGGTATCCCCCAGAAGAGCTGGAAGAGGTGGCTGGGGAGAGGGAAACCTGGGCCTCTTTGCTTAGGCTACTGCCCCCGCGACCCGGACCCGGATAAGCGGAAGACAATGGATGGATGGATGGATGGATAAAACTGTTTGTCAGGATTAATGACTCTATGCTTGCTCATAAAAAAGGAGTTTGATTTTATTGTTTACAAATAAAGACTGCATTATTATTTACAATTCATTCTTTTCTTATTTTCCAGTAATAAATATTTTTGGCTTTACACACAAACCTGCCACAGCCCTTGTCATTTTGAGCCGCCTGTGTCAGAAAGTCCAGTCTAAACAGTGCATGCTGGGAACTGGTTTGTTTGTGACAGAGTACAGAGTAGCTGCCCGGCCTGGCCAGCATCTCCCTGCTAGGCACGAGGTCTCTGTAAAGCACAAAGGAACAACACATTTAAAGAGAGATGATCAGCGCTGTAAAGCACAGAGGAATAGGTTGCAGTAGTGAATCTTTTAACCCACTGATGGAAGCAGGTGGTCTAGCAGTGTCCTTCACCCTACCACACTCTACATGCAGAGCTTGGAGCAAACCCACCAGCAGCCATGCATCCTCACCTGGTGTAACGGAGGGCTCCGCCCCCGCCCCTGTTTCGGTTTTGTCACTTCGTGTTCACGCCCCTGTTTTCCGTTGTCATGGTTTCCCTTCTGTGTTTCCGGATTTGTGTGATCGTCGTCAGCTGTTCCTTGTTTCTGTCTGAGTATTTATACTTCCTGGTTGTCTCTTGTATTTGTAGGTTAATGTCGCTTGTCACGTTGTTCGATTGTCATGTTAGTTAGCTCTGGTTCCGTGTTCGCGTGTGCTTTGTGTTATGGTTTCATGTTACGTTACTCACCTGGTTTCCCTGTCCGTTTAGTTTATGAGTTCTTGTTCAAGTCGTCTTAGTTCTCGTTGTTAGTTGTGCTCCGTGTATCTGTCAGTAAGTTCGTATGTCTTATAAATTAAACGTATTCTGTTCATGTTCCCCTCACGTCTGTTAAAGTCTCAGTTTAATCTAGGTTGATCCTACATGCTCCTGCGCTTGCGTCACACTCCCTTAGAGTGAACGCGTGACAGAATAACCTACCTTAAAAATGACGCAGCAGGATAAACCCGACACCTTTCGCTTTCTCTCACCCACGGACAATGTGAGGGTCAGTGAATTAGTGGACATCTTCGTACCCTTCCTGGAGAAGGATGAGACAGGTAACCCCAGGGGGCTACCTTCCCTCACACGTTGCCCGGACACATATGAGGGAAAGGATTGTAATGCGGACGGTTACGCTTTTACAATGTAGAACGTAACTCCGCTTCCTGACCGTCCCGCCACTCTCGGCCCCCGCGCTGGTCTTATTTATGCGGTCCTTGCTGGCTGGTAAAGCTCTAGAATGGGCAGACATTATTTTGACTAAAAGGACGGAGATAGCCTGGACCGTGGGCGGCTTTCTCCGCCTGATGCAAGCCAGGTTCGCAGGAGTGACCCCTAAACCTTCCTGGAAATTTTTGGGGGGGAGTAGTGAGGAGGTTACGGTGCAGCCGGCAGCCGGGGAGCCTGCTCACCCGCGTCCTACAGCTGCTGCAGTGCCAGCTAGCGTACCGGAGGTCCAGGAGCGGCCTGCACAAGTGCATGAGGTCCAGGAGCGGCCTGCACAAGTGCATGAGGTCCAGGAGCGGCCTGCACAAGTGCATGAGGTCCAGGAGCGGCCTGCACAAGTGCATGAGGTCCAGGAGCGGCCTGCACAAGTGCATGAGGTCCAGGAGCGGCCTGCACAAGTGCATGAGGTCCAGGAGCGGCCTGCACAAGTGCATGAGGTCCAGGAGCGGCCTGCACAAGTGCATGAGGTCCAGGAGCGGCACAAGTGCATGAGGTCTGCACAAGTGCATGAGGTCCAGGAGCGGCCTGTGAGCGCAACGACGGCCCAGGAGCGGCCTGTGAGCGCAACGACGGCCCAGGAGCGGCCTGTGAGTTCCGCTGAGACCCAGAGGGGGTCTTCCACGTCTTCGGAGACCCAGAGGGGGGTCGTCCACGTCCACTGAGACCCAGAGGGGGTCGTCCACGTCCGCTGAGACCCAGAGGGGGTCGTCCACGTCTGCTGAGACCCAGAGGGGGTCGTCCACGTCTGCTGAGACCCAGAGGGGGTCGTCCCACGTCCCGCTGAGACCCAGAGGGGGTCGTCCACGTCTGCTGAGACCCAGAGGGGGTCGTCCACGCCTGCTGAGACCCAGAGGGGGGTCGTCCACGTCCCGCTGAGACCCAGAGGGGTCGTCCACGTCCACTGAGACCCAGAGGGGGGGTCGTCCACGTCCGCTGAGACCCAGGAGGGGTCTTCCACGTCCGCTGAGACCCAGGAGGGGGTCGTCTACGTTCCTGTTTCCGCGACCGGAGGGGGTCGTCACTAGAACTTCCGTTCCGGAGACCCAGAGGGGTCTTCCACAGTCCCCACGACCCGGAGGGGGTCGTCACCTACAGTTCCTGTCCCGGAAGAGACTACACTACCCCACTGTGGGCCAGGATTAGGACAGTCATGTGGCCCTACTAATGACTTTTCGTGTGTGATTCCCAGGCTGCCTTTTGTCCCTTGTTCTGTCCCTGGTTTTGTATTGGTCCCAGTCACGGTTGTTATGTCTGTACGGGTTTGCATACCTGTCCGTGTGTCAGTGTCTTGTGGCGTGTTTTCAGTCCCAGTCCCTGTGTTCGTTCCTCAATTGATTACCCATTTTGTCCCTGTACATGTTCCCACAGTCCTGTCCCTTCTAGCCTCGGTAGCCAAGCCCTCCAATGTTCCTGTCCCTAACTACGCCCCTGGGAATGCAGCAGTGAATTAGTTCTGGTTTTTTCTATGGTTAGTGCCCCTCATGTTTGTGTGTTTTTTTTTTTTTTGGGTTCTCATGCGTGCCCCGGTGAGGCACGCTTTGGGGGGGGAATACTGTAACGGAGGGCTCCGCCCCCGCCCCTGTTTCGGTTTTGTCACTTCGTGTTCACGCCCCTGTTTTCCGTTGTCCTGGTTTCCCTTCTGTGTTTCGGATTTGTGTGATCGTCGTCAGCTGTTCCTTGTTTCTGTCTGAGTATTTATACTTCCTGGTTGTCTCTTGTATTTGTAGGTTAATGTCGCTTGTCACGTTGTTCGATTGTCATGTTAGTTAGCTCTGGTTCCGTGTTCGCGTGTGCTTTGTGTTATGGTTTCATGTTACGTTACTCACCTGGTTTCCCTGTCCGTTTAGTTTATGAGTTCTTGTTCAAGTCGTCTTAGTTCTCGTTGTTAGTTGTGCTCCGTGTATCTGTCAGTAAGTTCGTATGTCTTATAAATTAAACGTATTCTGTTCATGTTCCCCTCACGTCTGTTAAAGTCTCAGTTTAATCTAGGTTGATCCTACATGCTCCTGCGCTTGCGTCACACTCCCTTAGAGTGAACGCGTGACACCTGGGTTACCAAGCATGGACATCCATATTGTGTGACCATAGTGCAAACAAGCCATGTTTTTGGTCTCATACAGACATTTCTATTTCTCCTAGAATTTATAATCTAGGAGAATCAAAGGAAGTACCCCATCAGTAGATAAATAAGTAGCTTTTCAAAACCATTATTATGGTTTCAGTTAAGAATTTGAAGTAGTCTGTTCCCTCCATTTTCACAATGAAGATGTACATTCATGTGAACTCTTTTATCAAGCAGAGCTGTGAGGCTCCTCTTTATCTGAGCTCCACTGTGCCTATCAACACATTTAGGAACTACAAGTTGAACTTTGACCCTTCATCCCCTCTTTTCAAGAGATATGCTTAATAGCCCCAGCTCCCTCAAACCACAGAAATCCAGACTGTTAAAATGTGCATTCTCTCTCTCTCTCTAAATATCTTTCTCTCTTTCTGTCTCTCTCTGTGTCTCTCTTTCTCTGTCTCTCTTTTTGTCTCCCACTCCCTCCCTCTCTCTCTCTCTTTTCCTATTTTCTTGTTAGAAAAATATGACACATTCTCAGCTTCATTTGTATATTTTTATAACAGCCAAATGAGAAGTCTAAAAGGATGAAAGATAACAAATAAAATTGGTAAAAGAAACATTATGTGATTAATTTAATCATTCACAGACAGACCACATTGAACAAAGTCAAATGGACCAGTAACAAAGACTTCCATGATATGGTATCTGTTTAACGTTATGATTAATCAGTGCATATTCGATATGTAACAACGTTATCGGCCCTTTCCCCTGTCCTGTTCCAAGAACAGCCATATACATGGGCATCAATTACCCATTCCAAAATTCGGTTACATTTCTTCTTACAAAGCCAAAACAAAAGCCAGCGCATGCACAGATCCACAACTGGACTGCAACTAAACTGATTAGCACCAAGGCTTCTGGGTATCTGGTGTGTGTCAGTAGCAAGGCAAGTGTATGTGTGTGTGTGTGTCTGTGTGTGTGTGTGTGTGTGTGTGTCTGTGTGTCTGTGTGCTTGGAAGGCCCAGGGAATCAGGACTGAATATTTGTACTATAACCCCTTGACCACCAGCTTTAAAAAGGTTGACCTGAAACTGAATTAGAGGAAGGCAGACAGAAATATGGAAATAGAGCTGTGGAGATAGAGACAGAAAACGAGAGAGAGGGAGAGAGGGAGGAGAAAGGGAGGAGAAAGGGAGGAGAAAGGGAGAGAAGAGAGAGAGAAAGAGGAGAGAGAGGGAGAGAGAAGAGAGTGAGAAAGGAGAGAAGAGCGAGAGAAAGGAGAGGGAGAGAGAAAGAGAGGAGAGAGAGGGAGAAAGAAAAACAGTGGAGAGAGAGGCAGAGAGGAGAGGGAGTGAGGGAGAGAGGGAGGGAGAAAAGAGAGAGATAGAGAGAAAGAGGAGAAAAGGAGAGAGGGAGAGAGGGATGGAGGAGAGAGAGTCCAGTACTTGCTGATTTGATTTAGCAGGCCCAATCAGTCGGGTAGTTTCTCTGATTTATAACTTCCTGCTCCCTTCTGCTGCCCTCTCACATACTGTATAGTGATGGGGTACATACTGACCAAAACACTACTTAATACACACTGCATGGCACACACACACGCACACACACACACACACACACACACACACACACACACACACACACACACACACACACACACACACACACATGCCACACGCATGCACACACACACCCACACACACACAGCCCTTATCACCAAGTAGTAAGTGCCAGGGTCAGTGGTAACTGTATTTATTTAAACACTCTGCATTTCTCCCCTAGGGTAATTAGGGAAGTCATCAATGGGTCTCTGGTCTCAGTGCTCTTCTGTCCACTGGGAGAGACACGAGTGGGATCCCAGTGTGTGTCACAGACAGCTGATGGCGCACGACAGCATCATTTATTTCTGCGCAGGCCGCGGGCAGGCACATAAAGGGGTCCTTTGAGCGGTGCCACCCGCAGACCGCTGGGGGTGAGCGGAGATGAAAGCTGGCATGCACCTAACCTTTGCCTTTGAGAGAGATGGCTCTCCTAATAGCTTGTGACTAGTGTGGAGTCATGAAGATGCCCACCGCCTTGACTAGCCAGTCGTTTGGACTTTGCCCACACACACACAGTTCCACACAAAAGCCCCTCAGACAATCCAAGACCGCATTGGAAATAGAGAGAGTAACCATGGAGAGAGTCCCACTAGAAATGTGGACTTTGGCATAGTGTGCACTGGGACAGCTGCACTTCTGTTTAAACGCTGCAGCCTCGACCAGGACTGTGGAGAAATGAAGAGATGCTTGAGATTATCAATCTGATCAAAGAGAAGCTCGGCACAGGACCGGGGCACAGGACCGGGACCCGTGGGGGCCAGCGGGGGCCAGCGGACTGCACTCTGTGCCATGTTCAGTGTCTCTTGCTGATGCATGGCACCGTGTAGACGTCACGCAGAAGCATTTCCCACCGGAAACATTTTTAACATTTAATAAGGAATAATAATGTGTCCAATTTTTGTCCATGTGGACAAAACATCATTTCTGCATTGACAGAGTTCAGATGAAATGGATACTAGGAATTTAGTACAAAACTAAGAAAATTAACAAATACATTTTTTAGAATTTTTTTTTACATCCCTTCATTTAAGATAATCTGATTACTTTGTTTAAATTAATCTGCACAGAAAGGAAATCAGAAGTTAAAAAATTATTAAAAAATTAAAACATTTTCATTAGCTGCATGGAAAGTGTGTAATATACAGCATAGCAACATAGCAACTAATGGTGTAGTAATGGTTGTAGATGAAGTGTCTTGTTTTTTTTTGGTGTAGGAGTCTTTGTGTGGTATTTAATGTAGTAATGGTTTACATGGACCAATTGTGTGATTTATGGTGTAGTAATGGCTGTAGTTAGGGTCATTGTGTGGTTTATGGTTAAGTCATGGATGCAGCTGGAGTCTTTGCGGTATATAGTGTAGTAATGGTTGTAGATGTATGGTATACGCAGTGGTGGACAGTAACGAACTGTACTTAAGTACTTTTTTTTTTAAACTTTACTCAAGTATTTCCCTTTTTGTAACTTTTACTTTTACTCCACTACATTTGAAAGTGAAATGTCTTACTTTTTACTCCACTACATTATGCGAAATCTGTCGTTACTTCAGACTTCAAGTGTTCAACAAAGTAACATCAAAACAAAAGAAGCTCAAAGCACATACGCCAGTCAGCGTACAGTTAAACGGCGCTGCAAGCGCACCAATCAGCGTACAGTACAACGGTAATGCAACAGCATACAAGTTAATACCAGTAATACAACAGCATGAAAGAAAATATACTTAAAAATGGATGAATCTACTGATTGTAAGGCGCCACACAATCCATGACCTTATTTGAGCACATTTTTGAAGTAGTCGAGGAAAAAAAGACTCATTCGTTTTCAAGTGCCTTCTCTGCCTACCTCAGTATCATAGGATTTCTTCCACCAAAAATTCCCCATCCAATTTAAGGAAGCATGTAAAGGTAAGATCATTTCATAGGCCTACTGGTCATTTACCTTAATGAGAAATCTTAACAATATCTTGCAGCAAGCCGTTTCTTTGTGTATGTTGAAGTGAGTCCGACATTATCACTGTATACATGGTTAGTTAGCTAGCTAGCTAAGTAGGCTATTGCTAGTACATGGCCGAAAACTACCTTAGCAACGCACTCGGCATGTAGCTAGCTAGCTAGCTAGTTATTTGTTTTACAATAGTTCATCGTGTTTGGAGCTTCCAGCTAAATGCACTGATATTGTGAAATAATAAACATTTGAACATTTGGTAGGTCTTAAATTTGGTAGGTCTTAAAGTTTGTGCTTTTGCCTATACTAAAACTCTAAAGTATTCTGATAACTAATTTATTCTGTATCCTATTTGTATGGTGCAGTAAAACACAGGAAATGTTTATTTTATTCATTCAAGGAGATTTGCAATTGCAAAAAAACCTGCAAAAACTTACTTCATAGCCACTTGGTGCTACCAAATGGAAATTACATGCCTTCTGTGTTTTCTGCTTATGATCATTTTAATAAACAACAAAACTAACACTGTAAACACAGAATTAATAATACTATTATAGAATTAAAAATATTTGCGTACAAAGAATCGAGTCTGTTCACATAAATGAGTTGATTATGCAAGAGTCATGCTATAGAGATAACAGGATATTAGAGCCTTATTAACTGATGGTAAGTTACTACTTAAGTACATTTGAAGGCCAATACTTTTGTACTTTTACTCAAAAAAAGTACAAAGTTACTTGTAATGGAGTAATGTTTTACATTATCTGTTCTTTTACTGAAGTACGTGGTTTGTGTACTTCGTCCACCACTGGGTATACGGTGTTGTAGATGTGTGGTATATGGTGTGGTATATGGTGTAGTAGATGTACTAGATGTAGTAGATGTACTACTATGTATATATATATATATATATATATATATATATATATATATATATATGGTGTTATAGGTGTATGGTAAATGGTGTAGTAATTGTTGTAGATGTAAATGGTGTTGTAGAAGTATTGTATACGGTGTAGTAAATGTATGGTATATGGTGTAGTAGATGTATATATATGGTGTAGTAGATGTATATATATTGTGTAGTAGATGTATGGTATATGGTGTAGAAATGGTTGTAGATATATATTGTACTGTATATGTTGTAGTAGATGTATGGTATACGGTGTTGTGGATGTGTGGTATATGGTGTAGAAGATGTATGGTATATGGTTCACCTGCCTGATCATGTCCTGCTTTGCCCAGAACATGTAATTAAGCGTCATGCCGTGTCAGGAGCAGGGCCTCGGGGTTTGTCCCAGTGAGACACATGGCCGCCCCATCTCTCTGGCCGTGGACAGGCTTGTGCTAGCCATCTGGCACCCTGGCCACTAAAGCCGTCATGTCGGGCAGCGTGACATCAACACTGTGGCCTAAAGCTCTTAATCACATTAGCGAGCAGCACCAGACGCCCGCTCCGCTCTCTAATCAAAGAGCAAGCTTCGACCAATCAGAGGGCAGAGCTGCACCAGCAGATCCAGATCAGACTCAAGCTATCAGGCTGTTCTTATCTCTCATGGTCACGCCTTCTACCTGCACTGACAGCACCTCAGTGGTCCACACTCTAGCACACAACCTGCTGAGTAGCATGTGCCATTACGTTATTATTATACATTTTATTTATACTTTGTTTAATAGCATTCTATGATTGTACAGTAGTTGTATTTCACATATTTGAAACTATGATTACATTGTAATTGTCCAGTGTGCTGTGTTAGCCAATTCTGTTTAGTGATTTAACACATTGTAGTCTATTGCACTTTCCACCAAAAAAAAAATCCTATTATGTATTTATGTAATTATGTATAGGACTGATTCCATAAGACAATATGTATAGTTCTTGCAAGTGCTATTTATAAATGAATTAATACATTCCTTAAATATTTTGGCACATAAATAAAATGTAAAATGTAATATTAAAATGTAATATTAAAAAAAAGTAATACGTTTTTAATTTCAACCAAATGTAAATGAAATAAATTAAATCAAATAAAAAAGTAAGTAAAAATGTATTTTCTAACCTTAACAAAACTCATTTATATTTGAAACTGGGTCTTCTTGGAGCTGAACCAAAAGATCTTCTTGCTTTGAACTAAAACTGTGAAATGAAACTAGATCTTCTTTGAGCTGTATTACAACTGTGGAATGAAGCATTTATGCTGAGTGCTTCTTTCATACATGTCCCTTTGACTGGTGTGATGGGGTGGGGTTGGGTGGCGGGGGGTGGGGGGGTTAAGCGAAGGGCTCTTCCCTGCCATATCTCTGTGGAGATAACAAAGCTCCAGGAGTTCGTCTTCTCGTCTCACGCTCTCTGTCATGGACGCTTCAGTGTGTTGTGAGGAGAACCATGTCTCTGCATTGCAGACTCCTGAAATGAGTGACCGAGCAGAGCTATAAAGTGGTGAAGTGGGTTAGTTGTGGGGAGGGCAGGGGAAGTTGGAGCACTTTTGATGGAGCGTCTGGTTTCCTCCCTCTGCCCTGCTGGAGGCTCAGCACCAGGCTGTGGCACATGAACCCCAGTGCAGAAGGAGAGACACAGCTTCCTGTCACAACTCACACATCTCACACACATCAAACACAGCTCACACACATCACACGGCTTACATACATCACACACAGCTTACACACATCACACACGGCTTACATACATCACACACAGCTTACACACATCTTACACACAGCTTACACACATCTTACACACAGCTCACACACATCTTACACATAACTGACATACATCACACACAGCTCACACACATCTTAGACATAACTCACACATCACACAACTCACACATTATACACAGCTCACACACATTTTACACGTAACTCATACACATAACAGCTCACTCACTTCTAACTGAAAGCTCTCACTCTTCTTATACACAGCTCTAACACATTTCATACACATTTTATACAAACCTCACACATCTCACACACACCTCACACTCATCTCAGACAGCTCACACACATTGTACACACACCTCACACATCTTACACACAGCTCACACACATCTCGATCACATCTCATACAAATCTTACACACAGTTCACACATGTCACACATCTTACACACATCTCAGACACCTTACACACCTCACACACATCGCACATACACCTCACACACAGCTAACTCTCAATGTCCATTTTGGCCCTTCTCTTGTTTGTGATGGAAATGGAGCTGGAAATGCCAAACTGTCCATCAAACACATTAACACATATGCCTACACATATGCACACACACACACAGTCTCAAGTGCAAACACATACACCTGCACATATACACAGCATACTTAAAAAACACATAGAAGCACATTCACACACCCATACATCTACAACATCTACTCATACACACACACAGGTATCCGTACACCTATACATAATGGGCACAAACACAAATGTTTGTGTGTGTGTAGATATGTATTACATATTTAAATAATTTTACTTCTCTGTGTCCCTTTGCATTGCTATCCATAACTCACACATCACGCATTTAAATACCACGCAGACGGGTTTCACTGTTCTCACAAAAGGGTTTCATTTGGGAAACTATCATAGGTAATATTTAATTAAGAACTTTAAGAAATGTCCAAAGAAAACAAAATGGCCCACTTATTGCTTTAAAGAATACTTTAATTACACTTTTGACACTTTTAATTAACCAAGATAATTAACCAAGCCTGTATTTCACACAACAGGTCAAATTCCCAAAGTCTAACCATCATTAACCCTCTGTGCCTGAATCAGGTAAAGGTGTGCTGGCCTGTCAAAAGGCTGGATGGGTTTGATTTCAGCTAATGAGGTGTGAAGTGTAGCACAGTACATGTGTGTGTGTGGCTCAGGCCATAAAACTGAGGTGAGGACCAGCTCGTTTGGGGAGAATTAGTAGTCTGTAGTTCTACTGCCACACTGGCTATGAACAGCACCTCTGTCTTTTGTCTTAGTGAAACAAACTGAACACACATTTATGGATGTTCACACATACTTTCATAGAAGCAATACCAAATAAATCTTGGCCACTGAATGATTCATATTAAACAGTCTGAGTCTGTGCACCCTCTTAAGGTCTTTGGTTTCATTGTTTGATCATTTATGTTTTTGATCATTTATCTCCCTGGAGTGTCTAAGGAGAGTGAAATGCTGCAGCAGAAACTACTTCATAGAGGACTCTGTCTCATGCAGGACTCTGCTTCCTACAGGACTCAGTCTCATGCAGGACTCTGCTTCCTACAGGACTCAGTCTCATGCAGGACTCTGCTTCCTACAGGACTCTGCTTCCTACAGGACTCAGTCTCATGCAGGACTCTGCTTCCTACAGGACTCAGTCTCATGCAGGACTCTGCTTCCTACAGGACTCAGTCTCGTGCAGGACTCTGCTTCCTACAGGACTCTGCTTCCTACAGGACTCAGTCTCATGCAGGACTCTGCTTCCTACAGGACTCTGCTTCCTACAGGACTCTGCTTCCTACAGGACTCAGTCTCATGCAGGACTCTGCTTCCTAGAGGACTCTGCTTCCTACAGCACTCTGCTTCCTACAGGACTGTCTCATGCAGGACTCTGCTTCCTACAGCACTCTGCTTCCTACAGGACTGTCTCATGCAGGACTCTGCTTCCTACAGGACTCTGAGCCATTTTGTTTTTTGGACAGTTTGCTCTTGGTTGTTGGACGGTGCCATTGCCTGTGGCCCCTGCGCATTTTCCCCTGTCTGTCTGTGAGTGCCAGATGCTGAGGCCATTATCCCAGGTTATTACAGAGAACTCCTTTCTCACCAGGACCACATGTCTTCCCCACTAGTCAAGTTCACTATCCGTTTATTCCCTGAGAGGGGCTCCATGTGTTCCTTGGTCTTGAGATTCGGGAGAGAGCAAGTCAGGACAAGCCCGAAGTGATTGTACAACACCAGCACGGATCTAGAGAGGTGTCAAGGTCATTGTCATCTGTGTAGGCAAACCATGCTTTTAACAGCACTTTGACTGAAGCTTGCCTGTTCTCTGACCACACAGGGTACTTCTGGATGTCAGTGAGGTGTTGAGTAGGAGGACTACCATGGGCTATGAAATGGATCTGATACACTTTAATGCTGCAGCTTTCGAGTGTTTTTACAGCTATGTAATCAGTGTGACCAACATCACCACAGCCATTATGACATGGGAAAGTTGCCTTACCACCCAGGTGCTAACACCCTCCACGGACGTTCTGTTTAGCATTGGCTGCTCCCTTGAAGCTTTCAACAGTCCTGTTATTGCTGCACAAAGCGTCGCTAAGACCTCTGGGACATGTAGTTCCCTTTATAGAAACCAGTCGAAGAATGAAACAAGAGGAACATCTTTGTTTAACTGCCCATCCCGATCAATTTGTATTCAACATATGGCCACAGTGTACTCTCCATACATGTTGAATATGCAGGGTTTGCAAGCTTGTCCTTTAGGGCAAACCTGGATGGAAAGCCTTCCCCCCTCTCAGTGGCCTGGTAAACTCAGACCAGCGTCTGTTTTCTCTCAGGCTGTGCCAGCAGTAACCCGAAGGGACGGGGAGGCCCGTGATTGGCCAGGCACCCTGTGGCTCCGGGAACCTCCGGTCTCTCTATCACCCCCAGCAACCTGGAGGAAGAGTCTGGGGCAAGGCCGAGGTTGTGGAGGGCGCTGATCTGGGCGGGCGGAGATTAGAGAGGCTGACTCAGAGTGTTCTCGTTCTCACCCCTCACGTCCTTCTTCCTCGGCTCTCGCGGCGTCCCCTCTGAGACACGTCCACCCCTCTCATTTCAAAGCGTTCCTTCTCGTCCCTCTCGACCTCTGCTTTTTCCTGTCTCTCCCTCGTCTTCTGTCTTTCCGATGAAATCGCCGGCGCGTTGTCGCAGACTGGTTGTCGTTCCAGAAGACACCTGCATGATAGGCAGATTAAGATACGTCCTACACCATGTCTCCCTGGTTCTGCTTTGATGCTTTTGTCTTCAAGTGAGGACGAGAAAACAAAGACCTCTGCTCTGCTGAGAATGCCTCTAATCCAGTTTGTTTTATCTCCTTCCTGTGTTTCGCTCCAGATTGAAAGTTGACCTGTGTCCCATTCACAATGTAGTGCACAGTAAAAAAGGACCCATGGGATTTACAATCCATGGCTTCCCCCTAAGGGGCTAAGAGTCCCCCCCCCCCCCCCAAAAAAAAAAGCTGAAATGGATTCAGAGCTACTAGCTGGCCTAGCCAGGCTCATAAAAGCATGGACTCTGCCCAGCCTGTTGGTGGTCCATTTCTCTCTCTCTCTCTCTCTCTCTCTCTCTCTTGACCTGACTCCCATTGCATGGCTAAGGGCCTTTTTTTTTGATTGCGTGTTTTTTTCACCATCTCAGACATCAAAAGGGTGCACAAGGCAGGTACAGAGGTTTCCTTTTAACTTCATGCTGCCCTGTGACTACAGCAGCCATAAAACTGAAGCCGTTGAAACAGGAGAATGATTGGTGCTGTAGCCAGTGTGATTGCTGAGAGATTTAGTTCCCTGTCATACAGCAAGTAATCTAATGGTAGAAATTCTTCATCGTATCGGTGCTGATGTTGTTGGACTGAATTAAATTAGGAAGCATACAAGGACCTAATCAATATTTCATGGGATGTGTGCAGATGTTTATAGTGGAGCACAAGTGAGTAATGCATCTCTATTTTGACCCAGTTCATGTTACTTTTATGTAAATGAGACTTAAACTATATGGTAAAGGAAACGAGACCAACAAGTGAATGGTAAAATAATCTCTAGATTATGTTCAGCAGCTGATAGAAACAATGCAGTAGATGGTCTGTGTGCTAACGTGGGGACGAAGTCTGCCAGTGTAGCGTTTTTAACACACCCCTACTGAAGCCTTATTCTGCAGCGTGGGCATAGCATATAGGTTTTCTTGCATGTGTGTTGAGCAGCCCTGCAGTCAAATGTGCTGAGGTTAAGGTGAAGTGTGTAGGGACGTTTCTGTGCAGGGCAAGGAAGCCCTTCCTTAGCTGACTGCTGTGACAACTCAACTGTGGGCCAGTGGCCAATCAGGTCCCGTGTTCAGGCCCAAACGATGCATTGATCCCAGTGCTCAGAGCAGGAACCCGTCAACTCTGATCTCTGCATGCATTGCCCTGGCACAGGGAGAGAAGAGAGAACAGAAAGACATGATCTTTGCTTTGGTCTTAGGAAAGGTCTTCTGGGAAAAACAAGGTAGGTGTTTGGGCAGAGAAGAATAGACTAAAAGAAAGAAGGATATAGATGAAAAAGATGGTGGGTTTACATGTCTTTTAGGCATTGCTATAGTTCACTCTTTCTGAAAGCAGCCTAGATGAATGGATGAATGAATGACAATGAATAAATGGATGAATGGGTGATGATGAATGAATGAATGAATGAATGGATGATGATCGATGACAGTGAATGAATGGCAAGATATCCAAGATATCCTCAGATGAAGTTGTAATTTACTTGTCTATTGTTTTTATGTTTCAGAATTTCTTACAATTTAAGTTTTGGGTTTTGTTGCTGTTTCTTTGTTTTTTCTTTTCTTTCTTTTTTTTTGGTTCCGCCTATATTAACATTTTAAGATAACCCGAGAGGCAACTATTGACCACGTTTTTGGGGTTTCTATTGCCACCTAGCGGATCTCTACCCCTGCGCGTAAAGCTGAATTACAGCTGATAGTCACCTATACCCAAACATCACACCCCCAAAAGGAGGACAAACGGAACACACGGATATGGCACTATAACACACAAAATTTAAACCCAGACTATTTAACTACCTAATAGAGCTGACCAAATTGATCTACAAAACTACTACAAATGAATGTTTTACTTATCAACATTGGCACCCACTTGCGGTACTGGCATACTGTACAGAAGGCGTGAAACTCATATTTCCTAATCTTTACTGAAATATAAGGTATTTGCTTTGACATGTATGTGATCCAGTGACAAGCTAGAATATTCAATGGATCAATGGAACGCAACTGCCAGTTCACCCAGAATCCTAAATCCGGACGTATGGCCAACCTAGACCTCTTTCTGCAGGCTATTTAGGCAAAAGGTTAGCATTTTAGTGATAAAAGAACGCATACTTTGGACTCGTCTTTTTAGATGATCTTGTATAATATAATTATTCTATCCAATCCATCATAATAAACCACTTGTGAGTTACTAGAACATTTACATTTTAACGAGTAAGATAATATCAACTTTGCGTCGGTGGATAGCGGCCATTTAAGCAGCGTAAACGTCATTATTCTTTTGAAAATGGACAATAATTAGCGGGCCGCACAGACTCAATGAAATGACTCCTTAATGAAGGAGCGATGCGCTGAGCCCTGGATATTATCAGAGAGAAAAATTAAGTGGAGTTAATGGTGTCGCCTCATTGGCTTCCGATGTACAGACTATGTTATATTTATTTATTGTTTTAGATTAGTTACGGCATGTGCGCTGTCATTCCTACTTCGATTTAGGCTTTTCTCTCATTTTTAGCATTGCTTTAATCAAGCGGAATACACACAACAACAATATGTTCACCTGAATATTAAAACCTAATAAAAGTCTTCTTCTTCTTCTTCTTCGTCACCGTCTTCTTCTTCTTCTTCTTCTTCTTCTTCTTCTTCTTCTAAGGCTGCGGCTGTTATTGGTAATGTAATTATCTGCTTTATACTTATTTTAATAACTAATTAACGTTGAACATATAGGCCAAAATAAACTAATATAAGTATCGTAACCCTGCTGAAGTTTTCAGCAAAAACGATAAGATTGTAGAAATACTAAATGTACTGCAACAAAACAATGTTTCTATCAGAAGTCACCATACGTTGTTTTTATTCTTTTATGATACATTTAATCCAATTTATGTTACCTTACTATGACTTGTGCAATGTAAACGCAAGTGAAAAGCCGTTTGCAAGGCAAATTTGTGGGAAATACTTGGGTTATAAAAAAGTATCACGTTGGCATCGTATTTTTCCCACCAAATGCCATTTGATCTGAAATCAAGTAGATTACAGCTAGACACTGGTCCGACTGTGTTCGTTTCTGCTAATGGAGTGCAGGCAGTTCTAATGCGTCGGAACATAGATCATGCACGTGGTTGCAATGACATTGTCCCCACTGTGGCGATCAATAGGCTATTGAGCAGATGTACTTTATAAAAACCCAGGATTCAAAAGAAACAGCATTGTTAACAGTCGGTTATCACTATTATATTCTGTACGTTTATTACAGAGACCGAATTGGGTTAGCTGTGCTTTTCTTTGGTAAAGTTTTGTCCTGTATGCTAGACTGAATAACGGGTTGAGCTCAAATGATATGTAGTTACAGTATTTCTGACATAGAAAAAATAACATTTCCCATCAGTGTGTATTATGGTTGGTGAATGAGTAACCTATCATTGTCCCTGTCTGAAAAAGAAATTGAACTAATATTAACGTAATATGGGCCTAAATGTGATATTCATGTCGCGTTCTTGACCGCAGATTTTAAATGACCTCACAGTCCGTCATAGACAAAGGCACAGAGCACCCCGTTATTTACGCTGTTCCTCACAGTCTCAGAAACCACAAAGGTAACGTTTATAAAGCAGCACGTGAGACTACAGCAGAACCTGTTCTTTTTCATTTGGTTACACGTTTGGGCTATGAAATAAGGACTTTTATCTTGAGCCAACGACGACAAGAGTGATAGATAAACACTCGGGGGTCCTTCACTTCAAAAATGGGCTGAGCACAGACGCTTGAGGTTCACGTTGGATGACAGGAACCCTTGATGACTTTTAACTATATAAGTGTGTATACACACACACATGCACACACACACACACACACACACACACACACACACACATATATATATATATATATATATATATATATATATATATATATATATATGTATAATTAAAATAATTTATAATTGAGAAGGGGAGCTTTCTAATTATCGAGTATGGAGTGCTTGTAGATGACGAATTTTCCATCTAAATAATTTACAGTACTTAAAAACGATAATATTTGGTTTGGATTTCAAGATTACAGCAATTACGATCAAAAATGAATTAAGAGATTTAATTTGTTTCTTATTCATCTGAAAGCTGTGTGTGTTTTATTAAATTAAGCGCTCATTTCAACACTTTACCGACTTGCACTTTTTTAACAATGTAATAATGTGTGAAAATAAGGGGGGGTCTAAGTCCATTATAAGAGAACAAATCACTGCTCGCCTTTCTCAGATAAGGGAAAATCGCTTCGTAATGACATAATTAATCATGGTCCTTTTATGTATTTTAAGAGAAAGTCTCCTCTCTGTCACCTGCCCAAACAACTACAAAATCAGCCCCGACATTCTGTCTATAAATGCCATGACAAACATAATCTTATATAACTGCAAAACCTATAAAGGTTTTTGTTTTAAAAATCATGGTGGTTTTTCCTACTGGTACTTACTGGAAACAAAATGATTAATAGTGTAACAGTCCTATAAACATATACGTTAAATACGTTAAATATAAAACATTTCATTTTTTATAGTCCTAAGGAGAAAAAAGGAGTTAAAAAAGGGATCTGCACAGAAGTTTAAAAAATTACAACTGCACAGAAGTGGTATAATGCTGAGGCGCGTGCCAGTCAGGCAAGCGCTGGGCGAAAGTAGGAGAGGACGAAGTCGATTGTGCGTTTCTCACGCCGCGCTTCAGTCAGAGATCAAATAGCTTGACACTGACTCCGTGTGCGTTGCTTAAGAGCTAGACTCTGACTGAGGCGCTGGCAACAGACCGGGGGACTGTTATGACCTGGTAATTATGTCCCTTGGACAGATGCATTGTCCAGGCTCAGCGCTGGAGCCACTGGATATTATTGTAGCCAGAGGGCCGGAGAAATGGAGATCTTCCTCCGCGGAGAGGGCAGACCCCGGCTCCCGCGGCAGAGAGCGCTTGTGCGGCAGGGTTTTCCGAGTTCATCCGCATTGTTGATAAACAGACTCGCCTTTCTAAGATGCGACGTCAGCGTCTTCAAAGGCAGTAAATACCACCACGCCCCGGTTCTGCTTTGGTCTCGCTCGATAGCTGTTGATAGCTTTGCGGGTATTTACCCATTAAAACACACAGGAGGATATTTCATTGTCCCCAAGCAAAGGAAAGGCTATGCGTTATAGGTCCAAAAACAAAAACATTAATCATCCGAAATCTTGACCTTCTTACTTTAGTCTTCCCTTCATTGTGTCTGATACTGGAACGTTTCGTACCATGTATTAATAGTGAATCCATCATGTGAGTTCCCCTTGGAAGCAATGGCTGACATTGGAACCATTTCCTGCAAAAAAAGACTTTCGTAGCTCTTATTGCTTACCAGCTCAAAAAGATACAGAACCTCTGCACTTACATACGCTAGTCGTTTAAAGAGAAACGAGGAGGAGGAGAGAAGAAAATAATAAAATTTGAGAAAACTAGTTGTTTGATCTCAAAATAGTACTCTAAGCCGATGCAGTAAATACTAAAAATAATAATTGGTAATATATAAGTAATAATACTAGATAGAAATAATAATAGATGTACCACATGGAACCTTCATTGGGACTGATTAAACATATCAGCAGTGATTTAGGGCTATCATGCTATTGCGGACCCGAGCACTGTGGATCGAAGACATTGTGTTTAGACAACAGCACGTTCGAGCGTTGTCTGCAAATACTCATAACCCCTATTAGTAACCTAGTAATGAGGTCAAAAGGGCACCCTTTTAGGGTTTAGGGAAGTCCTGTTAATAGACGTCCTGACACCCCAAAAGGGTGTAGAGTTAGCTGAAAATCTTCCTAGCTGCTGGACTATTTTTAAAGAAAAACGTTTGTTACTTTTTCATTAGAAGATGGTGATGTTCGAGAAGACAATTTTGTAACTGTTCTTTCTAGTAATTCATTACACATACACTAACTTGCAAGTGTCAGGTTCCATGGCAAGCAAAGGGAATTATGAACTGTCCAAAGAGATTCAGTATTGTATACGCATTCGGCGTCTTTCCACCGCTCACATCACAAACAGCCTTTTCGCCTCGCGCACGCGGTGCTGTAAGCTCGCCCGAGAAAACCAGTAAAGGGAAATAGGCCGCAGAGTTGTCTGCATGTATATTTTGGCTCACGAGTGCGCTCCCATATTACGCCTCTTCATCGCTTCTCGGTATACTGACATAAGAGACTGTGAATGGAATGTGATATACAAACTCACTGTTACGGCCGTCATGTAGACCGCACAGAGCAGTAGTCGCGGGAATATTGCTCTTTTGAAGAGTGACCTGAAATAATGACTTTCCTCCACACATGCGCAGTAGGGATAGGTAAGGAATCGGGACTGGGTGCGTTAGATGCCCCTCATCTGGTCTTCCCCAGACAGGTTCCCACAGCTGGCACACACCTGGCTCGAACTGTGAGATACACAGAGGACACGTATAGAGCAGGCCATTCATAACGCAGACATCTATCTGCTTGCGGTCTTTCAGGGGGCTAACCTGGCTGAGGAAGCACGCGCACACTGTTGTTTAAGGAGTGACCCCGTGATGTGTGCTCGTAAATAACTGAACCTTTGATTTTCATCTGCTTTTCCGCATCCTCTTCTTTGATTCGACATTTCCCCAGAGACATATTTCTACCGAATAAGACACGGTCAATTTGTACCTTAAAAGCAGAAAAGTAGTGCGCCTGGCAACCTGAACAAAATGTTTCATTCTATCTCCAACAGAATAAGTTAAAATATTCTAAACAGATGAAAAAAAGAGTGACCTTGGTTAGCACAACGCCACGCTATTTGTGCCTCAGTAGTCTATTCTGGCCTTCTTCATTTTCCGCGCATTTAAAACTAGCAACAAAAATGAATAAAAAAAATGTTAATAACTAACGAAAAAACTATAAAAAATATTGCGAGTGTAATAGTGACAGTAATGATGATATACAGTTCGACGTATAGTGTTAAGAAAGTCCTTATTATTAGGGTATGTTTTGAAATGCTTTTCTCATATTGATGGCTTTGTCGTCCTATAGACCAGCGTATTGAAAGCAAGTCTGTTTTCGACCTGTGAAATACAGCTACAAGAAATTCCGTTTGTAAGGTGCAGATTTAAAAAAAAACCCTGAAGGATCATATGGTTTACTTAATCCCGTGTTGAATTTGGATAAGATGACTAACGAATGTCTAACTTTTCGAAATATAAATATATTTATTTCATGTTCTAAAAAAGAGTCCCAGACGAGACTGCAGTGAAATTAATTCACTGAACTTTTATAACGATGATGTATCGCTAAGGAAGCGAGGGAACCAAAATAATCATTCACTCGTCGAATTCTTGATTTTTTTTTTCTGGATGGATATTGCACCCTTCAGGCGGTGGTTTTGGGGGGAGCACAGGAAATAATTACACAAACAGGGGCACTCCGGCGCTCTACCCGCAGAGTCTGCGTTATGCCCGGATTATGGAAAAGGACACCTGGAGAGAGAGTCAGCCTAAACAGCCCCGCAGCTAGGGCAGCCTGTCGTCATATAGCCACTTACCAACGCGGATCAGCTTTAACCTGCATTTCAGTTCAGATTTCCGGGCAGCAGAGCCGCGGAATCATAATTTAAATATTAATATTTTCTGAATTTTCTTTTTCTAACATGGTGTTCTGGGACAATGCAGCGCCGATATTCTTTAGTCGCGCGCAAAGACCTGCGCTTATCCAATAAGCATTTGAAATCAAATTTAGTTATTCACAACATTTTGAGACGAAATCCAGTGTATCTTAAATTACGTCACAAAACCTGAACAAAGAACACACACACACACAACGCACGCACACACACACATACAGACACACACACATGCTGCGGCTTTTGGTCTCCATGCAGTCTGCCCCACCCCGTGACATCTACGTCTATTGACATCAAAGGCAGGGCAATATTAAACTTAACCCATTTTCACCATAAACGTTAATATCATTAATAAAGCCTAAACCATAATCAGCAAATGATTTGATTATTAAAGGGATTAAATAGGTCATTGTATGTATCGGGTAGCAACTGCGGTTTCTTTCTTTCTTTCTTTCTTTCTTTCTTTCTTTTCATGCCTGACATTTGAGTACGAGCTGAATTGC
Organism: Brachyhypopomus occidentalis; assembly: GCA_020368025.1. NCBI lineage: Eukaryota > Metazoa > Chordata > Actinopteri > Gymnotiformes > Hypopomidae > Brachyhypopomus > Brachyhypopomus occidentalis. The sequence continues at coordinate 1,081,867 of JAGXOD010000038.1, read as the reverse complement.
GTGAGAAAATAGCTGATGCATCTTTCTTTGGAAATGTACTATTAGACCAAATAAACTACTATAGCACATTAAATAAACAAATAAATACATGTTGATTTTATCGTTTATTTCATGGACTGTTGGTTAGATCCAAATGTAATCAAATCATGGTATTACCTACAATATGCATGGTACTACCTACACTATAGTAGTGTGTGGTAGTGGTATTGCACTAGTATGGTAGTGGTATTGCACTAGTATGGTAGTGGTATGGCACGTGAAGTGTCATTGGGTTTTATTTCACACTTGCTATATACGTCATCTATTCTGAGTGTCATCGAAGCCCATTTGTGCTGTGTGTATAACCATAAATAAGGAAAAGTCAAGGTTGCGCTGTTTCACATTGACCTCAACATAAAAAGTGATAAATATAATGTTGTTATTGCGTTTTATATTGACGATGATGATGATGATGAGAATGAAGATGATAATGATCATATTGACGACGATGAAAAAAGTTCGTAATTTTGTACTCATTGGGTAGACTGTCTGAAATGTTTTGCGGCGGTGTCATGGCAACTAGAGGCGATTTCAGGCGTCAGAGAGGCTCTGTCGGTCAAGCAGTTATTTTGACGAAATGCAGTGATACTGCGCATAAGGGCTTCATCAATCATGCCAAATTATGGCCAAAACTTTGCTTTTAATGCAATGTCACCTCATATAAACAACCTCTAAGCGACAAACCTTTGATAAATACTCACACGGAACAGAAAAATAAGAGGTAGAATTACCCTTTAACCAATAAACTTTTAGAAATTAATATGCATCGATAATATCTGTTATTCTATGGAACTGAATATGAATTTACTCTTTGAACTTTTAATATGGCGTATACATTGAAACATAGCTTATAAGTATACGAAGTTATAATAATATATATCTATAAAATAATATTTAATTTTTTAAAAGGGTGAATGTGATGAACTGAACGGTTACTTAAAAAAGTAAAAAAACTCAGAAGCCAAAAGAATTATTCATAATTTTTAATCAACAGACCTGGCATTTACTCTTTTAATGGGATCATAAAAATCCCTTGTAAAATAAAATGGCATTTGATATTAAAGGAACAATTCTTAATTCAGGCTGCAAAAAAAAAAAAAATCAGAGCCTGGGCAAAAGAAACCCTCGCCAGAAACGCAGGCACGGAGAAGCGGGGTTAATGTGCGCGTTCTGTCGCAAGTTCTCTCGCTTCTTGAGGCTCTATGCCCTTCGCGCGCGGTGTACTGGGGTCCTACGTGCTCTCTGCTCTGTCTCGGTCCGATGCTGTGTCCGATGTCCGATGCTGTCAATGAGAATAATTAATAAAAAAATAAAAATACCTATTACTTTATAGGGATGTTATTTTTTATGAAGTTCAAAATATCACATCTGTAATACTTGCCACTGCAGATTATAAAACATCGAATGATTTATTTGCTTTGATTACATTTTTAATCCCCCAGTGTCATTCTTTCGTATATAATTGCAAGGTCGAGGCCTAAAGGTTCTGCACATACGTAACAGAATCCTGGTATGGAGTTTTACTAAAATGACATGGGCCTAAATATGACAAACCGTCTTCGTTTTCCATAAAAATGCAATATATTGTGAAAAACAGGTTTATTTATTATTACAGAGGTTAGTTACTTTCCTGCTCAGTTTCACGAAGAGTTCGCATTTGCTCTGTCATATCAAAGCGCTGACGTTTTGTAAAACAATAGCAATGACATATGCCAACGTCACCCCAAAAGCCTTTAGAATAAATTATAAAGTAAATAACGTGTTGCGGGGCAAAGGACAGCTCACGTTACCGCTGCTCCATCACACCGTTAGTTTCTTTCAACATTAAGGCTACTAACTCCACTGATTAGTCTGCATAGTAGCATGGCATACAGAAAAGTAAAGAAAAACTTTTCTCCAACATTTAACCTTGTTTAATCGTCGTTGTTGAATACCAAATAAATAATTTCACCTAAAGGGAAAAGCAAGCAAGCATGAAAACAAACAACATAGCACAAAATAGTGCTTCTTCTAATTTCACCAAAATGTCTTTCCTAAAGTAAAATATAGGTAACACTGGTTTACAGAACAATATATAATAATACATATTGAATACATAATATTGTTTGGAGATTTATAAAGATATTGTCAGTGATCTGTAATTCCCATGATCAATACAATCCATTTTCAATCACTGATCAGTAATGTCCATTATCAATATGAGGTATCAATAGCATCAGTGATCAGTAATCAATAATATCAGTGATCAGAATGATCTTTATGATCATTTGGTCTAGGTATTAAGGACACTTGGAACATGGTATTTCATTGTGTTTGTCTCAGCCCATACAACTTACACAGTATGATCATTTTTTAATTTCCTGTACTATTAAGAACATTCCTCCTAATGTGAACATGTGAAGTAGTTTAGCTGTTGATTAAATGCAAGCACATATGATTTTTATTATTTGTCGCAATCTATCCTCTATGGACGTACCCTAAGATGCTAGCGTAACAGATGCGATGGTCTGAATGCTTTTGCAAACATGTCCTGTTTGTCTGCATCTTCCACCTGAGCAGTAAGTGAAGAGGGATTTGGCTTGTAGACACTCGGCAAGTCCTGCAGGAGGTGCAGTGCTTTGACCTTTCAGGAACAGAGTGAGACTGTGAATGGCCTTTAAAAAACACACACTCACCATCACTGATTGACAGCAAAAAGCTTAAACGCTTTTAAAGATTTTATTTTTTTTATACAATCTAGAAGTATTTGTCTCCAGTGTTGCCATTCAGAAACTTGTCTTAATTGTCTTGTGTTCCTGCAAATGTCATAAAATTAAACACTTTGATTAAACATACTAGTTAAATGTTATAAATCTGGGATAACTTTGAAATAAACCCACTGATTCAAGAAACTCAACCACCACTTTTGATGGACTACTAATTTTTTTCTGTCATCCCTCTACTTCCAGAATCATAGGTCTGAAAGCAAATCAAGCCAATTGTAAATGCATAACATGGTCAAAATCATTCTTTTTCCTGAAGAGTTTTGGTTTGGAGATTTTCTCAGAACAGCAGCAGAGCATGTTATAGGGTAAGTGGTTAAACATGAGAGAGAGAGAGAGAGAGATACAGAGAGAGAGACAGAGAGATCTTTTTCACTCTGTAATACAGTGTTACTGATATCTAATGGTACTGGTATGAGAATATAAGGACACGTTGACTAAATGAAAGTCCTGAGACTCAACAACTTCAGTGTTGCAGCACTGGTTTGCAAATGGCTGCATGCTTACCCCATAGTGACCTGGCAAAAAGAGAACTCAGCCTATCAAACAAAGAGGACAAACCCCCCAGCAAATTTTAGCTAAAATATTTAAAAATAAAATTATATGTATATAAATCTCTATACTTAAATATATACATGATGTGCAAATAAAACTATTTATATTCATTTGAACTATATGCAGAGTTTATGCATGTTATCCTTATGATTGAGTGTTTGTCAGTTGACTCACTTCAGCGTCATTATTGGCACTATGGTGGAAATGCAGGCACCCTAAACCCCCAACTAGACTAAAATACACAGCAAGAGTAGAGAGGGGGGAAATACATCCTTCAGATATGCCTTAACCACAAACAAAGATGTTAAAATTAACATATTTGTAACAAAATTATATTATTAACAAAAACGGGAATAAAAAAATCCTTAGGTTAAAGTGCTATTTTGATTGACAAAACAAAACAATGACAAAAAAATCCAACTAACAGTAAAAAAAAAAGTATTATGATGTCATCATCGTCGTCGTCGTACTAAAGGTAGACGCAGAGGAAGACGGTGGGCAGGGGCTAACAGTGAGGAAGGATGAGTCTGTCCACACACATCTACGTTTAGTTACGTAGGCCGGTACCGCCGAGACAGGTGGATACCCAGGTGTGTGAGGATGAGGATCAGCACACGGTGAGCGGGTGGTGGTGTCAGACCTCAGACTAAACAATGATCAAATTAAAGTAGGGCACAGCTTGTATGTACCAGCCAGTTTAAGAAAAAAAAATAGGAAAATAACCTTTGGTTGATCATAGTTTCTGTTGGTTTCTGACACACTTAGGAGGTTTACACAGAAACATAAATGGTTCCAACAATATCCAAGATTTAACACACAACCCCAACCCTTAAATCTCTAAACGTTGCTTATAATCACTCTATGCTACAGTTACTTTATAATAATCCAAATAAGCACAGTAATAATTTGGACTATTTGCTTGACAGTAAGCGGCTTACAGATTTAAGCTAAGACTGTTTCAAATAGTGTTAAATTAGTGTTTCTTCATTGTTATAAGAGCAAAGCTCACTTCCGCCAAAGCACCTTCATTTCCAGGCCTGCACACAGCAGTTTAATAGCTGTTCTGGGATCAGCCAACATTAGGAAGATGGAGGAACCAGCCATGAATCTGCTCCCACACGGACTACTGCTCCATATACACACAGCCAGAAGTTTAACATTCATGTAATAACATGTATTAATACGTTATAATACATTTTACACTTGGACTGGATACGTATTTTTGAAGCCCAACTTGTAGTGCTACAGCAGGTGTACCTGGTGACCTCACACCACAGCACACCTCCCAGTGCTCTTTAGCTACAAGGCTCTGCATGGGGACGCTGTCTGTTGTCCATTATGTGCGTCGCTACGTCTGTCAGTTCGCCTTAGGCTGCTTTGGGCAACCTGTGTTGTGTTGGTGGTGGTTGTTGTTGTTTGTTGTTGTTACCATGGCTGCTTCCAATTGTTGTGTGACACTCCCCTATGCTGCGATGCAGGTCGTAATGGGCACCTCTGTGACTTGGAGCGATGACCTTCCATCTTCTGATACTTGTTTTAGCCATAGAGCAGAAGGTGTATCAGTGCTGTGACTGAGTTTTACTGATCGACTGCATCTTCTGTACATGGCCTCTGTGTGCGCGTGTGTGTGTGTGTGTGTGTGTCTGTTTGCGGGGGTGGAGAGAGATAGGTTAGGCAGCTACATGGCCAATCAGATAGATGTTGTCATAGAGGTGACCCACAAAGTCCTCGCTGATGTTCTGGGCAGCCCTGCGGGTGTTCCGGATGAACTCTCTCTTGGACATCTTGTTCTTCACATGCGGACTGCTGAGGTCGATGGACAGCAGGATGAGAGAGTAGCACAGAACGTACACTGCATCTGTAACACACACGTGAACACACGCACACACACACATGCACTCAGTTGATTTTCACTATATGCATTTTGCAACAAAACAAGCAACAAAACATTCCTAACAAAACATTCCTGAATGTGGTACTTTATTACAAAAGAATAAACAAGAAAGCTATCAAGTCCCTCCTCCTGCCTCGAGATGAGGCAGCAGGGGGCGCCACTAGCTAGCAGCTCCCTCCACTCACCGGGAGTCAGGCCCACCTCCCGGACCAGCACAGGGTTACAGGCACAGAAGCGGTGGGAGAACTTGGTGATGAGCGTCTCCAGGTACTCGCCCCGCTCCTCCGGGGCATGGATGTGTCTGAAGAAATCCCTTAGTGCATTGGGCAGGAACTGGTTACTGAAGTTGTGTAGTGTGACAAGCTCATCCAGCACATCACGCCTAACCAAAGAGCAGAAATAAAGATCAGCATTCTAGCCTTAAAGCTGTTGGAATTGATTTTTGAAGTTCTTGCTACTTGCTACCCGACTTGAAAAGATTACCCTGGAGTTTACAGAGCCAGTGTCTCTCTGAGCGTCTTCTTCACTACACCACCATAGGTACACTCAAGTCTTCAAGCACTGGGCTCCTTACCATGCGCAGGTTTAGAGTGTCCATCACAGTGGGGCAGGTTGATCAGTGACTTGGCACCTAAACTGACACCCTAGCTCATACACTCTGCAACTCTCTACCTCAGACACTCCGGAACTCCCTACCCCAGACACTCCGGAACTCCCTTCCACAGACACTCCGGAACTCCCTTCCACAGACACTCCGGAACTCCCTACCACAGACACTCTGGAACTCCCTACCACAGACACTCTGGAACTCCCTACCACAGACACTCTGGAACTCCCTACCACAGACACTCTGGAACTCCCTACCACAGACACTCTGGAACTCCCTACCACAGACACTCCGGAACTCCCTACCACAGACACTCCGGAACTCCCTACCACAGACACTCCGGAACTCCCTACCACAGACACTCCGGAACTCACTACCACAGACACTTTATAATTGTTCTTCCAGCATTTCTAATTCAAACTCAAAACCTTCCTGCTCATTCAATAGTTTCAGTACTCCCTTTTCTGTTTAATAGGATATTGTGTAATCTGTAAAGCACCACTGGGTTTAAGAAATATATAAGCACAATTATCATCATCATCATTATCAAGACCAACATGGTTGCACAACTGTCACAGTGACAATACACTCATGCTGCAATAAAATGTACAAAGTAAAACTGAAAGTGAGTTTAACAAACCGTTCATCAAGGTAAATCCGGAGCATTTTCCAGTTCAGTGTTCTGGTGTAAAATATGAACTTGGCAATTTCCTTCGGGTGGTCCATCAGAATGCCTTTGGATATGAGGTAAGTGATGCCCTGCAGAAACAGCCCCATGACCAAGGGAAAGAGGGAGAGGAAGAAGGAACAATGAAAAGAAAGGGAGTGAGAAATACACAGAACAAGGCAGAGAGAGAGAGAGAGCAACAGACAAAAAGACAGAGTGAGTGAAAACCCAATGAATGTGTGACACAATCTTTTTCCATGATCTGTCCTTGAAGTGGAATCCAAAAGTATAATGTAATTAAAGACACTGTAAAATAAAACCATTCCTTTATGATTAACTGCTTGCTAGCTAGGCAGCAGTCCTAATCAACATTTTAAAGCAGCACAGAAGAAGTACTGATGCTAATGAGTGAAAGAGGTTAGACCCTCTGTTTACCTCCTGAGGGTTAGCGTTGAATGTCAGACTTCCTTCATCTAGTTGCATGTAAAGCCTCCTGTAGGAGAAGCCAGGGGGAAGCCTTCTGTTGTATATGGAACAGTGACCCCAAGTGGACTTGCATAGCCTGAGGGCACAGAGTAACATCACTGAGACACAAGGCAGTAGAGCCAGAACAGCACAGTGCTGAGAAGAAATACATTGCATTTATTTATACTTTTGCCATCAGTTATTAGACACATTAGCCATGTTGGCTGAAATATTAATAACACAGGATCAGACGTGTGAACTCTCCACTAACCCCTGCCATAGACATTCATCGTTGCCCAGGTCTTGCCACACGCAGGAGGCCAGACACAGGTCGGTGGCGTTCAGGTAGGACAGGATGGTGATGCCCAGCTCGGGAGGCAGCATCTCCAGGTCGATGAAGCCCTGCTCCTCTTTGCCCTTGCGGGCGCGCAGCAGGTGACCCAGGTCGGTGCCAGGTACCTGGCACTGCGGCGTGCGGCGCAAATGCGGGTCAGCCGGCAGATGCCCCCCGGGTCTACGGCGGCGTTCCCGCTGCAGGTAGCACTGCTCGCTGTAGTCGTGCTGCAGCTGTTGGTTCCTTGCTACCCTCCACAAGGTCTGACCCATCTGCACACCTGCACACCCACAGCATCCAGGACTGGTAAACGGGTTACGACCTCCCAAAACAGCATCACAGCGGACACAGGAGGGTCGGCTGCTCCTTTGGCCATTATTAGACACATGACTTATTTTGCTTAATCTACTGTTGATGTTATTTGTTCACGCACACTTGCTACACGCAAGCGAGCGCTCAGGACCACCGGCTCTACACTAACCCATGCAGGGCCCAAACATGGTGCAAAGCTAAACACAGCTGTACTACAAATCGATGAGCAGAGACCAAAACTCAAGCTGTTGAATGTGTTAAGAAAACAGAGAGTAAGAGAGAGATTGGTATAATCATAGGTTTCACAAAATCACCTTTGAGGCTCTACACAAAAAAAAGTCTATTAACGAAGCTCTGTGCCAAAGGAGTCTTGACCATTTGAACGACCTGCACCGGCTGCGTGAGCTGGTTGGTGGGGGGTTGTGTGTGTGTGTGTAGACTGCACAACCCCATCATGAGCCACTACAAGGCTGCAGCTACTGCCATTGAAACAGCCAATGAAACAGAACACTCAGTGAAACACTCCTAATCTGCTGGTGGTTTTTACTGGCCTGAAGCAATTACTTCAGCATTTTACCAGAGCATATGAGCAAATGTCTCCCTCTTTCCCCACAGACAAGGATAAATCGCCCTCCTATTCTGCCTTCTGCCACGGCACTCATATAAAGTGAAACGAGGAGTAATATAGCTGTATAACACAGCTGCATACGTTAATGTTTCCATTACGACCCATCTAAAGACTTCTCTCTTGAGACAGTTCAGCATTACTGTGAAAGCACTGGATCCACCTATTAATGTCAGGGTGGAGCTGCTGTATTGCCTTCTCCTTGCAGGGGTGGGTAGGCCACATGACACATGAGCACAGTTTTATCTTCAGTCTAGTGACACTTACACCCCCCCTCTCTCTAAAGCCAGCTATCTGGAGTCCTTTGAGGGTTTCCCTGTCTGAAATCCAAAGTCTGAGAGCCATTTCTTGACTAATGGCTTTCTGAACTGTCCCTTGCTGGCAGCAACTGTGTTGCTGAGTTGGATCCACCCCTCTGGTGGAATTTCTAAATTTTCATGTATGTGTGTGTATGTACTCATTCAGTTCTGATGCTGTGAAATGCTATTTAACCAGCTCAACAACATTCTCTCAGCTACAAAACAACAAACAAAACAACAAAGAACCCCCCCAAAAAACAAACAGGCTGGTATATTCTAACTGCCTTTTATAAATCATTACAGAAAAAATATTCAGGAAGGCCAAAGAACACAGATGCTTAGAGGCAAGAGAACTCGTAAACTAGTCTCAACAGGTAATAAAATACAACATAACACTGTGTATTGTGAGCTTATTTTACAACTAAAATATTTCTCAAATACCCAATAAAGAGCACTTTTTCATTTTTGTTTATATACATTATACATTAAATCCAATCATTATTTTTACAATCTGAATAATTAAAATTAATATTTCACATATCATTGGTAGCTAGTCAGTATATATTTTTTATTCTATTGTTCATGCTTAACCCAAAAATAAGCATACTTCAGTCTATGCGTGTCAAAGCTGTGTTCAGAGCTCGAACACGAGAATTCCACTCCAACCACTTCACATTGTTTTAGAAAACTGTCCCTATGTTGTGCTGAACTCTCTAGTCGTGGCTTTAAAGCGTCTGGTGCATCCGAACCATAGGCAGGGTTTGAGATACGCTGACTCTACTGCAGATCGACACCATATTGTGTTTACTGTAAATACTGACTCAGCATGATGGAGCTACAACAGTTTCCACGTTATTCAGACGCACTCTACAGCAGTAGACTCCTACGAGCGTAGTTTGCCTTTCTATTAAACTCCACCACAACAACGTACCCCGACGTACCCCGACGCTCATCTAAATACCATCTCACCCATTGGCTGGCTGGCTGCTTTTTTTTAGCGGACTACTTTGTATAAATTTGCATAGTTACTAGCACAGCCGCTCTACAAAGACAGATAATCATTAGATTATGATTTTAACACTATAACATCTATATCTAAAATCACGTTGAGTCATGTAGTTAAAAAGACCGCAATGAGTTTGATGGTAAACACAGACAGCGACATTTTGTTCAGTTGACGGTCTCATAGCAATAGGCAGTAATCATTTGTTACTCATGTTAGATTGACGCACAGGTCCCGCCTTGCTCACAAACAGTTGGTTACACCGCGTATCCAACACATGGATAAGAACTGCTATTGGCTTTTACAACCAACGCTTTAAACACTATTGTCGTTTAATGGAGCAATAGTTCAAAGCAGTACCACCCACCTGTGTTTTTATGGAATAATTCTACCGCCGCCGCGACGAGACAATTGTCTTGGTCTACGACAACTTACTAGGCGAAATATCCCTTACACTTTGCAGTCAAACGAATGACCATTTCCACAGGAATGCCAACTGCAAAGCTCCAAAGACAGCAGCTCAGAGCAGAGAGTGTGTATTATGGAACTGCCCTAGCTTTAATCTCCCGTTTCACTCGTCCGCTTTTACACTCCCCTCCTTCTCCTTCTCGGCACGTTCTGTTGTCCTGTTTGACGTTTCTTGTTTGTGGTGGAAGTGACGCAAATCATTCCGAGTAGATTCATCTTAGAAGTGCGAACAGCACGTTCGCTTTTATATTTTATATCAATATTTTTACAATTAAAATATGTCGGCTAGAATGTGGAAAATTAAAAGAACAATGGATTACTTAAGTGCCACAACAGAATTTTAAAATAATGGATGGTTGATCCTGCATCGCTGTATTTCATTTTATTTTCAGTGAATGTGTCGATGTGTTTGTAGAGCAAATATTGCATAGAAACCAATCACAATAAACGGTCGTTTTACCGGTAAAAACAAAGAAAACGTTACGTTTAATGAAGTTGCTTGATTCCAAATAATTATCTTCTTTGCCTTTCGTCAATGTCGAAAGATAGCGAGAACGATGCTATCGCACTCTCAATTTCAAATGTCAGGAAATGAAATTCTAACAGTTTAGTTATTTATGAAGCTACGTTAGCTACCTAAGGTAAACCACCTCCATTTTGCTAGCTCGCCAGGCTAGGTAGCTAAGTTACATGTCAGTTACATGTGTCGTATCGTTGGCCTACACAGCCAACTAGCGATAGCTAAAATGTGCTTCGCTTTAAAACACGCATCGTATGTATTTTAGCTTTGTACACAGGTATCGGCAATGCCTGATAAATTAGCTTGCGATGTTGGCTTCGCGGATGAAAAAATGCAGATATCCAGTTATGTAACTAAATAGTTATTATAAATATTCAGGTATCGGAGAATCTGAATGAAAGGCAATTTGTGGGGATACTTTATTTTATGTTATAAATTGCTTTTATAACTGACAGGGGATAGAGATGGCAACAGGTGATTTGAAGGGCTGCCTCCGGAAGCTGCAGGCATCACTTCGCTCTTTGAAGTATCCAAGCGATGTTGACTATCAAAGGTAGGAATAAACAGGAGTTGTTTTTTTCCAAATACAAAAGTGTTGCATTAATGGAAACGTAAAGCACATCTGTATGCTGTTAGGTAATGTAAGCTAGCGAGACTCATCAGTTCACGGCGTGTCGTCGGGCGGCCTAGCGCGCGATGTCTTTACTTCAGCTACTTTTTTCAGTACTTTTTTGAACGAAAATATGAAACTCCCCCTTTATCTGTTTAAAATGCTCATATTACCCATTGTGTTATGACAATATATTTACATGACCACCACAACATCTACAGTAAAGCTCCAGTCTTGTACAAATATCGGATATTCTTAAATTAGTATAGGAAGCAATTATTTTATACATCTGTCTCATCAGAACATTGTGTAATTATAGTAGGTAACCTGATAATAACCTTTCGGATTTTTGATGCAGTCTTTAAAGAGGCAAGGAATAAAAATTCCCTCTTTCAAATTGTCTTTCACCTCAAATTAAGAAGTGGCGGGCTACCAAGCGCTCGGGATCTATGTTTGTTGACGTCCTGGGCCTGATTCCACCCGTGCCAACAGGTTGCAATAGCCGTTTAAAAAAAACAAAACAAACAAAAACCTACACTAAGGAAGTGATGGATCATGTAAAACATACTTCCTTCACCCAGCTTCTGTTGGATGATTACAGTTCCCACTTTACAAATCCTGGGATAATTCAAAATTATGTTATAGTACAAGTAGTGCTGAGGCTAGATACATGCCCCCCTTAAAAAAAAGAAAGATGAAACGTTTAAGAATGTTCAGTGATGGAACATCATTGCTCACTCAAATAGAGCTAAGACAAATAACTGTTATATTTCTGTTAATTTTGTGGAACATTTATCATTTTGAAAGTTTTTTTTATTGCACGAACATTTGCTCTCAGATGTTCATTGCCTGCGGCCTTCCCTTGGATCTTCTGGATGTACTCCAGTGTTCTGCACCCTGCTGTCGGCGACCATACTGTACGATGCACAGTTGTGCAGAAGAAGTGCATTCTGGTGTCTTTCCTTCCAATGAGAACCTTGCCAAATGATCCCATGCAAAGCACATGGCACAGCTGGGACTCTATGCTCCATTCAGTCATCAATCCAAGCTGTTCTCAGCAGGAAACCACTCTTTGAGGCATAGTTCTTTCAAATACAATGAGAAGCATAAGTACCATGACAGTGAAGGAAACGTTGTTACATATTAATGTAATTTGATTTATGTAGGAAATGTTGAATATTCATGAAATTTGTATTTCAGATCAGAAGAAGTGTTTTCGGTTGTTTGTTTGAAGTTTCTGCTTGCATGCCCTTTGCATTTGTGTACAGTTAAGGGGCATACAGGGCTGAGGTCAGTGGGGTTATATTATACGGCTGTAATGGTGCATGGTTGAGGCTGTAATATTGGCCCCTTACTGTTGCTTATTTATTCATTTACATACTGCTTCAGGTTCCTCATCTTGTGAAATGCGTCCATAGTTGAGGTGACGTCCTGGATTAAAGTAGGCGACGTCCTGGTTTAATTTTTCCATTTATTCTTTCTGGAAGGCTCCTCGGTTACATGTGCTCTATGTGTTGCTGGATTATAATGTCCTGCACAGTGAGCACCTTGGATTTCTTTGCTGTTGGTGCTGGTGTGAACAAGGTGTGTTCAGTCTCTGCTACAGTCTTCTGTGAAGGGTTACTCTGGAGACAATGACTGTCGATTGTCTGTTATTCTGCAGAGCTTCTGTGTCTTCCTGTGTTCTTCTATGAGTATCCAGTGCACTGCAAACCATTTCCTGCTGGTTTTGCTTTGCACAGTTTTTCTCCGCCATGCCACAACCCCAATGTTGAATTAACACCTAGACACATTACATGAGCTCTAACGGTGTCTTTTCATTTCATGGTCAATCCTCTAGTTTTAGCTTATACCTTTGACCTCAAAACCAGACTTGACAAATTGCAATGGCTACAACCAAATATCCCACACGTTCACACGTTCTTTTATGGGCCCAAATGGAAAATTCAAGCAGTTGCCAACACCTGGCACCTGTTTGTCCTAATACTTTTGCTCGTCGGAATAAGTAGAGAAGAAACACAACACAAGATTATATGTAATAAAAAGAAATATAATACGTTTTACTCCACTGCCCCTGCACACCTTACATTTTTAACATTTTTTATATATAGCCAGCCAGTTCTTTGTTGTTTTTTTTTTTTTTTTTTTTGGCTTGATGCCTAAACATTTTGCGTAGTATAAACAGCCAGTCGGAGCCTGTGTTTCATGTCCTCTGTTTTGGCTTAGCACTGCCGGGAGTGGAGGATTTGTCCGGTGCCCCTACAGTTTAAACACTAGATGTTACAATAAGCAGCTCCGTGGCGGAGCAGCAAAGTCAAAGCCGTACATCAGACGCTCGCAGATGCGGTTTGAAGTGCGATGCATCAAACGTCGTTTCCTCCTGGGGATACATTTGGCTCAAATCCGCAGAGGACGATCCAGAAAGATGACTTAATTTGTCTCCTGCGGGACGAATGGAAGATGACTAACAGATCATTTATGGGTTCTCTCCCCTGTGACCCCGTGCGCATTATGTTTAATAAGCTTGATCAATTTTGTGTTGTTCGTGTGTTTATTCTTTTTCACGCAGGCTGTCTAAAGGGGACCCGTTGTGCTGCTTGCCCATTGTCAGCTATGCCTTCACATGCTTCTCTCCAGCTCTGGCTGAACTCCTGGTGGAGTCCGGCATTGAGCTCACAGGAAAGAACGACCTGAGCTTCACCGAGTCCGTTTATAAGGTGGGGACGTTTTTCTGCATGTCACCTGCATGGAACTCATAACGTTTGTGGTGTAACATCACAATTGTTCAGGTTTCTACTAGTGTAAGAGTGTATTTGACTGTGGGATGACTGCCCTCCCAGTGGAGTCCTCTGGCAAAATCAGTTCAGGATGCATGTCCTTAGAGTCGGTCCACCGAATCTTTCTGCTGGTAATTTTCCGTTTTATTGGAGATCAGCAACAGTTCTCCCTTTTATCAGCAGACATGTTGTCTGTTCTTTTCTCTTATTGTCTGCTTGGATCCTTTATGCTCTTGTCTTTATTGGTTTTCATGCCATGAGGCCCCATGTGTAGCCTGATGATGTCTCAGGAACGTGAATACCAGTGCTCGGTTCCCCACTGCAGGGAGACTCTGATACCCATCACCATATGCTGGAGTATTCAGTTGGGTAAAATGGTTCCAGTTGCTCTCGCAGACTTGCGCAGAAGGGGGAATTCTGCTTAATTTTGGAGATTTCATAAGACTAGGCCAGGTCCAAGACCAGGCCTTATTCTCTGCCTCTGTCATTTGTGTGATTATGGTGTGGGTTTCACTGAATGTGGAACAGCTTTTAAGAATAGCCATCTGTATCTGGATATGCATGTGCATGTCCTTCACGACCATGAGATTCTTTCCCATTTCAATTACATAATTTTTTTTTTCCAGTAGGTTTTCAGAGCATTTTACCCCTCACTTAATATAGCATCTGTTGCTGCTATGAGCTATACTCTCAGAAGCTGACTGGAAACTAGTCTGCTAAGTGGCTGTGTGATTTTAAATGTGCTGTCTGCTGGCTTCATGGCCTTGTCTGTGCGTTGGGAAAATTTTACTGCTGTTTGTGTATTAGGAGGCTGTCCCAGAGATCTGCCCGACAAGGTGTATTCGAGGTCCCCAGAGGTCAGCGTGAAGCTGTGTATACGAGATCCCCAGAGATCTGTACGCTGCTGCTACTCTGTTCCACGTCTTTGAGTAACTGCCGTTCCCAGCCACCACTCCTACATGCCAAAGAGCTGTGTCTCCTGCTTATTCACCCTCCAGGGTGACTTCTCTGTGACTGTAGTTTTCTGGCATATTGTAGTTTTCCAGCGGTTGTAGTTGCCGTGGACAACAGAAAAGAGTGGCATGTCTGGAGAGCAACCGAGGGAGAGATGGCACTTGTTGTGATCGACACTGTATAGAGGACATTCAGCAGTCATGCTGTCACCCCGTCAGCCCATCTCACACCGCTTCCATTTCTCCTCTTGCAGATTGTTTCTGTTAAAAGTCCTTTCCTGTGATTTTCCGATGTTCCCCACATTTTCTCTGGGCCTCTGGTCTGTATATTGACATCTCTCCAAATGAGTTTTTTGAAGAACATCTTGCAAACATATGTAGAAGTGTATTAGAAAAACTTTATACTTTGAGTGCTGTTTTCAGATTCTTTCAAATGGGATCGTCTTCTGAATGTTATTATGATATTATATATCAGTCAAGTGGGACAGTCTACTGTTTGTTAATGCAAAGTAATACAAAACATTAACAATCAGGAACCGTATGGACGTGAATACTATGCTGCGATTATATTGATATATACCGTACATTGCTTTATTTGGATACCTTTCGACTATCCTTTCGTGTCACGTGACAAAGTTAATATGTATTATTTTGCCAAAAAGTATTTAAATAATGAATTATCAAGTGAAGGATGAGATTCATATGCTAGCCGTGCAAAGAAGGAGACTTTTGTGATTTGTTAAAAGGATCTTTCCATATTGCAGCCTTCTGGGATCTCGATATTGTAAAGCAAATTACAGTAGTGACAATGAATAACAAGGTTACAGATGTTGTGTGACTCTAATGGGAATGTGTGTTTGCGTGATCAGGTCCTACGTGATCTCTTCAGCTACAAACCTCTACTCAGCAAGCAGCAGTTCCTGCAGTTTGGCTTTGCCGAGAGAAAGATCAGCCTCCTCTGTGACATTATCAACCTGGTCCTGAACAAGCACAACCAGCTCACCAAAGGCATCAAGGTGTGGGTCTTTGGTTTCAAATGAGCAAATGTGGCCATGTAATTCAGCTGAGAAACCATACGGGCAGCCATGGTCTGGTGGTTAGGGACCATAGTGGAATCGTGGGTTCGATTCCCATGCCCTAGGCAATGCACTTAACCCCAATTGCTCCCCAGGCGCTGGGCTAGGGCTGCTCACTGCTCTCTCTGGGCACGTGTGCACCACAGCCCCCTAGCGATCACTAGTGTGTGTGTGTGTGTGTGTGGGTGTGTCCTTGCATAGATGGGAAAATGCGCAGGACTAATTTTGTTTGGGTTGAAAATCACAACTGATAATATGGCAACTTAAAAAAAATGTGAATCAATGCATTTGCAATCAGTTGTAATGAATAAATTTTAACTTTGCAGCATGTTAGGAACACAAAAAGAAGATTGATGTCCCGCAGTGACTCTAAAACGTCAGAAAGCCCAACTTCACCCCCCACACACAGGACTGCTGCACAGAGACTGATGTCCCGCAGTGACTCTAAAACGTCAGAAAGCCCAACTTCACCCCCCGCACACAGGACTGCTGCACAGAGACTGATGTCCCGCAGTGACTCTAAAACGTCAGAAAGCCCAACTTCACCCCCCACACACAGGACTCATGTAAGTCTATTTGAGATCAGCATGATCCATTATTATCACTGCAAAATCCACTTCAGTAGCAAGATTAATAACATTAATAGACATTTCACACTGTTTGTTTGTAGAATTTGGTTTTCGTTTGTTGTTGTTTGTTGTTAAAGTGGGTCTTCACTGGTTTGTGGTGCTTCGAGCAGGTTGTTCTGAACAGGCCCCTGGTGGAGAGGCACCTGGGCAGCAGTTCACCAGTGAGGACCAGCTTTTCTTCAAGCGCGTCTCCCCAGGAGAAACAGGGAGAGGAAGATGTGGAGGACGGTGGAGAGCCTTCATCAGCGGACAGCCCCCACCTTTCTGCTCACACTGTGAGAGGCTGCCAGACTTTTTTGCGTGTACTCACACATGTGTTCATTCAGGCAGGCATATGCACAAATTCAATCAGCAATGACTCAGTCTCAGTGATTCAGTCAGTCACTCGGTGATTAAGTCACTTTGACTTGTTCATTTGTTCATTCATTTATTCGCTTCCTGCGGGTTCTCCGTGCAGCACCTGATCTCTGTGAACACCGTCAACACACTACATGCTGTCAAACAGCCTGTACTAAAATATATAATCACACACACATACCTGCTTTGACCCATGTGCGGTTCCTTACAGGGGTGTGTGTTGGAGTGCACCCTGCAGGCCGTGGAGAGTGCCCTGCGGGAGTGTGTGTCCAGGATGGTCCAGCTGGACGCCCGACTGCAGGCCGTGGAGAAGAGCATGGCTGGGAAGGTGGTGATGGAGCGCGGTCAGTGGGAGAACCTGGAGAGTCGCGTGCTGCTCCTGGAGACCAGTCTGGCGCTGGCGTCCGCACAGGTACCGCACAGCGTCTCTACGGTGTCCCCGGACCGGGTGCTCACTCACAGCTGGGTCACACAGGCCGTCTCCTGGGAGACTTCCCGCACGCTGTCAATGACTCGGCCCAGGCTATTAAAGACCCATGATTATTCGAGATGTGCGTATTAGATTCAGGACCTCTGGGAGGACGTCTGCCTAGCTGCCTGAGCATAATGTGAGGTAGAAGGTCATTTGGTGTGCTGTACCTTTGACCAGAATTAAAACAGTGACTCAAATAATGGTTCGTGAGATGTGTAGTAACTGCATAAAGGAAAATTATTTAGGGCAATTGAGAAATTGAGCCCTCGTTACAGAGGGCTGGGTTATAGTTAAGGCTGTGATTCAGAGATGAGGGGTGGGTGTCTGATTTCTTTGTCTGTTTGCAGAGTCCCGTAAACGCTGGTGGAGTCATAAGCCTGCCAGCCTCTGGAGAGAAGAGCCACCTCACGGAGGAGACTGCCGATACCTGCTCACCACGGCCACATGAACTCTGTGGGTACTGGGCGTGTTTTCAAGTTTATGGTCCTGTGAGCTGGGACGGTAGTGATTTCTGAAAGGCTTTGTGTCTTGTTTGAAGACGTGTTTGTAGCCGCACCTGACCACGTGTGTTGACTACTTGTATATTGAAACACTTCTGGCAATTAGAAACACCGCAGTCGGGTGAATCTGTGCTTTGCTGCTTCTCAGTAGTTCCGACGTCGGTCAGAGGGTTTGGCAGCAGTCCTGTGCTGGGTGGGTCGGTGTCGGGGGCCGGCAGTGCCGACCGCTCCCCTACAGTTCCCTCCGCATCTCCAGAGGTGCGTTTCCATCCTCCCATCTGTTCATTGGTTTAATCATCCATCCAATAGTGTTAATGTTCTCAAGTTAAGGTCTTCTTAATGTCAGTGGCCCAAATTGACCTGTCGCTGCTTGCTGTGTGTCGTTTGAGTATTCTGACATTCTGAAGTATCACTGAAAGCTCCAAGTCCCCTCCATCCATCCGAACTCTTCCCCCTGTCTGGTTGTAGAACCTCCCAAAGCCTCAGGAACCAGAAGGTTAAACAGAGAGAGGGTGTGAGGAAGAGGAAACCTGTACAAACGGATGTTTTTACTGCTCGTTGTAATTGACATTGATCATATCTCTCCTCCCTTTTTAGGAGACTATTAAAGAAAGACTGGAACGAATAGCCAATATGTAAGTAGAAGTCTGAATGTTATACCTCGGTTTCTGTCTTTGAGTGAAGGAGCAAGCTGAAGGAGAGAGGCAGGGAGATTAAGTTTATATACTTGCATATTTATGTGTGTGTGTGTGTGTGTGTGTGTGTGTGTGTGACTTCTAGGATGAAAGACACATCTCGCCTTTTGAAGACTAGCCGTTAGATTCAGGTGAATCTAAGAGGGAGTTGACCTCCCTAAAGTGCTGTTACTCCTCGAAACCTGTGCTTTTGTAACGGGTCTTTATGGATTTGACAAAAGGTCTGTTTTAGCAAATGTTCTTCAGTGACATTTCCGTTATGATTCCAGCATGATGGCCTCTTTATGAACAAGCTGGTTTTGCTTTGACCTCATGGTGATGCTGATCCTGTCTGTCTTCATGCTTTTCTGTATTTTGGTTAAGATGTACTCTGCTTGAAATGTATGCACTGTCCAGTAGAGGTCACTGTAACCTTGAGCAAAGATTAAGCGTGCTTTTGCTGCCCTCTGTGGTCCGTGTTGTGTTACCACAAGTGTCTTAAATAGAGGCAAAATAATTTTGTACTCACTTTATATGTGTGATTTCCTGAGGTTGTAAATAAAGTAAAACAATGTGAGCAATAACAGTTTGATGCCCTTCTCTGTTTTGCTTTCAGTTTCCTTTTGGTTCTGATGTTTTTTTGGTCCAAAGCATGCAAACAAGGGAGAGACAGAGAGGATAGATTCTGATTAGAGTGACAAGGCTGTTTTATGAAAGATCGGGTCTCTGTTAATAATTGGTGTGTGTGTGTGTGTGTGTGTGTGTGTGTGCGTGTGTGAGCACTTGTGCATTCCACACCCCCTCCACCACCAGCTGAGCATTCAATTATGCCTCCTGGAGAATTCTCCATCATTTTTTATTAAAACCTCCCAGAGTCGACTGTTTTCTTCAGGCATATGTTGGAGGTAATCAGACCCTCGGCATGTTGGAGGTAATCAGACCCTCAGCATGTCTGAGTAAGCAGCTCAGTGCTGCTCTCTCCCTGTAAGACCCCCTTTGCTCAATGTGTGGAATACTAAACACAGCTCTTCAAATTACTGACAAATGGTTTGGTAACATTTGCACAAGGAAGTCAGGAACCAGACTTGCTCTCTTCTGGGAGGTGCATAGGTCTCGAGCTGCACAGGTCGTGTGTGTTTAGATGATTGGCCTGTAGATTACTTGATCTGGAAAACAGATGTAGTTGGCCATAAGTGTTTATTCCCCATAAATAAAGATCAACAGGATTTTATTCAGACTTTTAATGGTCTGTCTGTATTTTGGAAATAGAATGTGCACATTTGTAAATATGTACATGAACCAAGAAATGATTGATTACAATATGCTAACTGACCTCAACTCAAGATCTAATAGTGTATGAAAAGTCATTCTGATTGGATAACTTTAGGAGGCCCCACTAGCCAAACATGATTAAGTGCGATAGCCACAACCTTTCCCATACAGAGCTCAGCTCCTCTGATTTATCAGCTATCAGTGCGTGTAAGAAATGCAATGGAAGTCTTCCATGTACTGCAGTTGAGATCAGATTGTGATCATCTAATTTCTTGGACTCTGTTGCACACCTGTTGTTGGGATAGTCTAGAATGGCGAATTTAGTGCTGGATAAACTTGATCTGGACAAAATCCCTGCTTATCCCAGCAGATGTCTCTATACTGTGTGGTAAAAACGACTTCAGACTCCCCACCCAGCCTTGATGGGGGACTTCATACCCCAGCTGACATCAACCTGGCCCCACCCTAACCCCTACACGCTGACCAATGAGCAGACCTGCTCACAGTATGGCAGGCGAGTCGATTAAAACCCTTGTTAGGTCTTGCCCTTCCGATGGGTTTCCAGGGGTTCTGCCTATGTACACATGTTGCTCTCTGCTGTGAAGTGTGCTAGTAGGTCCAGGAATGAAGAACAAGGGACATGCAGACGGATGTGCGTCAGAAGTGCCTGGTGTATGTGTGTGTGTGTGTTAGATGCAGGGTATGTAAACTACAACTAAGATATGGGCTTTTACTGAAGAATGTAAGGGTTCAAAGAAATGCACCTATAGTTCCCCTGGTGAAGAACATCAACATCCTGAGTTTGGTTCACAGGGAGCACAAATGCCGCCATCACTGATCAGTGTGCACGTCGCTCTGGAGAAGAGCACCTGTGAAGCCTGTTCTGGTGGTAGGATAGACGCAGAGACCCTGCTGGATCATTTAAACTGTCCAGTGGTCACTCAGTTTTTTGCTATTATTATTATTAGTATTATGTATGAGTATCTTGACCTTTCTTTCTGCGGAACGGTCACGGAATCAGATCTTGATGTTTCGAAGATATTTTCAAATGCAATACATTAACATAAATGTGTGTGTCCTTTCTGCAGCGTTGTCTCACTCCCCATGTCTACCTCTTTTCTCACTCAGAGCAGGCTGTCTCACCCACACCACACTCGTATGTAGCATAACATATGATATAATTACGCCAGGGCTCAGTGGTGCCTCCCAGGGGGAACACGGGGTATTAAGTGCCCTATTAGGCTACTCATAATGATTGCAATCATAATCATGTGTGTAAAAAATGGATGAGAAAACAGAGAGATCCTTCAGCTGGTGTGAACGTGTCGTTAGCTGCTGCTGATTAGCCTGGCTCTGGCGCTTCTCAACATCGCTGTGATACGGGGCTCCATTCATCACAGCCCTTCAGAACGGAGGACTGTTCTCTGGAGGGGGGTGGGGGGGCTGAGCAGTAGCTTCACCATCAGACACTGATTTTACTTTCTTAACTCCAGTTTGTCATACACTGATCTTAGCTCATTGCCTCCAGGTGTTGGAATTGATGTGAGATGAGAGCTGGCATTTCAAGCATGCATTTAGAGTGTGTGTGTGTTTGTGCTCACATATGTGTTTGTGAGTGTGCTCATGTGTGTGTGTCTGTGCATGTGTGTGCTCGTGTGCATGTGCTCACGTGTGTGTGTGTCTATGCGTATGTGCATGTGTGTGCTCACGTGTGTGTCTATGTGTGTGTGCTCGTGTGTGTGTGTGTGTGAATATGTGCATGTGTGTGTATTTGCATGTGTGTGCTCACATATATGTGTGTGTGCATGCATGTCTAGTCATGCATGCCAGACCCACTTCTACATTAGGAGGTCATTTTCACCCCTAATTACCCATATCTCATGCAAGCCACTGAACTCCTTTCCTTCCTGATTGGTTGGTCTCTGCCATGCCTGAATGACACCACACTAATTGGACTCATCATTCAAGTTAATGAGGGCCTCTTGGAAAGGCCAGAGGAGTAGTAGAAACTGAAAGGAGCAGAATGATTTGATAGTGATGCTTTTCACCAGAATCACAACACAAACACTTATGCTTTGGCCAGTTATTTACATGGTTGCTTATAGCCAATGCGTGCATGCGGTCAACTCCAAATAACCTCATACTTAAAGCACGTGAATGGTTGCACTGTCCTCAGCACGAACTTTGTTTAAAGAAACATGTAAGTTATGAGCAAGTGATTTTGAATGATGTATGTGCATCTCTTTATTCTTGTGGCCTCCTGGCTACTTGTACACTGCCTCAGAGACCCTTTTTTCAAACCCTTCAAAATTAGCCAACTTCATCTTACTGCATTGTTTTGTTCTGAAGTTAATTTCCTCTTGGTTTCTTGATTGGAAATGTGCACCCCTCCCTCCGCTTATTTTCTTTGCCAATCAAAGCCCGGCGTATTATTACTGGAGTTTGGCCAGGAGCTCAGTGCCTGCCAGTCAGAGTTTTCTCGACCTCACGGGAGTCCCTACAATAACATCTTATCACAGGGAAGGAGAGCATGGGGCTCGGGCCCACTGAGAACTGGACTTATAAAACAAACAGGCGAGATTACGTCGGGCCTGGGGACGGGGGGAGGGGGTTTACCCCCTCCGGCCCACATCACTGCCCATCGACAAAGTGTGCTGTGTTCATCCTCCTTGGTGAGCCTCGGACAGAAAGTTCTGAATTAGTGAGTGTGTGACCACTTTACCGATGTGAGCGCTTTAATAATGAAAGAGTGTTGAAGGGAAGCAGAAGAGTAATGAAAATGTGTGAGAGAGAGAGAAACCAGCAGAATGGCATAAGAGTGTGTGTGTGTGTGTATGTGAGTGAGAAACCAGCAGGATGACACAAGTGTGTGTGTTTATAAATGACCTTCCAACAATGTCTATCTTTTATTTTGCAGCCAGTCGCGATGATCTTGAGTCATCAGATGTTTTCTGTGAAACTGCTGTTATGCACAAGTCCTGTTGTAGGACATATTTTAATATGTATCATTAGCCAACATTAGTGAGTACATTATGTTCAGTGAAACGTGAGTCAATGTCTGACGTGTGAGTTGCGTTTGCTCCTCCAGTTCAAAGTTCATGTTCTAGAACATGTACACACACATACTCGTGTACACACACGTACTCGTGTACACACACGTACTTCACAGTGTACCCACACACTTTACTGGTGATCTGGATTTAATGAATGGATTTCCACCTTATTTGTTTAAAATGACCATCTCATATTTACACAAAGTCAATCCAGTCAACCATCAAAAAAGCAGTAATCAGCTCCTAGATTAGAGCTGTGATTGGTTGAACCTCCATGCCATGCTGGATGTAAAGGTGATGTTCATAAAGGCCAAAGATCATAATATTGTTGTTTATGGGGTTTTTTTTATGTTTGTTTTGATGTTTGGAGCAGATTTCTTGGTCAGATTTTGTTCAGATCAGATTAGTATGCATGTGTTGTAATTAAGAAGCTGTTTTTGGGTCAGTTCTCCATGCCTTCTCTATGTATTTATCATTGGGTGAACATGTCCATTGGTGTGTGGTTAGCTTTCGGTACTTTGCAAATTGCTCAAGTCAGATGGAGCATCTTCACTCAGACTGACACCTGAGCATGTTCCTCATGAGAGGAATGACTCATCCTCATGCGTCCTAGTTAACTGCAAATGACCTTGTTTACATCTTGGTTCTTGATTTGTTGCACAAATCTTGTCTGTCAAGAAGCTTGGTATTACTGATTTAGACCTGGTGTCAAAGTAGTTTTCATTCAAGACGGAGGCGTAATCTTGAAGTCGTTTTGCCACTCCTCCTCCTGTAGGTGGAGGAATTTCCCCCAGATTTAAACTTTTGGCATGATTCACACTTACAACAGTGCAAAACTCATTCAGCTCACATGACAATAAGTGTATCATGGAGTGTGGCGGTTTCTTGCAGCCAAGGGAAACCAATTATGACAGCGGTGTGAGTAAATGATCATTCAGACACGTCATTAAAAACAAACCCCACTAAAAACATCTTGAGTTTGAACAGGATCAACATATAACAATTTCCCATTTCCCATGAATTCAATAATTTCATTCCATTAATACACACATGTCGATTTAATGTGTTATGGACACAATATATTGTGAATTGTATTTTAAATAATGTTAAAACATTGTATAGAGGCTCCACCTATTCCCATAAATGCTCCTTGCTGTAATTTCTTGAACGAAAGTACCATTAGTGAAACCAAAACAAGGAAATGCAAATATTTTTGTTGTGTTTAACTGTTTAGGGGGAGGTTATGTAAGACCACCCCAAGAGCCTTTCTCTTCACTTCCATGCCGAGTTCTTGGAACTCTTGGATAGGTTTAGAACATAGAAAAAGACAGGAAATCTTATGAAGGAAGTCTTTACTAGAATTATTCCTTCCTGAAGGAATTCACATAACCGCAGGAGAGCAATAGGAGGAAGGACACTGACTGTTTTCATTTCTGTTTAACTCTTAGTCCACAGATCTCAATCGCGCCAGATGAGGCACCAGCTCTCCTGCATGGTGGGTTTACGTGTGAGGAACTACACAGACTTCAGAAGATAGCAGCTTAAGTGAAAACAGTGACATATCTTTAAAGCAAGGCATATAATAGTCATTATCAGAGTATACACGTTTTTATCAACTCTTCGTGCAGTGTCCCCTCCCCGAACAGCCCTGGGGCCTCTTTCCCCTCCTCCACATACACACACAAACACACTCACATTCATTTTCTATAAGTAGGTTATAGCTGAAGAATGCGTCAGTTTCCTCCGAGGCAGTAAACCAAAGACTTTTGGCTGAGCTGTTGGCGCCCGACGTCATAGCGTGTTGCGTGTGGCACTTTTTCGCGAGTAAGCGATGACGACGTGACGCTAACGCTTCAAGAGCACGTCACCTCGCCGTGCCCCGGGCCAGGCCAGAGACGGCTCTGAGCCTCCTTGCATTTACATAACCGCCGCCCTCCTGCTTTTTTATTAAGGCTTTCATCCCAAAACGTCCCACCCTGCCTGTTATGTTAGCCTCGTATTACCCGCTTTCACACTGACAGAGGAATGCATTCCACAGCCCTGTGTTCTTCTGTCTGAAGTGTTACAGAGTGGAAACCTGTAGCGCAGGGCTGTCTTGCAGCTGCAGGGCTGTAATCTTCAAACAAGCCCCGCCCCCCACGTCCTGTCCTACCACATACCTGTCAGAACCGGGCCTGGCAAGGCCGCTTTGCCAGCAAATGAACACACGCACACAAAAAAAATATCAGCTTTTGTTGAAGTGCCTCCTTATCTCTTTACAAAAGACCTTTAGCAGCAGCTCTAAGTTGAAAATCATTTTCATAGATGTATAGTGCAGATTACTGACCTTTTTTTTTTTTACAAAGTATTGTTTAGTGAATCTTTGGCATTGTATTTTCAAAATAACATGCCAATGAACTAATATTTGTATACTGGGTGAATGTTTAAACGTTATGCAGATCTAGTCCTGCAGCATATTTACGACTTTTACGTGTACATCACATTCAGTCCAATTATAAGGTCTTTAACTCCAAATAGGCTACATGCGTGTTTAGTGTGGCTGAACATGTAAACAAAGGAGCAGACTAACAAAGATATGGGAACCATGTGTAGGTGTTTATGGGTAGGCGTGTGTGTGAGCGTGTGTGTCTGTTCTTTACAAAGGTTCACCAAGAACCTTAGCAACTGCTTGAAATGTTATAATTTTAACAAATGCACAAGTGTCAGTTGATATTGTAGATTTGAACCCAAGTCACTGAACTAATATTTGTATAAATTAGGCAAGTGGGGCATAAAATGAGAGAGAGAGGGAAAGAGAGAGAATGAAAATGAGAATGAACAAGATCCTGTTTGACCACAGCTCAGACACTCCCGCGCCTTCAGCCTGAAGTCTTCTTCATTGAATCGCCTTCTACGCTTCCATTAGCTGCAGGCAAGCTGCTGTAGGCCGCGTCCACGTCGGGCGCATTCGTGTGCCGTGAAGCCTTGCCTCAGATCCGCCTCTCCAGGAACAGGGTTAGACCCATATATAGACATATTTCTGCCTGCCTGATAGTGACATGGTAGGTTACAGGGCTTAGAGAGTCAGAGAAGATGATGGAGGAAAAGATGGTGTCACCACTGTAGCTCCTAACACTCAAGCATTCCATTCCACTTCCTGCTTCTCTACCTATTTCTCCACATTGCATATTATCGCATATTCAATATTACTTATTCTGACAATATTACTTATTCTTAGTTTATTTCTATGACATAGTACTTACATTCAGCGTATTAATATGACATCAGATTTTTTTGTAGCTTTAAAAGATGATTGTTGCACTGTTATTATCTTACTTGTGCAATGTGCACAGTTTCATTCAAGATTTCATAACTAAACATATAATTAGCTTCCATAGACAAAGAAGGAAGAATCACTCCAGCATTCTCATTTTAAGGTTATAAAAATATTTATTTGAGCAGTTCAGATGGTCCAAACGTTTCTTTTTACTCATTACATAGTTTGATTGAGCTTATACATGATTCTGGGGCTTTAATGAGCTGAACGAGGCCATGTGTGTGTTTGGCACCAGTCAGATGTAAACCAGTGATTCTGAACTGTTCTTTGGCATTGTTAATAGGTGAGCTGATGAAATGATGAAATTACAATTAAAAGATTTTTTCTACTGAGGTAAGAACATATAGCATTAATTAAGGTCAATAAATAAATGAGGACTAACAAAAAAAAGACAATCATCAAAACAGTTTCATACGTTTACATATTTTTATACAAGTGATTATTAAATGGTATTACATCAAAACTAAATAAAACAAACAGTTCTACATTAAAAAGTTGCTAGAAGTAGGCCAGTATATATTTTTCTTTTGTACTGTCTTAAAACCTGGAATGGTGAACATTTGAATCTTAGGAAGACTATCCTCACATCCTTCCTGTGTGCATGCATGAGCAGGAAGCTTCTCACAGAGTAAGGTTCTCAGGTACTTTAGGCATACAAGCTTAACCACAAGCCCAGTGTGGAAATGGAAGAGGCCATTTCTGTTTGGCCATCCTGATTTGCACGATCCCTTTAAGCTGATCTACTCTGTGTGAAGTCTGCTGTCTCTCCTGAAGCCTTGGGAATGTCTCAGTTGGTATAGGACGGTTGGGTTTGTGACTCAGGACACTGTAAAGAAGGGTTTAATCAGACCTTGACTACACTGACCGTCGGTGCTAGCGTTGGGCCGGGAGGAGACTCAGGCAGAGAGAGGCTCGTACGTGTGTGGAAATGGATCCCTTTAGAGCAGGTGATCTTCATCACAGCTCCGTTCAGACTTTCGTCTGTTATAATGCGCATCATGCCCTCGGCGATCAGAGCAGGCCTAAACACACACACACACACACACAACACATTCATCCGCTTAAGACCAACACCTGAGAAAACACAGCATGTAGCACCATTCAATCTCAACTTTTCATCCGTCTTATCAGATTTCAAGTCCTGTCCAGAACTAATGTGGCCCTGTGTACACTTTACAATCAGGAATAAGCCTGGCTTATCTTTACTGGACACACAGTCCAGTTTTGTTGAGGACACACAAACCTGAACTTAGCCAAGCACATTTGTTTAAGCAACAACAGTGTTGCTCTCAGTAACATACAGAATACACTATGCAATATAGACATACAGCATACTGTATGCAACATAGACTTACAGTATTCAGTATGCAATAAAGAAAACAAATTATTAAATGCAAAAAGTTTTGAAATAATTTTGTCACCATCGGGTACACCTGATCTTCTGTCCTACTTTATTGAGTTGTTATTTTTGGTTTCAGAGGACCACAGGGTAGGGTTACTGCACTTCAGTCTGATTCTACCGAAGCTGTGGAGGGATGTCACGCCAGCATCATACACCTATAGCCATATCAGCAACCATAACTCTGTCCCTACAGGCTGGAGCCGTAACCCCAAACAAAGCTGCACCAGCAACAATCAGTTAAATCTCTTGTTCCTGATCTCTGCTTCCACAGGATCAACAGACATCCGTTTTTGCATCAGTGTGGAATAAAAGGTTGTTCTGTCCTGAACGCCCCGCTAGACGGCCTGATCATGTTCTGCAGGACTTAACAGGAGGACTGGGGGGGGGGATTTAGGGAGTCAGGCAGCATCAGCAGAACCAGTCCAGTCCAGTCGAGTCCTGTTCAGTCCAGTCCGGTGGCTCTCAGGTCTGCAGTGTGAGCTTCTATAAGCAACACCCTAAACTGTATTTACAACTTAAATGCTGTCACTATAATCAGTGCTCTCATAAATAGAAAAAGTGTCCTGACTATCCTGGACTCTGTAATAAGCAATATGGTCCAGATGTATTAACCAATCAGGAAATGTTTCTACAAGGAGGTAGTCTTCTGGCCTGCCAAGTATTTTCTGCATGCAAGTAGGGAATTGAAGGCTAGCCCCAGTGTTTGGAGACCAGAGTTTTGTTCTGGATGTAAGGTGTGGGATTGAAAGAAGGGGTGGCCTTCTTTGGTGGCTGAGGAACAGTTGTAACATTGATTTTAACTGTAAAAATAAACCATGAGTTGAATCAGGTGTGGAACAAGCTGTTCTGGTGAAGAGGTGAAGTCCAGGGGTGCTATCTGAAGGAGGAGCTACTTTAGACGAGTGTGTCAGCGATAACAGTGCAGAAATCTGAAAACAGAGGGCCTGCCTGCTAGCATATTCGTTCTTCATGGTGGTGGTGTTGGTGGTGTTGAGTAAAACAATGAAGCACTTTTTGTAAGTCGCTCTGGATAAGGGCGTCTGCTAAATGCCGTAAATGTAAATGTAATGTAAATGTGTTGGTGGTGTAATGTAATTGGGTTTATGATTGGGTATGGTTTGTCTACCTAGAATTCTGATGGTATGGTTCATTAGTGGTTTGTTTACCAAGACTCTTGATGGTATGGTTGAGCAGTGGTTAATCTACCAAGACTCTTGATGGTATGGTTGAGCAGTGGTTAATCTACCAAGACTCTTGATGGTATGTTTGAGCAGTGGTTAATCTGCCAAGACTGATGGTATGGTTGAACAGTGGTTAATCTACCAAAAGTCTTGATGGTATGGTTGAGCAGTGGTTAATCTGCCAAGACTCTGATGGTATGGTTGTCTGCATAGAACTTCCAGCTGCAGAATGTCTACCTCTATCTCGCTCTGCGGTACCACATGTCCACATCAATTCTAAATTCCAGGGATGCAGATGATATTTGACCCATAAGCCCTCATTTGGTCCACCTGGCAATGGACACAGATTACCCATTTGGTGTAGGACACTGTAGGCTCCATGTGACTATGGAAAGGCAAGATTACTTATATAGAACAAATCATGCATGAGGCAAGTCAAAGTTTTTTTTGCGAATAAACATATAAAAGACAATTCATTATAACTGAAACTGAAACGTTTAAAAAAATATAACATTTTTGGTCTTAGGATGCCTATAGAAGGTTATGAATAAAATCTGCAGAGCCCTGTACTAGAAATGCACTTTAAAATAAGACTTTAAAAAGAAACTTTCAAAATAGGTCAATTCCAAGAATGACAACTGCATGCACAGAAAATAACCTTAATGTAGACACAACTGCTCTGGTACATTCACTTAGCCAAGTTACTGTTAAGAGCGGGAAGTCCTTGATCTGCAATGAAACCATGTTTGTAAGAAATATGTTACTGAGAAAAGATGAATAGATGGGTGGCTCTATGATATGTGACTCTACATAACGTAGACTAGAGGAATTTACTGTTATTGGTGCACTTGTTATGCTTTCTCTATTGTTGATCGTCACTGGAATGATAAAGATTTTGGACACACAGGTTCCAGGCATGTTCTTGCAACAGATATGGGTGTGGTCATCACTGTAGCAGCATGGATCTGACAGATAGCAGTAAGTATCTGCAGCAATGTTATTAGGCCTGGGAGAATATGTTGTGCCATCTTCTAGTTGAACAGTTGAGGATGTGTGGCATTTCTGATGATGGTTCCACTGTTGGTATCACAGATGAATTTACTGATTCTGATGCAAACACTCCGTTCTCATCATTGCTGATGAACACTGGAGTGAGTTTTAAGCCACATGTTGTCCAGAATTGTTTTTGCAACAGTTATGGTTGTAGTCATCACCGTAGCAGCAAGGTCCCTGCAGATATTCATAGGATCCTGCACCATTAGAAGCACTGCAGTTATTAGAACTGGGAGTGCATGATCGACCTTCTGCCCTTTGACCAGTGAGGATGGGTGGGGTTTCTCTTGATGGCGTGTTGGGCAAGCGAAGTGGGGCCTGGCCTAGGGCGTGGTGTGGTGGTAGGAAGTGGAGGTGAGGTAGCAGAGTGAGGTAGAGCATGATAGCGACCTGGTTCATGTGGAGAGGGACAGTCGAGCTTCTCCAGGTTCTCTGGATAGTTCAGGTGAAGGGAAACGGGAGTTGGAAAACAAAAATAGTACATAGCACTCATCTGAATCCACCGTCTCCAGCAGCTGATGCTATCTGTCATGGATCCGATCTAGTGTCTGAGGCTCTATCAAGGTTTGTTGGGGTGTTGTGGCTTTGGAGTGATGCTGATGTCCTTGGTTCGTGATTGTTGGAGGTGATAACCCCCCCACATGTGCACACAGTGTGCAAGGGCACATATGAATGAATTCCTGCATTTGTAGGAATGTAATGAAGCAATCAGGTTTGCTATGCAAGTGTCAGAAAATCAATATTACAATAGAAGAAAGAAGCATCTGAAGAGTGAAGTGAGGTCTGACTGGGAGGCCGCGGAGGCGTGTCCTGCAGGCGCAGGTGCAGAGACAGTGTCTCTGAGGACAGACGAAAAGAACCAGGAAGCAGACAAGCGTGTGCAGGGCAGGGTGCTGCACTCAATGCCCTGTGCTGACTGACTCGCTCGCCAGAGAGCTCGTAAAATCGAGATTCTGGGAATGATATGTGTGGAAGGACATGAATGCAACTATTTGTTGTCCTGGCCTGTACGAATGAAATAAAGTTGTAAAAGTCAAGTGTTCTGCGGAGAAAAACAAACGGCTGTCGGTCTTCCTTCCTGGAGTGACGCATATCGGCGCCGACACTTTAAAACCGACCGCTCTTGGGTTTCTGCGGCTGAAGGTACGAGCCCATCCCACACACGAGTGGCTGAGCTGGGCTCCGCAGGCAGACGTCCTTACAGGCCTCCGTGTTTACACCAACACTTGCATGCATGGGAACTCATAATCAGCTGTTGCGTCTGCTGTCTGCATCGTTCATGGTCATGTCACGAATATCAGCGTTTAATTACAGTGGCAGTTGTAGGTGATGCAAGGCCTTTCGTATATGTTCCAGTGACGGTGGAGCTTGTGCGTTATTGCAAATGCCTTGTCATAAATCACCATTAGTACAAGTTGGAACTGAGGTTGTTCAGTTGAGACATAGGTCAGTTATGAGCTGACAGTACACAGGAAGGCAAGGAGCCTGTCTTTCAGGAAGAAACGAACCCCACGCAGAGCTCAACAGCCAGGTGCTTACGTAAGGACTTACTTCAGAACACCGAACTTGTCCATCCTCTGCTTGAACTCATCTTTGAACTTGACGAACTTGCCCATGGTCTCCTCGTGCTCAACGGTGCGGAGCAGCTGGGTGTCCACGAAAGCCGGGCACAAGGTGTTGATCCTCACACCATAGTGTCCCTGCTCGGACGCG
Source organism: Brachyhypopomus occidentalis (assembly GCA_020368025.1). NCBI lineage: Eukaryota > Metazoa > Chordata > Actinopteri > Gymnotiformes > Hypopomidae > Brachyhypopomus > Brachyhypopomus occidentalis. Next base: position 1,050,279 of record JAGXOD010000038.1, on the reverse strand, counting down.
TCCTGCCGAGAGGGAGAAACGAGTCTAAACAAGGTCGGAGCAAATAACATACACACCACAAAGAATGTGTCAACACGCAGACGCAGACGCGTCACAAAGGCGGGGGTGAGGGTGATGTTATCGGTGAGCGGCTGCAGTCACAGATATGCCGCCTCCCTCTCACCTTTAGCATGTGAACTCCATTTGAGGTGAATTCACAGATTTTAGTAAATTAAGCTGTTGTCTTCAATTAAAGCAGGTGGTAGTTTGAAACATCTGAACCCACTAGGAAGACCTGTTTTTATTTAGCAAAACTAATACAAAGTTGTACTGCATTGGTATTTATTATTCAAGAACACACTGTTTAAAACTGAACCATCAATAACATTAATTGTCAGGGTTTTATGAGAGGTCGTTTAGACCTGATCAATTAGGTCTATCAAAAAGTTTGAGCTTCCACACATCGTCATGGCTACATGCATTAACTTAAAAAAGTGCCTCTGTTGGAAAACATTTTCCAGCTGTTTGTAGCTGTCAGAGAAGCTTAGCTTAAGGTTGAATTCTTCTCCTGAGTGCTGAACTGTCTCACTGCCAAAAATCTCTTAATGTGTTCAGCTTGCCACACGGTATGCTGTCTGGCATATAATGTCTGCTCTATAACGTCTGCTGTACAGTGTCTGTATAATGTGTGCTGTATACTGTCTGCTGTATAGTGTCTCTATAATGTATGATGCATAGTGTGCTGTATAGTGTCTGCTGTATAGTGTCTGCTGTGTAATATTTGCAGTATAGTGTCTGTATAATGTCTGCTGTATGCCATCTGTATGTCTGGTGCTGTATGATGTCCGTATGCCTGCTGTTCTGGTGTCTTCTGTGTGGTGTCTGCTGCCTGTTTCAGAGCTACTGGCCAGAGCCGGTGAAGGTGAACTGGTGCACTCACAGCCATGGCTCTGGAGAAGCCGATCACGCCGTGCTTGGTGGCTGTGTACACAGGCTGGTGGGGAGAATGCAGGAACGCTGATGTAGAACAAAAAAGACAAACACAAAGATGAATGACTTCCAGGACACACTACAGGCCTTGGGCTACAACGCCCAAGTGCACAATGCAGGATGCACTGCTTAAATATGACACAAGTTGTGTTTGCCTGTTAAAAGCTACTAAAGAATTTACTGTAGGGTTTTATACAGAGTTTACTACAGTGGTTACTACAGTGTTTACTACATGGGTTACTACAGGGCCTCTTTGGCTTAAGAGAACAGGGTTTTCAGTCTTGCAGAGGCTGCAGTGAAACACCAGCTCTGACTCCCAGCGCCTCCGTCATGGAAAATCCAAACCTGCCAAGTCTGAAGATTTCTGCTCTTCCCTTTAATTCAGCACAAAATCCCTGTTGGCTGCAGTGCTCAAACCAAGTGAACACAATGGGGCTATAGATCATTACCCGAAGCTCTCCGCTTTAGAGCCCAGGACTTTTATGGATACATATAAATGCAATGACCAGTGTTGTTTAGCTTTTCTCCTGTTTCTACGCTAGGCTATAATGAATATTAGCATTATGTTTGATCTACGCTGGGGTTTTTTCTTATCGCTGAACTGTCGTGTGCCAGTTACAAACCTTGAGGTTTTGACATGATAAACAACTTTACAACCTTTTTCTAATCCTGAAATTACCACTGGAGACATGCAAGATCTGTGTTTACAGAGCTCCCTGTGTGCTGTGTGTGAGGGAGCCTAAATCAGATGTTTACGAGACTATGGGGCCTAATCCTCATGCACACAATAGGATCCTGTGTCTTGCTTGTTTCTCTCCTCCAGAGGTGCTCCAGGCTCCGTCTGCTGCAGTGTATGTGTTGATGTCAGGGCTTGAGGTTGTTATAAAGAGTAAACCAAACAATGAGGAAATCCCTCGGGACGTGTGCGGGATGGCGAGCGGGATCGAGCGCAGGGTAAATGTTGGATGGCTTGCGGGGTTGTGTGAATGATGGCATGCAGGATGAGGTGCGGGACTGTGTGTAAGATTGCATGTGGGCCTGTGTATTGGGCACACAAAACTATTGTTCAATACTTATGAGTGGTGCTGTTCTACTTAACACTCCAAATGTGTCAAATGTCAAAATGTGCAGAGAGCAATGTGCATGCATGTGTGTTCGTGTGTGTGTGTGTGTGTGTGTGTGTACACATAAAAGCCTCTATGAAAACCAAAATCCTCCCCCTTCTGCCTACAACCTGATTTCCTCACAGCCTGTGCTAGGGACAGCTCTGTTTCTCTCTCAGACCATTTGAAGGACCTTTCTGCCCGCACCTGTTTGAACTTGCCTGAAGCATGTTTAGAGGGAATTTTTCGCTTCGTCTAGCAAAGTCTTGTTCATCTGCACAGGAGGAAAATCCAAAAGACGTGAAGCTGAGGTTAACACACTGGTGTACTGAGTCGCGGGGCTGTGTTTACAGCCTCTGAAAGATTGTACACAAAAGTCCAAAATGCAGAAGCAGTGCCGTGGGCCTCCAGGAAAAGCCACAAGCCCACATGACAGACAACACTTCTTCTTTTAGTTCAGAATGTAACTTGTAGCACAGAACAACATGGCCAGTAGTTAGGTCAAAACATGCCAAAGAATTCTCATAATGACAAAAGGTTCTTAGTGAATGGATAAAGACAAGAGACAATGGACCTGGACCTGATTTAAGTAAACTGTAGCTACAAGTCTTCAACAATTGCTTCAGTGATGTTTATCTATGGTTTGAGAGGCCAGCAGCTGTCTTATAAAATAAAAAAAATGCAGAAAAACAGCTATGTCCGAATAACAGCTGTGTTTAAATGAAAGGATCCAAAGACCTAGAGGAGCATTTCTGTCAAACTCAGTGTGTAAAAAGACAATCAGCAATATATAAAAGCCATATGTCTCATTTACCGATGACAATTACGATTAAACTTACTATATCAACTACTATTACTACCACCACCACCACACACACACACTTCACATTAACCATTAGTCTGTACTGTATATGTAGGGTATGTTTTTCTGTGGCACAAGAGCATCGGGGTGTAACCTCTCATGTTGCACAGAGACAACAGAAATCCCTGATTTACAACCTCTGCTTGTCAGGTCCTTCAGGGAGCTATAACCTAAAGTTGGGAGGTGTGACTTTAATTCATTCACATTGAATTTGCAGGGCTATTTTCTCGAGGCAACAACCATCGAGGTACAATGTCAGCGCTGCATGTGAGTGAACCTTCCAATGGGGTGGCTAGATCCATAGAGGCCACGCCAGCAACAAACGCGATCACCTTTAAACGACTGAGACCGAAACGACTGAGTTCCAGAACAGAAAATGCTGACACATACCGTTCAAACACTGAAAGTACAGATCACCTGCCTCCACCTGGAAAAAACGAAATTGCCCATCGCGTCCTTTGTGCTCTCCACCTTGCACAGGTATTTGTTTTTGCTTTGTGGAGAAAAAAACAGCAGAGATCGCCCCCCTTCTGAACACGAGGATCACAACGCCCCCTGTGTGTGGGAGTATCAGAGCCTTGGTGTCTGTGCCACAGGCCACTGGGACTGGAACTGTGCTTCACCTGCTGAGGTATCACCAAGCTAAGCCTGCGTCTCAGAGATGGTAAAGCTCGCTAATCTCCAGAACAACAGTCTGACTTAAAGGGTATCACTCTGTCCTGTTCAGCTCTCTTGAAGCAAATCAGCACAGAGTCGAATGACAGGCATAAAGAAAAATCTTCTGTTCAACTGGAAATCTTCGCATATTTGCCCGGATGGCCTGCTGCTAATAGACTTTGGTCTGCTGTTAGCATGGTAGTGTCTGACTATGCTCTCGTGTCAAAACACATCATCTCCGGAGTGTTAAACATGTCTAGAATGGCCACTTGATTTCACAATCAGCACAGTAATAAGTGCACCCTGTTTAAGACTGAATAGTGTATATCAGGCCAAAAAGTGTTTTCTCTTAGCATATCAGTGATGGATTATTGACAAATACATTAGCATATCAGTGATTGATTATTGACAAGTAAGTTTTTTTTGGGGAGGGGGATCTTTTTCATTTTTCTTTCAGAACTGCAGTGGTCACAAATGTTTGTCTTTAATAGCTTTCACTGACAACACTGACAGCAAGCACACAGTCAAATTACTCAAATTACCCATATTATCAGGTGTCGGATGTGATTACAGTGATTACCTGCCATTGATGACACGTTGATGATAACGCCTCCTTCCTTTCCAAACTCTTTACTCATGTGGTCCAGTGCTAAATATGTGCCCTTTATAACAGACGTCTGTAATAGACACAAGTGCTGTTAAACACATGTGCTTTCATGAACTTTAACAATAATTGTACACTGTAACATATCATGGACTGTAAAAATATCATGGACTGTTGAGTCCTGGTCACTGAGGCTCGTAACATATTTCTCCACCTGTCAACACACCAAATCAAACATCCATCTTGTGCTCCAGCTCAGATGGCAAAGTCCAGGCTCGCGTTAACCACACAGGAGCCGCGAGCTTGCATCCACACCTTCCTGTCATTATGCCACATCTTTGCAGGCTTACTTGTACTGTCGCGCAGTCTCACGTGTCCATTTACAGTGTTGTGCACAGTTCCCCAACAGCTACATGATGTTCCATCTCTAACTGTAGAGAGCTCTCTCGTAGAATGCTCTCTCGTAGAGCGTTCTCCCGTAGAGGGCTCTCTCGTATAGCACTCTCTCGTAGAGCACTCTCGTATAGTGCTCTCTCATAGAGTGCTCTCTCATAGAGCACTCTCTTGTAGAGCACTCTCTCATAGAACTCTCTCTCATAGAGCACTCTCTTGTAGAGTCCCCTCTCGTAGAACTCTCTCTCATAGAGCACTCTCTCGTAGAACTCTCTCTCATAGAGCACTCTCTTGTAGAGCACTCTCTCGTAGAACTCTCTCTCATAGAGCACTCTCTTGTAGAGTCCCCTCTCGTCGTCTCTCTCATTAGGCCTCTGTTTGCTCTGCTCTGCGACGCACAGATGCTCCCGCGGCTCCCTGCCTAGCACTACTGCTCTCCGGCATTGGTGAATCTCAGCCATGAAACCTGAGCCAGACTAAGTGCTGAGGAGGGTTTTGGTATGTGACAGTAACTGATTTATAATCTTAAATGCTAAGCTAAGCTTTTGCACCCTGCAGCAGTAAGTGATCCAGGCTGGGCTGTGTAAACAGTGAATCAGGATGAATGCGGTCGGCGCAGAGCTCACAGGGGAGCCGGGGCCCCTCCCAAACATTCGTCCACTAGAGCGGTGCACTTACAAGGTTCACTTCGATGGTCTTCTCCCAATTCTTCTCATTGTTAATTCCAGCATTGTTTATCACAATATCCAGTCTTCCAAATCTTTCAACTGTGCTTTGAAAGGCTTCTGAAACAATCAATCGAAATAAGGCAGAATATTAGAATCGGTTTTAGCTAGTCAGCACTTTGCCCCTCGGAAGCCCCCCCCCCAGTTAAACCCTCAAAGGGGCAGGGCAGTGTCTGATACCCTGCTTCCTTTCCACTGCAGAGAACAGAAGGTGTTCCAGTGTCTGGCTGCAGTTAGCTGACCCCTGGAGGTACCATGTGCACGTACATGCAGCGAAGAACTGCTGCTCACTCTTACTAACAACAGACAAACGACCATGCGTCTGGAGAACAGACGGACAGAGCAAGCGAGAGCTGCAGTCTGATCGTGTGCGCAGACCAGATGAAAGGATCCGCTCTCAGAACGTTCGCCGAACATTCCGAAGCCTCCGCCTCAGGCACAGAGTAACTCCAAAATACGAACCTGAATAATCACACCTTTTTATGATGATCCATTACACAGGTGCTCGGGGGATAAAAAAAGGATAAACAGACTACCTAAGAAATATGTTTAGCCTGTGCCAAACCAGAAAAGGATAAGACATGTTATGATTAGGGTTAGAAAAACACTATAGCGCGCAGCTGGCAAAACAACTAAAGACAGTCCTAGCCTGTACACGCAATGCACGTTGGAACTCTGATCTAAGATCAGTTTTCCCACGTTCATTATAAGCCTAAAACACAAACCGACCCAGAAGCAGCGGTCTCACCCTAAGATTGTTTATGAATATGGCCAAGTGTGCGCTAAATAAGGGTGTCTATTACCTTGCAGTCTTCCTCGGTCTGTCACGTCACACTGGATGAAAATACAGTTGTCTTCACCGTACTGTTGATCTAAATCTTTTTTGCACTTCTCCCCGACGGACTGATTTAGATCTACAAGTGAAACCTGAATAACAGATAAAGTGATCAATGTTGCCTAACACGTAAAGAATTTTGTTCAAATATCTCAGACAGCGTAGACGCCTCTGCTACGCTGCGGGGAAAACTTAAAAAAACAAACAAATGTTTTGCTCTAGTGAGTAGATACACGAAAGGGTTACACAGATAAAAGCTGTTGGTAATCTTCTCAGCTACCAACCTTCGCTTCGTTTTCAAGAAGGGTTTCTGCAACCGCTCTTCCGATTCCTTGCGCTCCACCGGTGACCAGCGCCACTTTACCGCGTAGAGCCATGCTGGACGGCTCATCGGCGGAGCACTGCGCTTTATGTACCATGTCGTTGGGAAGTTTCGGCATCAGGAAGGGGCGTGCAGCTAGGTGCTGTGTAAACTCGGAAAAAAAGCACTATCGGTTTATCTCACCAAGACTGACGTCCTTTACTCTCGAGACTTGACTTCTGCGCACACCCAACGAATGTCTCGCAGATTAAGCAAGGACAACCGCGCCGGCGTATAAAAATTTGCGTGCGATCGTTTAGCGCGTACGAACAAGCACAGCTGGCGAAACTCTTCAATGAAGAGCGATTCGTATGAAGGTGGTCTTGATTCGTAAAAATATTTTTCAGCACTTGTTTTCAGCATGAACTTTATTAGACATGTGACAATTATTTACAGATGTACATGGAAGATAATATTTGCGTTTCGCCTTTTCTGACTGGAATGCGTGGACTGCTAGTTCAAACTCATATTTACAAAAAATAAAAATAAAATACATCAATACTGATCACAATACATGCATAACATGAACGATTTTGTACAAAATAAATTATGAAACATCTATTGCATTATAAATATAAGTATCCTTTGCAGTGTGAAGGTATGTATCTAATACTAATGTGCTATGGTTATTCAATCTACCACTATCAAAGTTGCCACCGAAAGAGCACCTGGGAACACTGTATTTTCTTCCAAATTATGACAGATAGTCCGATAAAATTCTTGTTTCAGAAATTGTAAAAAAAAAACTCAATTACCACGAAAGCCCATAACAGTTTGAAACCTTTCAAACTGAATTAATAAACGAAGAAAAGCTTCTCAGTTTCTCTGGTTTATTATAACAGAAACTTCGACGTCTTTCTGCAAGCAGGACTCTCCGCTGTTCTCTCGTGAGGATTAGGCTGCAATGAATCATGTGTTATTAGTTTCACATCACCTCGCCCGCGAAAATGTTACGAGTACAATGTGCCGATCTCTGTCTTTCATACCCACCTTTGTCCAGTCATACCAAACTGAAACCCCTGACTATGGATTTCATTCACGTCTGTGGTAAACACTGGTCTCAGTAACTTCTTAAATAGAACCTAAAATTCAGATGTATTTTGGTTACTTCATGTCAGCGGCGTATTCGTTCACTTAATACTGTCATCTTTTTTCTAATGGAAAGCTTATTTGTATCGAAATTCACTCCATTTTCACTATTCCTTATTCTCCAGAAATGCAACTGCTTATTAGAAAGTCACACAAACTCACTGACTGGTCCATACTGTAAATGAGATACTCTCTCTTTAAAAAATGCCACAAAAGAATGACACTGCTTCTGCATAAGGAAGGCTCAGTTGTTTCTGCCACCAGGCTATTATTTCAGACCACATGCCAATCTCAGTATCAGCATTGCCCAGCGTTGACCAGCAGGCACACTGATTTGCCTCTCCAACGTGGTTGGACTCTCATGGTTTATCGAGCAGTTAAGCCTCCAGGTTTTGCCTGAAATGGGCTTGTCAGGATTCCACTGCGGGGACATTACTGTAAAACCGCCATAGTCACGCACAGGGAACAGTCAGAGGCAATATAACTCTGCTGATTACTGGAGCAGTGATATTCCCAGCTGGGGGAACAGTGTATATGTGTCCAAGTGTCTACATGGTCAATATGGGGTAAACATTTAAGCCATGTTTGAGCATAATCTAACACACGTCCACAGTTAACCTCCTGAAATGGAACATAACACACCCTGAAACACCTTCTCATCTTCACTGATCCTCTTGACTCAAGTAAAATCAAACATGCGTGCAATTATGACGAGCAAAGAAATAAGCTAGTTGTAGTGACGCTTTCATGTAGGTGGATTACATCAGCAATGAGGATGCTGCTTAGGTCTAACTCTATAATGGGGCACAAGGTTGGGTTGTTTATTCTGATCTCACGGTTGTAGAACAGCATTTTATTAAAACAGTGCTGTATTAAAACCACTATAGAATCAACACTGGCAGTAAAAAGCAGAAGATCACCAGTGAGACAAAACCAGCCTGTGACATACATGTGAGATACATGTGAGAGGAAACCATGCATGTGTTCCTACCACACAGGAAGGTGTTGGCCAAGCCTCATGTCTTTTGTGTGTGTGTGTGTGTTTTGGCCATTTGTGGGGAGGTATCAGAGCCTCAGTGAATTGTCCTTCAGTTGCATAGTGTGTGGTGTGTCTCACTGTGCGAGTGTGTGAAAGAATGCTGGGAGCATAGCCATCAGAACTAGCCATTCGGTCAGCTTAAGTCATTTGGCTGGCAGTGTTCATATTCATGTTTGGTGTGGGTATATCATAGGTCCGTATCTCCATCAGTCAACTGCATGTAGCTGCCCGTCAGCCTGCGACAGTGCTGGAGGCCCCGCCCTTCCCATCAGGCCCTGCCTCTAAGGCTTGTGGGTGTCCTCATATCGTAAGATCTTGTACAGGACCCAGTAGAAGATGTTGAAAAACAGGAACGCCAGGGGAAAACCAGCACGCGATATGGTGTCAATCTTCTTAGCACGGTCAATGAAAATCTTCCTCATCTCCTCAGGGCTCCTGCTGGCGGTGGGGGCGTGGCCAGGCAGACTGGAGACCTGCCCCTGCTGGGCGTTCAGGGCCGCGTGATTGGTTCCTTTGGACATGGTATTGTCCTTCCCCGTGCTGGCTGTGAAGCTGAGTCGGCTCTCTCGTACGTCCTCCTAGGTGGGGAAAGAGAATCAGAGAGACACAATCCCCAGCACTCACAGAGAGGCTCTGGGCTCGCCGTGCTATGCCTGGAGACAGCCTGCTCCTCTCAAACAGGAAGTGAGGTTCATTTCATTACAACTTCAATTCTGCTCTTCCCCTAAATAGAAGTGCACAAAAATTTGTGAATCACTTAAACAATATAAATTTCAACCAAAATGTTTCTAAAGATACATATCAAAAACAGTTTTAGTTCAATTTACACTTTATTCCACTTTACACACCTCTGACCTTTATATCTACCATTTTGAAATGTTTTCTTTCACAATGGCTTTGAATTTTTCACTTTGTCTTACAGTGAGCTGATCTTTTTAGCGGCAGTGCAAACGCAGGGATCGAAGAGTTAATGTGACGCTTGGTCAGGCAGTGAAGGGGAGGATGAACACATGCATGGCAATGATTTGCATGGACTATACCCAAAAACATGAAAAGCATGAAAACACTAGATCACTTTTTCCATAACACAAACACTATTATCCATTAAGCCGCAATCCTGTCACAAGGGGGGGGGTTCCTCTTCTTCCATAAATGCAGTCTCATCACAAATGTGCAAATGGGCATATTGATGTCAGGTCATAGCAAACTACTATTTAAGTAGTGGCTCTGAAGGCTGTAGTGGGAATAAGACACACCATGGCTGAAGCAAGCACAGGCTGACGAGATGCCCAGCCCGGCGACGTGGACGTTAGGCACGTCCAGCTGGATGGGTGTCACGGTCCGCGCATGGGTTTGCTGTCACTTTAGTGACGTGTAGAGCATGAAAGCCCCCTTCTAAAGTACACGGCACGTGTCTGAATACTATTACAACATAATATCCATAAGTAATCGCTTCCAGATTTGCTAATTATCTGAAACAATGAAATGCTTTAAATCAAGTAATACACATGGTTGCTTGAAAGCGACTGAAAAATTTCAACATATTCAGAATTGCGTAGAGCAAGCTGAATGAATTGAATATGTATTGTGTACTGCAACTGCACATGCAGCCAAGGCAGCAGAGGAAATGGGTGTGTCCAGAAAGGGTGGAAGGGGCGTCGGCCTCAGGGCTAATAGCTGACATAGGGCTAGGTCCTGCAGCATGCGTGGCCCCACAGAGCCAGGTTGAAGGCTGTGACTGGGGGTGGGGTTTAGAGTATGCGTGGTCCTACAAAGCTAGGTTGATAGCTGAGATGGGGGCGGAGTTTATAGCATGGCTGGAACCACAAAACCAGGCTCAGCCATCCAAAGATCTGACCCGCAGGTCCATACGGTCTAAGGCTGCATGCCTAGTCAAGACTGAACCCTCTCATGTACCATAGGTGTGTCATTACAGCTCATGACCCCTGGATGGCAGTGTTGTGCCAAGTCACACTAGGAGCTCTTTAAAAGAATGACAAAATAATATCTGAGCATTTTAGCTTTCACGTCAATCAATTCTAATTAGAGACCCATAAAGGCTTAAATAAATTCAGAATTTTCATTTTGGCTAAGTTTTGTGGTTCTCATTAAATTTAAAGTCATAATTTGTATACAGACTTATGATCTTAAATGTAATTGAATTGAAATGAATTGAAATGAATTGAAATGAATTTGAATGATTTTTTACACTGCTGCCCAGTCTGTATTTTGGTCTGTCTTCAGCACAGCAGCTGTTGTACTTGATTTGAGATTTCATCTCGAGTTCAGATGTGGAAAGAAATACCATTAATATCCCGATCAGAGGCACCAATAAGTTTCAGCCTCAGTTAAGTTCAGCTAGTGGGATGCCGAGAGCCTCCATGTGCAAAGCCTTGCATCTGAATTCAGGCCTTCCTCTCTGTAGAGAGCCCCTCTCAGCCTCTCCCAGAAGGTCTCTATAGATGCTCTCAGCCTCTCCCAGACTGTCTCTATAGTCTCAGTGTGCCACTACATGCAAATATCCTGATTCCTCATATTTTACTCATATTTCTTGATGCCATGGGCTGATCCTCCAACAACTCTCATTTCAGTGTAACTTTGGGGTGTGAACACATGGTTGTTCTTATCTCTTGGGGACACTAGGAATCCGCTGTCACCCCCAGCTGTGTCACATTCTTCGGCTTCTTAGGCTGGTCAGGGTGTTAAAATGGTATTGTTCTGTTAGGTCAACATTCTTCTTGTTTTAAGGCATGTTCATGCCGAAGGCTTTGAGCAGGAGGACAGATCTTTTAAGTTGTTAATTGTGTCATCGCCAAATCCCTCTCATCTCATCTCTTAGTCTTACAACAATGCTTTTTAAAACTGCTTAAAAGATATAAAGGTCATTCATGAGACCTATTATATATTATGTAATTTAACTGCTAATTAATAATTTACTTTGGTCAAGTATTGTCTAGGGACCAGTGCATTCTCTGCTGTACACATTTACTAATGTAAATCCTTAAATGACCCAATCAAATGGTAACTCTCACAAAGCAGGTTATTGTAGATATAAGGAAGCGGATTGAGAGGAGAGCTGAAGCCCCCTACACTCTCTGTTTAGACCTTTGGCTCTCAGTCGATCTACCTTGTTAGACTTCCTCCTCCTCCGCTGGAACCTCAGAAGCTCCTTGTGTTGCCTGGAGACGAAGTTAACGGCAGCATATTCCAACAGGGCTGAGAAAACGAACAGCAGACATACAGCCATCCAGATGTCTATGGCCTTAACATAGGAGACCTGCGACAAACACACACACACACACACACACACACTCAAACACACCCACACACCCACACACACATGCATGTTCATATGCACACACACACGCAAAACCATGCATATACATATGAGCACGCACACACACTCACAGAAACACATGCACACACAGATTTCTGTATTAGAATTGCCCTCCTCTGATCTAGCTAATGCAGCTCAGTCAGCAAAGAGCTATGTTTGACTCATTCCTTAGTACAACAGCCTGCTGAGGTGTGTCTGCTTGTTAACAGATAACCGGTGGCTTCACTTAATGTTTCATTGTGCTATGAAACACACTTAATGTTTCATTGTGCTATGAATAAATATTATTCATGGTCTGTTAATGTGTGTGATACAGTGTCCATGTAAAAGCTCCCATGCTTCTGAATAAATACATATTATATATTTATTTATCATACATATCTCATTTTACATATCTCATATACACTATATTGCCAAAAGTATTCGCTCACCCATCCAAATTATTGGAATGAGGTGTTCCAATCACTTTCATGGCCACAGGTGTATAAAATTAAGCACCTAGGCATGCAGACTGTTTTTACAAACATTTGTGAAAGAATGGGTCACTCTCAGGAGCTCAGTGAATTCCAGCGTGGAACTGTGATGCCACCTGTGCAACAAATCCAGTCGTGAAATTTCCTCGCTACTAAATCAGTATGTGATCTCACCAATGCGCTTCTGAATGGTCAAAAATCCCCATAAACACACTCCTAACCCTTGTGGACAGCCTTCCCAGAAGAGTTGAAGCTGTTCTAGCTGCAAAGGGTGGACCAACATCATATTGAACCCTCATTTCATGTGGTTAATATACTTAAACATATAATTGTCCAGGATGAGACCGCAACACTTTTAAATGACCCCCCCCCACTAACACAGACACTAAAACTGGCACAAAAGGATCAATTGTAGTACTGCACAAAAGGATATCTTGCAGTACTGCAGGTCTTGTCTATTGTATCTATTGCAAGAGATAAAATCAGCTTTTGAGAATCCAAGAGAAGTCTTGCAGATCATTTCAAACCACCAGAATTAATTACTGAGTATTCAGTTTTTTAAGAAATGTATGTAACTTTTATATATTTATAGCATTGATGCTATGGACTGTCCTGCCTGTTCCCCAGACCTGAATCCGATCGAGCACATCTGTGACATCATGTCTCGTTCCATCCACCAATGCCACGTTGCACCACAGACTGTTCAGGAGTTGACTGACGCTTTAATCCAGGTCTGGGAGGAGATTCCTCAGGAGAACATCTGCCACCTCATCAGGAGCATGCCCAGGCGTTGTAGAGATGTCATACAGGCACATGGAGGCCACAAACACTACTGAGCCTCGCTTTAACTTGTCTTGAGGAATTTCCACTGAAGTTGGATCAGCCTGTCATTTGATTTTACACTTTGATTTTGAGAATGTTTCTAAATCCAGACCTCCATGGGATAATAGAATGTGTTATTTTAGTGTTCCCTTTATTTTTTTGAGTAGTGTATATATATATATATATATATATATATATATATATATATATATATATATATATATATATATATACATACATATATGACTAAATGACTTCTAACTAAATGCATGCTCTTAATAGTCCAAAAAATACATTTTAATCTAATGGATTTTGCTTACTTATGCTTAATAGATTATGGATAATGCTTAATAATTTGGAAAAGGTGTTCTCTTATGTATGAATTCATTCTCAACACAACCACACACACACACATACATATATTTCCACACAACTACTCTGTGTGTGTGTGGTGTGTGTGTATACTGTATATATACTGTATATGGGACTGATTTAGCCCTGACTCTGGCAAATGGAACCTGGGGAACACTTTGACCCACCTTAGGTAATGACGTTCTGGAGCCGGAACTCTGCGTTGTCATGGTGAGCACGGTGGTGATGCCCAGGGCAACACGGGCGGGGGCGGCGTCCATGTTGATCCAGAAGGAAACCCAAGACAGAATGACAATGAGCAGGCTGGGGATGTACATCTGGATGAGGTAGTAGCCCATCTGCCTCTCCAGGTGAAAACGCACCTCGATGCACGTGAACTTGCCTGCAGGGGAGAGACAAATGAGGTAAACTGAGCATGTGCAAGCAGGGTTCCTGTCACAGAGATCTACACAGACCCCACCAGCACCACAGACCCCATCAGCACTACAGACCCCACCAGCACCACAGACCCCACCAGCACCACAGACCCCACCAGCACCACAGACCCCATCAGCACTACAGACCCCATCAGCACTACAGACCCCACCAGCACCACAGACCCCACCAGCACCACAGACCCCACCAGCACCACAGACCCCCCACCAGCACTACAGACCCCACCAGCACCACAGACCCCACCAGCACCACAGACCCCATCAGCACTACAGACCCCACCAGCACCACAGACCCCACCAGCACCACAGACCCCACCAGCACCACAGACCCCACCAGCACCACAGACCCCACCAGCACCACAGACCCCACCAGCACCACAGACCCCATCAGCACTACAGACCCCACCAGCACCACAGACCCCATCAGCACCACAGACCCCACCAGCACCACAGACCCCACCAGCACCACAGACCCCACCAGCACCACAGACCCCACCAGCACCACAGACCCCACCAGCACCACAGACCCCACCAGCACCACAGACCCCATGGGTAACAGCCCCTGTGACTGTAATGTCTGCTGCTCGAGTAACAGCTGGGGAGAGAATTAAAACTAGCGGTGTTAAAAATGAACAAGCTTGCAGTAGGCAAAAAAATATTTAGAAAACTGCATCTGTATGAACTGATCTGTATGATGTGTGAACGCACAGTTCATGGACTGAACTCTTGAACTCACTCTTGAATGTGCCACTCTTACATGCGTCAGTTTGCTTTTAAAGGAAATTACCATAATCCTCATCTGTCCTATAAAACATGGAGAACCATCACACTTTCTCTCACACTTTCTCTTACTACACACTCATATTCTTTGGTCTCAGATGCACACACACGCACACACCTATACCACACTCAACACACGATCCCACAAGAAAAGAGTGTTAGAGAGAAATGTTCTTCTCCTCCCCCTTTCTCAAAACTAGGCTCACAAAGCTGTCAGTTCTGGAGAGATCAGCGCTATGATGAGAAGATGAGACACGGGACAGGCACGGCATCCGTGACGGCCCCTGACAGCACCTCACACTCGCTCGGTGTAATTATGATAAGCTATCACGAAACTCATGCACCAAAGAACATTCTGGAATATTCCTGGAGATTCACTTCAATCCATCCCAAGAGGAGGGAACTCTCTGCAGTCTTTGCCAGTTGTTTCTGACCTTCATCCCAGCACTGCTTTATCATAGAGGAGCTGGAAAATGACCCATTAAAATTGCAGAGGCTGTTAGCCTACACAAGAAGCCTGACCAGGCCTTGGTGATATGACAGGGTTCTGTTCTCCACTTAATGTCTTACGCTACCTCTGAAGAAAAGTTGAACACAGTGACTCAGAGTAGAAATAATGTTTCTTCAACTGAAGGTTTAATTATAAAAACAGCTTTCTTTTCTCCTTACACTCATCTTCTTCCTGCAACAAATGAACTCATCGACATCACTGATGTCTACCTCCTTATGCTGTCATCTTGTCCACGAAGATGCCTTGCCATTTTCCCCTTCAAAAATCAGTAAAAGGACATATATTATTCGAGAAGAAAAACGGGTTAAATTAAAAGGCTGGGTTAACAATCATACTCATTGAATCCTCGTGTCTTAAACTAAACTACCTATGCTTTTACGCTCCATACAGTCTTTTAAGTCTATATGCTGGCTGTCCATTAGTGTAATGACATGACGGGTATTACTGAGGTCAGCTGGTCCAAAAACGTGAGATCATGTCTGCAGCCGAGGTCAGCCACTCCACAGCACCAACAGAAGACCCATGAGCACGACGCACACGAGAAACGCCGCACTTCAAACCTCGATTCATTGATTCAAACATCGGTTTATTGACTCAAATCTCGGTTTATTGATTCCCCTCCGAGACAGATGCAGCGGAGAGGCCTGGGTGTTAAACAGATTCCACTCAGGCAGGAGTGCTGTGGTGTGAGATAGTGAAAGATCCATACAGAAAGGCAGTATGGCTGACACCAATACGCCACAGCAGCCCACGTGTTTCAGTGCTGGTACTCGGCAGCGTTTCAAGGCAACGGGGCTTTTCGATCGCCTGATTCGATCAGGATGTTTGCAGGAGGACACTCAGCATATGACCCTGTGACCTTGCCATGAGATCCTGACACGGTAACCCCGCCCTCTGTGATCCTGGCCTGCAGCCCTGCCACGTGACCTTGCTCCAAGACCTGGCCGAACAGACTGGACAGCACAGCAGTTGGAGAACACGGCAGCTTTATGAAGTGCCTATTGCACGCGGCATAATGTTCGGACCCGAGTTCTCCACCTTGTCTCCAAACCCGAGATCTCTCCACCTTGTCTCCAAACCCGAGATCTCTCCACCTTGTCTCCAAACCCAAGATCTCTCCACCATGTCTCCAAAGATGATTAGGCATCTCCAAGCAACCGTGGGGCTAAATCTGAGTGCGGTTTGACGAAATAACAGTGAGGTTCTCGGTCAGGAAACTTCTCTGAGCTCATTAAAGAGCAGGGCACTGTCAGACATCCTAAAAAAAATGGCTTGTTCACTTGCCACAAGCACACACAGATGACTTCAGCGCAGGATGAGTCTGAATTTCATCCCCCGTGAGAGAAATTGTCTTTTTTAGCAGCTCAAATTAGACTGATGCATCTTCACCCAGCTGGCCCAGATAATGCAGCATTAAAAAAAACAGACAAACTCTCTCCTCCTCCCCTTTCCCACCTAAAGGCTCTTCAATCTCACGTCTGCTGTAATGGAAGCTTCATTTGCTGTAATGAAAGCTTCGTCTGATGTACTGACACTACGATTCTGAATCCCAGCTGAAAGTAGATGGACACTGGCATGACCGAACATGCAAAGACACTTCTCACGATTTTTTTCAATCTCTATTCCTCACACAAATTCACCCACACTCTCCCTCTCTCCCTCACACACAGAAACACAAACTCCCCTAGACAGCTACAGGTTCTCGACTCTCTATTAATTGCTCCAGTGAGCTTCTGCAGGGCCTGATTAAGACCGTAGGAGATGTTGAATGCTTCAGTGCTCAGCGAGTAGCACAGTGCCGCCCTGCCTGTCAGACACAGACGCTGCCACTAACAGTTAAAACGAGGCATAAACACCTACGGCCGTGTCACCTGCCACATGGTGAGAGAAGGTTTCGGTGCAGAATTAGTCTGTGTTCACACGTAACACTCCTTGCTGCTGGTTTTACACCTGAAAACTGCTCTTCTATGTTCTTCAGCAGAACACTTTCGACATTTAGAAAGGTTCAGAAAAGATCCGCATGACTTTAGCAACTTCTAATAAATCTATTCTTTTGTTAAATCTAACCAGCCATGACAAGAAGTAAGCTGCTCACAGGAATCAGGGTCCCCGTTGACTGCTGGCTGATACACTCCTTCCTTTAGTGAGTGACTATAAACATCTGTACCACGATATGAAAGCAGCCTCCCCTTGGCTGTGGTTTCATGCTGAGAAAACAATCTATGTGGCATCTCTTTAGCTTGCTAGCCACTATGATCAGACACAGTACAGATTAGATTTGGTTGCAAGCCTGTTTTTCACTTCAGTAAAACAGCTGTATAATCAGACAGGGTGTAAATCTATGTGATTTGGCTTTCTTCAGTAAAAAAAAATCTAATATGAATGTAGATTAAAGGGTCATGTCTGGCCTTCTGACCTCAGATTTCAGATTTGCAGCAGAGTAGCAGGTAAATATTCTGAATGTCAGGTCAAGATTCTGAGTGGCAGGTAGAAAATATCCTTCTTACAGACCACAATTGGAGGAAAGAATGAATTTCATGCCCCGAGGCCAGTAGCCAGATTACACAGTATGCAAATTATTCTCTGATTGGGGTGAATTGGTAATATAGAGAAGAGAGGATATGTGTGTGGTCTGCTCTCTGTGGCTGGGTGCACTCCTTTAACCTCGTTTTAAATGTTAATGTCCAGCAGCAGGAAGTGATCACCATGCAGCAGTCTGTTGTGGATGGCCAGCGGCGGGCTATTGCGCGACCTTACGCACCACCCTCCACCTAGCAGAGATGATAAACCGCCGGCCTAATGAACGAGAACACCATGCTCGGGGTTCGGGTTATTTACGTTCAGGACCACAGAAGTCAATTAGTTGCTCACCTTATGATTTTCCATCCACTTATTCGAAGCACTGTCTCCATATTGTAGCGATCAATATCAGTATGGTTTTAGTAAGCTGCCATCGATTCAATTACACGGGGAGTGTTTTAAGAGTCTGGGGGGGGGGGAGATCTGAGTGACAGCCAGATCCCTTTAGGGGCAGGCAGAGACCCTCAGATGGCTACCATGAGACTTCCTGCCTGTCAGAACTATCGGAATCAATCTCTCTCTCTCTCCCTCACTCTCCCTCCCTCTCTCGCTCTGTGTCTCTCTCTCTCTCCATGTACAATGGGAAATTGACACTGCACATGACACTGAATCTGATCCAGAATCTGCATGAGATCCAGAATCTGCATATGATCCAGAATCTGCTTATGATCCAGAATCGGCATAATCTAACAAGGAATCTGCATATGAACAGCAAATCTGCATAATCTCAGTCACGCATGCACACCCTCTCACAGTCATGTGCTCCTTGTGACTGAAACACAGGCCACAATAACCTGAACATAAAGCATGTGATTGAGCATGTAGCTAAGCATGTGATTGAACATGTGTCTAAGCGTGTGATTAACCGTGTGCTTAAGTGTGTGATTGTGCACTGCCAAGTTATGATGACCACAGCAGCTCATGAAATGTGCACGTGTGCAGGGTCTAATGCACCACACAGTCACACTCTGGCTAAGCAAACAGGCCACATCAGATCCAGATGCACACTGGCACTAAGTTTTACCCTGCCGTTAATGGAGATGTACACTATTATTTATGGTCTTAGAAAATTACATTTTATATTTATGAGCTCTTTAAAACCAAACTGGAGTTGTTCGTCTTTGACAAGACTACACTGGGCGTCAGTTCTATTCCAGTGAATGCTCAGTACGATCGATTCTTTTTACTCTTCTTCTTAACTCATAACATCAAAGTTCAGATGAACAGAAAGAAGGACTGGACATGCAAGCCTTTCCTGGATTTCTGGGTGAAATACTCTCAAGCGACATGTCTTAAAAAAGTACTAAACAAAGCTGTTGTCCAGCCAAAAAATACAGACGTACATCGCATCACACATGCATTCTAAGTGGGCCCAAGAAAGAACATTTTTTGCATTTATCTTAAATTTGTCTGACATGTATTGTAAACCCAGTTTGTAGGACAGAAAATGCTGGTAAGTTCATAGAAGTCTCACGATTACTTTGGCAAACATGTCTGTTATTATAAAGCATGCGATGAGGATTCTGTGCATATTTGATGTGTCACAAACGCCTCATTAGGGTCGGCACTCTGTCTTATTTATGTCATTCATAAAAAAACAGCTATGAGTTAGAAAGAGCAACTTTCCTGTGTTCAGAGATAAATGAAAGTAATATTTCTATTAAAAAACAATAGTACGGAAATGAAAGAAATGTTTTACCAAGTATTAATGTGGCTAGTACCCTCAGCTAAATAAATAAGATATGGTTTTATATTAAATAAGATTAAAAAAACAAGTCATGACAGTATGTTAGCTCCCAGATCAGATCAGCAGATCAGATAGACAACTGCTGATTCTACATAAACTGTAATAAAGAACACCTGAGTGAAGAACTAGTTTCAAACAGGATCAGGTCCATCTATTGTATATTCAAACTCACACTTCTTTAAGCTCATGAAACAGATCACTACATAGACATCAGTCCATGTGGTGTTTTTATTTGGGAGACAACAGGCCATGACAACAGGTCTGGATCTCTCATACATTTTTGTTCTTGGCTAATGCTGTTAATCCTGTCAAATGGCCCAAAATGAATTTGTTCCAACAATTGGCTCTTGCGTGTGGCCAAATCACTTGCATGTGTCACAAATCCAGCAATCCCCCCCCCCAACTCCAAATCCAGAAGAATCCTCCAGTGTCTCACACTTAATAACCTTTACATTTACAGGATGCTCTTCCGCGGGCTACTCTAAAGCTCAGAAGCTCACCTGGTAGACCAAGGGTACTAGGTGAAAGCACTCCAGGGGCAGTGGCGCAATCTTCAGAGAGCACATATAATGCCATAGTACATGCCTGTTGTCCTGGATAAGGCCGTCTGTAAGAGCATGTAATTCATACCTGTGTTATAATGTTTGGTGCAGTATCTGAGGTCCGATTCTTCTTTCAGGATGAACTGGGGAAGGGTCAGTCCCTCAGCAACCTGCACAGGGCCGTTTTCTTGCCATTCAAAGATAAGATCATTCATTGTGTAGCCAACTGCAGACACAGGAGAGAGAGCAGAGAGACATGAGAAGGAGGAGAGAGACAGGAGAGAGGAGAAAGACATGAGAAGGAAGAGAGAAACAGGAGAGAGGTAGAAGAGAGACAGGAGAGAGATGAGAGAGACAGGAAAGAGATAGAAGAAAGACAGGAGAGAGAGGAGAAAGACAGGAGAGAGGAGAGAGGTAGAATAGAAACAGGAGAGAGGGATAAGAGAGACAGGAGAGAATGCCATAGCATTACAGAACACACTTTTATATTTATTAATCATTTTCCTATTTTATTGTTCTAAAATGTGTTACAAGAGAACAATTCCCCACTGCAACAATCAATGGGAATGATATATGTGTTGTAGGCACAATAAATCTGATGCAAGAGTTCTTCCACTACCTTTCACTGCTCAAAAATTTAATATCAGTCCTAAAGAAAACAGAAGAGGACAGCAAAGAACTGCAATTCACATCCTTCCATATTTAAAATATAGACTTAAAAAACAACGTAAAGCTACTGTAACCCAAAATGCACGGCAGTGCAGACTTGTGAACATCACAGCTGCAGTTCAGCCTCAGAAGAGCAGTGATCCAGTAGATCACTGTGATCCAGTAGATCACTGTGATCCAGTAGATCACCGTGATCCAGTAGAGCACCATGATTCAGTAGAGCACCGTCAGTTAGTAGAGCAAGTGCAGTCTGGTTAATGCAGCTTCTCCACATTCATCGTTTCCTCTGGTGTACTGTGCCAATAAAAGTTTGGCCATGTGGGCTGCCATCAATCCAGTCACAGCACTGATGGAATCTTTACGCACACAATTAAGCCGACATATTCTGAAATTAGAACGGCAGATTAGCGTAGCCATTACCCTTCCTCTTTGCGTCTTCAGAGGACTCCATACTCTCCCCGGATTACATCCTGGCATCGTCTGTGCTCATAACGGGAGCACCAGGAGCTTTTGGCAAGTGCGTGGCATAATAAACCCGAGTGAGGCCCACAAATGAAGACGAGTTATCTCTCCAAGCATTAAACGGTGCCAGCGAAAATACCCTGGGGCTGACTGGGCTGCAATGGAGATGGTGTGCGAAAATGTTTAAATAAATGATGGCAGCTGTAATTAGAAGAGATCTCTGCTTTCTTTTTTTAGCTTGGGCAACCATTTAGACCTTCCGTCATGCATGTGTGAAGGTGGTGCTGGGAGTGGGGGCTTCTGGCCAGAGAGTCGGAAATCACTTTGGATAATCACTTTAACCTCTTCTTCAAACTGCACTTTATAATTGACCCATCTGCTCAATAAGCCATGAAGCTGTCAAATATATAAATACTCTATTATATACATGTCCACACGCACATGCACACACACACACGCACACACACACACACACCTACACACACACACACACAGGCAGCTGTACCTTTCAACTACACCTTTATCAAATAAATAAGTGCCATCTTAAAATGCGATGTGATTCATTTAGTTATTACAATGGCAAGGTGTTTGCCTGTGTTTTTGCCTGCAGACCAGTCATCCATTTATTACGTAATGTGATGATTGTTTTGCCATATTGTTCTTGCTCTCCACACATGGTCACCAGCTGTGACCTAAGACCCGTGTTAAGGAGCCCCTCTCTGTTCCTACTGCTGTGCAGGGTGGGAACAGGCTACAGTGCCATTCAGATGAACTCATGTGGTTCAATGTAAGGGTTTCTACTGATGCTCTGGTGCTTTGAGTAGTTAAAACCGTCCAATAGGATCGAAATGAATCCAGGGTAATGGGGTTGAGTTCCAGCACACAGAGGTAGCTTATAAACACACCACATGGAACTTCTTCCAGAAAGGAATGTCAGTGTCATCATCGGACATTGGATATGGTCGCTAAGGTCAGAGGAAGGCAGATGTGCAGGCAACAGAACAGCATGGAGATTCTGGGGGTGAGGTCTCGTGTTGAAAGATGAGTCAGAGACCAGGCAAGTGTGGGAAACCACCACTTAATTCAACCCCGTCCAGGATGGTAAGCATCCATGACATCAAAGTGTCTACCCAAATTTCATGTGACCTCATCACAACTAAGGGCTGCAGAAAAGCAATGACACACAAGGGGGAAAAAAAGACAAAAAGTGTGTTACAGTGTTGTGTAACAAGCCCTGAGGAGGGAGAGAGAGAGAGAGAGAGTCCATTACTCACAGCTCTCCAGCTGCATTATACATGTCTGTACATCCATAGGAAAGTTCTTCAGATCCATGGGACATGAGAGTATCAGGGTTAACCTGAAAAAGAAGATACATATAAAACAAGGCAACATAGCCCACCAATCAAATCCAGTGTAGGTCTGGTGAAGTGACAGTCACAGTGTGCAGAAAAGCCCAATTTAAAGCCCCACCCACCAACAGCTCCTCCCATTCTTATGCCTCAAAGCACAATGTCACAGCAACTGATTCACCACTCTAGATGGTTTTGGTTAAGAGAAACTGGTATAGTGTAGTGGGTAACAATGCTCCTGTGGTGGACTGGGGTCCAAACCCCATCTAGACAAGCGCTGCAATGTAATAGTTTCTGAGCAAACACTACGACTCCTAACACTATGTTTGCTACTTCAGTAACACACGTGAACTTGCAGGTTGATCTGGATAAGAGAGGAGAGATCCATCCCAGCAGCTGCTCATCTGCTGGTCTTTAACGACTTTCTCTCATCTCATTTATTCTGCTTTATTGTCACTGTACAGTTTCCAAAAGCTGTTCAATAAGTGATGTGAGAAATAAAAAGTCCTATGTAGATTTACATAAACCTGTGTAAGTATTTATATAATTTTACAATATTAAACTAAAAAACATAAAACGTTACATAAAAATAAAAAAACAACTGGACGAACGACTCGGTGTGCCTGTGGGAAAATGCATGATGGAACGGGAGCAGCTTTTTAAACCCCCTTCCCAAAGTCAGCCGTGATAGGACGAGTCTCAGGTTCCTCTCAGGAGCAGAGCAGCACATTTATCAGGGTCTCAAAGCAAACTGTAGGCACTGACATTTTTGCAAACATTTTAAAGAATGCATCTCAGAGGAAAAATGTATCTAAAACTGACGCTCTTTCTCTCTCTCACTACACCCCCTTCGCCAACTTTTGTCATTTCGTTGTTTCAGCCTCCCCCCCTGGCTGTCGCTTGGACTCCCATTGGTCTGAATCCTCCATCATCTCTCTTCTGTGGAGCTCTCGTGTATTAACGACTCCCCTGTGCTCCTGCTCCGCGCCCGTCCCATCAACACGTCAGCAGCGTGACACGCTCCTCTGCTGTTACGTGCACACTGGAGACGTGAGTGACGGGGCTTAGGGGGACACGACAGTCTCACGCTTAGCACTCAGGACTGTAGTAAGCTGCTGGTGGCACAAGGCAGATAATACCCAGCAAGCTTGCTTAGATGAGCACTGATTACATTTACGTTGGCTCACTGGGACTGCTCATGTCTTAAGAGCCCAGAGGATGTGAGAGTGGGGAAGAGACAGAATGAAGAGAACCTTACAGTACAGGACATGGGACGAGAACCTTACAGTACAGGACATGAGAGGAGAACCTTACTGTACAGGACATGAGAGGAGAACCTTACTGTACAGGACATGGGAGGAGAACCTTACTGTACAGGACATGCGAGGAGAACCTTACTGTACAGGACATGCGAGGAGAACCTTAGAGTACAGGACATGCGAGGAGAACCTTACAGTACAGGACATGAGAGGAGAACCTTACAGTACAGGACATGCGAGGAGAACCTTACTGTACAGGACATGCGAGGAGAACCTTACTGTACAGGACATGGGACGAGAACCTTACTGTACAGGACATGGGAGGAAAACTGTCTGTGGTGACTTCGTGAAAATTGGCCCCTTTTTCATTGGCGAAAAACAGGTCAGGCTTCCAGATGGAGTCCAGCATGGATGGGTCCAGGTCCAGGGAGTCATCTGGGTACTCGCTGTATGCCAACCGGGGGTCGTTCCACTGCTGCCGCAGGAAGATGTTCACCCTGTAATCCTGCGAGTGAAACCACAGCTTAATTAACATCAGTCCGAGCTTAAAGCCGAAGACCGGCGAGCAGAGGCAGGAGCTGGCTGCTAAATCATAGTTTACAATATCACATACATTGTCAAACACTAAAATGTGTAAAAAAGCTATTTTGAGCCTTGATTATGAAAAAAATGAGCAAATCACAATGCAACAATGCAAAGAACAAATGCAAGATTACACTTGACGTTTGGAAATCTGATCAGCCTTTGCTATACAAGTTATGGATGTACATTTAGTCGGTCTGAGTTAATGGTTGCTGACACACATTGCCCTTGTGCATGGCCCGTAACCCCCAGGCAGTTCCACATCGACTGACCCTGTAAATGTCAACTGCTTCGGAGTGCAGATGCATGAGCAGAGATGTTGGATGTTCCACTTGGAGGTACTTTGAAAGCCTTTCTCGCTCACAATGGCAGCATTTTAAGGTTCAGCTCAGTGTTCTAAGTGATACAAAAGTGTAATAAAACACTGCAGACAGGCTTTGTGTATCACTGGTGACAGAGGCAGATATTGGGGTTCGTGTGCAGTTGTCTGGTACAGTCCACAGACAAATGGGTAAGAGCAGAGGGGAGGTGGACATCCATCAGTGCGGAGAAGATGCGCAATCACAGTCCAGAAACAGTGTAGGGCAATAACAGTCCAGAAACAGTCCAGGCCAATCACAGTCCAGAAACAGTGCAGGCCAATCACAGTCCAGAAACAGTGCAGGCCAATCACAGTCCAGAAACAGTGCAGCACCACAAGGAGAGCAGGCAGATATGGAGCCATGGAAAACCAGGTAAGAGCCCAGTGCTAAAACACCAGAAAGGCAACACCGCCACTTCAAGGCCAAAGGAGAGTCAAACGTACCAGAACAGCAAGAGCACACCAATAATACCTCTCATGGAACAAAGTGATGAGAGGAATATTTACAAGGAGATGTAATGATAAGGGACAGGTAGATGAGAGTGGCTAAGGAGACATCTAGCAGAAGACCTCTGGAATCTAGAAGCAGGATCACATTTGTCTCTGTGATTTTAAAGTTATTTGCTGGAGGAACAAATTCTGTGTTAATTGGTTGATACAACGTCTCCTTTATGAAAATCATTGGTGAACCCCATCAGATTAGAGAGAAGAAAAATGTCACTCAAGTCTAGAGAGTGACTGGAGAGAGAGTTAGTGATCTAGGCTGGGGAGAAAGCCTGATTGAATTTGTGGAAAAATTCTGTCCATTTCCATCCATTTCTGTCCATTTACAAAGCACTGACAGAACTGTGCATCTGGGAGATCAGCACATAGCAGTTCGTTGTGGGAGAAAGAGAGACCTCTCTTCCCTTTGCTGCCTAGTGAACAGGCCATTCTCGGACAGCCCCGTGGAGTCCTGCTGAAATGCGGGTAGCTGCTTGATGGAGCCAGCCTGTCTCATCAACAACGGTGCTCATGTATCTACCACTCTAGAGTGAAGTGTGCGATGATGAAGGCCACTGAGACGTTGTCAACGTCGCTTCTTGTCTTGTTTTTGCACATGCAACATCCTGTTGATGGAGTAGCGGCAGACACACGCAGGAGGCAACAAACAAGCATTCCCCTGGGGGAAGCTTCGTTACGTTCTGGGTATCGCACAGACCGGACGCACTCATCGCCTGACGTTCTCTTCAAACGCTCGTGTGAGTGTTCGAATGGGCTTCGGGCTGCATTTAGCACACCCCTCCCTCAGATCCTGGAGGCCCGTTCCGGAACCCAGGAACCTCCACACACCACAACAGGCTCATGCCTGATGCGCTCTCTCTTACGGAGAAACTAGTGCATCCATCTCAGAGAAAGATTACATCTCCAAGAGGCCACTGAGCGTGATTACAGACAGATGGAGCTTTCAGATTCTATAATAAGACATAGAGCACCACCTTAAGGCAGGGATCATCACTATGTTTTATGAGGGCTACAGAACGTCTACAAATCTGTTCTGGGGACTTTTACATCATGTCTGGCCACTCTGCTTTAAACCAGCCAAGTAGATATTAGGGTCGGTTTTAAAATTAAAATACAGTGTGGGCAGCCTTAGGCCAGCACTCGATCACTCAGTCAGGTAACACTCGTTTCTAGATCAAAAGTTCAATAATAGATGACTCCCTGCTACGAAAGTGCCTTTGAGCATAGAAGACACCCAGGACTGTTAGAAACAAGCAGCTACACTGGTATTCACAGCTAGACTTGTGTGAAGGCCGCTCACCAACATCTCTGAGGATTAAGGTTCACACTATGAAAATTCAGAAACTTTAAACAATTTAAACCATGCAGACTTAAAGTGTGAGCCCCCTTCATTAACAAACTTTGTCCATCAGATCTGACCTGTAGTGCTCAGACTGCCGGTTTGTTATCAGACACAGTGATCCATGCCCAATCCATGACTGATCCATAATGTTATGCTTTCTGCAGCTTTTTGAAGAACAGATTTTTAAAAGGTCAACTCAATCTTTGATAAATGCTCGGCTCCCAACATAAGAGCACAGTGCACAGTGACCTGAATGAACAGAAAGAATCAAGCACAGTTTAAAGAAATGAAAAGAAATGCAACTAAAAACAGTCTTAAAAATATAATCAATTCAAATAATAAAAATGACCAAGTCAACAACTGACAGT
This sequence comes from Brachyhypopomus occidentalis, assembly GCA_020368025.1. NCBI lineage: Eukaryota > Metazoa > Chordata > Actinopteri > Gymnotiformes > Hypopomidae > Brachyhypopomus > Brachyhypopomus occidentalis. The sequence continues at coordinate 1,023,148 of JAGXOD010000038.1, read as the reverse complement.
GAAACCAAAGCTTTTGAAATGCTGCGTCTGCTAGCTGGGTGAGGTTGTCCTTCCATACACTCACTACACCAACATTCACTCTTCTTCCTGCTGGACAAGTAGCCAATAACAGTGTTAGTTCATCTAAATGCACTTCTGTGGGTTTACTTTTTCCAGATTTCATCTGAAACAGCTACAACAAACTTTACATTTTACTTCATTTCTCTTAGAGAAACACCACATGGAAGGCAACTACACAAAGAGCACATGTGTGTGCCTTTCAGAACACAGTCACCTACAGATAACTAATCTTTAACAGTGTCCAAATGCACACACTAATGTGTCATTAAAGTACTTTGCCCAAACACACACACACACTTTTGTGTGCGAGTCTGTGTGTGTGTCTGTGTGTGTGTGAGAGAGAGTGAGTGTGGTGTGCCAGGGTGGGTTGTAGATGTAGCAGACCAGCTGTTTCATTCAGTGACACACGCTTAGCTGTGTGTACAGGTGTGTATGTATACAAGAGAGAAGCAGCTTGTTAATAAATACTCCTAAGTACCCTATCCAAGCCTTTGTTCCTTGCTGATTTATTTTCACATACTGTTATTCAGCATGCACAGTGGTTGTTTGAAACATTTCCCATGCGACCCGAGAGCGCCCTCAGCAGGACAGTGCAGGGATAACGCTTCTACTAACTCCCTTCTGAGCAGACGTCAGCTAAGCTCCCCCATTAAGCTATCTAACTAATATCAATACGTTTAGAGCTTATATATTCTGTATATATAGATAGATTTGCCCTCCCTGAGGATTAGCAGCTGACCAGAGCTGACAAAAGACATACCAGATTCCAGAGCGTATAGTATAGATCCCGTATACCAGATCATCCAGTGTAGATCCTGTATATCAGAGCATACAGTATAGATCCCATATACCAGAGTGCCTGGTGTAGATCCTGTATATCAGAGCGTACAGTATAGATCCTGTATACTGGAGCATCAAGTGTAGATCCTGTATACCGGAGTGTAGAGTATAGATCCTGTATACCAGATCCTGGCCATTAGGGATTTAGATGTCAGAAGCCAATCTTGGAAATGAAGGCAGGACTTAACAGGGCCATTACAGAGTAAGGTCAGAGTAATTGGTCCTGACCTTTTTCCTGGTAAGCCCTCTGGTACTGTGGAGACTATATTAATGACAAATAACTATAGCAGCAAAAACAATAACAGGGCTCCCACATCTGTGGTGTGTGTGGTGAGAGTAACATGGTAGTGTGTGGTGAGAGTGACACAGTTGTTTATGGGGAAGGGAGCAGCTCTCAGGATGTTCAGAGCAGTGCATGCTGCATACGTGGGGCCAGTACGGAGGAGACCCCCACTAGAGGGAGCCCCAGCTGGGCGGGCTGTGTGCCATCTCCCCACACTGCTGGCCCCTCTACCAGCTGCTCAGGCTCTTATTCACTCCCTCTGTTCGCGAGCCACACGGAGCTAATGTCAGTGCTGCCATTTACAGTGATATGGCACCGTGGGAACACACTACACGGGGGTTTCCAAGGAAACCGTGCATCACACCACCGTATATATGGTACAGGAGAAGGAATACGCACCATGGTTGTCTCGGCAATGGAGCCAAAACTGTTGATGAAAATGTTGCATGTCACATTCACAGGAGGACCTGCAGTCAGAGATCGGTGTAATTAGGCAATAAGGCAATTAGAATTAGTAATTAGAAATGAGCCCCTTTAACTCCCAACACACACCAGGGCTTTGTTATGTCAGTAAGACCTTATACTGTATGAGCTGGAACTACACAGCTGGGTTTAATAGTCACTTGCTTTTTGCTAGTCTGCATGACAAATAAACAATGGCATGACAATATGAAGAACATGTTAGAATAGCATTTTCTACCTGCTATCATTACTGTGTGAAAGTCCCCATGAATCAGCACCCCCTGTATATTTGTCTATGTATGGCCCCAGTACGAAGGCCCCAGTATGGAGACCACAGACTGCTGTCTGGCCCTCTCAGGCCAGAACATCGCAGAGGAGTGTTGTACTAATGTGAGGTGATTGTCCCACTGCATAACTGTGAACATGGCACACTGGTGTAGCTCTCACTCATCTCTGCAGCCTGATCTGCCCAGTGGCACCTAGGAGCAGCCCTGCATTAACCTGGACGCCCAACCGTAATGAGCACAGAGAATCCAGCTTTTCTCCGCAGAACAGTCTAGAACGGTTACGTTCTGCAAGCCCGTCTTTGGTGCAGTGTTTCAAAAAGACTACAGATGTAAAGCATCTTAACTATTAGTGAGTATATTTTTAAGACTGGTTTTCCCTCTGCTATCTCATGAATATGCATGTGCTGCGGTGTGGTACCGGTCTCCGATTGGCTCCATAACCACATGAAGTGGATTTGAGCTGATGAGGCCCTGGTTTATTTAAAATAACTATGCTTGCTTCTGTTTGAACACAAAAGAAGAATTGCATTATAGAATCTGAAACGGAGGACGTGGTTCAGTGGAGAACCTAATCTGTAAGACTACTGCTTAGTTTGGCCAGACCTTTAAAGTTGGGTCGAATTCTGGCATCGTAGCCTGAGGTTCTTCCCATGAGCTTGTCCAGGAAGTCTGATGGAGACATGGGCATCGCTCTCCCCCGAGGGCTTTCAGGGTCCTTCCCGGCCACCGGACTGAGAGAGAGAGAGAGACAGAGAGAGAGGGAAGGAGAGAGAGAGAGAGAGAGAAGGAGAGATAGAAAGATATAGCATGTAGAAAGAGAGTGAGAGAAAGAAAGATGGGGATAAAGGAAGACAGAGGAAGATTGAGGAGATAGAGAGAGGGAGAGAGAGGAGGACAAAAGGGGAGAGAAAGAGAGGAAAAGACAGAGAGTGAGAGAGAGGGGAGTGGATGAGAGGTGCATCAGTTGTCAAGGCTACAAATATGGAGAGTTCCATTAATGTTATCTGACATCACAATCCATGTTCAGATTTACTCTTCTGTGCCTCTCTGAAGGCAGTGCACTTTTAACCCACAGGAGATCCCTAACCCTAGGAGTAGATCACGTGACCCGAGTGTCCAAAGCAGCGCTTGTGTGGAGGCTGCACACAGTGCGCACTCAGGCGCACGCAGCAAACGGTTCAGGGTCACGCTGCAATGTAACCGTCACGGCATCCAGTCCCAGCCGACTTCACACAGGACTGTGCGGAAGACCTGCGTGTCCTGTGCGGCCCGTGGCCAGGAGCAGAGACGCACAAATCTCGGACACCCAAAGCTCCGCCGTACCTTTCCAGGGTAGCGACATGGACACGGCACGGGAGTGTGTGTGACAGGCCAATGAACCAAAAGTATACCCTGATATCACATTTCTTCATTTTCTCCCCATATACATGATATATAATCAAATGATAATATGAAAAACACTGTTTTCTTTGGAAAATGTGTTTGTACTTTCTCTGTATTTGATAAGTAGCTGTGTCCCAATCATTTGTTGTGATTCTCTCTGCATGGCATTTTGGCTGCTAATAACATGCTAGGACAAGCAAAGGAAAGTCTTTCAACAGCATGAGAGAGACCGCAAGACAGGAAGGCTGTGGGCTGACTACTTCAGAGGGTCTGTGTATGAAAGTCAATCTCAAACTGTAATCACGGTTTACATCCCTCTGATTGCCTCTCTGTTGTACACTGTGTGTGTGTGTGTGTGGCTACCACTCCCAGTTTTATTTCTAAGGGTTCTGTCTGTGACATATCCTTTGACAGATAGCTTGTATTAGGCATGTAGCTACAGCGCCGTTCCAGACCAAAAAAAAACACCCCACTTCAAGCCCTCTACTGCCATGAGGTTTCACCGATCCCCTAGTGGACGGACGCAGAACTGAAGCAGATGACGCTCAAGTAGATTTAAGCACAGCAGTGCATGAACAGCCTGGTGCAAATTACTCAGAGCCAAGTATGGATTAATCCTAATTTATTCAGCCATCAATCTCCCTCAGATTCCAAGCAAGTCTGTGGACGTTTCCAATTAAACCTGCAGCTGGTAGAGGCAGTCTCACTCCTCTATCCTGATAAGGACTAATCCGGGGAGAATGCAGAAATGTACATGACTCTACAAGAGAAGTGTCAGATACAGACTCCTTGTCATTAAAAATACAATTCTACCTTATAAAACAACCTGTGTAACCTGTGGATTCAATTCAAAAGGTAAAATACACAACAGTAACAGTCATATTGTGTGCTGGTTAGGAGAAACATACACATAATTGGGCAAAACCAATCAAAAGAAACATGTAAACAAATATAAATGTATAAACCATGTTGACTGTCGGCAATAATGTCTGTTTCATTGAGTGTTCATGTGTGTAATATTACTGTTTCACTGTTTTCATGTGTGTAATAATGTTACACGGTTTAGCATGTGCACATTAATGTTACATTCGTTTGAATGTGTACAGCAGTCCTAACACTGTGTTTGTGTACAATAATGTTTGACGCCTTGTGTGTGTGTAGTAATGTCACACTGTGTTTGCGTGTGTGTAATGATGGTTAATCAGGCGGGAATAAGCCTTCCCTTTACACGGCCATTTAAATGTGAGAGTTCACTTAACCTTTGCGATTCAGGCGTGTGCTCTGTCACACTGTTCCACACCGCTGTGTAAATGCTAATGTATGACACCCCACTACTCCTCGCTGACAAATACGAAGGACTGAACAGCAACAGAACACAATGCAGCTGTCCAAACGCAACAGAGAACTCTGGGATTTGGGATCCTCTGCTGGGTCAAAGGTTATACTGGCAGGTTAGAATTAAAGACATGTGATCTCTTTCTGGATGACGCACACAATCACACATGCACGCATACTTTGATTCCATATTCAAATTAAAATCAGGAAATGTGACTATGTACAACACAATATACTGCTCCTTGTTTCTTTAGAGTAACCCCTAATCCTAACCCTAACCCCTAACCTTAACCATAACCATAACCATAACCATAACCATAACCATACCCCTAACCCCTAACCCCAACCCCAACCCTAACCCCTAATCCCTAACCCCTAACCCCTAACCCTAATCGCTAACCACTTCTGTGTGTCATGTAGTCAGTTCTTTTTGTTTCAGTTTCATAGTGTTTTTGCTTGTTTTCATTTAAATAACCCTCCTACGCTTGCATCCCACCTCTTGCCCTGTCCTCTTGCTCTGTCCTCCTGCCCTGTCCTCCTGCCCTGTCCTCTTGCCCTGTCCTCTTGCCCTGTCCTCTTGCCCTGTACTTGCTAGGGTTTCAATTTATCCAGAGTGATGTACCCACATCAGAATGACAGCATTACAAACCAGTGACCTTCATTTGCGAGTTTCATAAAAGCATAAAAGCGCAAGAGAAACACCCGAGAAAAAGGAGGAGACAATGCGGGATCAATCAGAGGGGAGGAGAACAGTAAACTAGGAGCTGTCTCATTACCTGCAAGGTGCCTCAGGACAATGAGAACCTCAGCACCAAGTAACAAGTTAACAAGCTCTTGCTCTCTCTCACTCTCTCACTATCTCTTTCTCTCACTCTCTCTCTCTTACTATCTCACACTCTCTCTCTCTCTCTCTTTTACTCATTCTCTCTCTCACTCTCTCTCCCTTTCTCAATTTCCCTCTCTCTTTCTCTCTCTCTTTCACTCTCTCTCCTTCTTCCTCCCTCATTTTTTCTTCCTCTCTCTCTCGCTCCTCTCTCTCTCTCTGAGGCTGTGTTACTTCCTTGCTGTCCCCAGGTGTGTGTCATATTCTCCTTGAGTGCCATCACCATGGCCTACCCTGATCTTACATTCACTGACCACATCCCATCAGAGGCCAAGCACCGCACAGCTTTCCTGCAGTCCTGCCTGCAGTGCCCAACACACACACACAGGCCCAAATGAGGCCAGTCACTATGGCAACCAACAGCCAGCAGAGTGTCAGTGGTGTGGTCAGTGGAGTGAGGCAACCATGGTGGATGCTGATTGAAGGGGAGAGAGACAGAGCATAGGGACAGGAGAGTGTGTGTGTGTGGTGTGTGCGTGTGTGTGTGCATTTCTGTGAGGGATACGTTCACTGTCGGAGGAATGTGTTCTATCAGTAGGTGAGTTCAAACCTTGCAGCTTCGGTTCGATTAAAGCAAAGAATGGTGAGATCGCTGTGTTAGTGCAGGTTGTTGCCTTTGGAGCCTTGGTTTTGTTTAACAGGTCAGTCACGCTCTACTTCCAAAGGAATGCTGGTACAATATGGACCACAGGCACAAAATGCCCCAAACACAGGATATGATTTCTCAAGATGCGGAGGAAATCCTTTATATATTTTATCAGCTCTTTGTGAGTTTTCAGCTGCCAGAAATCCCAGCAGATATACACAAACCCCCCACACCTCCGATAATCCCAATTTATGGCATTCTGAAAGTGTGTTTGTCATGATTGCAGTTATTATAATAAAATATACTTCATAAAAGCTGATAGGATATAACAATGATGGTAGAATGCCAGTGTGTGTCTGTGCTGTATGGTGTTTATTTTAGCCATCTAAAATAAACCAAACAACAAAACAATATGTCATTGGTGTGTTGTGACTGAGGTCATGGTGGACTCTCATGGAACATGCTTTCAACATAAGAGGTGTGACACAGAACCATCTAGAAAAAGAAAAGTGTATATCCAGGAGGAGGAGAGAGAGAGTGACAGAGAGACTGAATGCTGAAGCATGTTGGTCATTCATTAGGGAAAGAATAACTGTTTACCTTTACAGGTCTAACAGGTCTCTCTCTCTCTCTCTCTCTCACACACACACACACACACACACACACACACACACACACACAAGCTTCCTTACATCAGAACCTCCTCTACCCCATGTGGGCAAGCTTGAGGTTGGTAAAGCACTTTTTGAGAAAAAAAGCTTCTTTTATGAAACATGGATGCCTTCTAGAATAAAGTGCTTATATTACATTGAGGTGCACTGCTGGTTAAATTTCCTGGCTGTGTTTGTGGTTTGAGATGGTAGCGTAAAGCACAGGGTGTTTGTGGTTTGAGATGGCAGTGTGGAGAAGGAGAAGAAAAAAGTGGAGGAAAATGATGAAGATGGTGTGTCAAAACTCTTCGCCACCACGTATCAGTTCTGATCAGCAGTATTTGCCCTGGGTTGGTACAGTTAGACAACCTACACTCTCCTTTTTCCTTTGACATATTAATTCATGACTGATCTCCAAAGCACTAGACTACAACCAGCCTGAGCTTTTCAGTTCTAATTCACACAGTAGTTATACAACAGCGCCATTATTTCGCATAAAATTGTATGCAGGTAATGTCAGTTTCCTGCTGGAGGAACAATATCCAACATGTCACAGAAAGGCCTCATCCCACCACCTGCCATCTTGGTTTAGTCGAGACGTCACTCAGGGTTTTTAGTCCTAAACATCACCTGGAGCCGCTTTGATTCACAGGGTCTTGTGGAAATGAACAGGCAGCAAAAAGGGATACGGGTTCGAATGCACTGCACATCACGCCAGTGGGAGACTTTACATGCAACTGCTTCTTTAACCGCTTCAGGTTTGTCCCACACCGACAGTGTGTGTGGGGGAAGATTGTTTGCGCACAAACTGAGTCTGGGCTCACTTCTATTAGCCTTAGTTGCACTGGTCTGTCATTGTGACACCCCCCCCCCCCCCCAACCCACCCACACACACCTTGCACAACCCCCCCCCCCCACTCCCCAGCAGGTTATCAGTGTCAAATGTTGGCATTGCCCACACTGATGACACACTCTCTGTGCAGGCTCACCATGCCTGTCTACACTGTCTACATTATCCCGTACAGGCTGTGAGAACTGGCCGGTGGGTTCTGTGCAGGAGACACGCCTGCAGAGTGAACTGGGAGGACAAGACTGCAGGAGTAGGCATGTCTGTGCAGAGCCACAAACAGGAAGTCATGCAACAAACAGGAAGCCACACAACAAAGAGGAATTCAAACAGCTAAGTTACCGCAACACAAGAGTGTTGATAATTAATTAAATTATTCAAGATTATTTACTGTCTTAATGAATTCATTAAAGGTGAACATATCTATTTATTAATTTATATGCTCAATTAACAATCTGTTGGAAAACCAAACATATGTGCCGGACCATAAAGACCTTCAGGCTGCCCTCCATGCCACGCCATGCATAGACTGCTGTTATATTTTCATGTTAGGAGAAAATAAGTCATTCTGGTACAACAGTTCCACTTACTGATCCAGGTACAGGTCTGGGAGTAGTGATGGGTCTAGAAAGAAGAGACTCACTGTTCTCCTGCCAGTCCCTGCAGCTCCACATGTAACAAGTCTTTCATAATTCCCAAAAAAGCAGATAGTGCTTGCAGACCTTGACACACAAACACACATACACACACACACACACACACACACACACACTGTATCGGCTCAAACTTCTTACTGCCCGCTGAAGTCATTATTTTTGCTTGACCAATCAGAATTCAGTCCCACTTGAGTGTGTGTGTACGAGTGCATGGTGTAGCCATGTATATGCAGAAGCAGGGGGTGTGTGACCGCAGAATTATTATATAGAACAGAATTTGATATAATAATCTTTATTTGTATAGCACCTTTCATACACACATGCAACTCAAAGTGCAATATGATGCAATATGCCAACTACTCTAACTACTCTCAACACCGACCTGACAGTGGGTTTTGTGTAGTAAGAGTGTAGTAGAGTTGCTGTTGTATCCAACAGCACTGGTACTGGTGAATTCACAAATGTCAGTGTCCATATCCAACAGCAGCTATCTAACAGAAGGCCTGTGGTCAGCAGTCCTGTAGTCACATACTCATCTCTGAAGAAGACGTGGATGATGTCATATAGTGCAACAGAGTTCCTCAGCAGGAAACATCTCTAATGCTTAATATACAAGCGTAAATGAAATATTGCATTTATTGAAGCAAAAAACATGGTTTACTGTCAAATAAGAGCCTCATTGTATTAGTTTCTAATTTCTTACCTTAGACACACACACAGCTAGACAGCTAGACACACACAGCTACACTCAATTCCACACCATCAATACTATACACCCATACATACTCCCACACCATGTACACACACCCTCTTCTGAAAACTCCCTGATCAATGCATTATTCCAGTGATTACCATCCACCCCCCACACTTCTGCTTGGTGTCAGCAGGTACCCATGTTAGTCCACCCGCCTCAGCCCTGCTGACCAGCCAATCTGTGCCTTACAGGTGGCTCATTTGTAAACATGCTTGTAAATCCTCTTTACTTATTCTCTACGTACAGTTTTGTTCCCTGGAGAAGAAACATTCACTGAACACTAAAGCCACAGAACACGAGAAAGAATGGATCATGAGCTGTGGCTTGATCATGATAGAGCATTCACACAACACTTGAACATTGCTTCTAATATAGAATGTTAAGGTTGGCCAAAAAGAGCATAACAGACTAAATAGTGTGTTCACACACACAGGAGCAGGAACCCCGCCTGCCACTTTGTCACCACTAATTATTGTTAGCACATTCACTACTTTCAAATTGCCATCATCCCACCGATCACAGTAAAACCAATTGCTTAACCCAAACACAACTAACACAATCATTGTTAGCTCAATCACTGCTAGCCCAATCAGCGCTAACCCAAACCGTGCTAGCCAAATCAGCAATAGCCCAATCACGGCTAGCCCAATCACGGCTAGCCCAGCCCAATCACGGCTAGCCCAATCACTGCCTGGCCAATCATCGTTAACACAATCCTCGCTTTCAGATCACCATCAGCCCACAAATCCCACTCAACCTAATCAGTTATCCTAAACACAACTAAACCAATCATTGTTAGCTCAATCACTGCTAGCTCAATTATCATTAGCACAATCATTCCACTTCTCACTCTCTACAAACACATAGTATTACTTGGCTAGCTGTAGTTACAATGCAATGGGTTTCCAGTCATCGGTGTGTGTGTGTGTGTGTGTGTGTGTTTTGAAGAAGGAGAAGGTCACCCTGAAGAAACCAAAGATTCCTAAGGCAGGTTTAACATAGATGCCTCATGTCCATCATCTGTCCATATGACTGCATCCTTCCATGGTGACATGGAGGAATACCCATGGGGCATGTCCTTGAGAGCTTCACCTCCTTTTCTTCTTCCTCCTCCTTCTCATTCACAATCCACTCGGAACTGTGAGTTCAGGCTCTCACATCATGCCTGAGATTCAGCAGTGCACTTCACAACAAATGTTGCTAGTTACTGCATCATGGAGGAATACACTGTATGATACCTCACTCCCCTCTCCATGCTCTCTCACTCCCCTCTCCTCTCTCACTCCCCTCTACAATCACATTTCCCTCCACCATTCTACTGGCAGAGAAATTTGCCACATTCACAGGGACCCTCTGTTTCCATTTACAAATGTCAGGTTGTTAGCTATTACAACACCTGCATACTGTAATCCAGGCTGTGTGTAGGGAATAATTACAATGTGTTTACTAAAAGCTTGCCATATGGCAGGGGGACTCCACTGCTTTCTGCAGAGAGACCTCTGCACCTGCTCCTGAGAGCACTCAGAAGAGCTGTCCTCCTAGAGGAGCTGACTTCATAGAAGAGCTGACATCATAGAGGGGCTGTCCTCATAGAGGAACGGACTTCATAGAAGAGCTGACCTCACAGAAGAGCTGACATCATAGAGAGGCTGTTCTCATAGTGGAACTGACCTTACAGAATGTCATGGTTAGCCCCTGCCCCAGCTGTCAATCATGTATGTTTTGTTTTGTTAACCATGTGCGTGTTCTAGTCCCTCCTCATGGTTTGTAGCCCGGCCCCCTCGTTATTGGATTCGTGTGTTGCTTGTTTAGTCTGGTCTATTTATATACTTAGTTTGGTCTTGTCTGTTGCTGGTCATTGTTTTGCATACAGCCTGTTTTGCGATCGTGCTTTGGTGTATTGTTCTGTGTCTTGGTTTATAGTTGTTCTTTGTGTTCGTTATGTCTCTGCATCTTGGCTATGTTTCATGTTTGGACTCCCTCTCTGATTTGACCCAAGCCTGCCTGTACGACCCTGATTATGGACTTCCCTTTAATAAATCTCGCTCTTCTCAGCGTTTGTGTCCACCCTATCGCTCCTTGACGCCGCAAGCGTTACACAGAAGGGCTGACCTCATAGAAGAGCTGACCTTATAGAGAGGCTGACCTCATAGAAGAGCTGACCTTATAGAGAGGTTGACCTCATAGAAGAGCTGACCTCATAGAGGGTGCCGGAGCCAAAATGCATCCTTGGGGGCTTTGGGGATGGTGTTTGTTTGATTTACGTACATGGTTTTAGAATACATACGTTTAAATATTATATTAATCTAATTGTTTTGCATTTGATCCATTGGAATTGCGCTATACAGGGTTTTTGAGTGTGGTCACGTGTGAGATGGGGGGGCTTTTCTGGGGGTGGATTTCTTTTCTTTCTGAGAGATAAGAAGAGAGCTAGGGAGCCGCACAATTTTCTGACCATGTCTATGTGTCCTCCTGTCATCTTGTCAATCTAATATAGATTAGGTTTGATATGTGAAATATATGGAAGTGACATGTAAATGCTGTGATGCATATTTTGTTGTTGAAGTTAAATAAAAAAGGGTCAAGAACTGCATAAAGAAACTCAATTTCTCTGGTGGATAGGCTACCAGTGTGGAACACGCGTCAGTTATGCGACTCAGCCTGTATGATTAATTGGAATACCGTGCAGAGGGGCTGACCTCATATAAGAGCTGGCCTCATAGAGGGGCTGACCTCATAGAAGACCTGACCTCACAGAAGAGCTGACCTCATAGAGGGGCCATCGTCATGGAAGAGCTAGAAGAGGAAGTTATGTATTCACAGTACCTGCACAGGTACTCAAGTATTCAATCCAAGATTGAAACACACTATTATGGAACTCAGAAACAAAGGATGGGACTCAGCCACCCTGTTTCATCCATTTTCCTAATAGTCTGTCTTTGAATCTAACAATGGATCGATTGTGCAGGGTATACAGACATCAATAGCCTGACCGAGATCAATGCACACAGGCAGGATGGATTTCACAGACATCAATACACTCCATCATATGTCCTGAAATGTAATATCCTTTATGTTTAATATCTCTCTCTCACACACACACACACACACACACAAACACACACATCTGATCTTAGGAAAGCATAACAGACACATGCAAGAAATGTGTTAAATACCTGCATTCTCAGCACCACACAGATGTATGTCTTCTGATGTTCACAGAATTCTCACAGTTCAATGCCTTCTCTTACTGGTCTTCATGGGACCTGTCATTCATATTAAACATGTCTGGTGACTGAAAAGATTTTTCTTGATAAATGCTGTCTCCTTGCTTTTGGAAAAAAATGAAAAGAAATAGAAAAATAATTTCAGTAGTTGATCGGACTACTTCAGCGCTGTTATGATGGTAATCACATTTCATTTTTGTCAGTTGTAGCTGATGAAAGGACAGACAAAAAGTAAAGTAGGAACTTGGTGCTTTTGTTCAGGATTATCTGCTTGTGAGATTATTGTAGACATCAACAGTCCAGTGCCCTGTTGTTAACGCTGTGATATAAAGGTCTGCTCTACTGGGTCTATTTCCTGAAGAATCTGATATAAAGGTGTGCTTCGATGAGTCTGATTCCTCAAGAGTCTGATGCTTCGGTGAGTCTATCTCCTGCAGGGTCTAACATTTTTTTCAGCTTTGAAACACAAGGTCAGTTTTTGTCGTGCACTGGATAAATGGCGCTGGACTATTGATTTTCTTTTCCTGTAATGTCATTTGTGAAGCAATAAAATTCTACAGCGAACACCACAGACCAAAGCACAGTATTGTACACATACACACACACTGTAGCGGGAAATTAAGCAGCTACAAGCTAGAAGGTTGGTTTCAAAGGGAAGACCGGGAGAGGCGGGCGTGCATGGAGAAACGGATCAGCTCACACTCCTGCGCAGTCTCTGAGTGCAGATGTGTCTCTGTGTGTCTGTGCGTTAGGAGACATCACACCTAAATCCCTGGTATGAATGTGGGTCACAGAACAGCATGGTGCCTTAAGTTAGCTGCAAAATGCACAAAATGACAAAAATAAAATGACATGGCCTGTAATTAGTTAACTGCGCATGCTTAGGTTTAGGTTATGTTAGCTGTGCTGTCGCATCAAAGGAAGTATTATTGTGGTCATGAACCCTGCACAGCGTGGGGAGCAACCGTATCGTGTCTCCGTGGAACAGGCTGTACACGTGTCTTCAAGCAAACGGTTGTTATAGAAACCACGTCAGCGCAATCATAAAAAACACCTAACAGACTCAAGACCAGGGACGCTCCAAACTGACACTGGCGAACTAACGCCAACCTGAGTGACTGATGATTGCCTAGCATAAGCTCAGTGTTTACAGTCGAACACACCAAGCAAACTACAGCTGATGAACGACATGCATGTAGGTTCTGTGACTGAAAACAAAGGAACTCAGAATTGGTCGACGGTTGAAGGAGTTTTGAGTGATATTAATCGCAAATCCATAAACAGAGTTATAGAAATGGTCATGGTCCAACATCATACCAGGGGAGCAGTGAGATAAAGAAACAAAACCAAGATGAAGAGATTTACCAGACATAATAAACTAAAGAGCAAAATGAAAACAAATTGTTACTTTACACAAAACAAAGACACAAAGAACAAGGAATCTCCATAACAATCACATGACAAACTCAACACTGACCACAAAGACTATTCCTGAACAAAGTCCTGAGCTTAAATAACACAGACTAACAAGGCAACTAACCAGACAGAGGTGGGAATGATAATCATGGGGCAGGGATACAAATGGCATGGGAGTGGCAGGAGAAACACACGGGAAACCAAAACAAAGATGTGAGTGACATGTGGAGGCGGGGCTAGACACACCCACCTCTTCTTGCACATGGCAGTGTCACACAAATTGCTTTACATGTAGCAAAATATAATGTTTGTCTACTGAAGTACACCAAGCCACAATCTGTATACAACCTCATGCAGTTCAAACTTAGACTGAACTGCCAATCAGACAGCTGAACAGCTCAGATTCAGCGTGCACAATCAAAACAGTCCCAATCAGTCAAAACAGTGCTGACCAGGCCTAGGTCAGAATACAGGCGGCAGTCGGTCACCAACGTCGCAATAGCCTGACGCCATCTGCCCGCCAATAGTCAGGTCAGTGTGCCGCTAGCCTAACCCAGACTTACCACAGACCCATCACAGATCTAACCCAGACTTACCACAGACCCATCACAGATCTAACCCACTTACCACAGACCCATCACAGATCTAACCCACACTTACCACAGACCCATCACAGATCTAACCCAGACTTACAACAGACCCAACACAGATCTAACCCAGACTTACCACAGACCCAACACAGATCTAACCCAGACTTACCACAGGTCTGACGAAGGCCAATGGAAACACATCTTGCTGCCGGAGTGTTGGACATGACTCCCAAATTCACTTTTCCACAAGTTCACACAGATCCCTGGGGCCCATATTTTGGTCAAAATACTACAAGGATCAAAAACCACAGACGGCCTTTTCACTGCATGTAAGCAGACGATTCGAGCGCCTGTCCCTTTAAATGATAATGAGCTGCTCACCCTGGCCCCTCTACCACAGGGTGTGCCGACACCCAGCTACCATGCGCTACCATGGCAACTGTTGAACATGAACCCTGGTCGAAACGTAATGGTGCAACCACACGCGTTTGAACCAGAGTCAGACCATGAGCAAGAATAGCGCCCCTGAACAAGCTCAAGAGTCAAGGCTACAACAGGACATTTCTGATTGGCTAGTTAACTTTCTGCCACTTCAGCATTTCATTTGGATTTCCATTGGCTGAGGTCACATGTCCTTGCTGGTTGTGGTGGTTGTGTTGCAGATAAAGCCTTGCTAGAGACTTGTGTATATAGTTTGTTTATGGTTTGTTTATGTAAATGCAAGTGACTTAAATGTCATGAAGCTTTTCCATTACACAAGTAAAACTCAAGCTTAAACACTGTAGGTAACAGTGAACGATGCTTTCTCAACAGTATCCGTCAGTGGGCCAAGCAGGAAATGTAGTAGGGTTGTATGCCAACATTTGATAGCTTGAAATAATATATCGTTTACCAGTTTTTACAACGCTTAAATATTTTTTACTTATTAACATCATTAAACCTTTGCATTAGGTGTCCTACATCTGCATGCTGGCTTCACCATACAGTTGTCGACTGTAACTGGGCTGTTTCCATAAAAACGAAACTTCATCTCCTCAGCTCTTACATCCTCTGAGGCTGCGGGTGGTGTCGCGATCAGTTTGCACATTCAGAAAGGTAGTTCTCAAGCTGGAGGAACTCAGATGGGGGAGGAGGGTTTGTGGGTTGGTAAGCACTCCAGATACCCAAAGGTATGCACACAAGCACTGAATGTATGTATGCATGTTCCCTTTAAAGCCAGGCCCTGTGAGTAAGATGGAATAAAAAAAAACAGCAGAATCCATGAATACACACCTGCTGTTTTCCCATAGTCCTCAAGAACAGCTGTCAGATGTTTGTGAGATAAATCCAGTAAACACATCAGCCACTGAACTGCACTGTACTAACAGTTAAAGGTGCTTAGGTAATCTGCAGGAATATGAGTAAGGTATCAGAGGAGACTAACAAATACAGAGATTTTAGCAAACCCTAATTGGTGTAGTGATAGGTCAGCCATGATATATGCCCACAGCCAAGATATATGCCCCCCCGGGTCTACACACCCCAGCTCTGTAAAGTTCTACACACCTCATTTCTACTCACAGTTCTACATACTGTACCTCTACACACCTGAGCTCTAACATAACTGTCCTCTACACACCTGAGCTCTAACATAACTGCCCTCTATACACCTGAGCTCTAACATAACTGTCCTCTACACACCTGAGCTCTAACATAACTGCCCTCTATACACCTGAGCTCTAACATAACTGTCCTCTACACACCTGAGCTCTAACATAACTGTCCTCTACACACCTGAGCTCTAACATAACTGTCCTCTATACACCTGAGCTCTAACATAACTGTCCTCTATACACCTGAGCTCTAACATACCTGTCCTCTATACACCTGAGCTCTAACATAACTGTCCTCTATACACCTGAGCTCTAACATAACTGTCCTCTACACACATAAGCTTCAACACACCTGTCCTTTACATACCTGAGCTCTAACACACCTGTCCTCTACTCATCTGAGCTCTAACATACCTATAGCTATACATGAGCTATAGCAGACTTGAACATGACACACTCTCGCAAAGATTTTAAATATTATTATTATACCTTTTATATGTATTGGAAATAAATGTGAAAATGTCTCAATGTTTTTCCAGGAATCCAATGTTTCTACAAACAAATAGAGCTTGTGTCCAGGAATGTCATTTAAAATTTGGCAGATCCCATCTGAACTGTGAAGCCTTCTAGTGCTTCACAGTTCACCCAGTGGGAGGTGCCCAGAGTACTGTACCTCTTGTGGGTTTCGGAGGAGATTGCCAATCCACTTGTGCCAATGCTTCTTGGGCCAAGATAAACAGCAGAGGGTTCAAAGAGCATAGAGCTGTGCTCCACATGGCCCAGAGGAGATGACTGAGGCTTATGAAGAGTGCAGATTAATCTGATGACAGATGGGATAATGTTAAATCTGCATGTGATGGCCCCAATCATGACCCTTGTGATGAAAAAGTCTCACACAAAAAAACAACATTCAAAGATCACGTAATTTCTATCTATCTGTCTATCTGTCTGTCTATCTGTCTATCTAAGTACAATAGGTTAGAGTCCAAGATACCACCGGGCTAGGATACAGCTAGATACAAGTCAGTGTAGAAACCTAGAGAGAATTACACAGTGAGCATATCATAAGTTTATTTCACGATTTAGAAGAGAAGAAGATGTTTCAGTAGGTGCTGTATTAGTGGTCATTTAACTATAGTTCCTGTGAATGAGTAGTGAATTGTGAGCCAATGAAGGGATCATGTGTCTGGTGGATGGGTGCTTTCACACGCCCAAACAGACGTGTTTACAGAACATTTGCAGTATCCAATAAAAGCAAAGCATTTATTCTGTGATCTTCATAAGGACTGTGGTGACTCTGTAAATGACGATATATATAAATACAATGTACCACGGTGTGTCAATGCACAGTCCGAGGCAACCCCACCTCCCAGACACTGGGAGTCTTACTGTAAGTACAATGCAAACTGACCACAAACACTAAAGTGCCCAGCTGAGGACAAGGAGCAGGTACTGGGAGCACTGGGAGCGTCAGCTCAGCCTTCAGGCCACGTAAGATCACTGTGCTCACTCTGTGAAGGCTGTCATGGTGAGGGAGGATCCCCCTACCGGTCGCCTCCGGTACAGCGGCAGTTGTCCTGTTGTTGTTGCGTTGTGTGCGTCCCTCAGGTGGGTGGGGCTTATTAGCTCCCTTACCTGATGGTCGTTTGTCTGTCTACATATGCCTTGTCTATGTACCAGTTGACTGCTGGTTATTATATCCTTAATCTGGGTCAAGTGCACGGGTTTTTGGTTTGCACACGTTATTCATTAAACCCCTCTTTTTCTCTGAGACTTGGCGTGATCGCTTCCTTTTCGTTAGCACCTCCTGCCCGTCACAAAGGCAGAGTTTACTGCACCTCCAGATGCTTCTCACACTCTCTGTAGACAGTCCTGATTTTACAAGATTACAATGGCAACTCTTACAACTCCACTTAGTGTATATGTCACTGATTTCATTACACACAAGTCGTAATGTGCCAAGAGGGCTTGGCACCTTCTTCTCTCTTTCTCTCTCTCTCTCTCTCTCTTCCCCCATCTCTCTCTCTCCCTCTCTCTCTCTCCCTCCCTCCCTCTATCTCTCTCGTCTAACCAGACAGGCCGGGTCTGAACATCCCCTCCTTGGTTGCACCTGCTATCTAACATCCTGCGTGACGTGTGACATTTTCACGCTCTCTGCGTCGACTGCCAGAGTCCTGGTGGGACGGCAGACAGTTCAGGGCCATGACCAGGAGCTACAGCATCAGGTCACTGCTCCCCACTTGCCATCAGTAACCGGTCAGCTACCAAGGCATCGGCAACATGGCAGTGTATCTGCTATCTCACTCTCTCTCTCGCTCTCCCTGTTTGTCCATTTCTCTCTCTCTCTCTCTCTTTGTTTCTCGCTCTCTCTCCACCCCCCACCCCCTGTGCTTGGTAAGTCTAGGTATTCAAGAGAAGCAGCCCTGGCAGAATAACTCAAACTACAATTAACAGTTTTCTCACAATCTCATTAATAATGCATTAGAGGCTTACTAATCCACCTCATACAACAAAACTGCATTTCAACTACAGCACTCTGACACTTCCAATACCTCACTCCCACTACAACAACCCAACACAATGCTGTCATTGAGGGGAGAAGGCAAAACAGGCTTATGGGAGAGAGGGAGAGAGGGAGAGAGAGAGAGAGAAACACCTGTCATGTGCTCTAGTCTCATACAGTGTGCTGGGGTGTAGCAGTTTCGTTAACCCTTATTTAGCCTTGTTATATTATTGATGGAAATCATATTATTTGGTGCTGTTTCATTTCACCACACATTTTTAAATCCAAGTCGAGGGAGCTGTGGTCAAAGCCCTCTGAGAGGCTCTGGGGATGAACCTCAGAGAGAAGCTGAATCCGCCTGCGTGCAGCACATGCCCTGTCAAATCAAAGGGAGGAATACACACCTGCCTCTAGGCATGTTCTACGTAAAACACGGAGACGTTAAGAAGAGACTCCCTGCACTAATCTAGTGTGGACACTGAAAGTTAGTCAAAACGTTGTCCGGGTTCATTACAGATGTCATGCAAAACACCTTCTGTCAGCATCGAATAGAGTACTATACACAGGGCATGTAATTCAGCTCAAACGGTGTTTCCTACTCTGCTAAAGAGACCGGGTAGACTCCTTACCAGTGTTGGTCACTGTGCTGGGGCTGGCATTGGGCTGCCCGGTGCTAATTGTATAAAATGAGGTGGCAAAGCTCTGTGGCCTCAGACAGCATATGACAGTCTTTCTCCCTCTCCCTCTATATTTCTACACTGTCTCTCTCCCTTCCAAATGGGATCATATGAATCGCATGAAGCAGTACAGCCTGTGGTGTGTGTAGCTGCAGTACAGCCTGTGGTGTGTGTAGCTGCAGTACAGTCTGTGGTGTGTGTAGCTGCAGTACAGTCTGTGGTGTGTGTAGCTGCAGTACAGCCTGCGGTGTGTGTAGCTGCAGTACAGTCTGTGGTGTGTGTAGCAGCAGTACAGCCTGTGGTGTGTGTGTAGCGGGCGGGTCCAGTCTGTGGTGTGTGTGTAGCGGGCGGGTCCAGTCTGTGGTGTGTGTAGCGGCAGTACAGTCTGTGGTGTGTGTAGCTGCCCTTCTCATTCACACAGACTGAGGTGAACAGCTCAGGTTCAGGAACTAAAACATCCTACCCAGCATTTCATTCTCATTGGCTGCTATTTATCTCAAGACAGCTGATAAAATTCATTAACTGGATGTTACAGACTCCAAGTCAGATTTGAGCTTTTTAATTTTGAGCTTTCACACCTTTGCTGAAACCAATTAGCAAACGACTGTTCCGTTGATACATAAAATCAACACCAACATAAAACATGTTGTTTTTGTGAAAGATTTTCATGGCCACATCTATAGTGTAATGCAAACAAATGACCTAAATATACACTACACTCCAGGACCTTCAGAGCTACAACCACTGAGGCTGTGACTCATGTTGACTGTGATTCATCCAAAAATAACACATCCAAGTCTAGCTTAGCACAAACTCCTGTAATGCCATGTGTGTGTGTGTTTGTGTGTGTGTGTTTGTGTGTGAGTCAGAAGGACAAGAGCAGTGATGACTGCATTCACATGGTCTGAGTGTGTGTGTGAGTCACAAGGCCTGAGTGACACCTGTCATGTGCACATGCATTTGTTTGTATGTGTGTATGTGTGTGTGTGTGTGTGTGTGTGTGTGTGTGTGTGTGTGCGTGCGTGCATGACTGACTTTATGTGAACTGGGTTATGTTTAGTTTACATTTATCAGTCGTACAGGTGTGAACAGCAGTGCACAGGTTGTTGTGTTTTACTTCATGTGTGTGTAAATCATTAAGTTGTGCTGTGAAGATATCTGAAGCATTCCCTGCTGTGCTTCACATAAAGTTGTCCAGACTCAGCATAATCTAATTATCTAGCAGACACACAAACACATGCAGTCTAGGCATCATTCATGACTTAAGCAACAGGTTCACTCTGCCTTTATGTGGACTGACTTCAACCCAGTGGAAGCGCCAGTGTGCCAGAGCGAGGAGGGTCATGGGGGAGTGTTGAGCAGGCGCTCTCCTGGACCAATGAGGCAGAGGGGCTGGGAAGGTTCTCACCACACATCGGGCGAGCTGAAGGGGTGTGGCCATTACTGGGGTGACGTATGCAAACAGTGCAGCTGGGTCATAGCGACATAGACCGCAGAGGTACGCTAATGGACAAATGTCCTTGTCCCCATGGCCTTACCAGTCACCCAGAGCTCAGCAGTTCGAGTTTGTTTGTTTTTCCCCCATTCAGAATAAACACCCCACGAGATCAACTGTGATCTGGTGGATAATGTTGAATGACCTATACTATTTGAACTATTGAACTATAGGTTTTAAAACACACAAACACCCCCCACACACAGAGAATACAAGTTGTTGATGGTCACTGGGGAAGGATGACTTTGCATGACTCTCCTCTGAATGTGAGTCTGAGAGGACAGGAGAGCAGGGCCAGAACACAGCCACAGCCATGCTCATCATTAATGTGTCAGCCCTTCTCAGCTGTGCATGGCATAATGGTGGTCTAGCGCCACCTGTGGGTGGTTCTGCCCTGGGCACCAGTGACACGTTACATCTGGGGAATGTGGGGAAACCACTGTATGTCCAGGGTGGTTGAGGTGGAGGAGGAGACTTAAAGAACAATGTGTGGACATGGCGGTTTGTAGGACTCCGTGACCCTTGCTCGCGATAATCGAATTAGTTTGGTGAAGTTCAACTCACGCAATAAGGTCAAGTGTAAATAAACATTGCTGACAAGCCGCTGCTTCTCCACTTATAAAACATTAACGAACTGCATGCAATGGAAGTAACTTCAACGTCACGTGCAATTCCGTGTAAACTAGTAGTTTACAGCGACATAGGCAAAAAAAAACGAGTAAATAAAACCATAAAATTGAACATATTGGAAATTCTATTTTATCAATGCCGACACAGACACGTATACAAGGAGAAAAGACGACACGGCCATTAATTCTCTATTTCTCGTTATGCCTTTAATATTTTAATTCAAACACTATAGTTTCGGCGTATATTATATAACAAACAGAGAGAAAATTCTCTCTCTGAGATATACGGAGTAGAGTGTGGTGCCTTCTACTTCTGCTATACTGGATAATTAGAAATATAGGAAATCCATGATATTTTGGATTCTTTAAAATCTCGTACAGGTAATGTGCTTAACGACTTCTTCAATGATTGTTTTACAAAGTGTAATGATAACCTGTTACTCCAAAGCGAGTAAAAAAAAACTTCTGTGGTTATTACAAAACTCGACGAAAAAAAAAATGTGACAGCTCATAGCTGAATGCACTCCGAAAGGGACAGCATGACGCGAGCCCATGATTGTCAGATGGCACTGTGTATTGGACAGCGTCCAAAACAACCCCAAAATCGTACAGTCCTTGAGCATAGCCCGAACTGTTCAAACAGGAAACCGTAACGGACACGTTGGGAAAATTTCGTGACCTGATATCTTTCTTTCATATCGCCCCCGTAATCTTCGAATATATTCGAATAATCTTTGAATGTTTTATACAAGCCAAATAAAATTCGAGTAAGTTGTAAAATTAATCATTCATGTAAGATAGGCACACACACGATATTTCTTCTGTTTCTGATTCGTTATAACGATCCAAACATCAGGTTTGATAAATAAGCAACAAGGTAAAATTGGTTTCGTCTGTTTTAAGCCATTGTAACAGTTCTTACCTGAATAAAACTGCAATTTCCCACGCAATGAATCCCCAAACAGCTACAGAATGCAGCCTTGTCTGAATCATCTCAAGACTTCGGCGGCGAAGACATGCACTTCTGCAAAGCCCGCGCGCTCTCTTCAACGCTCCTGGACTTCAGCACCACGGACAGCTCTCCAGAAGCGTTCTCCACGACCTAACACGCAGGACAGTCGTGGAGCAGGGCGAAGGCAAAAGCATATCAGTTCTTACACTTCTCATAGCCCTATGAGACCAAGGCTGTACATAACAAACTCTTTCCGCTACCGAACGCTATCGTGTTTGACAAAGTGCTACAAAAATACAGGTCTCGTAGAGGGAAAAAACGCAAAAGTGCCTAGATCCGAAATTGCGCGTGGAAACTGGAGTGCTTCTTGACAGTTTTAGACATATCTCAACAGTCCCCGGCAGCAGGGGCCGCGTAAGCCCGCCCCAGAGCGCGCGTCTGACTGACAGCGCCTTCCTCCAGTCGTTCAGTAAATATTACTGAACCACGTTCGCTTAAATTAGAAAACTGCCTTCGGGTGAATACCTATCAACAGTTCCTGATTCTCGATGCCACATATAACGCTTTGGGTATCAATGTAGCAGATAAACTCACACAACTACATCGCGTTGATGTAACGGGACTTCGTGGATCATGTTTTAACAAATGCCTCTGGGCGCATCTCCTTGCTAAGAACAGCGCACCTTTCAGCGAGTTATAAGTGTTGCTGTTTAAACATGTCCAAAACCAACCTGCCAACCCCGTCCACAACGTTAGCTCGGAGGAGGAGACAGTGTCTTTCTGCTTGTCTAACGTGTACCTAAAAAGAAAATGGCCAGATGGATTCGCCGTGTTTCATGTAGCATGACAGTGGTGTGTGTGTGTGTGCGCGCATTTGAATGTGTATTTATTGACGCGTTGACCCTGTTTCCAGCCATGCCCGGTTCCGTGCCGCCACTCTGGAATGGAATGATAAGCGGTGCCGGGCGCGAGCTCAAACACTCCGCTGGCGCATTCGGGGCGGGTGACATTTGTTTTTCGATCTTAGTCTCGATAGTAATAATTTAAAAAATCCTGGGTTTTTCGCTAGTTTGTGCTGTGTGCTCTACCACACACGACCAAGCAGCGAAACAGTAAGGAGCGTATAGATGCTTTTGCTGAAAATCATTAATTAACGAAATAATAATACTACTCGTATGGGAACTCTTTCTTCCTTTCTTTCTTTATCCCAGTAAACTCACTTAAAGAGTATTTTAACTGGGTCGTATTCCCTCAGATAGCTGCCGATTTAAACAGGCGTATGAAATAGTCCCTTAGGTCATTACATCTAGAAACAAATGCAAAGGATTACATTGCGAAAGACAAATTATTTATTTTCTATTTTACTTATTATATTGAGTATTTCAACCGGTTACCCCCTTGGAAGTTCAGCACGAGGACATATTTTTCTGCTACTTGTTAGAGGTAGTAGGCAGAGAGTGTGTGCGCGTGGGTGAGCGTGAGATGGATGAGAAGCTCTCTGATAATGGGCTGGTGTGGACTGTGTCAATTACAGAGGCCACCGCGTGTGCCCTCGGAATAATTTCACCCGCTCTTATTCAGCGGGTCGAGATGCCCTGTCGAAGGGGCTCGAGTTTAATTCTCCTTTATAGGCCAATCAGTGTCTGTAAGAAAACAGATAGATGCCAAGACGTTTTCTAGCACTCATGGAAAATGAGAAAATTGGCCATGAAACGATGAAACTCAATTTACAAGAGGGAACAGTCAGAAGAAGCTAATCACAGATGCAGTTGTGGGTCCTTTATCTCAGTGTGTCCAACTCGGTTCGGTAAGGCCTTTTCACCTCAAATGATTATTTCTGGTATAAAATAACTAAGCCATTATGACTACAGGCATTCAACTTGCATGGCATATAACTGATTACACTCATCCCAAGTATAATTTTCCAATTTGTATTTTGCATAAGTATCTAGGTAACACTATGACTCTGAGGAACATCTATCCAGGGAGCTGTGAGAAGCATGCACCCTCACAGTTCCTTCTGCACCACATGCACATTTATTTCCCAGCCAAAAGGACACAGGTGGCATTTACCGAACACCTGCCATATGCAAAGATTATTATATATTGGTTGGTGGAGAGGTGAACGATGCAATTATGGGTTTCGGACCATACCAGCATAAATCTCCACTGTCGGAGAGGCATATTGAATAGGACCATATTTAGAACTGATAAGGGGGAAGGGGGAACTCAACCCAGCAGGAGAAGGATAAACTGGAGATAAAGTGCCAGGTACCTCCATTATACTCTCCCCAGCTGGGACGCGTGAGACACGTGGAATGATACTTGCATAGGTGTTCATACTCGCATAGACATTTACATTTAAGAGGGATTAAAGGTTGCTTTTTCCAGGGCTGTGTTGCGCAATATCAAAACATAATGGAATATCCAATGTGCTACGATGATTTAAAGCCATGCTTGATGTTTTATGGTTTCCCCATGAAAGACTTTAAGATTTATACCTGACATTCCAATATATGAACCTACATCTAAAAGCCAAGGGGCAATTCACCTCAGCAGCATAGCTGCACAATACTTACAACTGTTAACACTCAACTTAAGAGAAAAGTCTGAAGCCACATGCCATGTCTCCCTCCTTCACTTCAGCTCAGATGCAGTCTGCTGCCTATTTCAGCACTCGGCGGGATTTGCAAAATCGGGGATATTCACAGTTTTCTTGACACAGGTAATGGGTGGTTTCTTCACACAGATAACAGGTGGTTTAGTCAGACAGGTAATGGGTGGTTTCGTCACACAGGTAACAGGTCGTTTGGTCAGACAGGTAATGTGTGGTTTCTTCACACAGGTAACAGGTCGTTTCATCACACAGGTAATGGGTGGTTTCTTCACACAGGTGGTTTAGTCAGACAGGTAATGGGTGGTTTCTTCACACAGGAAACAGGTCGTTTCATCACACAGGTAATGGGTGGTTTCTTCACACAGGTAACAGGTTGGTTAGTCACACTGGCTGTACACAATGAACAGGTCACGGTAAAACCAAACAGGTCACGGTCCGCCATGTCAGTGAGAGGCTTAAAACTTTGCCCAGCTTTCCTCAGTCTTCATTAACTCCCATATCTGAAAGTTGACTGATGAATTTGTTACTTTATTGTATTTCATTTCAAGAAAAAATGATCAAATGAGCAAAATCATTGAACTAGATAATATATTTATTAATCTTTATAAGAAAAACTGAGCCATTGACAACACAAGGAAAACATGAGAATGTAGCCAGACACAGATAAGAACCGTTACGTTGATGACCCAGGTCAGAGTAAAGAGCTGCTCAACAACATGACATTAAGCCCAAGTTAGTAATATCTACTCAATAGTGTATATGGAACATTACAGTAATTACATTACAGGGATATCAGACCTGTGTGGAAATCCCTCATTCATCCCTCTGCTCAAGAACGGCAGTCTACATTTGTGCTGCGTCCCACCTGTAGCAGGTCTGCAGTGCCGATGTCAGCTAGACCTGGTGTGTCAAGGACTGAGATGGGGAAAAGCTGCAGTCTGCATGGGATCTTGGAGAACCAGCAATAAAACGGTAGCGTAAACCATGAGGATTGATTTTTGCTGATTTCACAGGTCACTGAGGGGACTCAGAGATGTTAAAAGATGTCCGCATACAATATTTGCAATGATGGCTGTGGGGGTGTGAACTCAGGGTCATATTTATTTCACACTGCCATACACATTATGCAACTAGGAAGCAATTATCCTCTTCCTCATATATTCTCCCCTCAGACATCTCATTGGCTGAGTCAGGCTGTAATGTCCACGCTTCCGAGTGATGAACATACATCTCTTGTCATTTAGCCCATCAGTCACCTCCAGGGTCACAGCACCAACACAATTAGCAAAGTCCAAAGTCATCCATTTCAGGGCTCTTCCAGAAGGGATGTGAAGGTAAGCAGACCAGCTTGCACATGCAAAGACACATCTTCAGCAGACTGCTCCAGCTTGTCAGGGGGCTTCAACAATGCTGGCACCAGTGCAACTCCAGAACATGCAAAGGGCTTTATCTAGGTTTCCACACTTTGTCACAGGATGGTCACAGTCCGTCACAGTCTAACGGCCCCTGGTTGTTGTTACCATCACACTATCATGCTAGCAGACATTCCTCAGCTATCTTCACCAGCCTCTCCAACCTCAGGATGCTTCACCAGCTCACGCCCCCAACCAAGAGTCCTCACAAGCCACACCCCCCCAAGGACTCCTCACAAGCCACACCCCCCCAAGGACTCCTCACAAGCCACACCCCCCGAGGACTTCTCACAAGCCACACACCCCAGCTCTTCTCATGCCCCCAGAGCTAGGAACTGATCTAGCTCACCTAAATGTTAATAGTGTACATCTGTTCCCCGTGTCCTCATTTGTACATATATTCCCCCTTTGCCCTTTCCCACTGATCCACTGCTGAATGTTACAGATCAGCTCCATTTCTGTTGCTGCCAGTGCACTGACCTGTTTTGCCTGCATCTTCATGTTTGCCCTCGCTGTATTTAGCCCCACGTTCACCAGTGTATTGATCTACACCTTAATGACTTTCAGCTGTCCTAGGTTGCCTCTTTGTACCTCTGCCAGTAACTTCATTAAAACTTTGATGATTCTGTTTGTAGCTCTGTTCACTGCTCTGTTCTGTGAGGCAGGCAACTTCTTTTTCATTTCGTACCTGATATTTGGTAGATGACCTGATCTGTTCTAGACTATGAGACAGGCATTTGGAGCAGGAGTGGGATTAGATTTTCTATATGGTTTCAGATTTTAATCCAATTTTCCCACAATTCTCTTGAGATCAGCCAGCAGTACAGTATTTGACAGAAACGGTCTGCTGGATAGAAAGAGGTTAATCCATCAGTGACATAATTTAGCTCGGGTTGTTCTCTTGAATGTGATTTGGGACACTATGGAATTTTGCAGTGTGTGATCCTAAATGATTCCCAGGATGAAGAGGAGACCTACATACCATGTAGGTCCAATCAGATGGTCCGGCAGTCAGATCTACACACTAAAGCAGAGACAGGTGGGATTTGTCTCCCAGAATTCCCGCTGCATGCTTTTCAGGAAGCTTAGGCTGATGGTAGGCTGGGGTTGTTGCATGGTATGAGATCAAAAGCAATTTTTCAGTGAGCAATTTTTTCAGTGGCCACAGAAAACCTCTTAACAATTCTCAATATGCAGTGCATCACACACACTTACACGTGCTCATGTTTAGTACTACGAGATTTAAAAAATGCATCACGTACCATCCTGGCCCTCAAGTAGAACACACAGCAATACACCAAAACACGAACATCACCACAACTTATCACAGAACTATAACTTCTCACTGTTTTCATCCATAATATAATTGCTAAGACACATTTTGAAAGCACGGTCACTGAATAGAAGCAGTTCTCACGTAACTATGACAACAGACTGTACTTATGTGAGATATTCACATTTATACACCTTTTTACACATTGAGTTATTCGTAGCTTAAAACATGCGCAATGAAAAACACTGTGTGAGGAGAACTGCCCTGTCAGAAGATGCCTGCCCATCAGTGAATGTTGATCCTGTTTCTACCAGCCCAGTCACTTTTCCTCAGTCCTGAAGAGGAGCTTGGAGAGGCAGAGTTAAGATCTTCAACTGTTTGAATATTGTTCAGTTTATAACTTGTTGTTCAGTTTAAAAACTTGATTAAAGAAGGTTTTTTTTTTATTTACTTCCCCTTTTAAGGTGGGACATTTGTTTGCAATTGTATTTTCATCACTACTGCACGTGAATGCCATTTGTTTCTGGAAATGTGCCTAAATGACTGAGATACTGTGCTCTAGCAAAGTGGGGGTATTTTAAAAAAATTGACAAAAATCACATGACAAGTTTATCACATGATTCTTCTAGTCTGGACGTGGAAGGATCTCAAAGACTCTTATTGCTAAAGTAGGAAGAGTCCTTGAGCAAGACTCCCAGCACTATACGTGCCTCCCTGTGTAACGTGACTGAAATTGAAAGTAACTGTGGATAAAAGCATCTGGCAGTTGCATTATTGTAAATGGTCCATTGAGGACCCTAGACTATGGCCTTCTGCTATTTTGCATTCTTGAACTCAGATTTTTCTTTTCATGTTTTGCATCTATATCTTTATATACTATATTATCTATATCTCTTTCTACACAAGAGCACACATATGAATTAGCACTTTACATAAACTGAACCAGGTTAAGCCCTGGTACTCTTACTGCAGAGTTACAGATATTCACCCTTAATCACTTTGTTCATGAAGGAAATTTAGAGCACAGTTTTAGATTCACACTTAAATTGGAACACAGTTTTAGATTCACACTTTAACTAGAACATAGTCTCATATTCATACTTACACAAACAACAGTGTGTTTAAGATTTAGACTGAAACTAGAGCACACTGTCATAGATTCAAATTGAAACTAGAACAGACTGTTTTAGATTGACTTAAACTAGAACACACTGTGAATGAGTTTGTGAGTGAGTGAGTGTGAGAGAGGGTGAGTGAGTGAGTGAGTGTGAGAGAGAGTGAGTGTGAGAGTGAGAGTGAGTGAGTGTGAGAGAGAGTGAGTGTGAGAGTGAGTGAGGTTTATTGGGGAGTTTGCATCTCAAGATGAGTTTTGGAGAGAGAGGTGAAGACAGCCGAGGATGTTTTCAGTAATCCCCAAAGAATTGTAACTTTCTCAGCAAAATAAAACACCTAATAAATGTAATTTATTATCTTCAGATATCTGTGCACTGTATCTGACCTGGAAGAATACTGGTGATGCAAATGAGGAAAAAAACAAACAAATGTATAATGAGGGAAAGGTTCATCTGTCTAATGAGGTGTCTTCAACTGCTTTTCCTGCTGCAAGGATGTTTTTCTTGAGAATGCTGAGAGAAACCAAGTTGCTTTGTCTTCTGCGAACAGTTCAGCGTGGCAGTGTATCTTCTGAAGAATGTTCTGATATCTCCCCAGACGCTGTTCACAATGTGCAGAACAAACCCAGCTCCTTATTACTGCCACATTCATATATCGCCTGCTGTACCTCAACATGTTCAAAGGAGTCTCAAGCAAGTCTCAATTTTGAGTACACTGATATGCATCTTATATAATACTTTTATAAAGCCTGTCTGTTCTCTGGTTTTTAAGCATCATTTAAAGATCTCATTATCCATCATTCATGTTGTTCCAAGAAACCCTCAAATTTACTAATGAACTGTTTATGAATAAGAGATGGTTTAGTGCAATTCAGTGCAGTGACCCCTACAGGTGCTTCTCAAGAATTGCAGCAGCAAACGAGGCTAAAAATCGGTGCGATGTTGAAACAGTCGAAAAAGGGAATCAAACAAGCAGTGTTGTTCTTTGACAAAAGTGAAGAGTCTGTCTGGAAAGCAGAGCTGGATTATGTGTAGAGAATCACATATAAACGAGGCACATGTTCTAAGACTCCAAGATAAGGACTAGCAAGAGAACTGCGTTTTTAAAGAGAACTGAACCAACCAACAAAGAACACACAGAACTGAAGAACCTATCTGAGAACTGAACTCAGATGAGAACTGATACCTGAGGACAGCTCTACTGAACTTCCAGTTCAACAATGCACCCAATCACTTGTCAGTCTCGTTTACCAATGCAATGATTGCTGCACAGTGAACTGGAGATGATCTATATTCATGGTTTACAATTAACTTCTGGAAAGGCAGTGGAAATTCAAATTTGTTTGAAATGAATAATTGATTAGATGAGCTTTGATCATCTCTTTATTGCAATTTCACCAGTGAAATTTTGGCAATTGCATTTTCAGTAAATGAATAATTTATGCTTCAATGAGATCCTGTTAAATTAGATTATTATGTTCTGTAAATACTCGAGAGAAAACAGAGGAAGCTGGAATCAAACAGATAGCTAAAGGTAATGAAACAAATTCATGCAGCAGGAGTGTAATAGCTTCTGCGTGTACAAGAAAGCTCTTTGCATTGTACCAACATATGCATGGTTGAATGAATACTTTGAGAAATCAGTGATAGGCAGAATGAGCTACACATTATACTGAGCAGCTGGGCAGGGCTGGACAGAAATGTGTAGGGGAGTTCAGTTTAGTTCAAGATCAATACAATCAGCTGACAGAACCCCAGAAGACAGTATCTTGGTGAAGCGGATTGCAGAATCAGGGAGTGTTGGGGAGAATGAAGCTGAAATGAGAAAGAAAAGTGATCAGGAACTTGGAAATTATTAAACATACAGCACCCTGAAACATGCCTGGGGGAAAAAAAATAAAAAACAACTGGGAAACACAAGACTTGTACTGGCTAACAAGAGCGAAACAAAACACAAGGCAGGGTGGGGGACGCAAGGCAGGGTGGGAGACCGGAAAGGAGCATAAACCAAGCAAGTCCACATGGTGCAGGTGCCGTTGATAATGCAACACCAGAGCAGGAAACCATGACATAAAGACACTGCTCTAAATGCATTCTATAACTATAAATCGGTAACTAAAGAGTTAGCTATTCAGAATGCATTTAAAAACGTTTAGAAAAAATACACATCTAGGACAGCTGTGTTGTTCTTTAACATTAGGCACAATTCAGTCACTGCTTTTCAGAACCTACTGGTTGGCAGTTTGCTTATAATGAGATGCTGGCTATTGACTGCAGAGAATTACATTTATTAAAACAACTTATTCAAACTGGCCAGAAGGTTTGAATAACTCTGTTTGGTAACTATGTTAACAGAACAAATTTTGTGTAGTTTACATTGAGCTATGCCAAGTACTCTTTTACTATTTTTCTAATAATGTGACAAGGCGTGAAGGAAATGTTTCTATTCCCAACAGTCTATTTATTTTGCTTTTATATTTTTTTATTGATTGGTATTTGAAAGATTGAAATACTGTCTAGTCTCAGTCATTAGCAAACTATCCTAACCAGCGGTGATTGTTTTGACATCCATTTACTCAGTTGCTTAGCAACCATGTTCCAAACTACATTACTCCACTGGTACAAATGTACTATCTAGGGTTAGTTATACTAGGCGTAGGGGTAGTCATATGATAGCTAGGGTTAAATATAATACTTTGGTGCAATTTGGATGTGTGTGTGTGTGTGTGTGAGGGGGTTGACATTAAATATTATGGCTTATTAATTTAAGCCAATAAACCAATTTGGACATTATTGGGGGGCTGACTGATGCTACGTGCAAGTAATTTTTTTTTTTAATATCTCAAACTCTATACAAGCAACCCCAGTTTGAGAGGCAGATTATGTGGTAACTATGGATGTACTGAAACCCAACAGACGAACACTGAAACAACTAAAGGCTCAGTGTTCCAACATTTACAAGAAGCAACAGCAGTGAAGAGACATCATCAACAGAGACTAGATATCATCATTACCACACACCTACAGGTCAGAGAGGAGATATCATTACCCCACATCCCAACACTGGGAACCAAGGCCCAGTGAACACCTGCACCAAGCTGAACACCAAATCACAGGGCGTTCTCCCACAAGTCATACGAAGTGCCGGTGGGAAGATTACAGCATCAGAACAGGACCACCAAAGCTGGAATATTTTAGCATCTATACTCCAACTAAAACTGTTCTTCATTGACTAGGCAAGCTGACCAGTCATGTGACACCTCAGTGTCGCTGCCAGGACTTTATGATGAAACACAATGTCCGTTATGCCTTCTCTCCAAAAGCAGCCCACTGTCCTATCTAAATGAATCCCTTCTGCAACCGCAGAGGTCTGTGTCCTCGGTGGAGGGAAAACACTGGTATTCAAGCTTATCTCAAGCGAAGGAAGCACATACCAGATGACATGGTGCCCGAAGGCAAAAACAAAAAGACCTAATAATGGCAAGAGAAAGCTGGGTGAAGGTGGAGGCTGGGTGAAGGTGGAGGCTGGGTGAAGGTGCCACACACGCTCGGAGGTGCTATGTGTAGTGTTAGTGAGAGAGGAGCTGCTGTGTGTTGGGTGTGTGTGTGAAAGGATGTGTTATGTGTTGAGTGCGTGTGTGAGATAGGTGCTATGTGTTGAGTGTGTGCGTGAGATAGGAGGTGCTGTGTGCTCAGTGTGTAGGTTCACGCTTGGACAGCCACACCCAGACAAAGCTCATTCAGAGTTCAGTGTTACTGTGGGACTCTGGGACTCCTGTTCTGAGCTATTTCCATCCAGCACTGGTGACTCAGGCTAGCAGATTGCTTGAGCCCAAAGACAGGAAAAATAAAATACTTAACAAACAAATAAAGAATAGTGCATCCCAATGACATTGGTTATTCATGAAATAAGCTTACCTGTCTGACCTTCCATGAACTCTGTGCAGGCAACAATGGCCAATAGCGCTCTGCTCTTACAACTACAAATAACTAACCTGTTTCCATCATTAACATTAAAGTGCGTCAGTGTCACCAAAGAGCATGACAGTGAATGGAGGAGATATGGGAGTGTGTGTGTGTGTGTGTGTTCTCCATGTTCATTATGGGTCCATGCAGGTTAAAAAAAAAGGTGTGTGCACACGTGTGTTCTCCATGTGAGGATAGATTTATGCAGTAGATTCACACTAGAGCAGTCTCATGGTTTCATGTAGTGATTGTACACCATCACTGGTGTGTGTGTGTGTGTATATTTACTGGGCTTTGTGGTTTTATACTGGGAGCTGTGTGATGGCATGCTTCTCCGTCCTAGTGCTGGGCTGCACCTACAACCTTTCCCTTCCCAATGACCTTCTCCCTCTCCTACTGCTGCCCTCACACCCTGCCCCCCAGCCCTGCCCCAAGCCCCACCCCCACATATCCCCCCCAGCCCTCCCCACATCCCTACTCCTCCCCCTCTCCCTGCTACTCTGCCCTCCTTCCTCTCCCCCTCCACATTCTTCACAGAAATGGATCCAATTTTCTCCGGCTTTCCTCTTCTCTGTCAGTGGCTGGAGTCTACCAACCCTGAAGTGCAGCACAGAGACCCATTTGGGTGAGGGGGTTGGTTGGGGTCAGAGGTTCTTCCATGAGAGAGCACGTCTGGTGCTCAAGTAACTCCGCAGAAGATGTTCAATGGCTTTCTATTTCACCAGTGCCATTGTAGGAATGACGGCAAAGCACATTTGATGCATTGATGTGTGCATATTTAAGCAAAAGCTAACGTGATTGAGTTCATTAAGTTTACATACAGTTTAAATATTAAAAAAAGATCACAAACTCTGCTATCAAATCACAAGGAGTTAGGTTTTAAAAAAATAACTCATATTTGTTGATCTTGACAAACAGGGATGTAGCAATGGCAGTTGCCATTATACAGACACAAACAAGCAGCTCTAACCCATGGACATGCCCCTTAACATTGTGGGGTGAAGTATGCCTTTAATCATGGCTCACTCTGAGGTACTGGGACTCTATTGACAATAAACACTAGTGAGCTCAGTTTGGGTAGCAAACAGTATGCTCTGTCTCCATTATTAGAGCCAGTGGGGTGTTTCTAAGGCAGACTGACCCACGCTGTCTGATTACACACACAGAATTAGTCCTCAGCAGAACACATCGAACATCTTTAGGGAGATACTGCGAGAACTGTTTTCAAATTCCGCCCTCCGCCTTTAGCTGGGAGAAAGATCACCCTCAACTCCAGATGGACCCTGCAAAAACAAGAGCTCTAATACAGTACGAGTCCACTCTAAAACTCCTCGCTGCATGTGTCTGAGAGGTGCTAAAGAAAACAAGATCATTAATAATATCCCTGTGGATTGAAGTGATGTGGTCAGGTAACAACAGGATGGAAATATCTCTCAATTTATCTGTGGTATGTAATTTTAAGCTTTGACTGCCCTGTGACTGACACTTTTTTGTGTTACTTGAGTATAATGGAAGTCCCACACCGGTGCCCTCTAGTGGTGGATATCCATGCTAAAGTTGCTCAAACGCAAACTGCTGTACAATCATGAAATAAATGTTACATCCAGCAGTTTGCATTGGTATGCTACATCTGAACAATCTCTTACAATAGAGAAAATTATTAGTCTAATAATATAATAATATACTAGGAAAGGGTGCCACTAAAATAACAGGGATAAACAAACTTGTGGAAAAATTAAGTAAATATTAATAAAATGTGTTATTTTGTAAATGTAAATATATTTACATAATTTTGTAAATGTAAATATATATGTATATCAGTAATGTATATTAGGGAGTTTGTTTAAACTCAACACCCCAAATCCCAACTGCTGTTAATAAAAACAAAAAACAAAATCCCACCTGACCTGGAGATGTGATGCATTACAGAAACACACCTGCCCTGCGCCACCTTCAGAAACGCACCTGCCCTGCGCCACCTTCAGAAACACACCTGTCCTCTTTGCCGACCGAGAGAGAGAAGACAGAGAGCTGAGGCAGGGGAAGATAATCTGTCTGCTTTAACGTTTCACTCCGTGACTGGAGAGGATCCAGACAACTCTCATGTATGTGGTGTTGCTTTGTGGACACTGTAGGGGACACTTGTATGTGACCTTCCTGTAGCTAGGGACACTTATATATGGCCTTGCTCTACTGCAGGGGACACCAGATTGTATTCACTGCACTGGACAGGCGGACGGGCTGCTGCCTGCTGATGGGAGACGCTCTTCATTTCCTCTCATGGAGATGCTTGACATTTTGCTAGAGGACCACGCGAACGCACTCCCCCCACACAACGTCCCACTCCCGTCTGAAAGCTGTGTGGCAGCAACAGTTAAGCCCCTGAGAGCGGTCACGTTTCTTCTGACTGCCGTGCTCCTTTCATGACAGCTAAAGGGGTGAGTAAGTCTACCCAAATACAGCAAGACTCAAATATCCCACCCCGCATCCTCTTCCTCGCCGCGCTGACATCTCTCTTGCTGCGATGATGAGGAGGAGGAGGAGGAGGATCCCTCCACTCTCCTGGTTTCTGCTACACATTGCTTGACATTTGACATTTCAAGGGACCCAAGCCGCTGGAGCCCTGGGGGTCGTTTCACTGATTTGATGCCAATTAGCTCATGGTATGGACAGGAGGAGAACTGCCCTCGCATGGGAGTGAGCTTACGATCCTGACGACAGCCCCGCCAGGGTCACCTGAGGGCAGGACGGCTTTGCCGCATACAGCCACCGGACACACACAGACAGGCTACGTGCATTAGGAAGTGCAGGGGGATGACCTTATAACCTCACCTGAACTTGAGGTGACTTTATGACCTCACCTGAGCCTTAGATGGTCCTATGGACAAGGACTTCACCGTTGATCATTGTTTGTATGTGAAAACTGTACATGAAGAGATTCTGTAGCTGATGCAATACAGCATGCGTGTTATAGTGAATGATGCTACACTAGATAGGAACGTGTTCTCGTATGCATGTGTACCGTAACACACACACACACACACACACACACACACACACACACTCCCTCTGTTCAGCAAAGGCTCCCCCAGCTAAACCCATGGACAGTACACATCAAACAGTGTGTTCTTCTTTTAAAGCATGTGATAAGAAGCAGACAACCGAAAACAATCCACGAGGTTCACTTTCCCCTTTAAAGCAGATAACAGCAGTGCCTGGAGCGACTGGACTCGGATTCCTCCGCTGCTGTGGAGGTGGTCATGTATGACCTGACACGTGGCTGAGAGTGAGAAACAGCAACTTGTGTTGGTCTGCAGTCATGACGGCTCCTGGTGCCCCGTGGGGGTTCAGGCCACAGAGGAGAGAGCAGCGAGGAGACCTGCAGCTGTTACTCAGACTGGTGCCTAAACAAATGGATGACTAAAAAAAGCAGACCGTTGCAAACACAGCATGTTTGTGAGAGAGGTATCAGAAATAACTATAATGTACAGTGTAAACACGGTGGCTGAAGAAAATGTAGAGCTGGAGAAGGCAAGACTGAAGCCAAAGGTGCAACGAATGCTGGCAGTGGTGCAGAACAGGCTGTGGGGTACTTGTCCAGACCGGGCTGTAATGTAGATTTGTTCCTGCTACCTCACAACAGACTCCTAGCTGGGGGTCACTGAACCAATCCAGACCTGTCAGGGCAAATCTATGGTCTGCCCTGATCACACCTGCCCGGCTCATCTCAGCGCCCACCAGCTGCACAATCGATCCCTAGCTCTTGTGAGAGCCCCTCTGCTGGGGTGAAGGCATGGGGGGGGAGGGGCATAGGGATAGGGGCAGGGCAGCAGAACCCCAGGGCCAATCACCACTAGCCTCGGGTCATTCAGCATTGTTGTTCTGGAAGCCAGGTGTAACGTGCTTTGCCGGTGTGGGCACGTGTAGAGCACATCGTTGACAGGTCCTGAAATGGCTCATCATGCACTCCGCACTGCAGCTAACTCTCCTTGACTGCATGCACTATGTGTACTTGACAGCAGTGTCAAACCCATCTGTTAAACCTCTTACCTTCCTGGTTGTGATGCTCAGTGCACTGAGAGTTAAACCTACACAATGTTAGACGCCATCAAGTGCCAATGTGTCGTTGAACGCTTCACAAAGCAAACTTCAGCGGCTCCTCTGACTCCAGTTGCCATGAATTCTGGGTTAAAACAGGACAAGCTCCGAGTCTGTGTGTGTGGTTTTGCAGCTGAGCAAAGCACCACGTCACACACTCTCAGGCCACAGTGGAGCAGGCAGTCATGAGAAACATTCACACACCATCTCAGCCGGTGAGCCAGAACTGGAGGGGTGATCTTATCAGCGATCTGCAGCTCCTCAGAGAGCCATAATCCCATGCTCATTTTATTAATCCGTCACACGCTGAGATTGTTAATCTCCCACTGCCATTAGCTTTGCACAGAATAAATCACTGCATTACTGCACACCCCAGCATGCACACCAAATCTGCTGGGCCAACAATCTGTTCCCTCTTCGGCTGCTTCCCAAATCCCAGCCTCTGCTCCGCATTAACGGGGTGTACCCACAAGTTAACGGCCTGTCAAAGAGACACAAACTGCTCGAGAGCTGTTTAGGTAATGCGAGACACACATTAGACCCATCCGTCTCTCTTCCATGATATATTAATGAAGAACTAATGGAATATTTAATTAGTGTCTCTGTTACACTTAAACCTGTATAATCAATCTCAGAACAATGTGACACCAGCAACACCACGGCAACCAGCACAACCAGCTGGGTTTCCACCAGCAGCCCTGATGGTAAGAATCACCTCTTTCTGCACGCGATCATGTGTTGCTTTTCCACCAGCCAGTGAAGCATCGATCGCCGCTTCCATTTGGAAGGCTGAAGCGCGTCAGACCCACTGCTCCACGCCTGACTGCAGTAGAGGCCCAGGATGTGTGCCTGGTCCTGGGCAAATCACCGCGGGTGCCGTGCTAACAGGCATGCGCACACTGGCACTGCACGCATCATGCGCCCGGCAGGCAAGGAAGAACTTTGCAGCCAAACTAATGGTGGCCAGACCCGCATATTTCAAACAGGCGACGCATAGATGTATGTCTGGTTGTTTTTTGGTTATTTCTTTACCAGCAAGGCATCAATCTGCTTTTTATCATACAAGAGCTTTAGAAATGGGAATGTGCGGAAGGCTCAAACATAGCAGTGGGGTTCACCAAAGCAAGCAGACAGGTACACACGCACGTGGGCTTCCCCTATGTTGTCTGTGTCACAGACTGCACAGACATTCAAAATTAGGTCGCACTGCATTTAACAGAAGCCTTATAAGACACACTGACCAGCCGGCAGCAGCACCAGGCATTTTTACAGACGTTTTTAGACCTCCAGGTTCCAGGTCACCTCCAGGTTCAACATCACTGCTGCTGGTGTGGAATCACCAGCTATGTCATGCAAGAGACAGTCAGACAGCGTAATCACATCGCACATAGCCACCTTTTAAGATGCAAACTTTACAGGGGACTATTAAATGAACTTGCACACGAACATGTACATGCCCGCTTGATTTGAAGTATCATCTGATAAGTTTAGTCTAATGTAGATTCTAGTCTAATCTCTATAGTCAGCTAAAGGCACCTGTTCCTTGACTGACTGACACTGGACTGACACTACAGTGACAGGCAGAAACTGAATGTATTAAATACAAATGCATATCAAAATGGGATGAATACTAGAGGATTGAGAGTCATTACTGATGTAACATCACAGGGGTTCTTTGAATATGACCAGACGTCTGAGCTGGAGTTTTGTTCCAGATGTAGCCACGTTGCCGGGGGGCGTTCAGCAGCCCAAGTGGTGTTTATAATAAATGACAGCGCATACTGTATTTATAGCACTTCCTAGTTTATTCTGAAGCACTTGCAGTGTAATTGCTGATCCATGATCTGAAATATTCACATGGTCACCACGCATCTCAGCTCATCCACCAAATCACATGCGGTTTCAAAATACGCCCATTAAGGCTCTCAGGAGGCCTGGTCGCACGACATGGGAAGGGAGGAGCATGTCCTCACACGTGACCCTTACCCCTGTGCCTTACACATCTCTCTCACACGTGCACCTCACGTGCCTCATTCTCACCACCCACAACAAACCACACAGGCCAAACACACAACATTTCTGACCAAAACTGCTCACGTTGTGTGGCACTGCAAATAAAATCAGCCTAGAATTAACTAACCTTATGCTGATGTTCTACCCATTGCCTAATCTCCTGATCAGTTCTAAAACTGTTCCTGGTTGTTTCATATGTTTTAGAGCAAGTTAAAAGCCTCTCTTGAGTGAAACAAACATGAATTGGCATGAACTCCAACCACACCAGGACATAAGGTGTACTTCGGAACTGCTGAAATCGGTTTTGAAGTCCTCATTCATTTCCAGCCGAGTTGTCCAGTGGAGGAGTCCACCTCCACCTCCTCCATGCATGCCTCCATCCACACCTCCATCTATGCCTGCGCTTAGTGCTTCAGCCTTCTATGTGCCGAGTGCATGTACAGCATAATTAACAAGTAGGACGACTCTAGAGAGGTTTCCTGTGTAAGAAAATACCCTCGGGGGCAGGCAGGCACAAGCTCTCTGGGGCTGGGAAGTAAGCTTTTGAGGGAGCATTCAGGTCAGGTTTATTTTAGAAAGGACGGGATCTTCCCAGTACTTTTACGCTTCTCCATATTTGTGCGACAAACACTTATTAATCTGGGCTGGATTTATTTCGGTTTGGTTGGACATTTTCAGATGAGGACTTGCTACCCATAATGCTCAGTGAACTTTATTACAAACACCAGCCTTGCATATACACCCAGTAGATGTCCAGTATAAAATGGTCAGTGCCTGTCGGTTTATATAATCACGTAGCCAATGTCTGTGTTTGTAGTGACTGTAAACAGTGACACATTGTGATCCATTTCAACACCTTGCCAACAGGGATCTTTCTCCTGCTTCCAGACATCAGACAAAGTCCACTTTCCACCAGCTCTTTGACCTAAATTATGTATTCATCTGCATTTCAAGAAATCAAGAACTCAAGTGGCTTGTTAAAACACACACCACACACATATGTCCATACACATTTAACTTCAACTCTATTCTGTAGGAAATGCAATTTTCTTTGTCCTGTCTATACCTTATCCCACAATCTCATGCCAAGGGAACGCCACAGTCTGTAATGTGTAGGTGTTCAGAGACTAAAGTGTCTGACTCTCCACTTCACAGAGTCAAAGCTCCAGACATTAGTAAAGCCCACAGCCAGCAGAGAGCCAGTTAGAGAGAGAGCCATGCAAGATAACCACCCTGCTGCCCCATTAGGCCATAGTGTGGAGTAAACCTCTCACACGCTTACGCCCTTGTACCCTTACACCCTTACACCAATCTGACCAACTCAGCCGTTAATAATAAAGTTCTAGGACTAATTGGGTGAGTACAAACTACGCAAACATCAGACTACCACAGAGATTGTCCAAGACACTCTTTACTCAGTGCTCCCCCTCAACAGAGCATCAGTACCCAAGCTCAGAACATCAATAAGCTAATACCAGTGCAAAGCCTGAAAGTATTAAAGTCCATAGATTGTCTGTTGCCTCAAAAAAAAAAAAAAAAAAAAAAAAAACGGCCCAGCCATTCAAAAAATCCAAAAAGGAAAATGAAATGAGCTCACCCAGTTCCTTGATATGCGTATATTTTTATCCCCTTCAACAGGGTAATCCACAGTTCAAGGACAAGGATGAGGGGTCAAGAAAAAGTACATGTTTGATGGGGCCTCCACAGCAATGCTCCCCAGGCCTCCTTTCCCCCAAACTTTAACCATCATCCCAAAAATGGCTGCTCCACTTCCTTTTTCTGTTCTCCAACCAGGGTTTACTTTCAAAATAAAGGTCTCCCTCTCCAGCCAAAATACTGGGAATATGAAGAGGCCACACCTCCTCTCAACATGTCTCAATGAACAGTCTAAGATTATTAGGGACTTTACTCTGTGGGGTA
This sequence comes from Brachyhypopomus occidentalis, assembly GCA_020368025.1. Lineage (NCBI taxonomy): Eukaryota > Metazoa > Chordata > Actinopteri > Gymnotiformes > Hypopomidae > Brachyhypopomus > Brachyhypopomus occidentalis. Next base: position 982,630 of record JAGXOD010000038.1, on the reverse strand, counting down.
ACCTAAATAACACTACCAGGAATCTATGCAAGTGTTTATTAAATACTGTAGGTATGCCACAGGTCCCCTTATGTGGCAGTGTCACACCCTTATACCCTTGCACCCTTCAGGTGTGGCCAGCAGAGCTGACCTACTGGTGCCCTCTTCTCTGATCACCCCCCAGCCTGCAGACAGAGTGGTGGAATTAGGGACGGATTGTGCAGCCCTGTGCGTCCCTTCCTGGGCCTGGGGGTGACATCTTGCAGACAGACAGACACAAACACACATTCACACACACACACACACACACACACACAAAGCATGTTTCTAGCTGCCTTTGTGCACAGGATTTTGTAGGCTGTATGTGCTGACATGCACATGGCAATGCAGGATAGTCTATGATGTCCTGCTTTTGACTGTGTGTATTTGTGTGTGTGTGTGTGTGTGTGTGTCATTGCTGATATGATGTTATGAAGTCTGAGGTCCAGTATGGCTATAGAGTATTTGGTTTATTATGGGTTATGTGTTACAATGCTGGGGGCACACATGCCAGAGGTCCATGGGTCTTCTGATGAAGCTTGTCATCCAACAAATGTTGATCCAACAAAAGTAATTGAGTTGGAAAATCAATTTTAGTAATAACTGCAGGCCAGTCGTTTTAAAAGGTTCAGCAGTGTGATGTTAATAAGGTGTGAAGAATACTGCAGTCACAACGGGCAGATTGATTATGGTTAATATAATTAAAGGAATACTGCAGTTACAATGGACAAGGCATTTACTCTGTACAGTCTGTGCAGATAAGTTTGCAACTTTCTGTCAGAGCGGCTTGTTTAGGTGGAAGAGAAGACGATGAGGAGAGTTCCTTGTGTGGAACTAAGGGTGGCTTAGCCCGAATCTCCCTCTTCATTCACTTCTGTCTTTGTTGTGGTTTCATCACAGGTCTGCACTGCCTGTAGAGACAGACATCAGGACACAGACAGAGAGACAGACATGCGATGGGAATGGCTCATAGAACAGCTGTGGAAACTCATCATATTGATCAGGAGCAAACACGTTTTATTTTGTCCTTGTCAACTGGAATCTGTCAGAAAACCAAGTGCAGATGGCAGTGAGTCACTTTTCAACTCAATCAATACACGTGTGTTTCTGAATAATGTCAACAAACCTAATAATTTCCATATTCACCTGGGTGACACTGTGCGTGCTCTCTGCGAAAGAAGCCCATAACGCTGGTGTTAGCCACAACCTCACTCTACCTGCTCTGCTAGGACAACTACAGGATAATCCAGCGATTACATATTGTGAGTCATTTCTTTAGAGACAAGCAAACACGGACAAAGCCAGTGACGGGACTACAGTGTTAGCTCATGCTTATCGAATTCTCTTTCTTTGTGTCACTGTTGCCCCTCCCCTGGAGTCATGGTTCCCACGCCGACGCCTCGCCATGTGTTCTTTTGTTTTGGTTCCTTGTCTAGCCATGTGCTTTGTGTTTGTTTTGGTTCTGTACCCCGCCTTAGCCACGCCTCCCACCTGTGTCTGCTTTTTGCGTGTTATCTGCTCCAGGGGTCTCCAATTAGTGTCTCGTACTTAAGCACTGTGTTCCCTTTTATGTTTTTACTGAGTCAGTGTTAGATGTTTTATGTTACATGTTTGATGTACTGAGTTCTGAGTATGTCAAAGTGTTTGTTATGGTGTTTTCTGCTTTGATGTTCTATGCTGTGCCTGTTTTCATGCTTTGTGTTTTTGGTCTATTTTTGTGTTTTAGATTCAGTGTTTTGTTTTGGTACCATGTATTCAGGTCTTGTTTCCATGACTGATTTCTCTAGCTTTTCAGCCCTGGGCTGTCCATATGATTCTGGATGTGCCCTTAACAAATACCGCTCCTGTCAGCGTCACACTTTGCTCCTCAGCTAAGCATAAATCTATTACTGCACCCAGAACAGCCACTGCAAGTCACTCGAATACCATGTGCGTCATATAAGAGTTTAGGACACTTATGCAAGTTGTTAGGTATGTTTCTCCCATCTCACCTACTTTCTCAATCACAGACTCCAACTCCCATGATCCTCCAAACAGATTCATCAGATCTGATTCCCTCTCATACTGATCACACCTGTTTTCAATTAAGTCATCATTCCTTGTATATTTGAATACTGCTTTACTGTATGTTGTGATGTCTGGCTGTGTATCTTCATGCCTGCCATGTTTGCATTATGAGCTGTTTAGCCTCTCATTGCTTACAGTTTCCTATGTTTGGATTACAATTTGTTACCAAGAACCTGCTTGGATTTATTTACGCTGTTCATTCACTGGCCTGGATATTGGACTGTTTGCCAGTATTGCTGATGATGCTCCATGTCACATGTCACTGTCATAACATAGTGATGTTATGACAAGGTTATGTTACGACATTGTGATGTTTATGACATGGTTATGTCATGAAATAGTGATGTCATGACATGGTTATGATGTATGTTATCAACAAGCTCTGATGTAGGGCCCCTCCACTCAAGGACAATCACTCTCTCGTACACGTACATTTCCATTTTTGCATTTGGCAGACACTCTTATCCAGAGTAATTTTCGATCTTCATGCTACACATGTAGGACAGTATAGTGTTAGGAGTCTTGCGCAAGGACTGTGTTGTTATGGCATAGAGCAGTTGCCAGATTGGGACTGAACCCCCAAAGAAGAAGCATTCATTTTTACCCACTACACTATACCAAGCACAAAATTCAGCTTCCTACACTATGCATCCAGCCTCCCTCCAGGAAGGATACAGATCTGTATCATCAAAGACCTTCAGAAGCTACACATGCAAACCTGGCGTGTCTACACTCCAGTAGGCTCCACATTTTCCTTCAGGGGCTGCTCAGTCTCTCCACTGTAAAACTCCTGCTGCCACACAGCAGTCCTTCTGGATCAAACTCGGACTAATGAATGTTTTCTCTCCTGACAACTGTCTGCCATTATTTTGAGATGAAAAACGGACATATTCCCCATATGGGGAAATGGAGACCAGGGTGAGAACCATGTCCATGTTCCCAGCATTCATCACCCCTCACAAATCCAATTAACATCAAGACCGAAAACAAAAAAAATAAATCAATGTTGACTAAGAGGTTTCGATTCAGTGCCATTGACTTAAAAATAAACACATTTAAAAATATAATGAACTACAAAGGGGCCTGAGGTAAGACAATATATAATGGCAAATAAATGTCCGTCTATGGTTCATTAAAATGCAGACACCCTCTGTCATTCAACCCTGTCACCATGTCAACATCATGCACACTTCATTTGATGTATACTACCCAACTTAATTACCTCCCGCATGCAACTATGGAAGATCCATCACCGTTCATGATGAAGTTAAACACTCATCTTGTGACCCCTTGCATGGGTTTACCGCATTAGCCATTTAACACGCTGACTCGGTTACACGGCTCCTGGATTTGGATCACCAGGGGGCGGGTTCTCTGAATACAACACTGGGGAGCTTGTACACCCAAAGCAATTTTGATTCTACCATACACACTGCTGGCAGAGTAGAGGCAGAAAACAAGGCTGAGACGAATAGTCACAGCTCCAGAGAGAGAATGCTAACTTCAGGGATGAGGACGTGAAGCTAAAAACATTAGTGATGTCTCATACCTCACAACCAAGTGACCTGAGAAATACAGCAGACCGATTCTGTCATGTTTTTTAGAATCTAAGCCAGGAGCGACTGGATAGCACTGGAACTATAAAATAGAGATGCGACTAAAGTGAAGTCCAAACAGATTATGTGTGTGAGAAAAGCACAGGCACTGTTTCACAGGTAGGGATTAGGATTTCCGCAGCAGTGTGGTCATACAATATTCTCAGCACATACTACATGTCAAAATGATTCCAATCTCTAGTTCTAAAGCACGAATCCACAAGCACTTCTACCCAAGAGCCTTGGCAGTGTGGTACTTAACCAAAGGCTTCTTTGATAACCACCAAAAGTATGGAGCATGGAACACATGCGTTTATTATGGAATCCCAGAAGTCTAGATGTCGAGACCGCATCACAGATATGGAGCTCTGATTAATGAGTTTGACCCTGGACACCCTACAAGGCTGGACTGACTGATGGCTTCCTCAAATGAACTACCTGGACACCAGGCAGTGATGGACAGAACAGATCTGCTTCAACGCAACCTACTGTAATTGCCATTAAAGCGTTAGGCTTTCAATACAACCTGCATGTGGTAACAATCAGTGACACGTCTGAATGATGATCTCATTTTGTGCGTGTGTGTGATTTTTGTGAGTGTGTGTGAGAAAGAGGAGCTGTGCTAGTGACACGGACTCCCTGGGGGACCAGTAATGGGGGTGGGGTCTATTAGCAGTGCCAGTCCATGTTTGTCATGGTTACGATGATGTTCACCGAGGGCGCTGCCTCACCCGTACAAGTGCTAGAGTGGCTTAGGTTCAAGGACAATGACCTAACACCCTCAGACAGCTCTCAGAGCGCCTGACACATCTTACCACCAAATCAACGTAAAACCCCCCACTGTGAGAAGAGCACTTGAAAATAAAACGCTGCTTAAAAACACACTAACACCTTTCTTATCCACATTGTTGCTCTGCAGAGAAGGCATCCTGGTTAAGATCTTTGCTATTACGGTGAGATCCTGGTAGACAATCTGCACATTGTACTCCAGGGAGCAGACAGAAATATTTAAATGTTTGTAAATATGTGCAAAAAACAGAATTGTAAACACATGGCAGTTTTTCAGCGTGACCACCCCTGTTCTCCTCACACCCTCTCTGCCTGCTCTGTGTCAGCTCCTGCACAGGCTGCAGTAGTCCAGCCCCAAAAGCCCATAGGTTCAGCACGCTAGAAGACGCAGAGCGGCTGGCTGTCCAGCGCCCGGAGCTCCATGGAACGCATTATTTCACACGCTAATTACACAGTTATTTCAGCTTGAACCGATCAGCTGCCGTCTTACCCAAAGCACTTACTGACATTTTACCTGGACCTTATTAAAAGCCCCAGGAACTAGGTGAGTAACATTTACTATAGCAAGATGTCAGTCAAAATTGTATTGAAGTACACAAGGTACATAGTTATATATATATATATATATATATATATATATATATATATACATAATATATATATATAAACAAACAATTCCCCTCCAATGATCCTGCATCAGTACATCAGACCTATAATCTGACAACATGACTCTTAGATGAATTGCTACAAATCTAAGTGTTAAGGCATTTAAGAGACATCTCACATAAGGCACTGAGATATACCACACAGTTGAACGGGTGATCACTGTTCTGATGGTCACATTTACTGCACAACCAAAAATAGAAATATAAATTGAACTGAAAGGTTCATCTCATGATGTAAGGTAGTACCTTATTATTGAATAGCTTGCAGATGGCTTCACCTACTCTAACCTGTCAGGACAGCTTGCAAAGTCCTGCTGCAAAACAACAGGACCTGGGTCCTTTTGCATTAGCCTTTTATGAATAAATGCGCCGCCTTGTAAGAGCATCAGTGCATCAGTTTAATTTGGTGTAAGATGTGAAATTGAAGGATGTCTGCAATATTCAGATAAGGGAACGTGTTTATTTAGTGTGGAGGCCATGAAAACATTATCATCTTCGTTACCCTGTTAACACATTTAATATGCAAATGTTATGAATAATTAACATTTAAATTGCACTTAGATTGATTACTTGTAATAGAGAAAACCTAATGAGTAAAAGGAAGCAATAAATTGAAATTGGTTTCTCAGTGCTCTACTTCTGCACAAAATGATAGATACCAAATGCATGCAAATAATATTAAGATATTTTCTTTTATTTGTGGCTGGTCTGTGGACCTTAGATAGATGCTACAGTCTGTGGCGTGTAAGTGCAGATTAGCATACATCTACCCGTGACTGATTTCAGTCTGTAGCAGGCTCATAATTGTGTTGGAAATGACGTCTGGAGTAATCTCACCCTGTCGATGTTGGTGGAGCGATGAGCTTGTGGGCAGCACGTGGATGGAGCAGTCATCGCCCCTATCAAAGATCTCGCTCCGCTGCTTCCTGTATTTAACAGAAGAAACAGCAGAAGAAAGATTGATCTGTGATTAGGAGGCGGGATTATGCGATATTCCATACAGATGCCATGACAATGGGAATAGGTTGTGTAAGAGCGAGCGGACTGTGCATAGCTGGGCGCAGTGCATCGGAGTGGCCAGAGAGGGCGTCAAAGCGCCCGTCACTCGAGCAGGAAGCAGGACGCAGGAGGGCCTACATCTTCTCCCTCACCATGAGGGGGTTTCAGAGAGGGGTAATGCTGAGTTAAAGCTACACATCTGCATCCCCATCTCCATCCCCATCTCCATATCCAACCCCCATCTCCATCCCCACCCCCATCCCCATCTCCATCCCCATCTCCACGTGACACCATCCTCTTAAGTGCCCATGCCGACCCACCCCCTCTGTTCCCCAGTCTGACTTTATTAGCCATATTGGGTGGGGGGATCACAGAGAAAGGCATCCATTTTCAAACAAGAGATTTCCATTTCCATTTGTCACTCCCCCACCACCCTTGCAGCCAGTCAGGCAGCCAGATAGGGTTTAGGCCTCACGCATTTCATCCCGCGGGCACGTTGCGGATAGAAAAGGGCGGGCGGCTGGAACATGTCACAAATCAATGTGTGCAGGGGGTTGACAGAAAGATGCAATATGTAGCATATACGCAGGCGGGGGTAGGGGTGCAATTCTACTGCAAATGTGTATTGGCTAAAGCTGTCAGGTTATTAAAGTCATCAGCCCGTGTGTCTAAGACAGATCCGTAGCAGTTCCAGGCTCGGAGATCTGGCCGAGTTTAGTTCCATCCGTATGCATCGATCATCTGTTAAGAGATTTTTAAGATCTGCTCAACATTGATGCAGCCCGTCTTAACCTCGCCACCGGCTACAGCAGGACGAGGTGCTGCCGGCTCTTCACTATCTACATAAGCAGGTTTCCTGAAACCAGAACCTGCAAAACGACATATAGTTGTGTACAACTTGTGTTCACGCAACAAACCAGCAACAGCAAGAGCGTTAGAAACAGGTGCAAGGGACATGATAAGAGGGCAGTGTTCACCAGAGCTGAACATATCTAATGGCAAGTCAAGCTGTGATTATATTCTGTAAATGGCTGCACATTCAGCACCACACATTCACAGGGGTTAGGGGCAAAGGTGGAAAAAACACTAATATTTCTGGACCCCAAAACTCGTAATACTGTTGTCTATATTTAGCATAAAGGGCACAGCCTCCCAAAAGTAAGATCACAACGAAACCGTCATAAAATGTAACTTTTTATAAAAATATGTGTATATATGGTAGTAAATGATAAAATATGTTAATTCATATTATGTATTTATGACTTACTAAACTTTTCTACTCTATGTGATTCATCTGTGATTTTCCACAGCAGGGCACAAAGCAAGCAAACAAAAACATCCCATTTATTAACGACCATATTGCAAAAAATCTCGTGAAAACTCATGAAAGTCGAGGTTTGACTGAGTACCACAGATCTACCTAGTAGAATAACAATCTTATCATGCTCCTATCTAAAAAGAATCATGAAATTAAATGATGCAGCTAACACCTCATTTACAGCACTATTACAACTACTGAAATATCAAAACAACGTTTACAAAATAACCATTTGAAAAAGCACAGCAGGTAATAAAAGATCTTTGTAATTAAGAATCTTGCTTAGTATCTTGAAAATGTTAATAATATTACAATCACTGTTTTAAATTAAAATTAAAAAATACAAAGAAAGAAAGTGGGGATTTTGAATAAGGCATTATTTAATTATTTCTGACCCCTGACCCCTGAGCCCTGCTAACTGCTGACCTATGAGGCTCCCAGCCATTCAATGCCAACTAAAGCATGCTGATTTGACCTTGAAATCATTCGCTTTCCCTGAGGAGGAGGTGATTTAACACCTCAATGAAGCTCTTCCAGGTCACGGTCTGACCCACCTGACTCCCCACTGAAGTTACACTGAGCTAAACATCTGTGCACCCATGGGGAGGTGTAACAGCTCACCGAGCTAAAATAATCAAATGCAATGATTTAATTCAATTAAAAGCAACACTTCAGCTCGTCTCCCCACTGCAACTGCATCCTGATTTTGATGTTCTGCTTTGTTCTACTTATAACATCTAGGAATACCAGCAATCTTCTCTTGGTTCTTCCCCCCCCAAAATCAGGGGTTCACACAGTTCTACACCCAGGACCTCTGGGCTGACCTGCTCCAACACGACTCTCCTCCATCTGCTGTGCTCACTGACCGGTTATGAGCAAAAAGATTGGAGCATTTAAGACCTCACAGCCATACCTCACAGCCAGGAATGTCTGACACATCTGCTAATTCTCTGCTCTTATCTGTCTGTGTTCCAGGTCCTTCCGGAAGATATCATCTCCACATAAGCCAGTTCTCATTCAGGGCAGTGTCTTCCTGGCAAGACCAGTCTAGGAAAGGCCTGTGAGAGTGAGGGAGAGTGTGAGAGACAGAAGGGAGAGGAGAATGGGGAGAGGGACAGTGGGCCAGAGAGGGACAGAGATCAATCCAAACACAAGCTTTCTGCATGCAGGCCACTGCAACAAGTACTTCCATTCATTTTGAAACACAAACTACAGTGCAAACTCAGTTCTGCCCCCATTTCACATAAAACCTGGCAAAATAGAAGGAAGAACAGCACACGTCCACAGGATCAGGACTGGGTATGAGTCATACAGTATATACATTATATCAATAATACCAATTATTCAACCTCTGTTCACTGAGGAAGGACCTCACTTACAATGAAGCCCAGTGTTGCATTGGGCTTGAAAATAAAGTGGAATTTAATCAGCTTAAAAAAATGTCCTCAGAGCTAAACGAACAAATTAAAACCAGCCAAGATAAACAGGAAATTGACAAAAGATCAAACATACAGATTAAGATTTAATTAAAAATAAACAATCATATACAAACCAAAATAAGTAAACAGTAACAGTAATAAAGGCAAAATAAGATTAAAATAAGATTTCAATCAACAAATAAACTGATTGGTTAAAAAAGCAAAAAATAAAAGAAGTAAAACAGACAGACAGACAGACAGACAGATAGACAGATAGACAGTCACGGCACTGAGGCCCCTGCCGGCTGACCCCGTCAGCAGTGGCAGTTACGACTTCGTGTTTGTCCCTCAGGTGGTTCTTGCCCATGAGGGAATCTGACACCTGAGCATCATTTGTCTATATGTCTTGTCTTTGCACCAGTTGATTGCTGGTTATTGTATCCTTCATTTGGATTATGTCATGGGTTTTGCTTTGGTGCACTGTATTCATTACGTAAAACCTCCATTTTCCCTGAGACCGGTGTGATCACTTCCTTCCTTTTTAGCACTCCATCGCCCGTCACACACACAGACACACACACACACACACACACACAGACGGACAGACAGACAGACCGACCGACGATCCAACCGACTCAAAAAAAAAAAAAAAAAAGGAAAAAGATCTCCAGGTAGCTGTTGTCACTGCTGATGGCAAAGTGCATGAGTCTACTACAAAGACACTATACATGTTGGATGTACATTGAAGGAGTGCCAGTGTGAAACCCCTAATGTCGAGAAAAAACATCAGGGCAAGATGAAAGTTTGTCAGTGAACACTTAGACAAAGACTAGGTCTCCTGGAACAATGTGCTTTGGACAGACACATTGAGCTTTGGCTACAGCATGAGAAGCATGTACCTGATACCACCTGTAAAGGGTGACGGAAGTGGTTTGGGGCTGCGTTGGTGCTTCAGGGCCTTGGCTGCTCATCATAGAAGCCAAAATGAATCCCTCACTGTAGCACAGGGTGCTTGAGGCTAATGTGAGTCCATCTTTCAGAAAACTGAAACTCAACTGAAAGTGGACCTTGCAGCATGACAGTAGCATTAAACATTCAACTACATCCACCAAACAATGGCTGACGAGAAAGAAATGGAGGGTTTGGTTAAGGATTGGTCAAAGCAATGCCTTGATCTAAGTCCCACTGAGATGCCATGTGGGGTTGAATCGCAAGAAACCCCTCAAACGTCTAGTTAAAGGAATTCTGCATAGAGGAGTGAGCAATAATGTCTCACTGTCGATGTCAGAGATGTTATCAGAGATGTTGCTACTGCCAAACAGAACAATTGCAGCTATTAGCTCTTCACAAGGGTGCAGTTGCCTTTTCTAAAGAAGTAAACGCATTTCATTAAATGGCCGAAAGGCATTTTTCATAGTTTGTTTTCAATTGCATCACTTTCCTCTATACAGTAAATACAGGTTAAACGAAGATCAAATATTGATATGTTTGCAAATGTAGGTACCACATCATGATACCACATCATGTATATCGTAGGTACTGTGTTGGTGGCTAGTGTCAGCTGGTTGTCTGTGGGCAAACTGTCGCTCTGCTCCCAGACCTGGGATGCTCTTGCAAGACCTCCAGCGCTCTTGCATTCTGTGGCATGAACACAGGACACGCTGAGCAGAGCCGTAGGGATGCTGGCTTGTTCAACAGCCATCATTCTTCGGATGAAAGTGACTAACAGGCTGACACAGAATCACTAGAGTAGCACAAATGCTCATTCATCAATTGACTGTTCTTTCTCCTTAGAATGGGCATGATGTATAATCCAGGTGCGCCGTCAATAGTTTTCCATTGGACTATTTAGTTACCGTCTGTTCAGTCTGACAAACACTCAGAAAGGCACTGGCTGTAGCTACATTACGCTCACATTTGAAGGGCAGTTAACATGGAGCTCAAAGTGCATTCTCGTCACATCACACGTGAAATACCTACAGAGCAAATAAATGACATCGCTTGAGTGTGTTAGTTTCTGTTTGAAAACAAGTGCCTGAATTAGCTAGTTGTCAGGAGTTAGAATAGCAGACCGCTGACTACAGCAGAATGCAGAAGCAGGTGTATTATTAAATACACTTCTTCACTTTCTAATTACAGGCCCATCTCAATTCTGCCTTTCTGAGCCAAAGTGCTGGAAAAACCTATTGCCTCACAGCTTCGAAATCATCTAACAAGTAATAACATGAGCCACTCCAGTCAGGTTTCTCTACAATTCTTAGTACAAGGCCACTCCACTAAAAGTGACTGACGGTCTTCTATTTTCCACTAGTACTGATTTTCCTGAACATCCTCATCGTCTGTGATCCCAATGCAGCTTTTAACACCATGAGTGATAACCCAGTCGTTCCCAGATTGGTATCCATCGCAAATTTCTTGTCTAGACCTTGACTGGTTTCGATCCTCAGTTACTGAGGGAGTACCCCAAGGTTCTTTCTTAGACCTATTCATTTCATTTCGTATATCTTGCCCCTAGACCAAATCATTAGCAACCATGGTCTTAGATGTATATCAGCTACACATCCTCCATAGTTTCACCTCAGGCTCTAAGTGCATGTCTTACTGATTGAAAGCACTGGCGCGACAGCAACTTGCTGATAAAACAGTTTAAATGGCCCTGGTTTCTAAATTCTCCACTTTCTCTGTAAATGTTGATAGTATTTCAATCATACCAGTGCCAGACATTGCAAACCTTGACATAATTTCCAAGTCCTCACTTACAGTCAAGCCCCATATAAAATAATTGCCTAAAACTTCTCTTTATCATTTGCGCATCAGAGCTTGGCTCCGCTGTCTGCTCAATAACACTGCTGCCAATATGCTGATGCTCTTTTGTTCTCTCCCTCATACTGATTACTGTACCTCTTCTCTCAATGCCTTTGTGCCAAATCGCTAAACTAGCTTCTGTCTATTCAGAACTCTGCTGCCAGGGTTCTCACTCTTTCAAAGCACTATGCTCACATCACTCCCCTACTCCAGCAGCTACGCTGGCCACCCATGCCTTCACAAAGGAAATATAAGCTTGTGTTCAGCTATAAGGCCCGACTCCTCTTTACCTCACTGAGCTCCTTCGCCCTTACTGTCCCTCTGGCTCTGGACTGCTTGCGGTTCCTCATACACGACTGTTGATGATGATGATGATGATGATGATGATGATGATGATGATGATGATGATGTCAATGATCGGTAGCAGGTCTTTCGGTTGCACTGCTCATCAGCAAGCCGCTCTCTCCCTCAACCACTTTGTGACTGTTCTACTCTGTCTTCCTTCAAATCTCTCCTAAAAATGTTTCTCATCCTAAGGGTTTTCTTTGCTAAAATGTAAAGCATGCTTGGGTTTGTGACAGACACTGACACTATTGAAAAAAATGTTAAAAAGGCATTATTGAAAAGCATCTTGTGAAAGGCACTACTGAAAAGAAAACAAAATGTTACTATAAAAATATCTAAACTATGATCTTAACCTTCCAATCTTACTCCTAATGTTACTCCTAATGTTACTCCAAACTATGACGACAGGAACATAATTAATCACTCAAGGTGGAGCTTAAATACCCACAATAAAAACACAGCCTGTATTTATAAATACAATTCATGTTTAATTCATAAATACTATTATGTGGAACTGTTTCTCTGGAAAATGACTAGGACGTTTGGTTTCCTGGGGGTTTGGTTTCCTGGGGCTGTGGTATTCTGGGAGTTAGGGTTTCCTGGGGCTGTGTTATTCTGGGAGTTAGGGTTTCCTGGGGCTGTGGTATTCTGGGAGTTAGGGTTTCAGATTTGTTTCCTAGGGGAACACTAATACTGTACTGTAATACTGACAAATCTGAACGTCATCTGGATGTTTGCCAAACGCCATAAACATAACTTTACTACTGAGACTAGTACTACTGTTATCTATTACTATTATCTTAACAACAACTAAGAAAATGTTTTGAATGTCTATGTGTAATTCCGGTACTCTCTGTCTGATCGTTGAAGATAAGGCATAGTGCTTCTTCTCTTAGAGTGCGATGAATAATAGAAGCTAAAATGCAAGTGTGCAAATCCCAATCCCAAAGGCGCAGAAGAGGCTTGCAGATTAGGCCCTTTTCGAATTCGGTAAATCAGATGTCTGACACCCTACAAGCCCAGACTGTCCCTGTGTGTCAGACTGCGTTAGTCTTCTTCACATAGCCCTCTCATGATCTACACAGTAACTACATGTAATCCTTCTGACCTGCCCATCCTGGCCTGCTATTTTAGGAGTAGATGTCTCTTCTTAAGCTCCTTTTCAAGCTGCTCTCTTGTGTGTATACCTTAACAAGCACTGCGCCTTCTAATCAAACAGTTGTCTCAAGCTTGTTGTAGTCTATTAAGGAATGATTTTGGCAGGTCATCTAAAACAAATGCTTTGAGAACGTCTGCAGGTCTTTCTTTTCTAAGAACACACCATGCTATCGCTCTTTCCAAACTGGTACCCTTCTGGGCCAAAGCATCGCCAGACTGCTGGGATAAAGAAACACAGCTCACTGGTGCATGTTTCAGTCTTAAGCAGAAAAACCATAAACTCTCGTCCCTGCTCTTTTGCTTAATACGGACACCCAGGAACAAGGTTGAGTGAGCCAACCCAGTATCTGAGCCAGGAAGATGGTGATTCATTACAAATCCCATTATCTAACACCCTTGGTTATTTTCCCTGCTTTCTCTAAATCTCCCTGTGAGATCTTGAAGTTGCTCTGACACTTGATTCAGTCTGCCTCTCTTTAACTGATTGTGTCATGTGCAGTATTTCAGGCTCTTGTCGAAGTGATGTGAGACAGTTAAAGCTCTCCATGGAAAATGCATCTCTGTAGCTTTGGACAACAGAGTCGATCCTTGAGTACTTGATTAGATGGTAATGTGAGGCCGTACAGAAAACGCATGCACTTACTGTAAATGCACCTCAGTGCTACTAGATCATGGCATGGTAGGACTTCAGTGAAAGTCAGACTGTAATGAACCTCAGCCTGTTTCTGTCTGAACCCCATTTGACTTTGGTGTAGCAGGTGTCCCCGGTAGCAGATATGCCTCTTCTGTGATGCTGATGAAAAGGGTAAAACCATTGACTTACATGATCAATCAATGTGTGTGCAGGTGTGGGGGGAAGGGGTTGTGTGTGATGTGTGTGTGTGTGTGTATGTGAGTATCAGCTAACATCCTGTTCTGTCTTGAGCTTTCTTACTGCTGGTTGATCAAACACATGGTTCTGCACTTGTACACACCACACACGAGTCCACAGTCATTAGAATATCTTCAAGCCCCCCACAGGAGTGGCTCTGTTTCTGTAGACTGCATAATACATCATGTTGTTCTAACATTTAACAGACTGGAATCCCTATGCGTGGACATCCACTGGCATTTTTGTTCTGTTGTCTTAGCCTTTGGGAATTTGCCTTTCTGCTACTTTCTCAGTGGTTTCCACCTGATGTGATTTCCTCTGGCACCCAGATGCTGGAAAGGGTAAATTTAACATAATGTAAGGGCCAGCACACCTGTCACTCAGACCTCCTCTGGACGAAGTGCAGTCTGCAGGCAGGTTGATCTGAAAGGGTTATGTTCTCCTCCATTTGCTAATCAGGCATCGCTGTAATTCAGGCGTCGGATCTCGGCAGTCTGCTTGTGTCTTTCATAGTGTCTTTGTTGTGAGCACTGGATTGAAATGCATCTGCTTCTCACAAGGCGTTAGCATTAGCATTCTGTTAAGGGCTGTTGCAGTGGCTGGGTGCTGCAGGCCACTGTTACCAGCCTGTGTGCCCAGTGTAATCCCATGCATCTCCAGGAAAGACAAAGTCACTGACGTTTGCCAATGCAAAACGTGTTTCATCCACATCTGATGTTAGTATGTTAGTTTTATGAATATAATTGTAATTAATATCTTCAGCACAGGACTCTGTGGCCATGCTTGGATAGTTTAAAATCGCCATGTATGATATGAGGATTGTGTTATAACTTGTGTTATACACCACCACAACTCTATACCACACGTAATTCTATAAAACACAAATTATGGAATGTAACACATATGCACATGGAGTGTAACACTTATGTACATGCAGTGTAACACTTATGTACATGGAGTGTAACACATATGTACATGGAGTGTAACACATGTACATGGAGTGTAACACATATGTACATGGAGTGTAACACATATGTACATGGTATGTAACACATATGTATATGGAGTGTAACACATATGTACATGGTGTGTAACACATATGTACATGGTGTGTAACACATGTACATGGGTCATGTCATTTCTCTCATTCCCCACCACAAATATGCACTCAGCTATTAAAGTGTATCCACATACACAGTGCAGAGGTGTGAGAACATGTGTTGTGCATGCATGTTCTTGTGTTTGCGCATGTGCACGTGTGTGTGTGCGTGTGCGTGTGTGTGTGTGCATGTGTGTGTGTGTGTGTGTGTGTGTGTGTGTGTGTGTGTGTGTGTGTGTGTGTGTGTGTGTGTGTGTGTGTGTGTGTGTGTGTGTGTGTGTGTGTGTGTGTGTGTGTGTGTGTGTGTGTGCTCCTGTGTTAGTGAACTTTGCCTCCCAGCACTTTTCCATTTACTGAGCCTCATGCACAGATCTAATATAGCAACATGAGGAAACAAATGTAGACACGGAACAGAGCCCTGTGCGGGAATGAGAGTGTTGAGTCAGGCCTTGGTCTTCCTCTTCTCCTTTAAGGGAGGCAACATGTTCGCTTTGCTTCGCATGAGTATTCATGACCATGGGGACAACCATAATGAAACGGTACGACTGCAGAAAACATCAGGAAGCCAACAAGCTGCACATCACACGAACACTGCTGTAACCTTCTCTAAAACAGCTTAATATAACACAGCATCTGGAGCTGTGTGTGTGTGTGTGTGTGTGTGTGTGTATGAGTGTAACTGTGATGTGTGATGTGTGTGTGTCTGGAGTATGCATTTATGTATGCATGTATATTTGGGTATGCATGTGTGTGTGCATGTGTGTGTGTGTGAAATATAGTATCTGAAATGTCCCTGTGGCACCACTGTACCATTTGCAGGTAGCCTGCATCTTCCATTCTTGCAGGTACAGTTACATACAGGTACAGTCATATACAGGCACAGTCACATACAGCTACAGTCATATACAGGCACAGTCACATGCAAGTACAGTCACATACAGGTACAGTCACATACAGGTACAGTCACATACAGCTACAGTCATATGCAGGCACAGTCACATAAACGCACAGTCACATGCAGGTACAGTCACATACATGTACAGTCACATACAGATACAGTCACAGATACAGTCACATGTAGGCACCATTGGGCCTCTGCTAGAAGTATATTTGAAATAACGCCTCAGCATGACAGAACCTCACACAAACGCCTCAGTGCATGACAGTGGCAAAGCAGCGTGCTCCGAGGTCTTCCCTCTCTCACGCAATGCAGTCATTTTTAAAATGAAAATTGAAATTCATATTCCATTCAATGTTTTATGCATGATGAGCCGGAAGGGTTGGGCGAACGATTTACTGAATAAGAAAATTTAGATTACTGGACTTATTACAGTTTTGTTTATCATAGATACATATTTATGAGCATATAAACAAACTGAATCTTTAAAAAAATGAGAGATTTCAGATATGGAAGTAGGAAGTCATGAATAATATATACATGAGAGGACACTTGCTCATTAGAATGATATAGAGCGGAGGAACTGGGAAAACGCAGTTCCCATCAAGTTCCCATCTCATCCCAATTTCCCCCTCTCCACTTCCTGTTTCCCATTTCCCACTTCCAGCTGGTAAATGAAATTCATGAAAAAGATGTTAAATGTCTCTCTTCATCTTCGTAATTACTGAGTACCTTTAACTATGGAAGGTTACGCAACCTCCCACGTGAGAGTGAGTGAGTGTGTCAGACCCCCAGCATTTGGCTCCTAGCAGCCCAGTCCCCGGTGCACAGTCCTGGGCACAGCCAAGCAGCCACACCCCTGCCTTCCCCCTTCTGCAGGAGTCGGGCAATGCTCAGAGGTTTAGCTACACTAGCCACAGAGGTGAGTCTGACACTTTGCTTACTAGCTGCAAAGCCGGTGGGTGCTGGGC
Source organism: Brachyhypopomus occidentalis (assembly GCA_020368025.1). NCBI lineage: Eukaryota > Metazoa > Chordata > Actinopteri > Gymnotiformes > Hypopomidae > Brachyhypopomus > Brachyhypopomus occidentalis. The sequence goes on along the minus strand of JAGXOD010000038.1, from coordinate 965,614 downwards.
GAGTGTGTAGAACTTTGAGGCTTTGAGAGAGAGGTGGTGTAAGGGCGGAGCAAGTCTTACCTTGCTCCTGCAGTGCAGTCTTCCCTCAGAGACAGATAGAGAGATCTTACTTCCCCATTCTACACCAGCCTGCCTTCAAGCCTCTGGTACTGCTCGAACTGTAGTGCCATCCTTCTAGATACCAAAAAATCATCAAGACTCCTCTCTGTACTGGAACCCAGGTGCTGGAGTGAACGTCTCCGGGCCGTCTGGCTGTCTCAAACGAAGACTGAAGACTCGCCTCTTCACGGAGTCGCTAAGCACTCAAACGTCCACTTAAGCATTTTATTTTTTTCTTTTTTTCCACTCTCACAGCTGTAGCCGGGTCGTATTGACAGTGATCTATCTGTTATCACATGAGGACATGTATTTGATAGAGACATCAAACACTTCTGTAAGATGCTCTGGACAAAAGTGTCTGTAGAATGCTGCAACTGGCTGTAATTGTAAAATGTAAATGTAAACTTAATAAAGAGTTAAAGCCCATGGTGGGACCCATATATCACGCTCTTTAGAGATCAAGACAGGCGAATGAAGACAGCAGTGGTGTGTGTGAGTCCTTCAGCTTCTCTCAGGAGCCTTAAAAGCTTCTTTGGGCTGGGTGAGCGGGATCTTTTCTCCTTCAGAAGGATTTCGTAAGTACAACATTTACAGAGTTTCAGAGTCCTGGGGTCATCTGTGCAGGCAGCGGAAGCAGAGATGAGTCTGGCAGTGAACCTACAGAGACACACACTCTAAACTTCACAGACACACACTCTGAACTTCACAGACATATATTCTGAACTTCACAGACACACATCCTGAACTTCAAACTCTAAACTTCACACTCTAAACTTCACAGACACACTCTAAACTTCATGGATACACAGTTTTAACTTCCTAGCAAGAGAAAATATATAAGTAATTAGGTGGTAATGGTATACATAGTATAAAGCAAGTACATAGCAATGGTAAAGGGTATACATACATATTCATACACATGCATACTCACACACCTACACACACACACACACATATACACATACACATACACACACAACCCACATACACATGCATAAATGCATTCATTCAGCCATAAATGCACATGTGATCACACACACATATATTTACAAGCATACATAAATGCATACATACAGCCATACATGCACTCGTGATTACACACACACACACACACATACACATACACATACACACACAACCCACATACACATGCATAAATGCATTCATTCAGCCATAAATGCACATGTGATCACACACACGCATACCCATATTTACAAGCATACATAAATGCATACATACAGCCATACATGCACTCGTGATTACACACACACACACACACACACACACACACACACATACAAGCACGGGACCTGTGGGATCTCTGTTTACTGATCTTTGTTATGAATTGAGAATCTGCTGCCTGTCTGCCCACATGTATGACCTGTGAAGATGGGGATCTTAGCTGCACCACTTTGAGCTGCCACGTACTAGACTGACTGTACTGATTAGGATTTACTGATTACTGATTAGACCTGTCAGCCTTTCTCAAGGGCCATCACACTCATTTCCCATGGAGCCTTACAAGATGAATGGTGGCAGTTGGTGGGTCACACCAAGCCTGCATATTAAGTAGCTGTGTGAGGAGCTTTTCTGCTATGACAGCTTGGTAGACTGGATGGTGTTATACGGCCTTCAGAAATCACCAGAGAAGAGGAACGCAGCGCATTAGAGGTGCTAACAAAAACATTAGCTGTTCATTACAGAGGGAAGGAAGGAGAGAGAGAGCGAGAAAGTGAGAGATAGAGGGGGAGGGGGGATAAAGACAGAGAGATGATGTTTTTAATTTCAATTTTCTTCTTAAATGTATTGCTTCCTGTATTCCCAGATTCCATTCTAATCTCTGTGAGAAAGTTGTATATCTCCCCATCTCCTCTTCATCTCTTCCTCATCTCCTCACCATCTCTTCTTCATCTCCTCTTCATCTCATCTCTTCCCTATCTCTGCTTCATCGGTGCACTAACAACACGGCAGTTGAGAGCTATTCACCAGATCTAGAATTCCTGCTGGCTTTCTGATATTTTATTATTTACTATTTACATTCCCCCACAATTTGATCCTAAGATCATGCTAGCATACCTCCACTCGGCCCACAGTGAACAGCAGTACACTCATCCTGACAGTGAACAGCAGAAGATCCTGACAGTGAAAAGTAGAACACTCATCCTGATAGTGAACAGCAGAACATCCTGATAGTGAATAGCAGTACACTCATCTTGATAGTGAACAGCAGAACATCCTGATAGTGAATAGCAGTACACTCATCCTGATAGTGAACAGCAGAACATCCTGATAGTGAATAGCAGTACACTCATCTTGATAGTGAACAGCAGAACATCCTGATAGTGAATAGCAGTACACTCATCCTGATAGTGAACAGCAGAACATCCTGATAGTGAATAGCAGTACACTCATCCTGATAGTGAACAGCAGAACATCCTGATAGTGAATAGCAGTACACTCATCCTGATAGTGAACAGCAGAACATCCTGATAGTGAATAGCAGTACACTCATCCTGATAGTGAACAGCAGAACATCCTGATAGTGAACAGTAGAACACTCATCCTGATAGTGAACAGCAGAACATCCTGACAGTGAACAGTAGAACACTCATCCTGACAGCAGTAACACCACAATATATACAAGAATCCCAACCGCAGGTTCTCACACTGAACACTATGAGTGGCTCTGTGAGTTCCAGGACAGATGCTGAACAACTGCACTGAACAGCTAGCAGAGGTATTTACAGCAACCTTCAGCCTGCCATTATGTCTGACGACATGTTGCCATCTGCCTGAAGTCAGCCATCACAGTGTCGGCGCCAAAGAAAACAAGCATCAGTAACCCGAGCGATCATCGGCCGATTACTCTCACGCCCACCTAACGAAGCGCTTCAAAACCACGAATCACGTCTCCCTGGACTCGCATCAGTGTGCCTACAGGAGCAACTGATCCACAGAGGATGCTATCTTTGGTACGTGGCTCGTCACACTGTCCTGACTCACATGGAGTTAGATGACCCATGTGTGAGCATGGTTTACATCTCACTAGCTCTTCACTCTGCTACCGCATCCCGACGTTCCTCGCAGAGCGTCCTCCAGCTACGAACCTGGACCCCCACCTGTCCTCCGACCTCCGCCAGCTAACAAGGCCGCACGCTGAGTCCCCACCTCTCCATCCTCACATTTGCCACCAGCATCATCACAAAGGTTTGCGGGGTGATGCAACAGCGATTGGGCTGATTTTCCCTGATTCAGCCCACAGAGCAGCTGTGCAGAACCTGATGATCTGGAGTGCAGATAACATCCTGTCCCTCGACACCTTAAAGACCAAAGCGCTAATCATCGACTTTGGCAGCTCACAGAATTAATGGAGACTTCATTAATGGAAACACGTTGGGGGGGGGTGGTGACCAGCTTCAGGTTCCTGAGCATTCAAATCTCAGAAGACCTCATATGTTTCACCACCACTGCCCTTGTCAAGAAAGAACAACAAATGAAGACCGTTCTTCCTGAGGATGATGAGCGTAGAGGAACCTTCCCCCTCCGCTGAGGTAGGCTTTCTCCTACTGTACCATTGAGTGCATCCTCACACACTGCAGCTCTGTGAAACCTCTCAACTGCACAGCACTCGATAGCACAACCGTCCAGAGCGTCACCTCCAGCACTGTAAAGATCATGGGAATGAACCTCCAGTCAATGGTGACATTCTGTTTGCATATTTACACTGTTTGCACAACCTTTGTATATTTGCATCATCTGCACATTGCTGTCCAGTTCCTCCACATCGCCTCTCTGCTCCTCTGCGACTCACCACTCACTAGCCTTCTAGACTTTTCTTCGTTTGCCCAATAAACTCTGACTAATTGTGTGGTGCTGAGTTTGAAATAAAGAGCAGGATTGTTCTTAATCTCTTCGGTTCTTAATCATGTCCAGAGACTTGTAGTGCATATGTGACTCTCCAAAGCCTGATCACTCCTCCGTCCCACCCTGTCACACGCACACACACACATACACATACACACTTCCACAGGATGTCTTGTGGATCGTGGTCCTGAGACACTTTGTTTTAAATGTGAAAACAAAGGGGCAGTGGAAGTGGTGGGCTAAGCTCAGACACCCACGTCTAGATGGGAGCTCAGGGCATCAGGATCAGCTGATATTCGTAGCGGTGTTGAGGAGCGATGTGTTATACACCAGCTCTGGGTCATGGCTGCTTCCCTGCTGCATTTACATTAGTAATTGTGGTGAATGTAGTTGTCTTTCATTGTGAATTTAGCTGTTTCCTTGCAAAAGTTTCATTTCTTTCGTGTCTAGTTTTGTTTTAGTCATAGAAGTGTGCAGGGTTAGGGTGTAGACATAGATGTTTGTAGGGTTAGGGTGTAGGCATAGAAGTGTGTAGGGTTAGGGTGTAGGCATCGAAGTGTGCAGGATTAGGGTGTAGGCATTGAAGTGTGTAGGGTTAGGGTGTAGGCATAGAAGTGTGTAGGGTTAGGGTGTAGGCATAGAAGTGTGTAGGGTTAGGGTGTAGGCATCGAAGTGTGCAGGATTAGGGTGTAGGCATTGAAGTGCGTAGGGTTAGGGTGTAGGCATAGGAGTGTGTAGGGTTAGGGTGTAGGCATAGACGTGTGTAGGGTTAGGGTGTAGGCATCGAAGTGTGTAGGGTTAGGGTGTAGGCATAGAAGTGTGTAGGGTTAGGGTGTAGGCATCGAAGTGTGTAGGGTTAGGGTGTAGGCATCGAAATGTGTAGGGTTAGGGTGTAGGCATCAAAGTGTGTAGGGTTAGGGTGTAGGCATAGAAGTGTGTAGGGTTAGGGTGTAGGCATCGAAGTGTGCAGGATTAGGGTGTAGGCATTGAAGTGTGTAGGGTTAGGGTGTAGGCATAGAAGTGTGTAGGGTTAGGGTGTAGGCATCGAAGTGTGCAGGATTAGGGTGTAGGCATTGAAGTGCGTAGGGGTTAGGGTGTAGGCATAGGAGTGTGTAGGGTTAGGGTGTAGGCATAGACGTGTGTAGGGTTAGGGTGTAGGCATCGAAGTGTGTAGGGTTAGGGTGTAGGCATAGAAGTGTGTAGGGTTAGGGTGTAGGCATCGAAGTGTGTAGGGTTAGGGTGTAGGCATCGAAATGTGTAGGGTTAGGGTGTAGGCATCAAAGTGTGTAGGGTTAGGGTGTAGGCATAGAAGTGTGTAGGGTTAGGGTGTAGGCATAGAAGTGTGTAGGGTTAGTGTGTAGGCATCGAAGTGTGCAGGGTTAGGGTGTAGGCATCGAAGTGTGTAGGGTTATGGTGTAGGCATAGAAGTGTTTAGGGTTAGGGTGTAGGCATAGGAGTGTGTAGGGTTAGGGTGTAGGCATAGACGTTTGTAGGGTTAGGGTGTAGGCATTGGAGTGTGTAGGGTTAGGCTGTAGGCATAGGAGTATGTACGTACAACATAAAAGACACCTAACAGAGCAGGTATGATTTGTGTAGCTGAACCATGTCTGATACATCTGTGTTGCTGAGATACCGCTGAGCAATGTATAGCTGTTTAGCTGAGATAGTGCTCAGATATTATAACTGCATAACTGAGATACTGTAACTGAGATATTTATCTTAAATATATATATCTGTTTAACTGAGATATCTCTGTGTAGCCAGGGGTGGGGGATTTCAGGTTTGATCCTATTCCTCACCCTGACACCCTCACCTTTGATTCCAGGTCCAAAGGTGGACTTATAAACACAAATACCATGCAGCTGATACTGTAAATATAAATGCAGAAACACTGGTGTTCATAAAGGTCAAAGCCCCATCACATGCCCTGTCCCTCCCCTTACATTTTATTGGCTATGATGAGAAACTGGATTAACCTATCATGACCATTCACTGTTCCTGTGAGACAGCTGTACTAGCCAATGGAAGTCATGTAAATGTAAACAACAAAAAAGTGATTTCTTCAGTTTAGTTTCAACAAACTGAACTGCCATAGAAGTGTCATGGTTCCTGTGGTAATGGTTTTAATATGGTAGGATAGAGATCAAGGTTTAATAATGAAAAGAGACATTCTGACTGCTACTGAACTTCTACCAGGGTACAGCACTACACTCCATTTTTACAGCAATTTCATCTAGTATTTTTTCTCATTCTCCTGAAATTACATTTTACCTTCGCGGTGTGTAGCTAAGATACAGTTAAGATACCTGACTAGCTGAAACGTGCGTGTAAAAGAGATAAATCAGATTTTTGTTTATACAAGTACTATTGTGATATCATTCCATATTAGTACCTCTCATTGCTACATCTAGAATCGTTCAGAGAGAACTGCTCAGGTACTCCGTTGTTTGATGTTACAGATTTAACCCTTGCAAACCCTTATTTTTTTTCTCTGTGTTTGTTTGTCTGCCTAGAGACTTGGGAGAGACGGTGATGCTCTGTTGCACTTCACCACTGTTTGGGTGGCTGGGGATTTAGAGGGCGGGGTTTATCTGGATCACATGCTAATGACCACAGACATTCCAGAGAGGATCCCTCAACCCTTTATCTACTGGCTAGCTTGTGCTCGTGTATGATAATGACTTGGATGTGGGGGACATATCGATCAACATAGAAAGAATTATGCATACTGAGAGAAAGGCAGAGGAAACAAGAGAAAGAGAGAGAGAGAGAGAGAGAGAGAGAGAGAGAGAGAGGGAGGGAGAAAGATTTAATTACAGTATCCAAAAATCTAATTGTAATTGACAAACACGTGAATACACTTCAAGTCTTGACTTCAGGTTATTCTGATGAAGCATTAACAATGTTCTGACTAAATATGGTGAAGACAGTAAATCTTACTCAGCTGACAGTGAATCGTTTCTTGGGGCATTTTTTCTGCTAGTGAAGGGTGTGATGTATAGCACTGCATGCTACCCAGAACACTTTGAACTTTCACCCCTTCTCAAGGTCATGGGAGGGACCACACTGTTCCCACTCTCTTTGGGAAACTGGCTGTTTTTATTTCCATTCATACAATTGAAGTCTGATAATTCTGCACACATCTACACACAGTACAGAATTAGTCTCTACAGCACTCCAGCGCCCCCTGTAGACACTCACAGTTATGCTGCACAGTTTGCTGTTGTCAAATCCTGCACGATTTCTATCTTTGATGAAAAACAAATGTCAAAGAGATGGCCAAGTCTACTGTTCCTGATACAATCTACAGTCATCAAACTATGAGGGAAAGCATGTCATTCATTGCACTTCAGTGCCATCTACTGGTTAGAAAATGTAGCATAGCAATGCCTTCCATAGATTTATATGGGAATTTCATTTGCAATCAAATTTTCCCCAAATCATAAAGGAAGATGATGTGCGTGTTCACAAGCTGTAATATTATTATGTAATACTATTTCTGAGTCTGAATTTCAACCCATAACCTCTGAAACTTTAAAAAGTAAGCATAGTGAAATTATATAATAAGAATAAATTAAAAATGGCCTGTGCTTCACTTGTGGAGCAGGTCCACTCTGTGTAGTCTATACAAGACATGATCATTCTAGACATGTTAAAGGTTTTCATGTCGTGAGTGAGGAGAGCCCAGCTCCTGAAGGGTGTGGCTAGGGTTGAGACTACCTCTGCATTCAGAGCAAAGCCCTCATATTATCTAGATGTTTCTATGATTTTATTGTTTTGGCATTATGCAATATCCATTCCTTGTTTTGCAGAGAGTAAAACCATCATCATGTAAAACTGTGTTTCCTACTCTCACTACACCAGTGCAAGACAGGAAATGACCAAGGGGATGCAGTCAGAAATCAGAACGTGAAAACTGAGGATCTGAATGTGAAGTTCTGCTGAGTTTAATTTTAAAGTTACTCTAATGAAATAATGATGCTGGCAAAAAATTAGTTATTAACAAGTACACAATTGTTTTTTTATTTATGCAAGCAAGTTTGTCCCTACTGTTCAAAAAAAAAAAAAATAAAACAAAATAATAATAAAAAAAAAACACTGTCAAGCTGTTGGCACGTTTATGTACAAAAGTGATTAATTTTACAGCCAGCTACAAAGCATTCTTAGTGAGAATACAAAAGGGCTAATACAAGAGTGACAGAGAGACAGAGAGAGGGAGAGGGAGAGAGAGGGAGAGAGGATTTAAAGCATCACCTGTTTAATACTGTATATGCAACATCATATCAAGTCGTTTCAAGACATGAGTTTGAAAATCATTACAAAATAGTGAAGACAAAAACCGAAACGCTACAACCTAAGAAGATGTTTAGGCTTTAATACTGTTACCTTAGCAACTGTTACCGCACACTCAAGAAGAAGACAGTCAAAATAACAGCTGAACTCAGCAAGACAGTCGAAGTGTTCAAATGAAGAAGGACTTTGTTCTTTTTTTCAGTTTTTTTTCATCTGTTAAAACTACAACCATTAAACTGATAACCATGCCACAAATAACAGCTAGATTTCACTGCTTTTACCTAATACACGTTTGTTTGTTTGTTTTTTTTATGCTTTTTGTTTGTTTTTTGCCAATGGAGTATGACTAGCGCTTACGCGCTCACATGGAGTCAGAGCCCACGATGGTTCAGAAATGCACAAAACGAGCTTCATTTTTGTTACATTTCATTTTTTTGTTTGTTTTTTTTTTTTGTTTTTTTTTTTTGTTTTTTTGAGTCACTGGCAAAATGACAAGCTACAGACTGATGAGACACGTTTGCAAACTCAAGGCAGTTAAAGAAGTCAACAACATGCCAAAAGAGTTTGGTCCATATCCAAGAAGAACGCGGGAGGCCTATGTGAACACCTGTATCACAAATCTCATTCATTTTAGCAACATGGAGTAAACATTTTGGCAAGCAGTAATTAGCCCTCAAATGTGGTCTTCCTCCACATCACTTTGGCAACAGGCCATGTTGTTATAACCAAAACCTGCTGCCCTTAACGTCTGGATACTTTTTGCCCCCGATGAGGAACGTGACCTCATGAATAGCATCTAAAAGTCAGTGTGTATGTTTTCTAAACTCTTATGACCTGAAGCTGATGTGAAATATATGTATACATTTATTTAGATATATACTGTATATATACAGTGTGCGGAATAACAAAAAAAGAATTCGCATCTCAAAAGTTAAAGCCAAAACTAAGCAATAAAACACCTGATAATGTTACTTGTAAGTGGAATTATGGCTTGTGGAAAATCAAGAAAAAATTAAAATATCTACAGAGTCCGATATCTACAGAGTCTGTCAGATATCTACAGACTGTCTGATATCTATGGAGTCAGTCTGATATCTACAGAGTCTGCCTGATATCTACAGTAACTGGGGAAAATACTAAATGGGCAGTCAAAGTCCCACCCCTAACCCCACCCCCTGGTTTGCTCCTCCCCCTCCTTCAGTTCCCTGATGACCTGCCGGTTTCAAAGCCGCTAAATGTTTCACAGCTTAACACGCAGATGAAGATGAAGCACCAACATTGCAGCTTCATGATATAGTTAGCGCAGCTAGCATATATTTCTGAGAGTTAGACCAAGCTATGAGAAGAGTAAGAAGTCACTGTACAGTTCTGTGTTGAAATTCTGAGCTACCAACCACTATTGAGTGTTCTGGAAAGGAATCTGTACATTGTGTAATACTGATGCAACCTGCCTCTGAGAGGCTGGCAGAGAGTCACCTGTAGAAATGATACAAAGTTTAGGTCACATTTAGGTTGTGAAGGTTGAAAAGAAAAACAGAAGATCTGTTTACTTTATGTCCGGAGCACAGGTTGAGGAACTCAAAGGAACTCTACCATTAAAACATGTGAAATGTGTTGAGATAATTAAGGTGACACTTACTAAAAAATGCATGGTAATACAAAAAATATATAAATAAATACAGAAGAGTTGTATTGTTGCTGCTGGGATGTGGACAGACGTTCTGAGAAGATGGGCTGAGGAGTATGAGGAAGAAGACAAAAGAACATGTGGTAGGAAAAGTCCAGATCCTGATGGATTATGGGTAGTCAGATATGTTGCCATCATCAGTTTCCCTGACTGACATTCTATGCCACACATTTGTGGGGAAAAAAAAAAAGGTTTTGAAAGATTAACCCATTCCCACCCGAACCCTGACACCCTAATCCTGCTAAATAACTCAAATTCGGAATACAAGACTTCAGTTAGCATGTTTACAAATGAACAGGTGTTTGTGTTATTCAGTGGAGGGAAGGGCATGCACTGGTTTGTGTGTGTGTGTGTGTTTGTGTGTGTGTGTGTGAGCGCGTGCGTGCGTGTGCTTTATGTGTAGGCGTTCAGGCGCTCTTTGGAGCGGGTGGAGTGGATGTCGTGCAGCTCCTGCTCCTCCTTGGTCTTGATGTCCTCGTATTTCTGCATCCTGCAGGCATCCTTCACGTAGGCCCAGTTGGCCGCCAGCACCATCAGGTAGTGCACCTGCAGGGAGAGGACGGCGCGGGGGGGGGGGACGGGGACAGGGACAGGGACAGGGATAGGGACAGGGACAGGGTCAGGGACAGGGACATGGGTTAGTGCTAGCAGGAACGTAGGTTACTTCCCTCAGCTGTTTTAATGGCTCGAACAGGACGCAGTGCCCCCGAACACACTCTTCGCTGCCACCAATACAAGGACAGAGTTACCAATCACCAGGAAAGCGAAGCGAGGTTTGCTCCAGTAAGGGCGAGTTAGTTTTAGTGGGGAGGTGGAGGCTCTTGGCACGTTAGATTAACTTAGAGGCATCACTGAGGCACACAGCAAAAGCCTGAGAGACGTTTTTAATTAAGCCAATTAGAACTGCGCAAAGTCCACGTGTTTCCGTGACAGCTGGTGGAGACGCGAGCGTCTCTGGGGAGGACGGGGGCGGTTTCGGCAGGCAGGTGCCCCGGATGGAGCAGCCCGGCTGGGGGAGTGGGGGGTGGGCGGTGTCCTGGGGCCCCTCATTGGAGCGGAGGGCCTCAGAATCGGGTGGAGTACTTCCCCAGGCTCTGAGCCACGAGTCTGGAGTAGTTACGCACGAGAACAGACACGGACGCCACCTGCAGGGTGACCACCACGTCACGGGGACACACAGCACAAGGAGAGAAAAGTCCTGTGACTCAGGGCTGGACAACTCCAAGTATATTATGCTTATACTTATATTACAATATATTATAACATCACTTGGCACAGCTCTAAATCATGATGTAGGTCTTGACTAAAGGATGAACACGTGAAGTTTTAATATTTAATCTGACCATCCACTTCTGGAATCTTTCATGTTATATTTTTTCAACAGTTGTATTTGTATTGTTTATTTATCACCATACAAACTATAAAAACAAAAGCTTACTGTCATGACAATACATATAGCATTACATGTGCCAACAGTATTAATATCTACACTGAATACAATTAAGACCCTACTGCAGTGTGCTGTAGCAATACTGACTGTCACAGTAATGTGATTCAACAATTTTGAATCTTATTCATCCTCTTGTCGATCTATATAAAGCAGAATTGATAGATTGCTGGTGCTGTAATATAACTATGCCGCTGCTGCGTATGTTCAGAAAATAACCGCCGTGATGCCTGTAAAGTTGTAAAGCTGTAAAGTTCCACAAGGTGGCAGGCTTTCACTACAAACGTTCCAGGGCCCAGAAGAGCGCAGTGGTGATGTAATTATATAATGAAAAGACCACGAGCAGAAATGTTTGAATTAGACACAGGGTGTTTGGTTTGTGCATCCCCGCCAGTTTCCTGCTGTTGAGGATAATATACACAGAAATGAACAAACAGATTTGGGGTTTTTCCACACTTGCTCACGCAGTGCTGTACACACCTATTGCACCTATTCATATACACACGTCCCTCTGTATTTTTATGGACAATCTAGCAAAGGGATGTCATACATGTTGTGACTGGATGCTATCCAATCATCTGAGCTTTAATTCTGAAGCAGATTCTCACATCACATTCCACCTAATCACTTACCAGTGCTGACAGTGGCCTGTACTCCCCTCTCCTCTCATCTTCTCTCCTCTCTTATTCTCTCCTCTCCTCTACTCACATCTCCTCTCCTCTCCCCCTCTCCTCCCCTCTCCACTGTTTCCATGGCAACAGCACCCCTTGCATTTTCAATGCCGAGCATTCCTCCTCTCCTCTCTTACCCTCCCTCTCTCTATCTCTCACTCCCTCCCTCCCTCCCTCTCACACATCCTCTTCCTTTTCACTCTCCCTTTCTCTCTCTCTCTCTGTCTCTCTTTACATAAGTCTCATGGTTTTACAGCATTTAAGCCAAGCTCTCTGAGCCACAACATTTGATTTTTGGAGGTGCTTAATCTCTATACTTTCACACACCTGTTTAGATTTTAATTCCCCATGGCTCTAATGGCAGGACGGAAGACACAGTGCTCTTTTAGTGCCAGCCTCAACTCGCAAGGCCTCCCTGAATGGCAGTCTGGACACTGGTCAAGTGTGTTGTGCTCTAGAAGGCAGCTGTGTCTTTCTCCAGCCTTTCTCTCCTTATGTTTACTCCACAGGGCCGTACAGCACAGAGCAGGGTGTTTATCGGGGTGACCATTACCACAGGGCCATCCCTCACAATGAACACTCATACCGCTCAGGGAAAGCAGGGAGAGACAGAGAGATTAAAGGAGAGAAATCAAGAAGGACTGAAAGACGGGCAGATATAAAGACGGTGAGAGGAAGGGAAGGAGAAAGAGAGTGAGAGAGAGAGAGTGATAAACTGGCTCACCATGGCGATGACAGCTGCTCCCGCCCCCGCCAGAGCACAGACAAACAAGTGGAACGTCAGGTCCAGCTGAAGAAGGAGACGGAAAAAACAAGATTCCAGTGACAACTCTCAACCCCCCTCTGATGCCTTCCAAGGCGCAAGCCCGACTAAACCCTCCCACTCTACACAGCCTGGGCTTCAGCCCAGACGTCAACGTTTGATGCCACATTAATATGTCCACCGGGCTCGTGTGTTATTCTGTACATTAATGACACACAGTCCACCAAAGATCATCAAAAAACATATATGTGTGCAGGCCTTTGGTATCACAGATACTGACTAAATCCTGTTCCTGAAATTCTTCCCTCAAAATCAGTCTCTAATATTCCCTGCACTTAATTATGGTACTTTACGGTCCTCCACTCCTAACTGTGGTGTCGTCATGGGTCAAGGACTGTGAGTCTTTGCGCATTAAAAGTGTCCTGTGTGTATTAGACACTCCTGACAGAGGAATCCCTGCTAGTGTGAGCGATTCAGGACATCGAGCCCATGCAGGAGCAGGGGAAACACTGGAGGACCATCTCACTCCTGTCAGTGCGGATGAAGGGTGCTCGTCAGCGCCACCTACTGACCTCGCTGGATTTGCACAGCTCCTGGAATTTTTCCACATCAGAGCACAGCTTCTTCTCCTCGTTGATGGTCACGATGCCTGGGAATCCAGAGCCGAAACAGGTCAAACTGGGTAAACTGGGTTTATTATTAAATCTTACTGTGTGAGGTTGATGATTCATTCTTAATGCGCGATGTTTGTGATTAAATCTTATTGGGTGGGGTTTGAGATTTAACCTATATGAGGTTTGTTATTACGTTTTGCAGTGTGGGGTTTGAAATGAACTCTTTCTATATGGAGATTGTGATTACATTTTGTATTGTGGAGGTTGTGAGTAAGTCTTCCTATGTACGGTTTTGTGACCAAATTTTGCAGTGTGTAGTTTGTGATTAGAGTGGGTGGGGTTTAAGATCACCTCTTACTGTGTGGGGTTTGAGCTGAATTCTTACAGTATGGGGGTTGTGGTTATCTCTTAATTTGTAGGGATTGGCTGTTCCACAGAACGGAGATTCGAGTGTGAGTGGGAATGACCAGGCAGATCCAGTGTTAGTGAGCAGCTGTGGGACTGGGGTGAGAATGATTGGACTGTGATTGTGAAACTGATGCAGCTATATGTATGTTTAACATACAAAAAGGTATGCTGGGATAACATTTAAAAGGTCCTACCAAAAGCTGCCTGTTTGCAAAGGAAACATGGCGATTATTTTAATGTGTATGAGATTCTCCAATGCAGCAGATTTTGGCCAGACCTTGTTTCATGGTGTTTTCTTATAGCAAAGGGAGGGACAGGATGTTTGATCAGGGTAAAGGGAGGTGAGGGTGTTTGATTTGTGGTGTTTGATCAGGGTAAAGGGAGGTGAGGGTGTTTGATTTGTGGTGTTTGATCAGAGTAAAGGGAGGTGAGGGTGTTTGATTTGTGGTGTTTGATCGGGGAAAGTCTTACCAAACTGGCGCAGGTCAATGCACATCTTAGTTCCCTCCAGTACAGTGGTGTTCTGACAGGTGTTCCAGATGTTGAAGTACATGAAGACGGGTAGGGAGGAGAACGCCGTCACTCCCAACCAGGCCAGCATGAAGATATAGGTCAACATGATGAACTGAGAGAGAGAGAGAGAGAGAGAGAGACAGACACATACACAGAGAGAAGTGGGTGATTATACCTCAGACATGTACTGACTTCACAATAGTTCCAATTCTGATTCATTTTTCATGATCATGAATTATGAATATGCTTTTCCACATTTTACAGTTTTTACGTCAGTGCATTTCTCAGTATTTACAACAACAAATCAGTAAACGCAAATCTCAAAACCTGTACAAATTCATACAAAACAGCACCACACAGTAAAATGCTGAAACATGATCATTATCCTCAGTATACACCTCAGTATACACATTCATATGAATAAACATGTCTGCCACCAGAATAGCAAGTCCTATTTGTCTACCTATAGCAAGTCCTATGGTACATGTGTGGGTATATCGGATTTACAGTACAGTTATATATTATTATAGGTAAGAGATTGACAAGGGGTTGGCCAGGATACACACTGATGCTTTTACTGTTTCTACTGTAATTTGTTCACAGACACTGCAATACAGAAGAGGCTGGAGTAGAGCACCTTCATACACACACACACAAACACACACACACACACACACTACCCTTCATACACACATTCTCCATCACACACACACACACACACACACTACCCTTCACACACACACATTCTCCATCACACATACTCACACTTGCACACACTTGCACACACACGTACACACTACCCTTCATACACACATTCTCCATCACACACATAAACACAGTGTAACACAGTGTATTTTAGAGAATTTCAATTCTGATCTGAGAACAGTAAAGGGGTTTTGTTGTGGTCAGAATTCCACCAGTAGCAACATGTGGGACTAGTTTGCCAACTAGAAGTACTGGGTGATCACAAAGTGATCCAATTAATTTGTGAGAATATTCTAGAGCTGTTAGACCTGTTCCCCAACAACTATCTGCCCCCCCCCCCATTCTAGAGCTGTTCCCCAATGACAACTTTTATTTTTTTTTATGATATATTCATTGTGATCAATTAGTGCGAGTGGCAGGGTAGCTGTACGTGTCATCATTAGATAGCTAAGTGTATTGCTGAGCCACGAAACTGAGCAAGTAGGTGGTCAGAAGTGATTTATACATATATAATAAGTAACAAATAAGGACAGAGAGAGAGAGCGAACGAGAGAAGGAGACTGAAAGAATGAGATGAGTGAGGGAGTGAATGAAAGAATCTGAACTGTAATTTATCAAGGACATTTTCAATCAATGACATACCATCACATGATGACCCATTAACAGAACTATCCCATTAAGACAAGAGACCAGAGGTTCATAAACAGAGCGGTCGATACACAGAGCTCCTTATGTACAACCCAAAAGCCCTTTTCAGTGGTTAGAGGGAACACACAGATCGATTTCTCAGGATATGAACTATGTAGCCTACAGTATTTAGAGACAGTCAATCAAGGTGTCCCATTGCAGTCTAAAGGTGGAAAATCTGTACTTAAGTACAGGTTACTTCAGTGAGGAGCTCTTTTGGTCTGAATGAGGCTGCTAGTGTTTACAGTAGAGCTGTATGTGTTTACAGTAGAGCTGTATGTGTTTACAGAAGGCCTGTATGTGTTTACAGGAGGGCTGTATGTGTTTACATTAGAACTGTGTGTGTTTACAAGAGGGCTGTATGTGTTTACATTAGAGCTGTGTGTGTTTACAGTAGGGCTGTATGCATTTACATTAGAGCTGTGTGTGTTTACAGTAGGGCTGTATGCATTTACATTAGAGCTGTGTGTGTTTACAGTTGGGCTGTATGTGTTTATATTAGAGATATATGTCTTAACAGTAGAGCTACATGTGTTTACATTAGGGGCTGTATGTGTTTACATTAGAACTATATATGTTAAGTGTGAAGCTGTGTTTTTATAAGGGATACTTGTGTTTACAGTGAGACTGCTAATGGTTATATAGAGGCTGTTAGTGTTTACATCAAAGCTGTTACTGTTTACAGTGAGGCTGCAGTTTTAAGCCTAAAATGACCCTTGAGACTCAAGCACATGTGCATTGAAACACACGTGCAAGTTGAACATACAGAACCTCATTCCCTTCCCTGTGGCTGAGGTCAGTGGTACGACCCGCAGAACTCCCCTTGTGCAGACATGATGGTTCTTACCCAGGCGCTCACGCAACGGCCACAGGTGGTGATCTTGAAGTCGCCATAGAGATCCCGGATGGCGCCGGTGGTGAAGAAGCCCTCCACCATCAGCAGGATCCCGTACACGAAGAATGCTGCCGCCACTCCGTAGATCACGTACTTCAGGATATCAATCCTGCCAGAGGCAGCAAGACACTCAAGACATGCAGGACCATTCCAAACTCAGCTATCCCCTCGCTCATGGGCGAGAGTTAGCACGATAGCAAATCACCACAGCGACGAGAACCTCATCAGATTAATTTATTCCCCCCGGGGCCACGTGTTCCAGCCGTGTTGAGCAGAGGCGTGAGTCCTGGCCCCATGTCCACCCCCCCCCCACACCACACTCATGTGCACTTCAATACCTTTTTTTGCTGCATTTCATTCTGCGTGAGTTTGTGGGCACGTAGCGTACGGAGCAGAACCGGCAGCTAATGGAATCTCACTGCCTCCAGTTCTGCTGTTGCTGTGCCAGCGTCTGACACTCTCTCCATCTCTCTCCGTCGCTCTGCGTTTCAGCATCCATATCTCCCCCTCACTCTTTATACATCCCTCCCACCATATTTCTCGCTACCCTAATCCATCACCCCGTTCCATGCCTTCCCCGTCCTCACTTTCTTGCTCTCGTTCTCTCTCTTTCTCCCTCCATCCTAATTCATCATGCACATGCTTCTCTATCTCTCTGTCTCTTTTCCCCTCACGCCCCGCATCTCTCTTTCTCTCTCTTCCTCTCTCCCCCTCATTGGCTGGGTAGTGCCCGTGAGCAGGTGTGCTCAGGCAACCCGGAGTGATTTCAGAACACTTAATCCCCCTGAACAACACTGCAGCCAAGGTCTCAGACATGATCCTGCTGAATCTGTGCATGTGTGTGCGTGCAAATGTATGTGTGTGTGTGTGTGTGTATGTGTGTGTGAGAGAGAGAGAGACTTCACAGTGATGACCATAATTCCTGTATCCACCATCTCCCCCACCCACTTCCCTTCTTTCCCTCCACACCGTGATGCTGTACAGACAGTGACACGTCCACTTTATTCGTCATTGGTCGGAGGTGGTTGTTGGTTAAATGTGTCCATTCGCATTACTGGAGGTAATGTGGGGTCCTGTGATGTGATGAAGGGGTGACCATGTTATCCAGCATTAGCCAGAGCCCGAGGATGAGGCAGCAGTAGCCAGAGAAACCACGTCACATGGGTTGACCTGACCAATGGGCCAGGCTGACCAACTGGGCCAAGCTGACCAACTGGGCCGACCTGATCAACTGGGCCAACCTGACCAACTGGGCCGACCTGATCAACTGGGCCAACCTGACCAACTGGGCAGACCTGACAGACTGAGACCTTCCAATACAGGTTAGCTGACCTATTTAACTAAAATCAAATTAAATAAATAAGTCCTAATATACCACGCGTGTCCATGACAGCATATTTTGGAAGATCATGCATTTCCTGGAAAGTCGGTACTCACATGGTAAAGACGTCCAGGGCGTCGACTGGTGAGCGGGCCACCTCGAAGTAGTTCTGCAGGATGGTAATGGTGCCGGACAGGGCCTCATGACCGCATCCGCAGAACAGCGCCACTCCGGCATACAGCAGGACGGTGGCAATCAGGGAGGCATAAGGAATCCCACTCAGGCATTTAATACAGCACTCAGAGCAGCCTGCAGAGAAGAGCAGCAAGCAAAAACACATCTCAGATCCCAAACACCACTCATAGCACAGCTCAGAGCCCAAACACCACTCATAGCACAGCTCAGAACCCAAACACCACTCATAGCACAGCTCAGAACCCAAACACCACTCATAGCACAGTTCAGAACCCAAACACCACTTATAGCACAGCTCAGAACTCAAACACCACTCATAGCACAGATCAACACCCCAAGCAATACACTTGTGAAAAGCCATTATACTTTAGATTTTGTTTTTTCAGCATTTGGCTGAAACTCTAATCCAGAGCAACTTTCATATTTCAGATACATCTTGTCAAATATTTATTTACGTCCTTATTAGATGTATTTCAGACATATTGGAATCAAATGAATCTGAAGGCCAAACAATGTGTTAAGAACATGGGCATCACTTTTGATAATGAGCTCAGCTTTAGACCACACGTCATGACTACATGCAGGACAGCTTACTTTAATCTTCGAGAAATCGCTAAGGTCTGAGACATGCTCTCCCCTGCTGATAGTGAGAAACTTGTCCCTGCATTTATCACATCAAGCTCTCCCAAACATCTCTATTTCTCACCTACAGTGAGAAGGAAGAAGACTCATATTACACCTGCAGTCCCCTCACTGTACTGGTTCCCTGTCGGTTTTAGAATAGATTTTAAGTTTCTGGTGATGGTTTTTAAATGTCTTCATGGCCGTGCTCCTCTTTACCTTGAAATGATGGTTAGATGTGTTCCTGTCAGGTCTCTCAGGCCTTCCAACATTAATCTACTAGTGATTCCTAAAACCCAGTTAATTATGTTTTATGCTTGTTTATTTAAAAAATTGTTTATGTCTGTAAAGCACTTGTATGTATGAAAGGGGATATACAAATAAAGATTATTATTATTAAATGTTAAATGGTAAGGACTGAAGTAAAGTCTAGCACATATCCATCCAATATTCTAAACCATCCACCCACCAGCCAGTGTAAGCTGGATGTGTCATACACGTTGGACTGGAAAATATCTAGAATGTCGTCCCCAATTCTCAAGAATGTCGTCCCCAATTCACACCGGAGCAGTTGCCTCGTCAGTTCTTTTGCAGAACATTCCAGCATCACAATGTCTGCACTTAAAGAAGCTGTTGCTAGACAACAACGTACAGGTGTGTTCCAGTATGTTTAGGCATGAGCCTGGTGTGCAGTCGAGTGTACCATCAGCTCCTGCGTTGAGTGTGTGGGCGGGGCTCTCTACTCTGCTAATGACCAACACTAGCGTTTCTCGTTTGAAACGACGGAGCTTTGGATCGCTCCGGCTGATCAAAGCTGGCCTGTTGAGAGATTTACCGCGGTAATACACCTGTGCGCAAACAGCATCGGTCGCAAATTACATGCAGCCGTCCTTGCGAACCCTAAGGATTTATGGAAGACTGTAAATGGTGCCCCGGTGCAGCTAAGAAGAAGCATGCTACAGTTTAGCAGCTCACACTGAACATTGCTCATTCCTCCCTTAGGAAGAGAAATGTGCTTGTCGCCGTGGGAACAGCCAACAAAGAAGTCATATTCAGGACTGTTTGTACCTTACAGGAATTACAATCTAAAGTAAGTTAATGTTTATGGTTCTTGTCCATTGTTATAATGTTACTGAGTGCATCTTCATTTAGTCAGTGCTTATGAAATGTCAGGACAGGTCAATGTTTGACTTCTGCTACGGCCTGTCTGTCCCTTAACGTTGCAGTCCAGTAGAGTATTTTCCTTTCCAGAGAGTCCCAGCTGTTTAAATAAATAAGGCCACATCACCCAGCAGGGCTAAGAGGAGCATGCAGCCAACACTGCAAGAAGAGACTCCACAAAACACAACAGCAGCACAAAATACACAAGACGAGACTCCACAAAACACAACAGCAGCACAAAATACACAAGACGAGACTCCACACAACACAACAGCAGCACAAAATACACAAGACGAGACTCCACACAACACAACAGCAGCACAAAATACACAAGAAGAGACACCACACAACAGCAGCAACAACACTAATGGCAACACAATGAGCAACACAGACATCACATGCGCACACGAACACATGCATTCTGCTGCTAAGACAAAGCCTTTTGTGAGGAAATCAAACAAAGAGGAAGAGCTTGCTTTCTCACAGTGTTCTCACAGAAATGGAACTCATTCAGAAACTGGTGTGCATGACTTCACCCTGAGGCATTCTCACCCTGCTGGTGTGTGTGCATTACCTCACCCAGAATCATTCTCACCCTGCTGGTGTGTGTGCATTACCTCACCCAGAATCATTCTCACCCTGCTGGTGTGTGCATTACCTCACCCAGAATCATTCTCACCCTGCTGGTGTGTGTGCATTACCTCACCCAGAATCATTCTCACCCTGCTGGTGTGTGTGCATTACCTCACCCAGAGTCATTCTCACCCCATTGGCGGGTGATCATTACTTCACCACAAGGCATTCTCATCCCGCTGGTGTATGATCATTACTTCACCCAAAGGCATTCTCACCTCATTGGTGTGTGTGTTTTACTTCACCCCAAGGCATTCTCACCCCGTTGGTGGGTGATCATTACTTCACCCCAAGGCATTCTCACCCCATTGGTGTGTGTGTTTTACTTCACCCCAAGGCATTCTCAGCCCGTTGGTGTGTGTGTTTTACTTCACCCCAAGGCATTCTCACCCCATTGGTGGGTGATCATTACTTCACCCAAAGGCATTCTCACCCCATTGGTGTGTGTGTTTTACTTCACCGCAAGGCATTCTCACCCCGTTGGTGTGTGTGCTTTACTTCACCCCATGTGTGTGCTTTACTTCATGGGCTTTTTTACCCCATTGGTGGGTTATCATTACCCCCCTGAGGCTTTCTTGTTGGTGGATGGTGCCATGTCTGGGGAATGTGCTCAAAAATAAGAGCATGGAACAGGAATCCAATCTTGTGTTTGTGTGTGTGTTTGTGTGTGTGTGTGTGTGGAAGGTGAAGCCTCTCTGTGGTCTTTGGTCTCCATTCTGAGATTGATATCCCCCAGGTCTCAAAGGGACTCTCTATACCATGCTCTTCCTCAGGTCCCAAAGCACTGTGGGATATCGGTGGAACACCTAAACCGGCTCCCTCCATCCATCCATGAGTTATATCTGTCTCAGTGGATAGGTGGGCAAACCTGATCAGGCCCTGGGTACCTAAAATAGCGTATTTCCGTAACATCTTTTAAATGATGTCTTCCCTCAATTAAGTTCAAATTTCAATTAAAAGTGCTTATTCTCAGGTAAGGGACATTTTGACTTAATCAACATTGTTTATTATAAATGCTCTACTATTGTTATGGAGATGTTTAATGGAAGTTCTTAAGTAATTTTTTTTTCAATTCTTGGCACTTGCCGTTTAACCTTCCTTGTTTTTCTGTTACAATCACCATGTTAATGGGTTGGTTTTGACAGATGACTCAATCAGCCATTAGATATCCTATCCTGTTTCTTACCTCTTGGTCACATTGTTAGGCTTCCTTATCCATGAAAGCATTGGTTTTAATATGTTTGTTGTGGCCCCCTGGGCCTTTCATTTGATAGTATACACAACAGTATACACACCTCGAAACTGATTTGGATGTACATGTCTGGAAATGTCTGCCTTTCCTTGTTCTGTGATAAAGGCAAAGATGGAAGCCCCTAACTGAAGAGGAAATGGTTGGAAGAAGAGCTGGCTGTGGGCTGATGGTGTATAGTGTGTTTATGATTTTGGTTTTGGCAATTGTTATTGTTTTCTAATCTTATTAAAATTTAGTAAAATTGTTTTGTTTTTTTATTTTGTTTAAATAGAAGTTCCTGACAAAGTCAAAAAGTCTTGATGCAATGAACAAACTTATGTAGAACTTACAAACGGGTCGGGCACGACCCTAACACTAGAGGAATAATAAGATTAGAGTGTTGATAAGAGTGTTTTTTAAGGAAACCCCCCATTTGTTTTGCACTAATCCCATATATGCATTCAGATCAGTCATAAAACTGAAACCCAACAATATCTCTATTCAGGACCGACTTTCTGTGGCCATCACGCCATGGTCGTTTACCTACTGAAATCATTCAACTGACTGCAGTCCTCCAGGACAGGCCACCTAAAGGCAGCCAAGCTCACTCGTCCCAACAGCATACACCAGCACAGCACAGGGGTGAACAGGGGTGCTGTTTGCCCATCTGCTCTGGCGGCTGAGAACTAGTCTTAACATACTGCTAAACACCAGCAGGAAGTCTGCGTCTCCCTCACACCACGGGCAGCTGATGTATTTCTTTGAAAGTGAACTCTAAAACAATGTCCATTGTTGTGGCAAAGAAAATGCAGGAGCAGCAAAACGGGGCTTCCTGTTTGAGCTCCTCAGAATAGTTTGGTGTTAATGATGATTTCAGCAGAACATCTCCTACAGCCAGCCTCCCTCGGCCAGGGGATCTTCACCACTACACACGCCATGGCCGACCCATAAGCTCTTCTCAGCAGTTCAAGATGTCCAGCTCGTTTTCAGCAGGACAGAAACCAGGAGCCTGTAACCCAGTGGGTGTGTTGTGCCGTCAGTAAAGAAAAACAGACCATGTGATGTGTGTCAGTAGACAGGCTAAGTTAAGTAAGTGTCAGTAGCCCTTGCGGCAGTCATCCATCCTGAGAGAACCGCTTGCAGAATCTACACCCAGGAAACTCACAGTCATCTCAAACATCCCTCCTGTATGGATCTTTCCCTGATGACATTGGCACTTACAAACGATAGGGTTGGCGGTCATAATCTTGGCGAGTCATCACATGCACAGACATCTTTGGCTAGCAATGTTGTAACACGGCTTCAGATGTGATAAGGACGATCATCAGTGAAATCATTACTCCCCTTTCACACCCATGTTTATTTCACGCAAGGGTTTAATCTACCAACTCAACAGTAGGGGGCGCAACTGTTCCATGCTCCTCTCTGAGGGTGATGGCCTTGGCTCTCAGCCTTATCCCAGTGTTAGCTCCGGGCAAAGGTCTCGCTCTCTGGTGACCTTCACACAAAAGCCGGCCAGACACCACACCCATTCCCTGGCATTCAAACTGGCCCGCCATGCTGAATGCCCCACCAGTAACCATCAGTCCCTCTGGGACTGTTAGAAATAGCGCAACAATAGGAAAAAGCCACTCGACAAAGGTCACTCATTTAAAGTAGCCAGAGTACTTCAAACACCTTTTTGAACCGTATGTTTATACGTGCGTCACTAAAGACAATGTTTCTCTAATCACTTCAGGTTTTTGCGGGTTAACAGCTCTTATTTCAACTCTTGGGCTGCACTTTGAGTGACAATTTGGTCGATCCAGGAGTGTCAAAAACCCTCCAGTTAATGTGCTGCTCAATTAGAGGTCTTAAAAGTAGAGGTGATATTGCCCTGATAAACTAGCTGATAGAGGCTCGGCGCCTTAGAGATATTGGCAGAAAGAGACAAAAACAGATGCGTAAATGGCGAGTCCTGGTAAAAGGGCTGGTGTTCACCTGAATAATTGGTCTTCTTATTTAAGCGTGCTTTTATTAGCACAACTTCATCCCGCTGCTCGCTAATGCTTCACCTCAAGACAGTAATCGTTACGACGACAGCTTTACAGTCTGGACACAGCAGAGCCTCTTACTTTACAGATTCTTTCTTCAAGATGTTTAATACACAGACACCTCCCAAATTTTAGCTACGGGAGAGTCGTTATGTAGTGCAAACTGCATTCTGCCTCAGGGAATAAAACCCAACCACAATTTTTCATTATTTGTCTGATGTACAATGATGACCAGTTCGCAGCTAATTATTACAAATGACGATTTAAAACGAACATAAAACAGATTAAAAAAACTACACTATGCTGAAACCAAACTAGACCCACTCACACTGAACCCTGCCATCGTGTTAATGGGGGATTTCACTGTGCTCAGAAGGCTGTGTGACGCCATATTCCAGACCTGAGTGGCTCAACATCCAGTCCAGACAAGCAGGAGCAGTCCAGACAAGCAGGAGCAGACCAGACAAGCAGGAGCAGACCAGACAAGCAGGAGCAAACCAGACGAGCAGGAGCAGACCAGACGATCGGGAGCACCTTGCATCAAAGCGCTGGGCTCTCAAACAAAATTCCCAGCATGTGTTCCTGACACGCCTACAGCCGGCATTCCTGAACTCTGAATAGAAGTGTCTTGAAAAACTGCTCTACTTTCATATGCTCCTAGTCTTGGGGAGACAAATATTGAAGATTAAGTGATTAAATGAGGTGTCATGTTGTGTCACTAGGTCATCAGCATGTCGGCTGTCTGTCGGATGGAGGTGTCACTCCTTCCCTGCCCAGTCAGGATCTACTGCCGTGCAGTCATGTGTGAAATGGAGCCGGCGGCTTGGCCGGGGCTTTTAATTAGCTGCTGGTGAAGCTAAAGCATCGTGCGTTGCACTGGGCTTTGTATCTTCTATCATTTGGGAATTCATGCACACTGACATACAACTCGGGTCAGCCTACCATGAGTCAAATGAATCGAATGAATGAACGAACAAATGAATAACTGTTCAAACCTTTGCCAAACCTGAAGCATAAATCATTCAAAAAAAGTCTTCAATATACCATGAATCTTATAAAGAATTAATTACTATTATAATTAATTATTTTTAAAGAAAATATCGAAGCATTTATTGATTAATTTAATGACAGGTAGAGTATGTTCAGTTTGTCTCTCACAGCCCTCCGTAGCACATTGAAACTTTCCTGCGTGGAGCATTGAGGACATGGCAATTTCCTGGAGGAGAGCAGCCAATGACCCCACACCTGCACCACATTCTCCACCCACTCCAACCATCCACATTAGAGAACTAAGCTCATAACGATGGCATAAATCACACATGCACAAATAACCACCCACCCACCCACCCCAACGCAATCACACACACACACAAACACACACACTGCAGCATACGTTCCCTGTCTCTAAGACTGGGGTCAACCTGGTGGTCTCTGTGCTCAGCTGCAGTGCTGACACGTCTGGTTCGTCACAGTCCTGAGTGGATAATCACAGCTGGAACTTCAGAGGCTGGAACACGACAGCTATAGTTATATCCACTCATTAGACAACCAGCTCCTCAGAGCATTTACTCTAACAGTTCCCATGGTATCTGATGCAAAATTCCATGTTATTCATAGAGGAAATTTATTTATATTGTTTATAGATGAAATTCCCCTACCTGCTAACTTATTTGTATGACAAACAGGTTCTTGGGTGCGTGCAAGTGCTTAACTTATTACACTGCACACTGTGATAGGAGAAAGACGTATTGTCACCTCAGGAGAAGCAGTTGCAAGTCTACATAAAAAAAAACATCATCTGCTCAGCCGTCACACGTCACCGCAATCAAACGTCGTATTTGTGCTGACAGTGTGTCAGATGGCTTCTTGGCTTAATTTATGCATGCATCTTAAAGAGTGGTCATGGCTGGCCTGCAGGGGGCTTGTCAAGGAGCTGCTCACAGCAGAGCATTCATTATTTATCTGCCAGACTTTTATGATGATTCTGTCCTGTGTAAACAAAGGGGTGGGCAGGAACGTGTGCGTGTGTGTGTGTGTGACTGATAGCATTGACTGCCACCTCTTATTTGCCCATCTCCATCTTTAATGTTGACAAAAGTGTCAGTCAGATCTGTTTGGATCAGTGTGAGTGATTCTGAAAAACACTAATCAGTGATAATGAAAGAAGTCAAAGGCCCAGGTACAGCTGGGAGAGATTATACAGCTCCACAACACGACTAACTTATGGAGCTGCTACCAGACACACACACACACACACATACACACACAACACAACAAAACATACACGCCAACAGGCAGACAGACAGCATACACACAGACACACACAGACCTTATGATACCAAGGTACCCACCACTCCAGTGTCTCCAAACTGGCTACAGCCCCAGAGACTAACACTTCTTCCAGAACCTTCTGAAATGGGCCACCTCAGCCAGTGGCTTCAAGGCTAATGCAACCTGGTCCTTCCAGTCGCTCCCCACTTCTAAAGAACAGCGCATTGTGGCATTAGTTGCCTTTACAGGCTAGACTGCAAGAGGACTTATTTATATGCACTGACACAAAATACAATACAAAAATAAACACCATAAAAATAAGGAAAGGTCAGGGCCACCGACGGTGCGGCAGCCTCACTGCGTGTTCAGTCATTCATGTCCCCAGCTCAGGCAGGAACCTCAATCTTTAGTACTCGCTTCTGTAGGGAAGATAAGAGATGCTACATGCGATCAGTACTAGTTTCCCCCAGGTGAATTCTTCGACGGCCACAACTTTTTGCAGTATCTGTAAATCATGCAGAGATGAGAGACCGATAGAAGAAAGCCTTTAAGGTTAGGGGACTTGTAAAATCAGAGGCATTAAATTAGAGGTAAATCATTAGTTCTTTAATAATAAGTACCTAATTTAAATATACGATATTTGAAATGTTGACTAAACTGTGTTTGAATGTTTAGGTTCAGAAATGGTCATGTCACAGTTCTCGGGGCTTATCCATATTCATATTCCTGCTCTTTCACATGTCCACCATCAGTATTGTCGTAAAATAGTGGTGCTCAGTCTGGATTCATTATTATCAGATGCAGTACAGCTGTACCAGCGCATGTGTGCTTGCATTTGTTACTTGGGTAGATTCTCTGCTTCTAAGGTAGGCTTGTCTTGAATATACTATTAACTAGATATTGATAGATCTCTTGGCTGTTTGGTTAGTCTAGATATCTTGCTTGTTCATTAGTTGATTCAGGTGTGGTTTCAGTCTATTTCAGTGGTTTCAGTTGATTCAGGTGTGGTTTCGGTCTAATTGAAGTGTCAATAACAGGGGTGGAGCCTGTAATTCTAGATAAATTAAGTCTGCATTCACACAGTAATCAGTGTGCTTGCATTTGTTACTTGGGTAGATTCTCTGCTTCTAAGGTAGGCTTGTCTTGAATATACTATTAACTAGATATTGATAGATCTCTTGGCTGTTTGGTTAGTCTAGATATCTTGCTTGTTCATTAGTTGATTCAGGTGTGGTTTCAGTCTATTTCAGTGGTTTCAGTTGATTCAGGTGTGGTTTCGGTCTAATTGTAGTGTCAATAACAGGGGTGGAGCCTGTAATTCTAGATAAATTAAGTCGGCATTCCGCTACAAACGTGTCCGTTTGTAGCGGTTAGTATCTCCTCGGCCAGCAGTAGACTAGATTTTATTAGGATACACAGAATGTGCTTTTCCATCCCTGTGCTCACCTTGAACAACACCAGAAGATGGAGATGCCAGAGAAGAAACCGCAACTCCAGTAACCTCATCTACCCACCTTGTTCATCTGTACCAAAGGTGAAGGTAGCAGGGGGGGACTCTGGAATTGCCACTCTGCAGTTCAGAAGGCAGACTTTATCTCAGCCTTCGCATCTGCTAAGTCACTCGACTTCCTGGCTCTGACAGAGACATGGATCACTCCAGAGAACTCTGCAACTCCAGCTGCTCTCTCTACCTCCTTTGCCTTCTCCCATTCTCCACGGCAGAACGGCAGGGGTGGTGGCACAGGTTTGCTTCTCTCTCGCTCATGGCGCTTCTCTGTACTCTCATTTTCTTATCTTAACATTTCTTCCTTTGAATTCCATGCTATCACGGTGTATTTCCCCACTAAACTTCACATCATTGTTCTCTATCGCCCTCCAGGTCCACTGGGAAACTTCATAGATGAGTTGGACATTCTTCTGAGTGCTCTCCCTTAGAGTCATCACTTGTTCTTCTAGGGGACTTCAACCTTCCAACAGAGAGACTACATTTGTCCTGTCTTCTTCCACTGCTGTCATCATTCGATCTTGCTTTCAACCAGTCAACTCCAACACACAGAGCAGGAAACACACTGGACCTGATCTTCAGTAGACCTGCCCCAGTGTTGGATCTGACAGTAACTCCTCTTGACTTTTCTGATCATCATTTCTTGTCCTTTTCACTCTCCCTTCCTGCTTCTTCTGCACACACCTCCACGTCAGCTTCTTCTACCACCTACCGCAACTTTCGCTCAGTCTCCTCCTCTTGTCTGGTCTCTACTATTGTCTCCTCTCTTCCACATCCTGAATCATTTTCTTCCCTCCCTCTGGAAACTGCCACAAACACATTCCTTTCATCCATCTCCTCTTCTGTCGACCATCTCTGTCCTCTCTCTTCCAGGGCAAGATCCTCTCTGTCAACTCCTTGGCTGACAGATGTTCTCCGAGACAACAGAAGAGTACTGAGACTGGCGGAAAGAAAGTGGAGAAAATCTCAAGATGATTCAGATCTCCACTCCTACCAGTCTCTTCTCTCAAGGTTCTCAACAGAAATAACAGCGGCGAAATCTTCCTTCTTCAAGGAGAAGCTGGAAGCATCAGCCTCTGATCCACGCAAGCTCTTCAACATTTTCTCCTCTCTTTTAAACCCTCCCACTCCCCCACCACCCTCTACTCTCTCCCCTGAGGATTGTCACCTTCTTTGAGGAGAAGGTTGATAAGATTCGCAGATCCTTTTTCTCTACCAATATCCTTCCTACTGAACACCACCCTCCACCTCATTCCCTGTCTTGCTTTTCTCCTCTTTCCACAGATGACATCATACAGTTGGTCTCATCCAACAATCCTACTACCTGTCCACTGGACCCGATTCCATCCACGCTATTTCAGACAATAGCACCTGACCTTCTACCTTTCATCACTCATGTCATCAACAGCTCCTTGTCAACAGGCCATGTACCAGCTATCTTCAAGACTGCAAGAGTGATCCCCATCTTGAAGAAGCCTACTCTGGACTGTTCTGACATCAGCAATTACAGACCTGTATCTCTTCTTTCTTTCCTATCTAAGGTCTTGGAGCGTTCTGTTTATAACCAACTGTCTCTATTTCTTTCTCTGAACAACCTACAGGACCCGAACCAGTCTGGCTTCAAACCGGCGCACTCTACTGAAACTGCTCTCATCGCAGTTACAGAGAAGCTGCATGCTGCTAGATCTGCCAAACTGTCTTCGGTCCTAATTCTGCTTGACCTCTCTGCAGCCTTCGACACAGTTGACCACCAGATCCTCCTGTCTGTCCTCAGAAGACTTGGAATCACTGGCACTGTCTGGCAGTGGTTTAAGTCTTATCTAGATGGGAGATCTTACCAAGTATCTTGGCAGGGGGCCACATCTGCTCCTTCCAGGCTCACCACGGGTGTCCCACAAGGCTCAGTGCTCGGTCCTCTGCTCTTCTCTCTTTACACTCGTTCTCTTGGTGATGTAATATTCTCCCATGGATTTTCCTATCACTGTTATGCTGATGACACTCAACTTGTCCTTTCCTTTCCACCTTCTGACACACAGGTTTCATCTCGGATCTCGGCTTGTCTTGCTGATATCTCATCTTGGATGTCGGCTCATCACTTGAAGCTGAACCCCAGCAAGACTGAATTACTGTTCATCCCTGGAACTTCAAGTCCTCGCCAGGATCTTTCCATCTCTTTTGAGAACTCGCTGGTCACCACATCTGCTGAAGCTCGAGTCTTGGTGTAGTTGTGGATGACCAGTTATCGTTCTCAACCCATGTTGCAAACCTGACTCGGTCATGCAGATTTCTCCTTTACAACATTCGGAGAATTCGACCTTTTCTGTCTAGCGAGGCTACTCAAGTGCTTGTTCAGTCTCTTGTCATTTCAAGACTTGACTACTGCAACTCACTCCTGGCTGGTCTTCCTATGCGTACCATCAGGCCCTTGCAACTGATCCAGAACTCGGCGGCTCGACTTGTCTTCAATGTTCCTAAGTTCAGCCATGTTACTCCTCTGCTGCGCTCTCTTCACTGGCTTCCTGTAGCTGCCCGCATCAGATATAAAACCCTGATGCTGGCCTACAAGGCTAAGAATGGACCAGCACCTCCATACATGGTGGCAATGGTCAAATCCCGATCTGTACCCAGAGCTCTTCGAGCTTCAAGCACAGCTCGGCTTGACCCACCATCTCTCAGGACATGCGGAAAACATGCATCCAGACTTTTTTCAGTTCTGGCACCTCAGTGGTGGAACGAACTTCCACTGAGTGTCCGAATGGCAGAGTCTCTTGCTGTTTTTAAGCGAAGACTG
Source organism: Brachyhypopomus occidentalis (assembly GCA_020368025.1). NCBI lineage: Eukaryota > Metazoa > Chordata > Actinopteri > Gymnotiformes > Hypopomidae > Brachyhypopomus > Brachyhypopomus occidentalis. The sequence continues at coordinate 935,207 of JAGXOD010000038.1, read as the reverse complement.
AAGACACATCTGTTTCAAGAGCACTTGAATTAAATTTTACTACACTAGCATGTATTAAATATTTGTGACTGTAATGACTTTTTCTTGCTTTTATCTGTTAAGTAGGGTTTTCTCAGTATATATTTGAGTATATCTAGGCGTCCATACTGACTGTATCTAATAATATCTTTGCTTAAAGTTTCTTCCTGATTTTAGCCTATACTAACTAGCTAGAGATTTTGTTCTGAGTAAAACAATGAAGCACTTTTTGTAAGTCGCTCTGGATAAGGGCGTCTGCTAAATGCCGTAAATGTAAATGTAAATAATGGAAAAGAAATTTGCATATCAATGAAAGACCCTTAAAAAAAAAGACCCTCCAAAAAAGTGGAGTAAACCACCACCGACTCACTACTGTACATCCAACCTTCAGTGGCGGAAACAAAGAGGCCCTGTGGACCACTGCACTTCGAGGACGCCATGTTGGTTTTAGATGCCGCAAGACACAAGAGGGCCAGTCGGACTGAGGTGGGTGGGCGGAGTTAGAGTCAGGGGCGGCCGCCCAACACGTCCCATAATCCTCCCACTTGTGATTGACACATGAGGCTGCCAGAGATGGCAGGTTCTCATTAAAAAGCTGTGAAGCAGCAGTGGGCTTTGTGTGGATGCCATTGTGCGTTTCTCAGCCTGACACACAAGCGGGTAATTGGTGCGCCGGGTGCGGTTTTACTCGGGCAACATAACAAAAGATCGTATGTACCACAGTGGGTCTGCGCGACGCATTTCGTTCGAGACGCTAGCGCGTGGAGCCGCTGTAGAGTGCCTGCTTCTCTCACGTTGAAGCGTGCGTCTGTGTGCAGAATTTGTCACCTTCTCGTGGCTCTACAAGCACTAAGTGAAAAACGGCTGGCATTATTTACGGATTAGTTTCAACAGAATGCTTGACTTCTAAGGTACATCCTTACAGCTGTTTAGATATGAAGAGGTGAGTAGCAGTAGAGAGGTGAGTAGCAGTAGAGAGGGATGAGTGATAATAGAGAGATGAGTGGCAGTAGAGAGGGATGAGTGGCAGTAGAGAGGGATGAGTGGCAGTAGAGAGGTGAGTAGCAGTAGAGAGGGATGAGTGATAATAGAGAGATGAGTGGCAGTAGAGAGGGATGAGTGGCAGTAGAGAGGTGAGTAGCAGTAGAGTGGGATGAGTGGCAGTAGAGAGGTGAGTAGCAGTAGAGTGGGATGAGTGGCAGTAGAGAGGTGAGAAGCAGTAGAGAGGGATGAGTGATAATAGAGAGATGAGTGGCAGTAGAGAGGGATGAGTGGCAGTAGAGAGGTGAGTAGCAGTAGAGAGGGATGAGTGATAATAGAGAGATGAGTGGCAGTAGAGAGGGATGAGTGGCAGTAGAGAGGTGAGTAGCAGTAGAGAGGTGAGTAGCAGTAGAGAGGGATGAGTGGCAGTAGAGAGGTGAGAAGCAGTAGAGAGGGATGAGTGATAATAGAGAGATGAGTGGCAGTAGAGAGGTGAGTAGAGAGAGTGAGTGATAATAGAGAGATGAGTGGCAGTAGAGAGGGATGAGTGGCAGTAGAGAGGGATGAGAGAGATGAGTGGCAGTAGAGAGGGATGAGTGGCAGTAGAGAGGTGAGAAGCAGTAGAGAGGGATGAGTGATAATAGAGAGATGAGTGGCAGTAGAGAGGTGAGTAGCAGTAGAGAGGGATGAGTGGCAGTAGAGAGGTGAGAAGCAGTAGAGAGGGATGAGTGATAATAGAGAGATGAGTGGCAGTAGAGAGGTGAGTAGCAGTAGAGAGAGATGAGTGACAATAGAGAGATGAGTGGCAGTAGAGAGGTGAGTAGCAGTAGAGAGAGATGAGTGACAATAGAGAGGTGAGTGGCAGTAGAGAGGTGAGTAGCAGTAGAGAGAGATGAGTGACAATAGAGAGATGAGTGGCAGTAGAGAGGTGATATGAGTGATAATAGAGAGATGAGTGGCAGTAGAGAGGTGAGTAGCAGTAGAGAGAGATGAGTGACAATAGAGAGATGAGTGGCAGTAGAGAGGGATGAGTGATAATAGAGAGATGAGTGGCAGTAGAGAGGTGAGTAGCAGTAGAGAGAGATGAGTGATAATAGAGAGAAGATGAGTGGCAGTAGAGAGGTGAGTAGCAGTAGAGAGATGAGTGACAATAGAGAGGTGAGTGGCAGTAGAGAGGTGAGTAGCAGTAGAGAGAGATGAGTGATAATAGAGAGATGAGTGGCAGTAGAGAGGTGAGTAGCAGTAGAGAGAGATGAGTGACAATAGAGAGGTGAGTGGCAGTAGAGAGGTGAGAAGCAGTAGAGAGAGATGAGTGATAATAGAGAGGTGAGTGGCAGTAGAGAGGTGAGTAGCAGTAGAGAGAGATGAGTGACAATAGAGAGGTGAGTGGCAGTAGAGAGGTGAGAAGCAGTAGAGAGAGATGAGTGACAATAGAGAGGTGAGTGGCAGTAGAGAGGGATGAGTGATAATAGAGAGGTGAGTGGCAGTAGAGAGAGATGAGTGACAATAGAGAGGTGAGTGGCAGTAGAGAGAGATGACTAGCAGAGCAGCTCGTGAAACCACGATTATGATCTGCATAGGGGACATTTATTTTTTGGGCAAAGAGGCATGTCTGGCAGGAGAACCGGATAAGTAGCACAAGAATCAGAGGAGTGGCAGAAGAGAGGGATGAGTAGCAGTAGAGAGGGATGAGTAGCAGTAGAGAGGGATGAGTAGAGAGAGATGAGTGACAATAGAGAGGTGAGTGGCAGTAGAGAGGGATGAGTGGCAGTAGAGAGGGATGAGTAGCAGTAGAGAGGGATGAGTGGCAGTAGAGAGGGATGAGTAGCAGTGGACAGAATGACTAGCAGAGCAGCTCGTGAAACCACGATTATGATCTGCATAGGGGACATTTATTTTTTGGGCCCTATCCCAGAGTCACCACAGATCTCTCTTTCTCTCTCTCTCTCTATATATAGATAGACACATGTGTGTGTCTGTGTGTGTGTAAATATTAAAAGTTGTATGGAAGCACTTTTCTTGAACAGCTGATGAAGGACCTCTGTCTGAAACCTGTTTCTCTGGATAGAAACTTTGTGTACTTCACTACAATTCTGAATTTATATATATAAACCTAAGGACTCTGTGTTCCTATTTGCAATATAACTCTTCACATTTGAAGGCTGGGCTTTACTCTAAACTATTATGGATTAAGTAGATTTACAGTGAAAATGAAGTTGACAGAAATGATGATGAATCTGCTCATGTTTTACCTGTTTATTATTAACCTTATCACCATACAAATAAACACGCAGCTAATAATACACACAAACAATTCAGGACATCATGTCTTTTTAAGGATCTTCCACTAATCTACAGATGAAATGCAAACATCAAAGATTTGTTTGTCAATAGTGAGATGAATAATCTTGAATTATCTGTTGTACTGTAGCCTAATCTAAGGCTAATGGACACCACATTAATCATATTTGCATAGGAAACTCAAATTAAAAATAACTGAACTATACACTATACTCATATATACAGTATAGTATGTATGTGTGTGTATATATATATATATATATATATATATATATATATATATATATATATATATAGAGAGAGAGAGAGAGAGAGAGAGAGAGAGAGAGAGAGAGAGAGACAGAGAAAGATAGAGGTACTGACAGACAGACAGACAGATAGATAGATAGATAGATAGATAGATAGATAGATAGATAGATAGATAGATAGATAGATAGATAGATAGATAGATAGAAAAGTGACCAACTGTCACTCTCTTGTATTCTCTTGTGTGTCCTCCTGATCTGAGAACTGTCTGTCTGCACCAGCGGGTTAGAACTGTCTGTCTGCACCAGCGGGTTGCAGCATGCGGCCGGACGGCCGTGTCCGACCCATCTGCACACTGCGCTAATTGCCAGCCGTAAAAGCTGCCATTCTCTCCACGCTAATCTCTCTTTCACGCTAATCCCATAGCACTAACCTGACAGCATGACCCAAGCCTGCAGCCTACTGTTTTTCAGCCGTCAGCTGTCTGAGACTCCATGAAGCAACTAAGCTTTCACAACACCTTTGGGTTTGCACTCACAAAGTGAAGAGAGGGTTTAGCATTCAGACACAGAGTCTTAGAAGCCATTCAGTGCTCAAGCAGTGTATGTGAAGTGTGGGGGTGAATGGGGGGTGAGGGTGTGTGTGTGTGTGTGTGTGTGGGGAGGGGCTACTATATGTATACAGGCGGCTGTATAAATTATTTAACAGCAGCTCAGAGAGGGGTCTGCCATCACCATCAATTATTCAGCTCTTGCTCTGTCACCTCGTCATCTCCCTCTCTCCCTCTCTCTCTCTCTTTCTTTCTCTATCTTTCTATTCTGTTGTCGCTTTACTGTAAGAGATAAGACAATGAGACACAGTGCATGCTGTTCCTTCTAGCTGAATTTCTTTCTGCCATTCTGCATGAGGCAGAAAATGCAAGTGGAGGCAGATGCACAGAAACCATGTTATCATTACTACCTTCAGTTCCGTTGTTCACTTCGCTGGAGTGAGATGGGCTCGTGCCCCCTGTACTCCTGCTCACTCCCCCAGAGTGAGGTGGGCTAGTGAGTCCTGAGGTCTGCATCTGCAGCACTCTCTTGCCTGCTGCTGACCTGACACCCCCAGTGCTGCACTAGTCTGCCTGGGTCCTCTGTTCTGGTCCACCCTGGTCTGTCCTGGTAATCTGTCCTGGTCCTATGTCTTGGTCTGACCTGGACCACCCTGGTCTGACCTGGTCCTCTGCTCGGCTCTGTCCTGGTCCTCTGTCCTGGTCCTCTGCTCTGATCTGTCCTGGTCCTCTGTCCTGGTCCTCTGTCCTGGTCCTCTGCTCTGGTCTGTCCTGGTCCTCTGTCCTGGTCCTCTGCTCTGGTCTGTCCTGGTCCTCTGCTCTGGTCTATCCTGGTCCTCTGCTCTGGTCTGTCCTCGTCCTCTGCTCTGGTCTGTCCTCGTCCTCTGCTCTGCTCTGGTCTGTCCTGGTCCTCTGTCCTGGTCCTCTGCTCTGGTCTGTCCTGGTCCTCTGCTCTGGTCTGTCCTGGTCCTCTGCTCTGGTCTATCCTGGTCCTCTGCTCTGGTCTGTCCTCGTCCTCTGCTCTGGTCTGTCCTCGTCCTCTGCTCTGGTCTGTCCTCGTCCTCTGCTCTGCTCTGCTCTGGTCTGTCCTGGTCCTCTTGTCCTGGTCCTCTGCTCTGGTCTGTCCTGGTCCCCTGCTCTGGTCCTCTGCTCTGGTCTGTCCTGGTCCTCTGCTCTGGTCTGTCCTGGTCCTCTGCTCTGGTCTGTCCTCGTCCTCTGTCCTGGTCCCCTGCTCTGGTCCTCTGCTCTGGTCTGTCCTGGTCCCCTGCTCTGGTCTGTCTTGGTCCCCTGCTCTGGTCTGTCCTGGTCCCCTGCTCTGGTCCTCTGCTCTGGTCTGTCCTGGTCCTCTGCTCTGGTCTGTCCTGGTCCTCTGTCCTGGTCCTCTGCTCTGGTCTGTCCTGGTCCCCTGCTCTGGACCTCTGCTCTAGTCCTCTCCTGCCTCCAGGTCAGGCAGTCCAACTGTTCCTCTCAGCCACAGTCACTTGTTCTCAACACACCTCTCGCTCTCGTAAAAAACGGTTAAGAAGGGTGGAAACTCTCTCACTGTAAATAACAGTATTTACAGCGTGAGAGTGTTTAGGCCTTTCTCTACCTCGATTTCCCTCGTTTACAGTGTCTGAAGTGACTAAATGCTCTGCCCAGATAAACACAGTTCACATCAGGACTGAGCGTGAGCTGTTTCTAAGAAGCACAGCCCAGTTCGTTCTTCCTAGTACTGTACAAACAGGGTGACAAAGGGAAGATCATGTACCCAAACGCATCTCCCAGACCCCTCTCTGGCCTCCATCTGCCCCTTTCTCTCTCTCTCTCTCTCTGACTCCCTCTCTCCCTCTCTCTTAACTTCACTCTCCATCTGGCAGCCTCTGCTCTGCTCTCCCCGTCAATGCCCATCAAGGTCAAAGTTCATGATTATCTAATGATTAGCTCTCCAAAGCAGCAGACAGGCTCTGGCTCTGGTGTTGTGAGTGGAAGATAACTGAAACCCAAAGCTTCCTCCCTGTTAGCGCCACCCGGAGGTTCTTTTCCACACCAGGTCACGGGAGCTCCAGCACACAGCCGGGGAGAGGAGAGACTGAGCAGAACCAACCACCCAACCATGAACGTTGATGAGAAAAGCAACGTTTCACAAATGCGATTAGCACAGCTGTCTAAATAATGTCATACAAGCGCCTCGCTGGTTCAGCCCTAAACAGAGCACCATAGCACTTGTGATGACTGTTAGTGCTAATGGGTAAAAGCATGAGAATTGCATCTGTCAACAACTAAACAAACATGATTTGATCCACCACAGTATCACTATTTAAGTAACAATAAACAAAACCATAAAGCATGGGTGAACTACAAATGCAAATTCTTAGTCTTTTAAATGTTTAGTAATGCATTTTTCCAAAATCTAATTAAATCAACTGCTCAAATACACATGTATGAATGTGAGGGCGTGTTGTGTGTGGATGTGGCTAATGACACAAACTATAAGTATATATAAACCTACATCTCATATGAACTCTTCACTTACTGCTGCATGGTGTCATTCAACAGGGTTGCCATACCAACGCAATACTTTAAATTGTGCTTTAGTGCAGTGACCCACTTGCTTCATTTTGATCAACACGAGCTCAGTGGAGATTCAGGCCCACTGATCACAGCACAGTCAGATAGAGCTACAGAAACACTACCCACAACAGTCAGAATGACAAACACCCTGATCACAGCACAGTCACAACCAGAGACACACTGCTCAGAAAGAACAATCACACTCCCCTGTACACACTCAACACTACAAACACACTACCCTGTACACACACAGAGCTATAAACACACAACCAAGAACCACGTTCAGAGTGGACAAACACCAACCAGAGCTCAGAAAAGAAGTAATCAAAAAATAAACCGCATTTATCCAGGTTATACAGTCTATTAATTCTATTAAGAACATGAAACATTGATGTATGTATTTTAAAGAGGTTCAATCATCTTTCAGGTGAGAGAGAGGGAGGAAGGGAGGGAAGGAGAGAGAGAGGGATGGAGGAGCAGCATTTCAGTGCTTGATTTACGTCAATCAAGTTTTAATCTATAGAGCAGTTGCCTCACTGCAATGTGCTTAATACAACACACGCACACACACACACGCACACACACACACACTCATACACACACACACACACACACACACTCTAGTAATGGAACTCGAGGAAACACTCACTACAGTCTCACTAGGCCTGCTTTAATGTCGTAGTATTGAAATACTTTGACATGTCAATACCAAGTGTCCATGCCTGCGTGCGATATGCCGTCTAACAAGGTATCTGCCCGTGAAACTAATCACAGTGTGATTGGCTGTGAGGTGCTCCATTAGAAATATCTTATTCAAAGCAGAGACGGGATAAGTGGGACATTCTGCCTAGGTCACTCAGTGCTAACAGCAGGAAGGCGTGGTGGAATTTGGGGGGGGGGAACACAGGTCACATGGGGGAGGGGCTTGGGTGAGAAAGCCTTCCACATTCAAAGCCACAAAGGTCTGTGGAGAGAAGTCCGGAGCCAGAGAAGAGTCAGAGCACCCACTCTATTAGACGGATTACCCTACAACATCAAGACATTCATCCATGGTGTCTAATTAGGTATACAAAAAGGTCCGTTAAGCTTTTCATCTTTGAAAAACAGTGGGACAATGAGGTCACTTGCTGTTCTTTTTTTTTTTTGTTAGCATGTGTTACTTGTGTGTTTGGGAGTCCCGGTCACAGCAGAGTTTACATGTAGACCAGTATTGGGCGGGGGGGGGGGGGCGCCACACACCAGCTCATGATATACAGAGGAAGACAACAAGACAACAGTAATGTTAGAAAACACATAACATCACAGTTCTAACACACACACCTAAAAACACTTAACAGCACAGTTACGACACACACCAAACAGTGTAGATATACAAATGCATATAAAACATGCCCCTAACAGTACAGCTATAACACACACATCTAACAGTGCAGTTAAAACTTAAATGGCACAGATATTACACACAACAGTGCAAATATAACACAGGTGTAGCAGCAGCCTTGTTAAGCCACGTAGCAGCAGCTCTTTAATGCTGGTCGTCCTCTCATTATCTCCTAAATCTTATGCCACTTTGAGGGTAAGGATATATTCCCCCAAATCATTGAAAATGCACCTTGTGTGTGCGTGTATGTTAGTGTGTATGTGTGTGCAAGCCTGTGTGTGTGTGTATATGTGTGTGTGCGTGTGTGCCTGTGTATGTGTACCCTGTTCCATCCCATTCTCCCAGAGGGTCTGAGGTAATCAGATAAACCCTGGCTGAGCTACCTAGTCCAGACAGAGATGAATGTGTTTGTGTGTGTGTGTGTGAGTGCACATGCTATCAACATTGGTGGAGGGGTAGACAATGAGAGGAAAAAAAGCTCAAATCCCTGCTGAATTAGCATACAATAGGACATCAGAAGCAGGGACCCCCATCCCATCTCCCATTCACACTCTCATTCCAAACACATCGCTTTAGCATTGCGGATAAGCATCCAAACACATCGCTGGCTTATTATCTGTGTTAATACTTAATAGTGTGTTTGCATAATTCTAGCACAACCTGAAGGGACTAAGTAGGGATTGATATCACATGCTGCATATAAAGAAGCTCCCTCCTCCTGGCTGTACACTGACTGTATCTAGTATGAATTAATATGCTCTTGATCATAACGACCATCCCACCATCCCAAGGGCTCTCCTGCAGAGAGGGGGGGAGGGGCTTAGAGTGTGGGTCTCCTGCACTAGGAGGGGGAGGGGCTTGGAGTGTGTCTGTGGTCTCCTGCATTAGGAGGGGGAGGGGCTTAGAGTATGTCTGTGGTCGCCAACACTAGGAGGGGGAGGGGCATAGAGTGTGTCTGTGGTCACCTGCACTAGGAGGGGGAGGGGCTTAGAGTGTGTCTGTAGCCTCCTGCACTAGGAGGAGGAGGGGCTTGGAGTGTGTCTGTGGTCTCCTGCACTAGGAGGGAGAGGGGCTTGGAGTTTGTCTGTGGTCTCCTGCACTAGGAGGGGGAGGGGCTTAGAGTATGTCTGTGGTCTCCAACACTAGGAGGGGGAGGGGCATAGAGTGTGTCTGTGGTCTCCTGCACTAGGAGGGGGAGGGGCATAGAGTGTGTCTGTGGTCTCCTGCACTAGGAGGGGGAGGGGCTTAGAGTGTGTCTGTAGCCTCCTGCACTAGGAGGAGGAGGGGTTTGGAGTGTGTCTGTGGTCTCCTTCACTAGGAAGGGGAGGGGCTTAGAGTGTGTCTGTGGTCTCCTGCACTAGGAAGGGGAGGGGCTTAGAGCGTGTCTGTGGTGTCCTGCACTAGGAAGGGGAGGGGCTTAGAGTGTGTCTGTGGTCTCCTGCACTAGGACGGGGAGGGCCTTAGAGTGTGTCTGTGGTCTCCTGCACTAGGAAGGGGAGGGCCTTAGAGTGTGTCTGTGGTCTCCTGCACTAGGAGGTGGAGGGCCTTAGAGTGTGTCTGTGGTCTCCCGCAGTAGGATGGGGAGGGGCTTAGAGTCTATATGCGTATCTATGCCTCTTGAGCTAGGCTCTTTGGCACCCAGTCCCTCACTAAGAGGATATCCATCCCTAAATCTACAATCACTGTGTGAAAACACAGGAGTCCAATAGCAAAGTGTGAGCAGTGATGTTAGTCAGTCTATGTTGAATATGTGTTACCCTTCTTTACTAATGTTTTCCCAGAAGGCTGTGTGGTTCTTCCACTCCCTAGTGTAGGCAGGAGTGGTGCTCCACTGAGCCACACCAATCTCCATAACTGTCACCGTACTTCACAGGTGCACACGGTCTCACTGCACCCGTAATCGCTCTGGGGTCCCAGCACAATTCTGATGTCATGTACAGTACCACATCTGTCAAGGCTGTAATGCTGGCCAGTCACCCGGTCCCCCCCTCCAATCTCAGTTCAGTACAAACACACACAGTCACCTGTCATCTCTGACTGCAACACACAGATGACAGACCTCACACTCCTCTTCCCGTCCTGACACATACACAAAGCACACACACACATGCACACACACACCACAGAGGCCTATTTACTATTTATTGGGTCACATTTGGCAGCAACTTCAGAATGTCATTTGTGTCTGAAAAGCATCTTGAACTGGAGCTTGTGTGTGTGTGTGTGTATGACAGAGTAATTGGGTGCTTGCATTGTTGTGAGAGCGCTTTATTAATGTCAACAGCAGCTGTTTGAAGCTCTATCCACACACACATACATGCGGTCACTCAAAACTCATGAAAAACCTGGATAAGATCTCTGTGGAGAACTCAGAACGTTGTCATGAAGCCATGAAGCTCAGACAGTAATGCAGTGTCTAGACAGACCCTGTCTGCATCAGATGGAGAGCTGAGCTGAAGTTGCTGAGGTCTGTATGGTCTACTGTGGCATTATGGGACAGGTCCAGTCCCAACATCATCACTAACCAAACCTAAGCACTCTAATGGACTCTTCATTGCACTACACCTTATTGGGCTCATTTTTAAACCATGCACTGGCAATAGTTAAAACCAGCCCATGGCCACCTGAGCATCCTGTAAAGACAGGACAGTCTAGGAGTTACGTTGCTCCTAGGGTCATGATGGCAGGACTTTTCATGTTTGACTTATTTTATTCATCATTCTGCTCCTGTGTGTGACTGAACATCTAAAGATCTGGAGTGTGTTGTCCAATCACTTAATATAATTTTAATTCAGTGTTTTAAATTGGAGTAAACATTTGCATCTGCCCAAGTTCAAAGAGCAAAAAACATTTTCTCGTTTTGCATGTCCTGTGTCCATCCTGTAAACCTCAGGATAAGCCAGACAGACTCTGTTGCCATGGCAATATCACCTTCAACTGCTCCATGGCACAGAGATCATGAGCTCAGAAAGTCAACGCACATGCGAGGAAACAGCTAACAGTACTCACACGCTTTCACTCCTTCACCACACCTGTATGGTTTCTCTCCTTCACTACACCTGTATGGTTTCCTCACTGGACAAGGTCACAGCTGCATGATTAGTTTTCTTTCTTTTTTGTATTTCCATATGCATATTTTTTCTCCTTCTTTTTTTCCATCATTGATGTTCATTAATGAAAAAACGATTACATTTTATGTTCAATGAGTTATTAGTACATAACGCCAACAGTACGACAGGACTGCTGTGTGAAACAATGGGCAAATGGAATACCTCGCCAGGCATGTGAAAATAAACGCTTTGACTGAACTTAATAAAAGAGTTCACATTTTTATAAGCAGCCTAACCTAATCATCAGAGCAGATATAGAAGGCCAGCTCTCCAACATTGTACTTCAAATCCTAATGAAGTAACAATTACTTAATAAACACAGTTTAGTTGTTCAGCTGAATCCTCCCCAGTAACCTAGAAAACATGTCGCTTGTCTACTCTGATGGCCTATAGTTTTGAGGGGTTAGATGTCGTGAGGTAAAGTGCTCCACGCGAGTCACAGTCACATCAATAGTCAGGTGTCTGGGACTACACGGCAACTACACACACAGTCACCACTTAGGAAAACATAGAAAATCAAGTAGTTCTTTTAACTTGTGTTTTCAAAGTGTTTCTTACAGTCAAATTGAATGATCTTGAGAACTGTGCATTTCCAGAATATGACCGTGTTTCTGTCACCTTGCATTATGAGAAGCTTCTCATTTGGTAGCTGAAATAGTGTTTTCTGATGCTTCATGTATATCTGTAAGTGTAAACTCCAGTAAAACTGTTCTATCACTTTTCTAATGACAGTTAAACTGCTCTATGACACTTATCTAATTACTTTTTGTATAGTTACACCAACAAAGTGACAACAGCCTGCAAATTTCATTGTGCATGTATGAAATCAATGAATCGGGGAGAGCGGGATTGATCAGGCCACTCCCACCTGAATCTACGTCCAGTGAGAGTGCCGCTCAGAGCGAATGACTGATGAGCAAATGAGAACTGTCTGGGTATTAATTCTGGTGCATGCAGTGATCCATCATGACAGCTGAATCAATGACCAGGAGATGGAGACTCATCTTCGGGCCAGCTCTTTAGATCACAACTGTGCACTTCAGGACAGGACTGTGGTCACCACTTTAGTCCATGATGGTCTCTGAATGGCCCATTTGTTGTTCGCATATGGACAATCGATGTTATCAAATCAAGAACTGGAAGCTGTTGAAAGAGGCCCCCCAAACAGCCCTAGAGACAGTAGTGGTGACCACACATTCAGCATTAGCAAAGGCAAAACATGCACTCAGCAGAGTAACTGTGTTTGTCCAAACATACACTCAGCAGAGTAACTGTGTTTGTCCAAACATGCACTCAGCAGAGTAACTGTGTTTGTCCAAACATGCACTCAGCAGAGTAACTGTGTTTGTCCAAACATACACTCAGCAGAGTATCTGTGTTTGTCCAAACATACACTCAGCAGAGTAACTGTGTTTGTCCAAACATGCACTCAGCAGAGTAACTGTGTTTGTCCAAACATACACTCAGCAGAGTAACTGTGTTTGTCCAAACATACACTCAGCAGAGTAACTGTGTTTGTCCAAACATTGTCTCAGCAGAGTAACTCGCTATTTTTACATGTAAAGAGTTTCCCCAATCTGACTGAATTTATTCCAGTGATAGATTAAGACTGAGCTGTTTATATCCACACACTACTCAGTAATCTGATGAAAATCTCATTTTACATGCACACAAGTAACCAGATCCATTACAGAAAGAGGGCACCAGCGTACATTGATGTTGATGTGCTGCAAACGAGCTTAGTCAGTGAGACAAACAGCTTGTGATGTAACAGGCTTGTGATGTAACGTGTTTGTGATGTGCTGCAACATTCTACAACATATTTGAATTTTCTTGGTAGTCCATGTAAACCCAGTGTTGTTCATTTGATCATGTACCTGTCCGAACAGTTTACTACGGTGAGCTTTATAGCCATCCATCTTGGTAACTGTTTTGTAAGTTCAATGCATACCCTCCTCTGTAGACCATCTCCTGGCCCTGCTCCCACCATGTTACTCAATGTAAACATTCGTTATGATGCAAATGATGATGCACAGGAACCTAAAAGGTCATACCTAAAAGTTCAGATTAGGAATGTAATCAGATACAAGTGCGCATGTGTTAACATAGCAATTATTCTTCAATTTAATGGATCAATTTAAGGTACCAGACTGCCCACCTCATTCAGTTTGATAGAAACTGTATTCAGAACATCTTTAGTAATCACATTATCATGGCATTATCACCCTGCAGGTAAATGTAACCACTGTTTTGGGTTAGTGACTGGACAGCCTCTGTGGGTCTGCGCTGTGTCCCTGTGGGTCTGCGCTGTGTCTCTGTGGGTCTGCGCTGTGTCTCTGTGGGTCTGCGCTGTGTCCCTGTGGGTCTGCGCTGTGTCCCTGTGGGTCTGCGCTGTGTCCCTGTGGGTCTGCGCTGTGTCTCTGTGGGTCTGCGCTGTGTCCGTGGGTCTGCGCTGTGTCTCCATGGGTCTGCGCTGTGTGTCTGTGGGTCTGTGCTGTGTCTCTGTGGGTCTGTGCTGTGTGTCCGTGGGTCTGTGCTGTGTGTCTGTGGGTCTGTGCTGTGTGTCTGTGGGTCTGTGCTGTGTGTCCGTGGGTCTGTGCTGTGTGTCCCTGTGGGTCTGCGCTGTGTCTCCATGGGTCTGCGCTGTGTGTCTGTGGGTCTGTGCTGTGTCTCTGTGGGTCTGTGCTGTGTGTCCGTGGGTCTGTGCTGTGTGTCTGTGGGTCTGTGCTGTGTGTCTGTGGGTCTGTGCTGTGTGTCCCTGTGGGTCTGCGCTGTGTCTCTGTGGGTCTGTGCTGTGTGTCCCTGTGGGTCTGTGCTGTGTCTCTGTGGGTCTGCGCTGTGTCTCTGTGGGTCCAGTAGCTGTGCACCCGTCTTCTCTCCCCACAGACATTTACACTGTTTCTCACACGCTTGCATTCAACTGCATTTGGCTCGGCCAAGTGCATTATTGATGTAGTCAATACTCACAAACACGCTCCAGTACTCAAAACACGCTCCAAGAGTGAGAGACGCAGGATAAAAGGAGATGGAGAGAGTGGGAGGAAGAGAGAGAGAAAGAGTGGAGAGAAAAAGAGAAAGAGACAATGAGAGAATGAGAGATATAGAGAATTGAATAAAGAAAAGAATGGAGATAAAGTGTGATGTCCATCTCATTGGGCAAACATTATCTTCAAGAACCAGTAAGTCTCCCGCATGCATCCACATTCACCCCCACTTTCTGTTCCTAGTCTGGTAGAGACCAAGCACTGTCTAGACTGTCCCCATGTAAGCTGGGCTGCCAACTGAACCTTCTCCATAGGAGTCTCACCCTCAAAGCACAGGAACGCAGTAGTGTATCTGTTACCTGCATACACACTGTCCATGCCACTGCATCCAGACAGGGCTGTGTGGATGAATGGATGAGGCTGTGTGGATGAATGAATTAAGCTTTTTAGCAGCACAACCTCCTTCCACACAGGGTGTGAATAACTATAACTGTTTCAACTGTTGAGCTGACCAACAAATAGACGGATTCAGTTTAGGATACAAAAACAAAATTCTCTCTCTCTCTTCCCTTTCCCTATCTCCAGCTCCTCCTCTCCCTATCTCTCTGTCTCTCTCCATCTTCTCTCTTTCTCTAGGTCTCTCTCTCTCTCTCTCTCTCTCTCTCTCTCTCTGTCTCAGAAGTGGGTCACAGAAGGCAAGCAAGGAAGATCCTTAAAGAATAGAGGGGGGTGTTCAGAAACTCCATTTTCATGATGTCACACATCTACAGCATAGCAACTCCCTTTAATCTCACACACACACACACACATACACACACACACGCACAAACCCCGCCCTCATTCGACACTTGCAGTTCATTGTTGCACATTATGTTCTTTACCCAAATGCATGTCCGTCTCACCACAATGAAGAAAATTTAGAATTTTCTCCCCAATGCAACATCAACAGAGCCCTTTCCCACACAATTAAGCACCTCCTAGACACAAACACACACACACACACGCACACAAGGGGGCTTTAAAACAACACAAACCGCAATCTCACATAAAACAAACAATGGTGTGAGGGGCGAAGTCCAGCAGACAGATGCACTGATATAATCTGGACTGAACTACTTCAATAGAACTGCAGAGTGTGTTGATAAGCAGTGCAAAATGACAGGAAAAATGATAGAGAGAGAGAGAGAGAGAGAGAGAGAGACAGAGAGAGAGAGAGAGAGAGAGAGAGCTGAGCTACTCCCCTACGGTCCCTCCTGAACCCTCCTGGTAACTGTAAACCTGGGCACAAATGTGGACGCTAACAAAGACGATTGCCATCGAGTGGCTGCTCTACTGTGCAGCTATTAGTCCCACAGTGCAGCCCAAACGGCTGTTCTCAACACGACC
Organism: Brachyhypopomus occidentalis; assembly: GCA_020368025.1. NCBI lineage: Eukaryota > Metazoa > Chordata > Actinopteri > Gymnotiformes > Hypopomidae > Brachyhypopomus > Brachyhypopomus occidentalis. The sequence continues at coordinate 919,697 of JAGXOD010000038.1, read as the reverse complement.
AGCCTTCACATCCGTATCCCCGCCTGCAGCATCCACACACACACACACACACATACATATATACACACACACACACACTGCTTCAGGCAAACTAAGTCACAGCACAAATGCATTTACACGCTTTACTATGATCTTGGTGGATTTTCTTTCGTTTTTTTTAATCCTGTTTGGAAAGCAGCTCGCTGAGATGAGATGATCTGCACTACAGGATTAAACTTTAAGCAGAACCTACGATACAGAGCTGAAGGGAGGAACCAGCAGTCCCCCACGGTACCTTTCTGTGTCTGTCCCTCGTCCATGTTCTCCTCCATGCTGACGCTTCTGTGCTGGACACACTTTAACAAAGGCTTCCGCAAGATGCTCTCAACCCTCAGACCGTCCGCCCTGTGCGCGCGCGTGTGTGTGTGTGTGTGTGTGTGTATGCGTTTGCGAGTGCGATGTGCTGGTTTTTCTATGCGTGCATGTGAGGGTGTGTGATCGTGTGTGTGTGTGTGTGTGTGCGCTCTCTGGACGTCAGTGGTGGAGAAGAGTCCTCTCAGTTGCACCTCGTCCGCACACTGCTGTTCTGTAGCTCACTCTCTCTCTCTCACGTTCACTCTCACGTTCTCCCTCACGTTCTCTCTCACAGCGGAGACTGGGGTACACTGAACTGCTCATCCGTGAAAAACTCTCCCCAGCCTCCTCTCTCATAAGCAAGCCACTGCTGCAACCAGAGGGCGTGTGCCTGGGACTCTCTCTCACACACACACACACACACACACACACACACACGCACGCACGCACGCACACACAAACACACACACACAGCCCGCCTCCCCACCAGCCTGAGGCTTCCCAGCAGGACAGCACAGTAATCACTCACTTCACAGAAACAGAGGGAGAGAGAGAGAGAAAAACAGAGAGAGAGAGAGAGAGAGGACACAAACACTGTGTGGAGGGGCAGGTGTTGTGGAACAGGCAGAAGAGGAGTGCAGTGTTGAAGCACAATGCTCCACACAGTTAGCAGTATAGCGGCGCACTTAGGAACAGATGGAGGGGTGTATCCTAGAAACAAGCACACGACCTGCCCCGCAAGCCCCTCCCTTCCTGCCCTGAACCCCTCCCCCTTCTCCCCACGTGTTAAGGCCCCCTTGCCCTACGTTAGCCTGAGAAGAGGAGAGGAGAGGAGAGCTTCCAGCAGAGTCGCTAGTGTGGGCGTGTTCTTGGGTAACACCATCTTGCTTCAGGTGGCATGAAGCACCATCGCTCGTCACTCCAGCCTGGAGTTGCCACGGTGCCACGGATGCACTGAGCAGTCCAGCGGGGAGATAACGCATGAGCTCGGTCGAGCGGGAAAGCCATTCCTGGATGTAACACACACTTCTTGCGCACGACACACACTTCCTGGACGCGACACACATTTCACTCTCTTGGCCCGAACGAAAACTACAGTTCAAACTCGTACTGCAATAGTTCATAGCATTTTTTTATCAGCTGGACTTAGTTGTAGATGGCGATGCCGCATGTGCTGTTCTCCAGCGGCTCTCCCTGGTCCCCACTGAGGATAAAGCGCACTGAGGCCTCATGACCAGCAGGGGGCGCTGCACTTCGTGCTCCACCACCTGGGGTACAAACTCTGTTCCCCACTGTACAGGATTCCACAGCCGTGCCCGAAACGTAGCTCATCTACAACAGACTTATTTATTTCCTTCTTTAATACCTGAATGCACACCGATCGAGTTTGGGATTAATGGTAAACACAGCACGGCTAGAGAAATAAGACCTCATCGCTCCGTTGAACTCTCATCGACCACATCTGTACACCAGGGGGACGGCATGTGTGACGTAACAGGACAATGGCAGTGGCGTTAGACAAACTCTCATTCCGTTTAATCACTGCTAATGATCGACCCACCTGAGAATGATCTATCAGCTGGTGATGACGTGACGCTAGTGACAAGCTGAACTGTGTTAAGAAACATTACTGTGGGTTTTCAGGTACGTATATATCTCAGATTTAAGACTCGGCCTATCAAGGGAAAAACAGCAGGCTACGAATGTTAAGTGGTGGTGCGGAAACTGGAAACTCTGCATCCAGCCACATTATGAAGGTCGGCCATGAGGCAATCATATCAGACCGCGGAGGCCATGTAGGAGACGCAGGGCTGAAGGCAGCCACCAACAGCCTCAGTGTCATTCTCACGCCGGTAGCAACCGGAGAACTGAGCAACGGTTACGGTTACTACAGCGCCTCAGTCGCCATGCCGGCAAGAGGGCTGCAAGCCTAGCAACAAGAGCCAGCTGCGAGATGGCGGGAGAGCGCACTGCCCCGCCCCCTGATGAAATGATTGGCTGACAGCGGAGCTCCATTAGCAGTGCAAGGGTTATAATGGGTTTTGCAATCTTCAGGCCAGAAGGGACCTGAGACTGCCCAGTTCAGGCCATGGCTGGTTCAACTCAACCCTGCTGAGGGTGTGTGGAGACATATGAGGTACCCAGTCCTCATCTCCAGTGGCAACAGTGAATACAGGATCCCTGTCAGAGTCCTGACCCACGTCTCGTTCAGAATCAGAGATATTTATTTTCTTCTTTGCTGTGTCCACAAGAAAAGTCATAACACCTCCGTTCCCACTTATTCTCATACAATAGGGGGCGCTGAAGCTATCAGATCATCAGACCAAAAATGTGCATGAAATACCTCCTCTAATTTGTAAATAAGGGGCAAATCAAATTCTGAGCTGAGCTGTTAAGCTTCTTAATAATTTCCTCTGCATAGTGATGTCTGTTTTGCATGTGTGTGTGTTTTTACTTATGTTTGTCAGTGTTCGTCTGTAATTGTATTTGTATGTGTGTTTTTCGTCAGGGTAGGTATTGTATGTGTGGGTGTTTGTGTATTATGTAGGTGTAGGTGTGTGTGTGCATGTGTGTGTGCGAGTGGACATGTGTTTTCTCAAGAGTGCTTGTCCCCAGGGTTACAAATCAGATGCAGGCATGCTCATTATTCCATATTTACTGGTCCTCATCACACATGCGCACGTGTGCACACACACACACACACACACGACCTGCTCTCTCCCCCTTTCTTTTTTTCTTTCTTCTTTCTTTCCCTCAATCCACCACATCAATGCCATCCTGCCCCCTACCTGACAGCTGCCCTCTGATTGGCTGACTCTGCCCTCTGACGGCTGACTGTGTTCTCTGATTGGCTGACTCCGTCTTCTGTGGATGACTGTGCCCTATGATTGGCTAACTGGCTGACATTTAGATGGATGACTCATGCAGGCGCTTGGTGGCAGATGTCAAAACCTCCACACTATAACCACCATACATACACACATGTACACCCATACATATATACACAAACCCACACACAAGTATACACACCCACACGTATACACACACACACAAGTATATACGGCGCCCCTCACACACACACACACACACGCACACAGAAATCTCAATTTACAACCATCTGACAGCTTAATAAACCACGCTCCACAGTCCTTGGAGTCCTTTAATGGATTTAATACATAGCTCTACTACAGAACTGTGTCACAGCCAGGCGAATGTTAGCACCCAGTGTTAGAGTGGGGAATATGTGCTGTCTTTGTGTGCAGTTTAAGAAGATTACCCACTACTGTCTGTTGTCCAAAAAAACTATTGTCCAAACTGTAACTAGAGCTGAATATCAAACAGATGCATTTGTGTGTGTGGGTGAGTGTGAGTGCATCCCACTTTTTTTTTTTAACTCAGTACAATTATTTATTTTTCATTGGCTATAAATAAAATTCACATTTCATTTCATTTATTATGATAATAATAACCTACAAACCACCAATTTGTTTATTCGGACAATCATAACAGTTTTAATATACACCCATCTAAGAGATGAACCTTTGGCCATGAGAACGTCAGCAATTTGTCATGGCATAGATTCCACTGGGTGTTGATATCGTTCAGCAGGAATCTTAGACAGGACAGCTTCTCAAAGTTGCCACAAATAAAGAGGAACTGACGTGTTTTGAACAGCCTGTTCCACCATGTCCCAAAGATGATCTGTGGGATTAAGGTCCGTGAACTGTGAAGGCCAGGAAAGCAAGTAAAACTAGCGGTCATGTTCCTGGAACCAGTCCATGACTACACGAGCCTTGTGTTATGGTGCACTATCCTGCTCTACGTGTCCTGCTAAAGGGTAAACAGCTGCCGTGAAGAGATGAACCTGGGCTGCCACAACGCTCAGGTGAGTCAGCCCCTACTGTCCAAACGTCCACAGGTTTCAGAGTGCGGCAAGAAAACATTCCGCACATCGTAACTCCTCCTCCACCAGCCTGAACTTCTGACGCCTGACAGGAAAGGCTCGTTAATTCATGCTGCCCCAAATTCTGCCCCTCCCATGAGCAAGGAGCAACAGAACTCGGAATTCTTCTGCCCAGACGTCGTTTCTCCACTGCTCGGTGATCCAGTACTCAGACTCTCTTGACCACTGGAGTCTCGCCTTTCCGTTCCCCTTAGACAGCAGCGGCACTCGAGCCGCTCGTCTCCTGCTGTAGCCCATGCGTGCTGAGGAATGACGAATTTGCGTGTTTGGATCCGTTTGGATCCGTTTGGACCCCAGAGCACCGGCGTGGTTTTCTTTGCTTGACTGTGAGCTGCTTGTTCGTCACGCATTCTTCACATCCTCCTCTAACCCCTTTCATCGACCCCCCCGTTATGATGAGATCTAACTGCTGTTTTATGACCACACAGATAGTGGGCATTTGACCTAAAATAACCGAGGCTCTTCCTAATGTCTGTAATGATGATGTCTGGCCCCTGCTCATTTGCTGCAGGGTCGAGACTGACTGCCTGACTTAAGCATGTCAGTCACGCATGATCTCAGCTGAGCTCCTGTCTCTGGGCATCACCACACACATTGACGTTCATTCACACTCGACAGCTCCCTCGGAATTGCACCGATTTTGTTTTATTTTTGTTTGTTTTTTGTCTTTTCTTAATCATCAATCATGTTAGACGGAGTAACACACAGCCGTCCACAGCTGTAAAACAGTCATAACTCACTCTGCCTCACTCAGATCAAGGTAATCTCTCATGGCAGAGACATTTAAGCAAAAATGAAGAATAAACGTTGACCACTTGATCGCCTATCCCTGCAGACTCCGATGATAATGTCTGAATCCTGTTATTAGAAGTCATAATGAGTTTGAAAGAAGACAGAGTCCTGACCTACAAATAATTTACACTGTAGCCTTTAGCATGAAGATATGCCAACACGAACAAATCTGAAAGATCTCCAGACGGGAACATCAAGTGTATCCCAAAGTCGGATACTTTGGACGGGCTGCTCTGAGTCATCTTTCAGCAGCCTCCTAATGAATAAGAACCCCAAATCAGGAAACTCTTCCTTGGCTTTCTTGCAAAGACCAGCAGCCAGATCAGAGAGATGCAGCGTTTGAATAGGGGCGTGTGCATATCCAAATCACATACCAGCAGTTACTTTGTGGTGTAACTCTCAGGAGCTGTGAGCAAACAGCACATCAGATCAGGATAAACAGCGCAGATATGAAAGCCTTTCAAATGATGTTTAGAAATTAACATTTATGTAGTGAAAAAATAAGATTATCACAAACAATCAAAGGAATATCAGTAATATGCTGGTAAATTAATTCTAAAAAGGTTCAGCTAGAACCAATACATTTATAATACATTTTTGAAGTCATATTTCTAGAAAACATTGGTGAAAAACGTAATTTTGGTTCCAGTTACATTACCGATATATCAAAATGTAAAATTACAGGGCATCAGTATATCATATACATCAGATTAGTGTTCAGAAACTGCCCCAGTAAAAGGAAGCGGAGTGGCTAAACTCATCAGCTAAGTGTTGGAATAGAAGGGCAATGAGGTGTGAAGACTGAGGAGGGGAGCAGTGGGAGGAAACGCAGCACATGGTCTGGCTGAGAACCCAGGAACCCAGCTCAGGATGGAGCAGCCAGGAGGCAGAGGGTCACTGTGGCTGCACTGTGGCTGCACAGAGTCTGCGCGAGTGTGTGTGTGTGTGTTTTATAACGCAGGCAGCATTAGCGTTCCCCACAGACCCTTTCAGATGATGTGCTGCACTTCATTGGAGTCCCTAAGCATCACATCTCTACATCTCCACCAACAGGGAGTCATAGAAACGGAAGTGAAAATCTGCTGCAGCAAGCAGCAAAATACAGCACAAGCAAGGTCTGAATAGTGTTAGGTGTGTGTGTGTGTGTGTGTACACATGTGAGATTCAATGCGTATATATGCGTGCCTGAGTCTATGTGGGCATACGTTTGAATGTGTGTTTCCCACTCCTCTCTATGGCACTGGTAAAGAGCTCTCAGCTATTGTCTGCCATGCGGCTACAGAGGGAGGATGATTAATCAGGCATCAGCGAGCTCTCTGCACAGCAGCGTAGCACAGGGTGCATGCCGTGACACCATGTAGGGTGCACCATTTCCTCCTTGACAGTGAGACAACTCATGGGCACAACACTACGACTGCATGTGAAGCTTCGGTGGGCTTCAGGCAGCTGAGCTAGTACCCTATAGCGCTGATAAACCCCAACAGCATCTCTGCTACCAACTCCACTCGTGTTTGTTTTCCTGCAGATCAATAACTAATCTAGAGAAAATAGTATAATTTATTCTATAGTTATTTGGTTAATGTATTCGTCTCTGTACCGACTGCAGGGTGGAGCTTGGGGCCTTGTTAAGGTCAGTACTGTACTGTTAACAAGGACTTTCCTCCGGAATTCTCTTCCAGGCCGGAACAAGACCTCCGAAATGCTTGTTGAAGACAGAGCTGACATTCTGTATGAGAGAGAGCTGGGCCTGCAGGTTGGAGCTCGATTAGGAGGCTACGACAAGTCCTAGAAGAAGGTTTTTGCCTTTAACTACAAAAAAAAAAAACACACACACAAACACACACACACAAAATGCTCTAATTTCACACACATGCAACACCAAACTGTCTGGACCGGATCATTCCTCTGAATTAATGACACAAATCGAATAGGATCTCGCCGCAATCAATTATGAGAGAAGTGTAGACCAATTACAGTCAGAGATGTTGACGCAGGGTGAGTGTGGTTTCAGGGACCCTGGGAAGACTGCACAGGAGAACCTGATGGCAGGTGCGTGTTCATACAGCACCTCTCCATTCCTGTTTGTTTCGAAAGCATTGCTTTTTTGTCTGCTGTTAACACTGAGCAATACATGTGTGTGTTTATTGTATCTAGGCTACATTACTGCTGTGCTCTCTTATCTGAATCCTCACACATACCACAATAAGAGATCACATCACGGCATCTTTCCACTACACACATCATCCAGAGTTGGTCTCCAGACCCTTTTATTGCTCCACAGATGCCTCTATACTCTTCCCTCTTCCTATCTTAGTGAGGCAATTGTTAAATATACGCTCAACCTCTCTGATCTTGCAACAGAAATCTTCAAGCCCCTCCCACAAATATGCCTAAGAGGGCGGAGCCTGCCTTTAGTTAACACCTCCCCCAAATTCTGAGTTTGACTGAAGGATTTTCCAGAATTGGCATGATAAAGCAGTGTCTTCATGTCCCACAGCACTCTCTCATAATATCCCCACGCAGGGAGCTCCAAGTGGAGATGAGAAACATGTCACGTTTGAAAAAACAACCCGAATTCTGGCCGGTCTTTTTAGTGGTTGCCATGGGAGACTGCTAGCGGTCATTCTGCTTCCCCTCCGTGCTGTCAAAAGCCTTCATCAGGCCACACCCACCACAAGCCCACTTAAAGGCGACTGTCAGGAAGAAAAGGCGGCAGAGTGACTCGAGGCACCACTGCTGAGGCACTGCAGGCCCGAGGCAGGCGGCCATTACGCTTTCAGCACCGTGATGATGAATCGACTCGGATATTTGTTGCTTTTGAGCACTTGCTGTTGGATGTATTCAAACGCGGACCATCAAGTGTCCTCAACCGTGTTAGTATTGACAGAGGGGGAAATGGATAAGCGGATTTGAGAGGAAAATGAAGGGCGCCACCACTCTCTCAGATCATAACGGAGCTCGATGGCCTAAGAGATGAAGTTCGCGTGAAACCGAAAGCCACTCACAAACACAATGCCACACTCCAGAGCCAGTAATGGACAAACACCTTGTGGCACCGCTTGCATTCGCTAGTGTCATGGCTAAAACTCCGTCACAGTTAAAACCCTTCGGCTGCACATGAAACGTAGGCTGGTTCAGGGTTCCGTGTAAGAATGCTCCACCGTATCTTCATTAGCATACAGCCGGTTCCCCTTTTCCTAAGTGTGTGCGTGTGTCTTTTACTGATTATTCTCCTACACACTATATTTCTCCTATCTGCTTTTCTGTATTTTCCAGTTTATTCCAATCTCTCCCCCCAACCGTTCTCTACCTCTGACTCCCTCTTCATCTCTCTCCCTCTCTCTCTCTCTCTGCCTACGTTTCTCTTCCTCTCTGAGTCTTTCTCCCTCTCTCAGTCTCTCTCCTCATTGCTATTCCCATCTGGTGCTGCCTGCACTGAGGTTTCCCTTCATGTCTAAAATGACTCTCAGGAAAAATGGATTAAAAATGAATCTTTTCCTTTTTTTTGTATTCTCCATTGTCAAACACATTCATGTCTCTCATCCCAGTCTACAGCGGAGTTGGAGCAACCCATCTGACCCAAAAGGGTGAACAGATCTATAGATAATGCTGTTACTATGGACCAATGAACAAGGGGGTGTGAGACAGACTGCACTACCCATGCACGGGATGAGAGGAGATGTGCTAATGCTTCACATTGGATTTTTGCTGCCGTAATTGAGCTCATATCACAGTATTATTAGATATTACACAGCGAGGATTATTTCCATAATTGAATATTTATACCAATTATGAGATTTTGAAACTGCTGCTGTAATCTCCATTATAATACATTTACTCTGCTAGAGCAGATATATGGATTTAGATGTAATTCAGTTTTTTATATTTTGCTCAGATTGTCTCATTGTTTGCCATGTAGGAAAGCATACAATAACATGCATGTTGAAAGGAAATGAGGTAAGCATCCTCAAATGAGGACAATAGCACCATGAGGTAACGCGCTGGCAGAAGGCCAACTGTTCTAAAGCAAAACCACACAGCACACATTCACAACAACCTTTCTGGATAATCAACATATTTATTTTATGCAAAAACATCAATCAATATTTCAGTGGGATGAGTTTGGAATGTGCTTGTGCCAGTTGACTGAGACACAGATCATATGTTGAAGAGCCAAGAGTGGAGCGTGTGGAGAGTGTGGAGCGTGTGGAGGTGCTGGAGCGTGTGGAGTGTGTGGAGGTGCTGGAGCATGTGGAGTGTGTGGAGGTGCTTGGAGCATGTGGAGCATGTGCAGGTGCTGGAGGGTGTGGGGTGTGTGGGGGTGGAGTGTGTGGAGGGGCTAGAGCATGTGGAGTGTGTGGAGGTGCTAAAGCATGTGGAGTGTGTGGAGGTGCTAGAGCTTGTGGAGGTGCTGGAGCATGTGGAGTGTGTGGAGGAGCTTGAGCATGTGGAGGTGCTGGAGTGCATGGAGGTGCTGGAGCGTGTGGAGTGTGTGGAGGTGGAGGGTGTGGATTGTGTGGGGGTGGAGTGTGTGGAGGTGCTAGAGCATGTGGATTGTGTGGAGGTGCTGGGGGGTGTGGAGGTGCTGGAGCATGTGAAGGAGCTTGAGCATGTGGAGGTACTGGAGTGCGTGGAGGTGCTGGAGCGTGTGGAGGTGGAGGGTGTGAAGTGTGAGGAGGTGCTGAAGTGTGTGGAGGTGCTGAAGTGTGTGGAGGTGCTGGAGCATGTGGAGCATGTTGAGGTGCTGGAGCATGTGGAGCATTTGGAGGTGCTGGAGAGTGTAGAGTGTGTGAAGGTGCAGGAGGGTGTGGAGTGTGTGGAGGTGCTGGAGCGTGTAGAAGATGCTGGAGCATGTGGAGGTGCTGGAGCATGTGGAGGTGCTGAAGTGCTCTTTGGTCACATGGCCCCTGTCCTCACTTTCAAATGACTTCCGAGGATTATTTCTGCCAAGCTCATCTTGTCCTGCTTCCAGAAGAGCAAATGGCTTAAATCAGTGGAATTAAAAATCTGGACTTCAAATTTAAACCCAGACCTGGATTATGTAATCTCTTGTAGTGGATTAACTGCTTAATTTAACTGGTTGGCCACTTTGTTGTCATAAAAAGTGTCATACCTGTCCCCCAAGTTAGGGTTAGGACTGGGACCTGAATATTTCTGGCCAAACCCTAGATGTTGTAGCTAAGGACAACCATGAAGGGGACCGACATGTTAATACACAACTACAGGCCAGACATTCTCTCTGAGAACACAGGAGACAGAAAGTAGAGCATCTGCACAATGTTTATTTATAGTCTTTAGGCCCTGGTGCTTTTTTTGCTCTGTTGTCTAATGTCATAACGAAGACACACCATTTTACTGAAAAAAAGTGTGTGTGTGTGTGTGTGTGTGTGTGTGTGTGTGAGTGAGTGAGAGGGTGGAGGAGAGTGGAATGCTTTGACAATGTCCTGTACATGGTACCCTAAGGAAATGCATGCAGGCCTGTCTCTGAAGTCCTGGCAGATGGTCATCTTCGAGGTACACATATTTGGTATTGCTTGGAAATGCAACAGATAGACATACAGAAGACCACAAATAAAGTGTTATACAACACACAGTCACACACACACACACACGCTACATCTTATCCCTGGCTGCCCCAATGTTGGCCTGTCACCATGGCAACACAGAGCTGTACAGAGCTGTGTTTCCTAACGGAGAGATATGTGGGAGAGAACAGTAGTGCTCCTCCCTACAGCAGGCCTGTGTGTTGGAGTGTGTGTGTGTGTGTGTGTGTGTGTGTGTCTAGATGAAATGCTCTGAATGGAAGAGACACAAACAGCATGAAGAGGACTGAGAGGATAAAAGCAGAGGTGGAGGTGGAGGGAGGATCAGAGGTGGAGGGAGGATCAGAGCTGGATGTTGAGGGAGAACCAGAGATGGAGGTAGGATCAGAGGTGAGGGGTGGAGGGAGGAACAGAGGTGGAGGTGGAGGGAGGATCAGAGGTGGAGGGAGGAACAGAGGTGAGGGGTGGAGGGTGGGTGGTGGCTATGCGTGGTTCCCAGAGATGGTGTGAATATTACTGTACGACTGCAGATTTTGCCCCTGCCACCTGCACTGATGACACACGATCAATCTGACACAGTTCAGTGTTGGTGCAGCACACGTTTTAATGAAGCCGTGCATCATCACATGCTCATAAATCATACAACATGTCATACGGCTGGGGTGGGGCCTCCATCACGCTGCAGGGATCTGCACAGCATCCAGACACACGCCCTCACGTATACATGCACACATGCATGCAGTCGCTCAAGAACACACACACACACACACACACACACAACTTAATCTTCTTCTTTCTCTGCTCATTAGTTTTAAACATTTTTAACCTTTGCTCAGGGCAGCTCTTTAACTACAGCCCTGACCTTGTCTCATCCTATCAAACGCAGCATCGTTCACATCGTTTAAGCAGGAGGAGAGCCTGCAAACCCTCCAGCTAGCTGCTCATACCCTGGCCCCAACTCCTCAGCAGGTCAAGGGTCACAGAAGCCTTTGATCTAGTGCTGGTGTCAGTTACCTTTACGGTAGGTAATGTCTCTCAATCTGTGTGTGCCTGAAACTTGGTGAATGCACACACACACCTACACACACGTGCGTCTTGCAGTCATGGGAACAGACCAAAGGAAAAATGACCTAAAGAAGACATAATGCAGCTATCTTCTATGCATTCTTCATTTATACAACACCAGGAAACACCATATATCATCCCAATCCTAATCCCAATCCCACACTCCACCCCAAACCAAAGTGCCCTCCAACCCTAACATCTCTCTAATCCCAAATCTAAGCCATCACATTCCAAACTATACTCCAAACCAAACTCATCCCCCCCTTTACCCTAACCCTGCAAACCAACCCCATCCCCCCTTTACCCTAACCCTGCTAGACTCCACTTATCCCTGAGCCAAACCTACACTAACTCCACTCTACTGCATATCCTGCTCCAATGTCAACCCCAACCCGTTTTGATGCCAGAGTTTCTGTTCTAGTTCACCTTTCATCTAACCATGACCTTGAGTTCAACAGTAGGCACCGTTGTGTTGACATTAGCAGCAACTACAGTAGCCACTGTACAGTCACACACTGGAGACTCAGGTAGTTACATCACTGTGTGGAAATTCTTATGCAGATTATGCCCAGTACATCCCTTCCAATGGGCAAACATTCAATTTCATAAAACACCAGGAACCACAGCCAACAACGTAGAAATAGACAGGACAGAAACGTGACATGTTTTAGCTGCATTTCAGCCTCATCATTAACATTACTGCGAACGTCCTCGGCTTTAAAAAAAGCTTTACTGTCCTCATGTACGTTTTCTTTCTTGATGCATAATTTCGGTGCGACTCCTTGAACTGCATTAGCATTATTGCACCACCTTACATGAATCAAAGAATCTGTAAATGGGCCAGTGGGAGAATATGCACTATAAAAAAGACCACAGACTTGTGTTTTACTGCTGTGTAAAGTCTTTATGGAGACCTAGCAGGGCGGACACTAAGGGCCCGGCAGTGGCTTGAAGTGGACTCCAGTGCTCCCATGTGGTTCCAGGTGCCACAGCGCACTTGGGTTTGGGGAAGAGCGGAGGTAAACATTAGTTACACTTTAATGGTCTTTCCTCTGTTTGACCTTGACTTCCTGAGATCAAGTACGCAGAGGACCCAACTGTTCCTAAACAATGATGTCAGATCAGATGCTGTTGTCGAGAGGTCATTTGCTTTGTATTGAAGATCACAATAAACAATGTTAAGCATAGTTCATGTCTATATCACACACACACATGCTCGTGCGTGCAAGCACATACACACACACACACACACACACACAAAAACCAACTTTTGGACCTTGCTTTTTTATTTAGACGTTTCCATAATTAGATAAGATGTTCTTCTGCGTGGTTTACCCTGGAGTGTTGATGTCAGACAGGCATCAGACATCAGACCAGGGACAGAAATCCTCCTCAGTGACCAGGATAGCAAATGCAGTTTAGCATCTAACACGATGAGCTAAAACAAACTCCTCTTCTTCACAGTGAACTCCCCAGTGCAACAGCAACAGTGCTAAATGAAGTCTATCAGGCTTCATGTGCGTAGGTGTAAATTAAACACGCATCGATGTTCACGAATCTTTCACAAACAGATCAACATCATTATCATAGATCAGGGTATTACCAAAGCCTGTGTTAATACTGATAACCTTTCATGAAGTTTATATCTATGATAACTACTAGTCTCTGGAAACGAACCTTACTGCGATCAACAGTCTGCAATAAGCAAAGCTTTAAGGCTTATATAAAGCTTTCAGTAAATGGCACTTGAGTGTATTAAACTGTAAACACAGGGGAGGAATCCAGTTCTAAATATTTATGATGGGCTTTTGAAGTGTCGCCCTCTTCTAAGCCATTACATATTCAGCGTTTTGTCCAAAGTCCAACTCCCATCCTTTAGTCTTTCCCCGCTGCTTTATGGAACTCGATACAGTTTTGTGGGTTATCTGAGGAATGATTGGTACAGGTCGGTCTCACACTCACTATCACCCGGGCAGGGCTACGTGCTCCATCACTGGCTGTGTGGAGGTGGCAAGGAGGGTCATGTGGGGGCATGGGGAACTGTCCACCCCGCAGGCCCAGGGTAGGGTGTGGGGATCTTGGTCAGCAGCAGGTTCCCTTTCAGCCCAAAATGCACCAACCAGCTCCTCCACGGTGGTGTGAACGAAAAAACCGTGTCAGAGCCAATGTCAAGGCAAACGGACGATAACACAGGAAGGAAAACAAGCGGCACACCAGGCGACCTCCAGCAGGGAGAGCTTTGGGCAGAGGCCGTCTGTTATTGAGATTTCAGCCTTGTCATGCCATACAGGAAGTTGGTGGGGGGTGAGTGGTAATCCATGCAGCTGATGTTTCCACTGGCAGACAGCAGACTTGTCCGGCCTCTCCGGTACTGATGTGTATTCCATACGTCCCCACAGCACTAATGCAGCACAAACCACACAGCCAGCGGACGACCACTCAGCTCAGCCCACAGCTGGAGTCCAGCTGCCCGGGCGGCTTCCAGGAAAGGCCTCCTGATGTCGGGTGCGTTGCTGTCTGATGTGCACCAGGCCCTGGGGACGCAGCAGGCCTCACCCCCTCTGCCCTCCTCAGGTTTTCTCCTCTTTCCCTTATTATTTCTATCAGACAAGTTCATAATAGATGTCTGCATGAGTTTCTGTAAAAAGAAAATGTGCTGCACCTGTAGGGTTGAGCTGTGTGGGTTTAACAGTAGCAAAAGTGGGAACAGTTAGCACTCAAACACACTTTCTCACACACACACACACACACAGTGAGCAGTGATCTAAGCAGCGGATGTTCTGGAAACAGCATTGAAGGCAGTGCCACCACTCTTCCCATCTTTACCAATGACTTTCTGTTAACAGAATATACACAGACATACACAGACACAGACACACACACACATGCAGACAGACATACAGACAGTCACACACATGCACAGACAGACAGACAGAGACAGAAACACAGAGGCAGACACACACACAGACAGACAGACAGACACAAGCTCTTTTACCAGCCAGACATTAGAAAAGGAAGCCTGTGTAATGACAGCCAAAGTACCCTATAACCCCAGTTCAAGTTCTGCACATAATCTCCTAGCCAACAGCCACAGTAGCGAGAGAGAGAATATCGGGGCTAGGGGAGGGGGCTAGGGGAGGGGGCTAGAGGAGGGGGCTAGGGGAGGAGGCGCGGGGTGCAACGCTAACACGGAGACGCTTGTTGGACCTATCAAAGGCCCCACACACAAGACGAGAATGTGTGGAGGAGGAACAAAGAGACACACATAATAAGACTATTTATCTCTCATGTGACTTTGTGCATATATTACAGAGCTCTGGACATGAGGAAAGAGAATGAGAGGGAGAGAGAGAAAGACAGAGAGAGAGAGAGAGAGAGAGAGAGAAGGACAGAGAAAAAGAGGAAAACATGCCAGCGTAATCAAGGGCACAGAGTGTAACAGAGTGTGTCAGTGCTCTGCTCAAACAAGTGTTCTCATTTTGAACAGTCTACGCTGAAGTGACAAACAGCAGCAGTGTAAGATCATGGGAGGCGGCAGTGAGAACCCTCAGTCCTCTAACTGCTATCTGGCTTCTGTTATAAAAACACGCAACTCTGCTGTTACCACGAAGTATTCGCTTCATTTCTAGATCGAAGTGAAACACACTATTCACATGGTTCAGTACACTTTAAAGTTTACTGAGTGTTTAGAGTGTTTGGCAGACACATCCACAGTGCTTCTCTCATTTATGAGTGATGAGTACATGTGCTCTCTGGGAATCAGAACAGCGATGATCCTTGTGCTCTGAGCCCCACTAGGTACCTGCTCCACCAGGTGAGCTACACCACACCACGAGGCCAGCACAACTTTAACCAAAATAAACCACACAGGGTCTGTCTGGACAGGCAAAAACCTACAGTACTCAGGCACAGTGTACCAGCCTCAAAACTGCCCATTCATACACCCACATGTTAGTGTCAATTTCTGCTGTTATCTTGTAAGAATGTATAGCATTACAAACCTACAGATCATAGAAATATACAGAATGTGGGTCTCCCACTGCACAACTGTCCGTGTGTATTTGGCGAACTGCAGAAACTTCAGTACACTTGAGTAAATCTGCTCTAAAGGGGAGTACGATACCAACAGGTTCATTCCATTCAGGTTTTCCCTGGTTTGCACCTGACTTGCTCAGCCCTGCTCATTTGATATCAGTACAAAGCTGTACGCTTAACACACACACACACACACACACACACACACTTGCATTACATCTGCAGTATACGGCAGACACGGCTATCCAAAACAGCTGCCGTATTCATCAGTAGAACAGCCCGTGTGCTCCCATGGGAACTGGACCCATGGTCTTACTGTTGTTAGCACGCTGTTCTCCCGGCTGTATCAGAAGCACATGGCACACGTCCACACACAGGCGCACACACACTCACACACAGTTACTGTGTTTTCGATATGATTGGCTGCAGTTAACCTTAGCCCCCACCCCACACCCAAGTGCAGCAGTGGACACATTCTTCTCCTCTCGTCTCCAATCATTAAGGAGAAGGAAAAAGAATCCACAGTAGCTAATTATAAGCTGATGCGAAGCCGCCACAGACGATTTGTGACACTAAAGCTGCTTTGAACTACACGTGGCCCATAGATTTACACACTCCAAATTTAGGACAGTAGCTGATTACAGGGACCCTCTCCTGACAAATGCTTCATTCAGACTCACTCACGGTCACCTGAAGATCAAGCTACGGGTTTGCAACCCATCAAATTAACAAACCGCTAAACCCAGGATGCTACGGAAAATACAGCCCTAGAAGGGCCCCACCTAACTCCCCTACCGAATGCTGCAGACGCTCAAGAGTTATACAGCACGCGGTGTAAACCAAGGTCCTGCCTGTTGTGTGAACAAGCCCCCCCCACCCCATATGTGTTACAGAGAGCATATAAGCAAGGTAATCTGATTACACACGCCTTAGCTACTTATCCCTCTACCACATGTCAGCAGGGAACAAGGAGGTGTACTACTCACTCAAGAACAAGTGGACACGGAGGAGCTTCACTGTGCCACGTTACAATTACACTTCGCGTTTATATTAATGGTCGTTTTGAACTTTATATAACTTTCTAAGTTACTTTACAGAGTTTTTTAGACTCTCTGTCTATACATCTGTGCATGTGTGTTTTCTCCAATTTCCCTCTGATGGGAAGTACGTTGAGGCAGTGCACTGCAGCAAATTCAACGAAAAAGTAGTTAAAGTTTAAACTCAGCCTTCTCCTACACAACAGAGTCTGTGACACAAAAACATGAAGAAGTCAACACATGGAAAACTACAAGCATCACTGAGACGTTCAGTGACAGTAAGATACTTTGGGTGGAAAGAGCTGTAAAAGTTGGTCCACCATCTGATGTAAACCTTTTCTACTCACCCATTTTGAGATGTTTTGGTCGCAGATTGCAGCTGAGCTCTGCTAGTCCCCTGCTGAACTATTCAAAAGTCTGATCTAGTCTGATCTGGGTCGTAGAGTCATGCGACGGGATCAGGTGACGTCACTCTGATCAGTAAGAAGGCGGGGGAGAAGAAAAGAAACCTGTTACTGGGAACGTTAGGATACTCTGAAACTGGGTATCGACTGCGTTTCTTCTCCCACTGCCGGTTCTATCCGAACGTTTTTTTTGTTTTGCAGTATCTTCGTGACTATATGGATATAACCGACACAGATGCAGGTAGTCTAGACCAGTGTATACTTGAAATCGATGTAAACTCTGAGACGTCTAAATCAACGTTATTAGTGTTTCTCCTGTACACCTCAGTGTCTACCCAATAAAACGAATACCCTAATATGTTGTAGGCGTACGTAGGCAGGGTTATTCTGGTTCGACAATTTCATAGTATATTTCGACGTTGTTTAAGTAAAAACATGTTAAATGAAAACTGTAACGAAGAAAAGAACAATATAACAAGTAGCCTGTGATATCGCGTGCTTGGTGCACACATAATATATGGGTGCCTTGCGATTAAATTTCTAAAATAAATCTTTTAAAGCCACGGTTAGGACCCTCAAATCAAGAATGTCAACAAGCAAAACGACAAACTCCAATTTGTTATACTGCTCGACCTATACGTACGTCGCCAACGTTTATTCTTCACGTACCGAATCTGAACACACCCTTTTACCCGTTGGGGTTACGTGTAGCTAGTTTTTAGAATCATAGCTCCATCTGGTGGTGATTTTTTAGAAGAAATATTTTAACAATTAACGAAAAAGTAAAAAAAGAATATTGTGGACTATAAATACTAATTCTTAAACAAAATTATAAAATCTAAACGTCCGTTGGTGTCCTTAACGAATGCCTAACGTTTGCTTCGATTCGGCATGGTGGCTATTTAGACAAATGAATTCTCGATGAGAATTTGAAATTTGAGCCTGTGAGGGAACGTATGAATAATGCATTGTTTCCTTCGTATTAGCAGACACAACCGACGTAAGACTTCTGTACAATAATGTAGGTTCGGGGAACTGCGTGAACTTAATTTCGAAACCACAGAAAAAAACGACGGATTATCCCCCAAATTTTCCAGAAATCATTGGGCGAGCATTGATTTTTGGACGCATTTCTGGACTACAAATCCAAGTATGCAAGGTTTCTAAGCACCGCCCCACACTTAAGATTACGGGGATCTCAGCCAGTAACTTGCATGAAATAGGGTAATAAACGCGTTATGTGCTTGATTGATTACGAGCAGAGCCAATGGATGTTCAAAAGATGTACAATGTTGCGACAACGCGTTATTAAATCGACCAATCGGTGCAGTGAACCGAAGGAGCGTTGACAAACTACATGCGCGAAGTGTTTCTAGCCAGCGATACACCTAATCTCAGCACCACGTCGCTGTCCACTGACACCTACGGAGGTAAGTGTCACTCGATGTTTTAGCTACTAAATCTCTTCCAGAAATGCATGACGTGTTTTATCTTCAAACTATGTATAACTGATATTTGTAGTAGCGCGAATGCAAACGACATTTTCAGAGCGAATCTGTAAAGGACTGTAGCCTAGTGACCACAGCCTCAAAAACTCGAATGAACTGTGATCGTGTTGCAACATAGTCTAAGTATGCGCGGCTGTGCATAGCGTTTATGTGTCAGACGTTTCAAATACAATTGTATGCAGGAACACAATGGTAGAAGCCAAACAGAATGAATGAGAGATGATCTTTATTCATTAGCCAAACGAATTGAAAGAAAGATAAACAGTCTGCATTTAATTTAAACGTTTACTGTGGCTGCGCCGTATGATGAGCCAGTAGGAGCGACGAGTGTCGTTTTAGCAGCAACGTTTACTGTTGTGGAACAGTACCGAACAAACTTTTTTGTAGTGCCAGGAAGACGTTCAATACTGCAGCAACCGAGATGTTTTAAGGTACTGTGTGAACTGGTTCCAGTATGGCATAATGTTTATTCTAACATAACATGGTGGGCGCCTTGCCAAACTGGATAAGTCAAGGTAGACACACAGTCGCCGTGACGGGAGGCTCGATTTGATCCGACACTAGGCCGACAAAATGTCAGCAACTCAAAAGAGTCATTAAGCCTTCTAAGCGCACCGGGCCGTGCTGATGCCGGCGAAGCAGGACCGAGATATGACAAAGCCGCTTTTCCGCGCATATGGGTGAACGGAATTAAGAGCCACGCGCCCGTTCTCGAAAGACATTTGCGCACACACGGTACCGTCATTTTCTTTAACCCATGCTGAGAAAGTAGACTGTTAAAGCAGTGAGGACACGTTCGCTTGATGCAGCCATCTGCAATCAAGCGATGAGACATCATTCAAGCGTCAAACTAATTAGGGAGCGCTAGTGTATCTAAACGCGTCGTGTTTATTTTTACCTAGCTCAGCAGGGGCCAAACGAACAGTCCTAATTAATGTTCCAGGCTCGTGGAGCGATTCGTCGTGTCTAAGGGAGGATTACGCGTATTCTAACCAGCCGCTCCGTCAGGTGTTTCGGTTGGAGCGTGTATTTAAGTGCACTAACCTGGAAACAAAGCAAGGAAGGACAGGACAAGTGCCGGCGAATGTGTTGTGTTGTCTGTGTGCGCGCGCGCGCGCGCGTGTGTGTGTGCGTGCGTGCGTGCATGTGCTTCCTATTAGCCGTTATGTACGAAGCATTTTGCGTGTTAGTAGATCCCAGCCTGATCGGATTCACCTCAGGTAATCCCTACACATTTCTGTTAGTGGTCTTACTCACCATCATTTGGGACAGTTGATAGAAACTACCCACACATCTCCAAACACCACATCTACTACAGACACACCTCTAACAACACACATCTATCACATACCTCTTCTACCACACACACACACATGTCCTAGCATTCATAACTACAACACACAAATCTGCACTGCACAAATATCACACCACAAACACAACTACCCCACGAACATACCTACTTCATACACACACACACACACACACACACACACATATCTATCATGCACACACTCCCAGATATGTAGGTAGGTGTCCTGCAGGTGCTCTATAGGTGTTTTGTTACCGCTCTGTAGGTTTCCTATAGGTGTATACAGGGTCTGTACGGAGTCTATAAAGTATCTGCTGTCATAGTGTCAGCCTACATCCAGCTCATCATCCGTGTTCAGTGTCTGACCATAGGACTCAGTTTCTGACCATAGGACTGTTGACTGGGTGTTATTATGGTGGACCATACAGTGAGAGTAGCATGAGTAAAAAGCTGCATTATATACAGCACAGCACCCACTACTCTGTCATTACCATGTCAGTGTCACTGCTGTGTTCAGAATGGTCCACCAGCCCCTATAATCCAGTCCTGTCTCCCACAGTGCTCCTTCAGAAACTGGTCAGTGGTGTTGAATGGGTGGCTGACAAACTGTGTACGCTTGGACATAAATAAAGTGCTCTGCGTGAATGCGGGTAGATTGTAGGTAGGGCAGATATGGGTATGGGAGATGTTTCTAAGCTTGGCTTACACGTTCTTTGCGTGTAAGGTTCTTTGAGGTTCCTTGTGGGTTCTTTGCAGGCTCGGTGACCGATGTTTGCTGGAACCATGATGACTTACACTTCTCTTGTGCGCAGGGAAAAAGTATTAAATACCCCAATAGGGACAAAATCTCACAATTTGAGACATTTGCATGAAGAGTTTTTGTGACAAGCATCACAGTGTCAAATCTTTCAAATTTCTCACAACCAACATGGAGTTCTGGGAGCTGTGAAATATGTCTGATTTTTTTTTTTTTTTTGGTTTGACTGAGTTCAGCCATCTGTGCAAATTGCCCTTACTAAAGAATGAAGAAAGGAATTAGCAGAGTTTCATCAGCTCTGACTGTGGTTTTCTGACTGGGAGCTAGTTTCTGTGAGCTTGTTACCAGGATGGAGAGTAG
Organism: Brachyhypopomus occidentalis; assembly: GCA_020368025.1. Classification (NCBI taxonomy): domain Eukaryota; kingdom Metazoa; phylum Chordata; class Actinopteri; order Gymnotiformes; family Hypopomidae; genus Brachyhypopomus; species Brachyhypopomus occidentalis. Next base: position 898,590 of record JAGXOD010000038.1, on the reverse strand, counting down.
CTGCTTCTCTCTATAGCTCTGTGAGTATCCTTATCAGTCACATCCTATTGTGAAACACACTCATGGGTGTGCTTTTTGAGTGCTGATTGTCTATTCCAGGCTCAGGGTCCCTCTCTGATACACACACTCCTGTTCAACGCCAACACACCCGAATCAGTGGATGACCTAATTGTTAAAGCCGTTAGGAACTGACTAGAGGTTTGCGAGAGCAGGGAAATCCTACCAAGATCTAGGGTGTCATGGCCACCGGAGGGCCAGCAATCTCAGCTCTCTGACAGGTAATCATCACATCACAGACTGCCAGTGATGGGACAGGTCAACCACAGATCAGACATACAGTTATGGGACAGGTCAACCACAGATCAGACAGACAGTTATGGGACAGGTCAACCACAGATCAGACCGACAGTGATGGGACAGGTCAACCACAGATCAGACAGACAGTTATGGGACAGGTCAACCACAGATCAGACAGACAGTTATGGGACAGGTCAACCACAGATCAGACAGACAGTTATGGGACAGGTCAACCACAGATCAGACCGACAGTGATGGGACAGGTCAACCACAGATCAGACCGACAGTGATGGGATAGGTCAACCACAGATCAGACCGACAGTGATGGGACAGGTCAACCACAGATCAGACCAACAGTGAAGGGAAAGTAGTTTTACAGACTGACACAGTGATGGGAGAGGTGATGTCACACAAAGTTGTATTGTATACATAGATTGGTCTGTGTTAGTGCAGGGGTAGGTTTGTGTGTCACAACTTGTAGGTTATGTATCAAGGTTTTGATATAGGCATTAGTGAGCATTGTGTTACACACACACACACACACAGCGTGTTCAAACCACTTCAGCTGAAACTACTGAGTTTTAGTCTTCATTGCCTAGGGAACAGCTCTGCAAGTGGCCTCTCTACCTCTGCCTTCTCTCAATACACTCTCTCCCTGTCTCTCTCTTTTTCTTTGTCTTTCCCTCTCACTCCCTCTCTTTGCCTCTCTCCTTCTCTCCCTCTCCCTCTCCCTCTCTCTCTCTCACTGTCACTCTAACTCTATCTGCTTCTCTCCTTCTTTTCCTACTGTTCTCTCACTCTCTATTGCTCTTTCTATGCTCTCTTTATGCTGCTCCTCTCTCACACCACAAACACAACTACTCCTAGCTCCTTCTCATTCTCTCCTTACCCATGTCTCTCTCTCTATTTTCTTTCTTTCTATCCCTCCTACATCCTTCCCAAACTGAGCAGAGTGGGGGTGAGATTGTTTTCTGTAACTTTGCCTGGTAATGATTGCTCTCTCTCTTTCTCTCTCTCTCTCTTTCTCTCTCTCTCTCTCTCTCTCACACACACACATACACACACACACACACACCTCTTCACGCTCTGCCAGACACCTGCATTATGCCTGTAATTCTCCCCCATGGAATAGGAGTATTTGGCATGATGCTTTTGTGATGCTGATCGTGGCCAGGTTTGTGTGCGGCAGAGCCTCTCCCCTCCTCTCCCCTCTCCCCACCTCTCCCCTCTCCCCTCTCCTCATCACTCCCCTCTCCTCCCCTCCTCTCCCCTCTCCTCCCCTCCTCTCCTCAGGACACAGGAGAAGGTGTGTGAAAAAGGACATTTGTGCATTTGTGTGTGAGACAGAGAGAGCAACAGGGAAAGACAGAGAGTGAGACAGAAAGAGAGAGACAGATCAATTTGTAATGTAGAGTGCTACATGATAGCAAAGAAAGTTAAACTTAAATAAGGTCATTTGTGTGTGTGTGAGTGTGAGTGAAGGACCTATAGGCACCTCTTTATAATGAAGGGGTCTGCTGTTGCCTGGCTACTGGGGGGGGGGGGGGTACCATCACTCCCTGCCACCCCTGACAACACTGACAACAGCCTGCACAAACCCATGAATCTCAGTCTGCATCTGTCTCGCTCTCTCTGTCTGTCTGTGTTGTTTTCTTTTTTACTCTGTGTCTCTCTGTCTGTGTTCGCTTGTTTATGTCTCTTTGTCTGTCTTTCTCTCACTCACTCTCTCTCTCTCTGTCTGTGACCATTTCAGTCCGTCTTCTTCTTTCGTCTCTTTTTGTCTGTCTGCTTCTCTGTCTATCTCTCTTTCCCTCCCACTTTTCCTCTCTGTCTGACTCTCAAAGGCACTCAGTCATCAAGCTAGCTCACCCCCCACATCACACGCACACACACACACACACACACACACACACACACACACACACACACATACTCACACAGTCTTTCTCCTTCTCCCACTTGTTTCTCGTGATCATTGCTGTGGAGTGTGTCTGGCTCTGGAGTGTGTGCTGGCCATAAGTGTGAGGGCAGGAAGGAGAGAATACACATGGTTAGCAGACATGGAACCAATCAGCTGATTCTGCAGGAGACACAGTACAGAGAATGCAGGGGCTGCCCAGACGATGATGGGACAGGCAGACAGACAGGGGGTGTGTCTGTGTAGCATGTATTCCAGGGGTGGGGGGGGGGGTCCATGTCCAGGTCCAATTTCTACTCCTAAGCTCAACCAGGGCTGTGCTGAATTAACTGATTATGGTTTATTAATTTCCTTTTGTCGACCATGAAGCTGAAGATGAGAGTTAAAAAAACAACATTGTGTGTTTGAGGATACTTCACTGGCTGTGTGTACCCAGGTAAACATCTCATTGGCTGTATGTGTCCAGGTACAGACCTCATTGGCTGTATATGTCCAGGTAAACACCTCATTGGGTATATGTGTCTGGGTAAACACCTCATTGGCTGCATATATCCAGGTAAAAACCTCATTGGCTGTTTGTGTCCAGGTAAAGATGTCGCAGGTGAAACAGGTGGGACTGTTGGCTGCCGGTTGCCAGCCATGGAACAAGGACGTGTGTGCAGCCAGTGGAGACAGGTTTGCCTACTGTGCTACGCTCGCTATATACGTATACCAGGTAACCGCTCAGCACTCCTGTGGTGTGTTCGTCTTCCTGTGGTGTGCCCATCTTCCTGTGTGCCCGTCATCACTCGTCGTAAACGACAGACATGTTTAGGTTTCTCCAGATTGTTCCTGTAGGGAACGTGAAGGTGAGACAGAGAGCCAGCTGAACAGAGAGACAGACAGGTAGGATTTGTTCATAGAGGCTCTTAAGGACTCTTGGCTTTACCTCCAGTTGAGGTTCTCTGAAAGCCTAACGCAGTGATCATGGGCAGGATAATAGAACCTGCATTTCTCTAATGTTTGTTTGGATTTCTATGTTTTTTGTCCATAAAGAGATCATGTGATCTTGGCATACTACTGCACATACTACCATACATAATGTGGTATGTACTGCTGTGTATACTACAGGGAGTGTGTGAATTGTCATACTGATCAGTTTCCCATCTGCCAAATACGTAAACTGTGTTGGTGACGTCACTGCTGTCTGGCTGAGTGCTGTCATGTCCTTTCTGCTGGCGGAACGGCATGTGCTCAGCTGGACCACAGGTACAGTGAGTTTAAGCTGAGGGCGATCATGTCGGAGCACAAGAAGACCATCACGGCCATATCGTGGTGTCCACACGACCCGGAGGTCTTCGCCAGCGCCAGCACTGACCACCTCCTCATAGTCTGGAATGTGGCCGAGCAGAAGGCTGTCGCCCGCCTGGACAACACTAAAGGCATCCGTTCACCTTACACACACACACACACACACACACACGCATACACACACTGTATGTGTTTGTGAGTGTAAATGTGTGTGTAAACATGTTGTGTGTGTAAGTGTGTTGTGTGTTTAAGTGTGTTGTGTGTGTAAGCGTGTTTTGCGTGTATGTGAGTGTTTTGTTTGTGTTGTGTGTGTGACAGTGCGTTGCATGTGTGTGCGTGTTCTGCACGTGTACGTGTGTGTGAGTGTGTTGTGTGTTGTGACTCTGCAGGAGTGCCTGCCAGTATCAGCTGGAGCTGGAACTCGGGCGACAGCGTGGCGTTTGTCTCCCACCGCGGGCCGCTCTACGTGTGGGTCGTCTCCGGCCCCGACGCCGGCGTCACCGTCCACAAGGAGGCTCACAGCTTCCTCTCCGACATCTGCCTGTTCCGCTGGCACCCGCTGAGGAAAGGCAAGGTGGTGTTTGGCCACACTGACGGGAGCCTGTCCGTCTTCCAGCCGGGTGAGGCGGCGCTAACACCGCAGCCTGGTTACACGACATGACAACACAGCGATGACAACAGCAGAACACTGGTCCCCAGCCAACACCACACAAACACTTTTACTAGAAGTACTGGAACTACCGTTACTACTGAAAAATCATGCTAACCCCTTTCAGTTCAGGACTGTTAGGGTTGTTATTAGCGTTGGGTCATTAGGTGAACCGGCGGAGTCTCTAGGCATGTGGTCCCCTGCTTGGCTACACGGCACAAATATTCCCTCAGGCTCGAAGCACCAGAAGCACGTGTTGCGTCCGGAGTCTCTGGAAGGGACGGACGAGGAGGACCCGGTCACAGCCCTGGAGTGGGACCCGCTCAGCACAGACTACCTGCTGGTGGCCAACATGCACAACGGCATCCGGCTGCTGGACTGCGAGTCGCTGACGTGCGTGACCACCTTCAGTCTGCCCAGCGCCGCCGCCTCCGTGCAGTGCCTGGCCTGGGTCCCCTCCGCTCCGGGCATGTTCATCACGGGGGGTGAGAGGGGAGCCCAGCTGTACACACACACACACGTGCACACACACACACACACACACACACACGTACATACACACACACACATACATACACACACACACACACACACACGCGTACACACACACACAGTATTGCTATGATGTTAAAATGTTCATGCGCTCTTGTGTGAAGACTCTCAGGTTGGCGTGCTGAGAGTATGGAATGTGTCCAGAGTAACACCGCTGGACAACTTCAAGCTGAAGAAGACGGGCTTCCATGCCCTGCACGTTTTAAACTCCCCACCAGCGAAGAAAGGTCTCCTCCTCCTTACTCTGATCTGCTCCTGTTCTATTACTTCTGTGCTTTACTGTGCATTACCGTCCTAAACACTTTATTGAGCTTTGCACGTCTTGACCTTTACAAAGCTTTACATGTCTTACTTGACTTTTACTGATCCCTTTCATTCCATTGTGTGTTTCTGCCCTTTTGTGCTGCTTACCTGAGCTGTGTTTTACTTTGTTTTACACTGCCTTCCCTGTGTTTTATACAACTTTACTGTGTTTTTACTTTACTTTGATTCCCTGTGCTTTACACAACGTTACTACTGTATGTTTTACTTTCCTTTACAGTGCTCCATTCTGGTTTTCTCCTATTTTGTGACTTATACAACTTCACACTGCTTTACTCTGCTTTACACTGCTTTACTCTGCTTTACACTGCTTTACTCTGCTTTACACTGCTTTACACTGCTTTACTCTGCTTTACACTGCTTTACACTGCTTTACTCTGCTTTACTCTGCTTTACACTGCTTTACTCTGCTTTACACTGCTTTACTCTGCTTTACACTGCTTTACACTGCTTTACTCTGCTTTACACTGCTTTACACTGCTTTACTCTGCTTTACTCTGCTTTACACTGCTTTACACTGCTTTACTCTGCTTTACACTGCTTTACACTGCTTTACACTGCTTTACTCTGCTTTCTTAAAGCACAAAAAACATGTCAATAATGCTGTGTGTGTGCTAATATGTGGTAGCTGTATACATAGTGTCTGAGTACACATGTCTAGACAGTATGTATGCGTCTGTGTATGTGCGTGCGCATGTGTATATGTGTGCACGTGTGTGCATGTGTCTGTCCGCGTGTGTGCACACATGTGTGTGTGTCTGTGTGTGCGTGCTTGTATGTGTTCACAGCAGGTGTTGAGCTCTAACTCTTCATTGTCCCTCTTAGCAGGGTCCAGCTCGGTCTCCCCGTCTAAGACCCACCACACGTCGTCGACGAGCGAGGCGGTCCCCCCGCCTGGCCTGTCCCAGAACCAGGCCTTCTCCCTGCCCCCTGGACACGCCGTCTGCTGCTTCCTGGACGGCGGGGTGGGACTGTATGACATGGGCTCCAGGAAGTGGGACTTCCTCCGTGACCTGGTAGGTTGGCCAACATGCACTCCGGACTGGGAAACCAGTGCAGTGTTCAGAGGATACGATGTGAAGGATGTAAAGGTTATCGCACTTGTGGTCAGCTTCGTATAATGATTACGTCAGACAAGCATGATGACTCACAACAGCAAATGCATTTTCTGTCACGAGAGTTGTATGATGAAAAGTTTTATTAAATAAGTGTATTTGGTAAATTAGGGGACATTTTTAAATTGTCCATTTCGTTCTTTCATTGAGGAAGAAATGCATTTCCTCAGATGACGGGTGTTTGAGTCTACACAGACACCTGAGCCCACTGGAGCAGCTTGTGAATGTTTGTGACCTTACGGCACCTTCAGGGTCATGTGGAGACTATATTTGACTGCAAGTTCAAGCCAGACGACCCCAACCTGCTTGCCACAGCCTCCTTCGATGGGACAATCAAAGTGTGGGACATTAACACCCTCACGGCGGTGTACACGTCTCCTGGCAACGAGGGCGTCATCTACTCGCTCTCATGGGCTCCAGGTAAGTGGAACCAATGTAGCCAGTTTCATTCTTCTTAACATCTGTTGCCTAGCGCAGCATTTTACCTACATGCTTGCTGCTGAAGCATCCAATCAGATACCATCATCTCGTTCCTTTTCAAAGTCGCGTGTGAGTCAGCAATAAACCGCAGTAACAGTTTCATCGTGAACGTGTAGAAACAGCAGCACAAACAACGATTCTGGGATAAAGAATCAGCCATACTTGCAGAGGGGACACCAGGAGATGTCAGGGCCAAATATGCGACACCGGTAGCAGACCAGGTGTGAGGGATTAACCTGGTCTGAGAGGCTTCAGCCTCACCCTCTTCCAGTGGCGTTCTGCGAATAACAGTAATGCAGTAGTGATAGTAGTGATAATAACGATTCCAACAATAATGATTCTGTCTAGTTCGTTGGGCAGCTTCTGTCAGGGGTCGCCAAAGGGATTATTTGTCTCCATCTTGCCCTGTCCATCCTTGTCACTCCCAATGACAATCACAGCATCTACATCTCTGAATAATTATAATATACATATCATCATCATTGTTGTCATTTGTTTTGTTGTTCTATATTTTTAATAGAAGTTAAATAACTGTGTTTTGGAATGGCACCAAAACTATTCCTTTTATTTGTGTTAAAAACACAACATAAAACACTATAGACAACATTAGCATTACTTAGTAGTAATTTTAGTGTAAGCAGTGTACAGCATCATAACTGTGTGTTTGTTCCACTGGTTTGTACTCAAAGGAGACCTGAACTGTGTGGCGGGGGGAACCTCGCGGAATGGAGCGTTTATCTGGGACGTCAAAAAGGGCAAAATGATCACAAGATTCAACGAGGTAAGAGATGGAGATTGAAAAGTCTGGTGGCGAGCCATTCGGATGGATTCTGTAGTGACATGAAGTGGTTTGGAGCATGATGGCAAAGACGTAGAGAGAGAATGAAAAGTCCAGCTTTGTAACACTTTTCTGTGCATTTAACACAACACAGGGCAATAAGAATAGAGAAATGTTCTGATTATACTGGACTGAAGTGTGAATTACTTTGTGTGTGTGTGTGTTTGTGTGTGCGTGTTTCAGCATGGGAAGAATGGCATCTTTTGCATTGCTTGGAGCCACAAAGATTCCAAAAGAATAGCCACATGCAGTGGGGATGGTTTTTGGTGAGTGTGGATCCTTCCTGCTTCACGCTGCCGAGTGGAATAGGTTACTCGTGTGGAATAGTTTACCCATGTGGAATAAGTTACTCGTGTGGAATAGTTTACTCGTATGGAATAGTTTACTCGTGTGGAATAGTTTACCCATGTGGAATAGGTTACTCGTGTGGAATAGTTTACCCGTGTGGAATAAGTTACTCGTGTGGAATAGTTTACCCGTGTGGAATAGTTTACCCGTGTGGAATAAGTTACTCGTGTGGAATAGTTTACCCGTGTGGAATAAGTTACTCGTGTGGAATAGTTTACTCGTGTGGAATAGTTTACCTGTGTGGAATAAGTTACTTGTGTGGAATAGTTTACTCGTGTGGAATAGTTTACCCGTGTGGAATAAGTTACTCGTGTGGAATAGTTTACCCATGTGGAATAAGTTACTCGTGTGGAATAGTTTACCCGTGTGGAATAGTTTACCCGTGTGGAATAAGTTACTCGTGTGGAATAGTTTACCCGTGTGGAATAGTTTACCCGTGTGGAATAAGTTACTCGTGTGGAATAGTTTACCCGTGTGGAATAGTTTACCCGTGTGGAATAAGTTACTCGTGTGGAATAGTTTACCCGTGTGGAATAGTTTACCCGTGTGGAATAAGTTACTCGTGTGGAATAGTTTACTCGTATGGAATAGGTTACTCGTGTGGAATAGTTTACTCGTATGGAATAGGTTACTCGTGTTGAATAGGTTACTCGTGTTGAATAGGTTACTCGTGTGGAACAGGTTGCTTGTTGTCTGAGTGCTGAACTGCTGATTGCTGGCTGCTTACACTCTGATTGTGCTCACTGGTTCCAGCATCATTCGGACTATAGATGGCAAAGTGTTACACAAGTACAAGCACCCAGCTGCTGTTTTTGGCTGTGATTGGAGTCAGAATAACAAGTGAGTAGTTTAACTACAGTACACAGCAGTTACTCATCTGGAATATTCTTATAAGATATAATATTGTGTACCTTGACAAATATAATATAAATATATATATATATATATATATATATATATATATATATATATATATATATATATTATATATTTACAACTCAAATCTGTATTTGGTGTGGCAACAGCATCGATGGTAATCAGTCTAGGTACACTTGCACAAAGTCTGGGATTTTGTATAATTGTAGTCAGGTGTATGATAAACTAATTATAGCAAACAGTGATAATGATCATCATTATTTAGGTTGAAACACAGTCATTAACTGAAACAGAAACAGTTGTGTAGTTAGAACTGGCTCAGAACAGCCAAAATTCAAAGATAGGTCATACAACATAGTAAGACTGAGCACAACAAAAACACACAAGGCAGTACAAGGTACACACACAGTTGAGCACACAAGGTACACACAAGGCAGTTCTACTGCATCAGCCAAGTCTCCCAGACAGATATTTCAAAGCAGTGTGGGGTTTCAAGATGTTCTGTACAAGCTCTTTTGAAGAACCACAAAGAAACAAGCCATGTTGTGGAGCCCAGGTACACGTGTCTACCCATCTCATTAAGAAGATCTATCTAAGATCTATCTCTATCTATCTCTTATCTATCTAAGAAGAACAAGGAGTCCGGGAAGAGGTGATACGGCCCTCACAGAGCCCCAATCTCAACTTCATTTAGTCTGTCTGGGATTAGATGAAGAACAGGATTTGAGCAAGGCTTCATCCACAGACGATCTGTGGCTAGTTCTCAAAGATGCTGGGAACAACATCTCCCCAACATCCCTGCTGAACTCCTTCAAAAAACTGTGTGCAAATGTACCTAAAAGCCTTGGTGTTGTTTGGGAGGCAAAGGGTGGTCACACCAAATATTGATTTGATTTAGATTTCTCTTTCGACAAAACCGACAAAGATTAACCAAACGAACACTTCTGTTCTTGAAAAGATTTTTACTGTGCAGCATTTTTCCACAACCAACTGTCTGGGTGGTCAGCTGATGCTTTCTCTCCCCCCTCCCTGTCTTCCTGTCTGTGTCTGTCTTCCTGTCTGTCTCTGTCTTCCTGTCTGTCTCACAGAGACATGATAGCGACTGGATGTGAGGACAAGAATGTGAGGGTGTATTATTTGGCCACCAGCTCAGACCAGCCTCTGAAGGTGTTTACGGGCCACACAGCCAAAGTGTTTCACGTGCGTTGGTCTCCTCTCCGAGAGGGGATTCTCTGCAGCGGCTCAGACGACGGGTAACACAGCCATTACAGCGGTCCATCATAGGAAATAGTGTCTGTGCACTAACACTGTGTGAGTGTGTGTGTGTGTGTGTTGTGCAGGACGGTGCGTATTTGGGACTACACCCAGGACGCCTGCATTAACGTTCTGAGCGGACACACGGCGCCTGTGAGGGGTCTGATGTGGAACTCCGAGGTGCCGTACCTGCTTATGTCTGGGAGCTGGGACTACACCATCCGTGTGTGGGACACCAGAGACGGGACCTGCCTGGACACTGTCTACGACCATGGGGCTGATGTCTACGGTACTCCACTTAAGGCCTGCGGTGTTGACGATTCATCGTAGCGCACAAACAGCCTTGCTGTTAACCTTCTCCAGACCCCCCAGTAGTGACAGTTACTTAATAACAGACATTTGAAGCAATTGTCAGAGAAATCTATTTTGTGAACTAGTTCTCCACAAATGTGTTCATTGGGGATTTGGTCATGTTAGTTATCTTCCTAATTGGCATTTTACTAGGCTGCGTATGCGATGTGCGTGAATGACTCTCTTAAGCGTTGCCGTCTGCATGTGGGCAGGCCTGACTTGTCACCCGAGCTGCCCGTTCACCATGGCCTCCTGCTCCAGAGACTCCACCGTGCGCTTGTGGTCCCTCACGCCTCTCATCGCCCCCCTGCTCGTCCGCATCCTCACTGACCACAGCTGGGACGACATCATAGGGAACACGGGTGAGCCATGGCTGACGGAGCAGCCTCTGTGAGCCGAGAGCCCGACCAATCAGGAACGCTTAAGGGAGTTCTGATATATTTCTCTATCCGGTTAATCTAACGATGATGGATTAGGGCGCGCTGGCGTATTGTTTCTTGCGTGTCAGCTGTAGCTCCGGTTCTCTGTGGTGCAGATCGGGCGATGGTTCCCGGCACTCCCCCTCGGCTCTGCGGGAAGGTGACCAGAGACATCAAGCAGGAGTTGGACAAGCTGTCCGCCAGCGATGCGCGGCGAAAGAAACTGCGCTGGTTCTCCGAGTGCTTTTCGGTGAGAACCTGCGGGTAGCTATGCCGACATATGCGTGTGTATGAGCACACGTGGGTTTGAGAACACGTGTGCGTGAGCTGCGATGTCTTTGTAGCCTCCAGGGGGAAGCCATAACCTGTGGGATCTGGTGGCTGTGATTGACGGGCAAGACGACAGCCTGCTGCCTCCAAACTACGGCCAGGGCATCATGCACATGAAGCACCTGGTCCGCTTCAAAACGGTGCGTGGACACACAGCCTGACATTAAAGTACTTTTCAAATGTTCCAACTTTCAATGCTTTGATTAAAATCTCGGTTTCACTCCATTTATTATAAGTTCATCTAAATAAAAGAGGCATTTTTGTGAGGGAAGGAGAGCTGCTGTATTAGGCCTGTCAGTAATGGGCCTGTCAGTATTAGGCCTGTCAGTAATGGGCCTGTCAGTATTGGGCCTGTCAGTATTGGGCCTGTCAGTATTAGGCCTGTCAGTATTAGGCCTGTCAGTATTGGGCCTGTCGGTATTGGGCCTGTCAGTATTGGGCCTGTCAGTATTATGCCTGTCAGTATTAGGGCTGTCAGTATTGGCCCTGTCGGAATTGGGCCTGTCAGTATTAGGCCTGTCAGTATTGGACCTGTCATTAATGGGCCTGTCAGTATTAGGCCTGTCAGTATTAGGCCTGTCAGCATTGGGCCTGTCAGTATTGGGCCTGTCAGTATTGGGCCTGTCGGTATTAGGCCTGTCGGTATTTGGCCTGTCGGTATCAGGCCTGTCAGTATTCGGCCTGTCGGTATTGGACCTGTCAGTATTCGGCCTGTCAGTATTCACTGTGGTCTGGTGTGTTGTAGTCGGAAGCCCAGGAGCTGACCATAGTGAAGATGTCCAAGTTCGGCGGAGGCATTGGCGCACCTAGCAAGGAGGAGCGTCTGAAGGCAGCGGCTGAAATCCACCTGAGACTCGGCCAGATCCAGAGATACTGCGAACTCATGGTGGAACTGGGGGAGGTACACAGCACATTGACCTTCTCAATCCGATCCACAGATAACCTCCATCCAGTCCACATTTTCACTCTGGGCTAGTTCCCAGCAGTCCTTGCTTGAAGCTTAAGGAGCTGGAAAAGATCAAACACATAGACTGATAGAAACTTCTCAAGGACTGGGTTGGGAACACCTGCTGTTCATGTCTGCACATTTAAATACCTGTTTATTACACCTGTTATTATACCTGTTATTTTACCTGTTTAACTTCTATATCACATGCAAAAGAGTGCATATATAATTAAACATATAAGGGCTATATATATCTGGTATAATATTACAAATTATATAGAACATTCATATATTTCAGGATTATTCAGGATATTTCAGGATTATCTGCAAAACTTTGGAAGAAATTACATACATGTCATAGTCATGAGGGTATAATATAAGGGAATAATTATACATGTAGCTTCATAGAAAAACTGATTTATTGTCAGTATTAAATGCAGCATTCGATATACTAGACATCCACAGCCATGGACCCATAAATGTGTTTTGGAGAGTTTAAACCTGCCAGTCCTGTACGCGGCATCTGTCAGCAGCACAATGGAGAGAGAGAGAGGGAGAGAGAGAGGGAGAGAGAGAGAGAGGGAGGTGAGGCCACTGTCGCTCTCAGAGAGCAGGGTGTCCAGATGTGATGTCATTGTCTCTGGAAGTGCACATCCTTTCAGAGCAGAGGTCTGTTCACACCGATTACAGATACGCATCCCTTACACACGTGAACACGAAGCAGCAGGGCAGACAGGGCAGATCGGAGGGCAACAGAGGCTGCAGCTGTTGTGTGCACAGCCCCTCTGGTTCTGCAGTGTCTTGCAGCATCTCCTTTGGCTTGTTTAGTGGGAGAAGGCGTTGTCTGTGGCTCCTGGCGTCTCCATGAAGTACTGGAAGAAGCTAATGCAAAGGTGCGTTCCACACGCCCGGCTACACCCAGTTCAGCTCAGACCTGGAGAGTTCAGTGAGGCTCTCTCTGTGTGAACAGTGCCGCGCGAACGGCCTCTGGATTCAGTGCATTCGCATCCATTGCATTTCGTGTCCGTGAATATATCCCATCATGCAGGAGGGCGGATCAGCTGATGCAGGAGGGCAACAATGATGTCATCCCATACTGTATTGCCACGGGCGACGTGAAGAAGCTAGTGAGCTTCTTCACCTCCAGGGGCCAGCTGAAGGAGGCTCTGCTGGTGGCACAGGTACACATGCAGGCCAGGTACATAGCAGCACGTGCACGCTCAGCACTGTCAACAAAGAGCGCACGTGCACGGGCGACCCAGGGCATGAGCTGGTAGTCATGAGTAAGGAGTTAGAAGGCAGCCTGAAGTCATGTGTTTGTTTACTTTAGATTTTTTAGATATCAAATATATATTACGTATTATATCTTGTTTTTTTATAGTGACGGCTAACCAAATGTGTGTGTGTGTGTTGCTTTGACCAGGCAGCCTGTGAAGGAAATATCCACGGACCTCAGAATACCTCTGTCCAACACCCTGCATCAACAGAGAAGGACAACACCGAGACCTATACTGGGTTAGAACACACACACACACACACACGCACACCCACACACACACACACACACATTGTTCCATCCAGAACAGTGTATGAGTTGACATCACACATGCTTCATCTATGTCCCAATTTCAAGCAAAGCTCAAAACATTTTTATTTCTATTAGACATAACTGAGTGCACTTGGAGTGGGTACTATTTGTAAGCATGTCTGAAGGATTTGAATGTAAGTTAAATGCATATTTGTTATTATATGCAGATATTGAACCTGAAGCAGCACTAATGGGTGTTTACAACATCTGCACTTTGGACAACACAGGCTGTTCAATGTGCTTTATAAATACAGTTTTATTTAAACTACAGTTTGCATTACCCCAAATCAGAGTGCATTCAAGACCAGAACAGAGCTAATTACGTAGCATATATATATATATATATATATATATATATATATCTGTCTTTGATTGTGTCTCTCATTCTTTCTTATTGTCATTCATTCTGTTTCATCTGTTTCTCTTTCTTGTTCATTGTCTCTTCTATTCTACTTCTCTCTCCTCTTCCTCCACTATCCCTCCATCTCTCTGTCTGCAGACTGTTGCATGGAGTGTGTAAAGAACTTGCAGAGTGGTATTTCCAGGATGGACGAGCAGTGCTGGCAGCCTGCTGTCATCTGGCTGTAGACAACAAAGAGGTGACGGCTCCACCCTGACATACACAGCTCCACCCTGACATACACAATTCCACCCTGATGCTTCACTCTGATACAAATGGCTCCACCCCAGCACAAACAACTCCACCCTTACACCCACTCAGCTCCAGCCCAGCACACACAGCTCCACCCTGACATACATCCTTAGAAGCATTTCAGTTTAAAATGACCAATTTCACGTGTTACCAATGTCACGTGTTTGTGTGTGTTTGTGTGTTTGTGTATGTGTTTGTGTTTGTGTGTGTGTGTGTGTGTGTTTAGCTGGCGATGGCCAGTCTGATCCGGGGTAATGAACTGGAGCTGGCAGTGTGTGTGGGTTCTGTTCTGGGTGACTCTGTCAGTCGGGCCACTCACTACGTCCTGGAGCTCCTGGCCAGGAAATACATGACTATGCCCACATGGTAAGAGCAGCCACTGTTTATTCAACATACTGAACTGTGAACAGTTTTTATCATTCTGATTATTATTTCTTTACTACCAGCATGGCGCTCAGAAATAAAGGCATCACCCTTTGCTGTGGCTGCATTACACAGAGCAGGTTCATTTCTATATAGCTTTTCATACGCAAGGCAGTTCAAGGTGCCATAAAGGTCATGCAAGGCAGGTCAGTCCAGGCCATTAAGTCCAGGCACATTAAGTAAATGTGAAGATACTGAAGATGCTACTATCATCTTTGCACACTCTCCATCTATTTCGAAAACGTTGTTTTAAACACTTCACAAAATCGGGTACAAAGGAAGCAGTTTCTCTCTAAACAGCTTCAGGCATTAGTAACAGAATCACCCCACGCAGAGTGAGAAGTGATCGGCAGATCGACTGCCTCACTGCAGATGGGCCTTAAAGTTTATTTCTGTGTGAGGACTTCTCCACCTTTGAAGTGTAACAGTGTAGGGTGTCTCTGTCCTCATGCACTGACAGCAGGCATGTTTCCACTGCACAATGTACACACTTATTGCAATGTTGTTTTAAATGTGTATTCCAATGTGCATTCGTGTGTGTGTGCATGGTTGTGTGTGCACAAGTGTGTGTGTGAGCGAGTGCACGTGGTGTGTGTGCATGGTGTGTGTAAGCATGGCACGTGTGTGTGTGATGTGTGTGTGTGCTCTGTGTGTGCTGTGTGTGTGTCTGTGTGTGTGTGTTTAGGGCTGACACTTAAAGCTCACTGCATCTGTTCTGTCATCCCTATCTGTTTCTAGCTTTCCGTGTGTTGGAAACAGGTATCCCCTCTCCCGAATTCCACATTTCCATTTTGTTACTGTCACTGCTAGCACGGTCATTATTTAGGCTACACTATTTTAGTCTTTTTAAAACTTTTTTTTTCAGAAATTTTAACAATGAATAATCACACTATAATCTGCAGTGTGTAATCACACTATAATTAGTTTAATCTGAAGCAAGACCAGTTTTTCAAATGGTAGACATCCTGCAGAATACAGGATTTATAATTAGGTGAAATTATTTTCTTCTGTATAACTGTGTAACATTGGAGTTTATGCATTACTGAATTTTTCATATATTCACCATAGTATAGAATATATACATCTGCAATTATAGATATAATCTGTAACAAATTAACCAGTGCTTTAGAGTGTTATATTTACTATGATAAATACTGCAGTAAAGATGAACTGGCAGCACCACAGAGCATGGTGCATGGATGAATAACAACACACACACACATACACACACACACGCATGCCCACATGTGCACACATGGCATGGCATTCATGCACAAACAACCACACACACACACTTAAATCTCTGATTGATGTGTGTGTGTTCTGGTGTGCTGTTTCTCTGCAGGGATCTAGCTGCCCGTCTGCTCATGCTGATTCCTGATAACGAGCTGCTCCTAGCCAGACTGTGTGCCTTCTATCCTGGCAGCACTGCCGAAATCAACGACCTGCACGAAAAGGTGACAGCCTCTCTAACACCAAACCACTATCACACCACCAAACACCACTCCATTTACCTCACTGTCCCACCAAACACCACTCCATTTACCTCACTGTCCCACCAAACACCACTCCATTCACCTCACTGTCCCACCAAACACCACTCCATTTACCTCACTGTCCCACCAAACACAACTCCATTCACCTCACTGCCCCACCAAACACCACTCTATTCACCTCACTGCCCCACCAAACACCACTTCATTCACCTCACTGCCCCACCAAACACACTCAATCACTGTCTTCAGACACCTTATGAAGACTCATTGAAAAACTCTTTAATTAATGACATTTGGCATTCAGAAGAGCCTTTTCGGTTTGCTGTTGACCTGTCTTGTTTAGTAATTTAGCCCTCAAACTATGTTGTATTGCTCCGTCCTTCCAGGTTTCAGTACTGGACTTCTGGTGATGTCTCAGTTAAGGGTGTCTGTGGACTTTAACCTATTTATGCTAGCT
The DNA here is from genome assembly GCA_020368025.1 of Brachyhypopomus occidentalis. NCBI lineage: Eukaryota > Metazoa > Chordata > Actinopteri > Gymnotiformes > Hypopomidae > Brachyhypopomus > Brachyhypopomus occidentalis. The sequence goes on along the minus strand of JAGXOD010000038.1, from coordinate 881,990 downwards.
AAGGACACTTTGAGTAGACAACCAAAGCCCTTTTGGAAGTCTCTCTGAGTAAGAGTCTACTAAATGCTGTAAATGTAACGCCAACACACTGCTGTTATGCCACAACCCTCTCTCTTAACATCAAGCCCTGTCCTAATGCTGTATGCTGTCCTAACCAAGTTTGGTCCTGCTCAAATGTTGGACTTTTTTTTGCTCTTACTGGTTCTGGTCTGAGTCTGACACCCCTCTCTGCCACTCATCTAATGTTTTGACTGTTTTCTGGGCTCTATGTACTTTTGTGTTTTAGAACAAATATAGACACCATGTAAATTAGGTCACTGTGGAACAGAACTCTGCTACTACTGCTTATGCTATGTTTAAGCAGTTGGCTAAACACAGTTACTGTATGTGTGGGTCAAGTTCATAGTTGTAAGGGCACGTAAGACCTTTAGTTTGGGACTGATACGCTCAGTACTGCATGAACGCGGTTCTTGCATGGTCCTCTCCATAGTGTGGTCTGCCAAGCCTGGAGGAGTGTAAAGATCTGGCAGAGACGGCGTGCAGCGAGGGAGACATCCACCAGGCGGTGAAGTACCACCTGCTCAGCCCCGAACCAGAGAAGGCTCTGCCCATAGGACTCGGCTTCGTCAAAGGTGAGAGAGAGGGTATGGTCAGGCTTCACAGGAAGTAAGATAATGTTTGTTTGTGTGTTAGAAAACTAGATACACTAACTTATACCCCCCCCCTCCCTGTCAGTGTATCTAGATTTCTAAGGGTTAGTGTATCTAGATTTCTCTGCATTTTGACTACTGTCTTTCCTAACAGAGCAGTTGAGCTGTCCTGACTGGACTGTAGACTCTGTCTCTCCCATTCTGGACCTGCTGAGCTACATCAGAACTGACCGACTCCTTCTGACCAAGTGCAGTGAGTAAGTGTGTTAGTCATGCCCACCAAAGAGCTTCAGGATGACCATTCAGGATCATCACTGAACGTTTAAATGGATGTGTGTGTGTGTGTGTGTGTGTGTGTGTGTGTGTGTTTCGCCCTTAGGGATCGTAACGAGTTGCTGATTCTCTGTGGCTATGTTGGGGCGTTGTTGGCCATTGGGAGACAGTACAGCAGTCTAGTCCCAGCCCTGTACGAGTACACGAGGTAAGCGTCTGAGGTCTGGCTTCTGATCTTCTGATCTTCTGTCCTGCCTGCATCACATCTACCACTGTCTGCGGGGCAACACTTACCAGACAATGGACTCATTGTCCAAACTCAGCAACTCAAACCGCCAGATTTAATGTGACATCAGCATGAAATGGTGCAGCAGTAACTCCTCATTCGTGAGTGTGGGCCGCTGGTGTATTTTGCTGTTTGCATGATATATGGTGGCACCACGTTTTGTCCTCATTTGCATATGACAGTAGCAGGTTTATAACAGCCTGCCGCACTGCAGAAATGCCATGTGAGCCTGTCTGAGTCACCGAGAAGAAGCCAGTGTGGATCTGGTGATCCAGAGTCACCAGCTCAGCACGGCTGTGCAGATCCTGTCTTGGTGAAAGTTACAAATGCATTACATTCTTATGCGACTGGCAGTTCTCAGCGTAACGCTGATCACTGGGGTTAGACGTTCATCCCTTGGTGTGACACTTTAACTTGGTCAGCCTCATTTACATGTTCATTTTGATTGGCTTTCACCTTGGCCTCAGGAGAATTTGCCACAGCAGTAAGTTGAGAGTAGTGCACAAATTATCGCCATGGTAACTTTATGAATAGGATTTAAATACCATGTCACACATTTTGTGTAGCTTAGCACAGGCACCGTCAGGTTTTGTGAATAAGGCCCACTGTATTTAACAACACTGTACTATGTTAACCTTTCTTGTCTTCATAAAGGGTCTCTTGGCTGGATGTTTTGGTGGTAGAGTTTTAATGTTTAATAAGTTTAATTATAGTGGCTCTCAGAGTATGTCACATTTAACCCAGTGGGAGCTGCTCCCTTGTCATTCACTATGTTGTCTCTAAACTGATATGGCATTTGGGGGAAAGGTTTTGCATACCAAAAGCTCCCACCAGCACCACCCCCTCACCATAACTCCACCCCCTGACCCTGTTCTTGCTCAAACCCCACCCCCTCACCATAACTCCACCCTCTCACCCTGTCCTCACTCAAACCCCACCCATCACCATAACTCCACCCCCTCACCCTGTCCTCGCTCAAACCCCACCCCCTCGCCATAACTCCACCCCCTCACCCTGTCCTCGCTCAAACCCCACACCCTCACCATAACTCCACCCCCTCACCCTGTCCTCGCTCAAACCCCACCCCCTCACCATAACTCCACCCACTCACCCTGTCCTCACTCAAATCCCACCCCCTCACCATAACTCCACCCACTCACCCTGTCCTCGCTCAAACCCCACCCCCTCACCCCAACCCCACCCCAACATCATGTCCTCCATCCAGCTGTCACTGTCTCTCACTGTTTTGTCACTTTGTCTTTCTCGGTCAATGACTCACATTTTTCCTGTTTTATCTTTATGTCACACACATTCTCCACGGTGTCTGTCTGTCTGTCCCAGTCAGCTGTTGAAGAGGAGGGAGGTGGCTGTACCCCTACAGATTGAACAGCTGTCAGTGGAGCTAGAAGCCTGGAGAGCCTGCACACACTCACTCAACAAGTCAGTAGCACACACACACACACACACACAAATACAATCACATACACAAACATGCTCACAAACAAAAATAAGTGCAAACACAAGCAATCACACAGACACACACACACACACACACACACACACACATCAAGTCACATACACATACTCAATCACGTACTCATTCAGCCAAGTGCTTGTATTCTTCTCGTTTTTGAGCTCTGCTTGAATTTCATTAGCATCTTCACAGCTGCCACCACTATACCACAGAATACATAAAAAGAGTCTCCTAATTTACACTAGACTGCATGTGTGGATCACAATAAATACATTTAGCTAGCACTGACCGAATAAGCATTTTCCCGAGAACCTTTACTTTGTGGTGTGCATATTTCAAAAAGAAAAAAACATATTTTTATAAATTTTACAGGAACTACTGTCATGTTTTAGGATTGTGGACTAAATGAATAATGAATGCATCATGTTGACCAGATCAGTTTAAGATCCGTTTGTCTGCCATGAATGAGACACATGAGAAATGAGAAAAATGAGAAAAAAGGACCTTAGTGGACGACAAGGAACAGCAGTATGTGTTCGGGCTGGTGACGGCTATCGTTGTTCAAGAATCCGTTTGTGAAATTGATATGCTTCATAAGTTTAAGCCCAGAAGGAAAAGACCCAACTGGAATTGTAGGGTCCCTCAGGTCTAAAGGTTGGTGTCTCACCCCAGAGGAACAGAAGACCTGCCCTACACACCTCCAACCGAGGCTCAGAGGGCGGAGTTTAGCCAACTGCTCAGACGAATGGGGGAGGAGCCTATGAGAGGACTGCAGGGCCCAGACTACGTTACGGGCTCCAATCTGCCCAGCCACTCAGACGTGCAGGTCTCCTGCTTTACTGGCCTCAGGATACAGGCAAGGCCTACACATACACACATGCTCATAAACACACGCTCATACACACACTCACACAAATACGCACGACACAGACACGATCTTCCCCTTCACATTTAGGACTGTGCTGTTAGGGCCACTGTTCTTGTTTTGATTGACAGGGGCCAGTGTTCTTCCTAGAGGATGACAAGTCGGCGATTTCGCTCAATGATGCCTTGATGTGGGCCAAGGTGAACCCTTTCTCTCCTCTGGGGACGGGTCTACGTCTCAACCCCTTCTAAGCACCCACACAGAGACGCAGAAGAGCGCGAACAGTATTCAGTTCCATAAAGGACAAGGGCGACGGTGTTTAACATAGGGGTCAGACACATCTGTTCTCTATGCACTCTTTTGGAGAGGCCATGGTGATGTTAACTGTGATTCAGACCATGCTTTCTGGTGTTTAGCCATTCGTGTGTTGTTGTTGGAATATGTATACACTAGCCAGCATTTCACATCACCATCAGGATTCACCAAAGCTGGTCTTAAGTCAAGTGGACCTGATGGTAGAGTTTTTCATTTTGTTTCATTTTGTTGTTGTTTATCTAACTTTTATTAATTCTAGACATTGCAGATACTTTACACTTATGGAAAGGATCAAAGTGTTTTCTGTCTAGTGCTTATTGGTGGACAGGACGGATGCTTGGAGTAGATTAGCTTTGCTTTTTGTGGTTCTGGAGGTGAGACTCCTCATGTGTTTGTTGCTCTAGTGACTGGGATGGGTGTCTGTTAGCTGCTGAGGTAAAAACCTACATTTAATTTCAGTAGAACCAAAAATTAAGCTTTAAGAGATTCGTTTCAAAACAGAACATCGCATTTATTTTTTAAGAATGCTGCTTTTCATTCAGGGACTTTTGTTTTAGAGTTTGTTTGTGCTACAAATCTTTTTTTTTTCTTAAAAATTACTGTTTATTATTTATTGTTGTAATAACTCGACTTCATATAATCACAGAGAACTTGGGCAATATGTTAGGATACTGTAACCCAGAGAAAGATCTCTCATAAAAGAGAATGAGACCATTCTTGTATGAAGTAGACAAAATATTCGATATGTTTTACTAATAGTCACGTGTCTAGAGAGTGTGCCTTAAATTAGTAAACGAATCAGAGTATCAGTAAGTCCTGTATTAGCATATCATAGACACGAAGATGTCAAAATTCAGAGTATAGCAACCTGCAAGTGTAACCTAAAATCAATCTCTTAGATCCAATTTACTTAAATATCTGTGTTACTAAAGAACAATCCTAACGATTTTTGAGACATTAGTTTGTGTTCAGTAAATCTTTAGAGATCAAGTCTTTCATCAGATTGCACTGTGAACTGCACTTGTTTGCTATGTATATTCCGTTGCTCAGATTCAGACTCCACAGTTGAACAGGGTACAGCAGCCATCCGTTTACACACCGTCCAGCCATCGCGAGGTGCGGAAAACCCACATAAAAACACGAAACTCATTTTGTTGATGTATTTATTTTTTTATAACGCTACTGTGAGGGAATGGTGGCGCAGCAGGAGGGAGGTGTGTCGCTGTACTCGGGCGTGCCCGTCGGACAAAAGCATGGCAGCTTTGGCTTGTGGTCATTCTCCAGTGATTCTTATTAAAATGATCACGCCCAGTTTCTTGCTTCCTGCTTGTCTGCTATGTTTTATTGGTGGATATTCGGTAAGTAAATGAACCAGCCCTGCTATCAGGGCTTCACAAGGGCAGGTATCTGCTTTAGTTTGCTAAGCAAAGCTGCTCTACGTACAGGTTATCTTCCTGCATGTGCAGTAGTCGTAAAATCTCTCTCTTCTCCAAACAGCACCAACGCACACAGTCTCTAAATGCCTCAGCGTAAGAAGAGCAGAACGATGATGAGATTTTATCATGGAGTCTTTATTTCTGTGCATATGTTTTTTTTTAAATATGCTCCATTTTGGCAAAAGTGCTGTTCAGATGTGAATCTGGTCCACTACCTTCAGCAGACTGAACACAGCACATCTGGTTGTACAGAGACATCAGGACACATGTTAAGAAAAGAAAAAAAAGGAAAATTATTCTGAAATCCTGACATTCACATGAAACCTGAGGCCAGAAAACCATGTGTTGATCTGACATTCCAGATTTGTTTGTATAATTTTTTTTTTACATATATATAAAATTACAACATACATTTTAGATGCATTAATTTATATATTGCATTTAGTAAAGTTTCCACACACAAAATATGTTTGCTATAGGCTCAACATTTCAAATAACTTTTAGTGAAAGGAACTATAAACTAAATAAAATAATCCTATGTGCTTGTGGTTGCAAAGGAAGTTTAATAAATGCAATTAAAGGAGAGAGAATAAAGAGCATGTAATGAAGAGGAGAGGGGAGGGAGAGGAGAGGGGAGGAGAGAGGAGAGGGGAGGAGAGGGCTCTATCTGTACTGAAGGAATCTCTGGAGCAGGGTGGGCAGTCTGAGTTGGGGTATGAGGTGGAGTCTGGGCCGCCCCAGATACTCTCTGATCCTCAGTCTGCACAGCTGGCTTAGCGAGCATGGGGTAGCTACACACACACAAACACACACACACACACACACACACACAAGACCTTTTCATAGTTAAATCTTTACTGTACAAGACATGCATGGACATTCCGTTGAAACACAGAAGATCTGTGTCACGGTGTGGGAGGCTCCCCCTACCGGTCGCCTCTGGCACAGCGGCAGTTGTCTTGTTGTTGTTGCGTTGTGTGCGTCTCTCAGGTGGGCGGGGCTTATTAGCACCCTCACCTGATGGTCGTTTGTCTGGCTATATATGCCTTGTCTAGGTACCAGTTGACTGCTGGTTATTATATCCTTAATCGGGGTCAAGTGCACGGGTCTTTGGTTTGCGCACGTATTCATTAAACCCCTCTTTTTCTCTGAGACTTGGCGTGATCGCTTCCTTTTCGTTCGCACCTACTGCCCGTCACAGAATAACCAGCCACTTTCGGAAGCCGCCAGTCTCCTTTACTTTCTCCTTCGTTTGTGGTCATGTCTCGTGGTAAGTGTTTGTCCATGTGAAAATTTTGTTGTTGGAATGTTTGTGGAGTGGAGCCTGGTCGGTTATCGCTCGTTCCGCCGTGCGTGCTTGTTTGTGTATATGTTAAAAGCACTGTTTAGCACGGCGATGTAGAGGGCTGGAGACCAGAAGCGCTCTCTCCATAGAGGCGGCGCTGACTCGCTAAAGTGCTCGCCCGTAGTCTGTGTTTGTGCATGTGTATGTGTGAGATGTGTGTGATGCGTGTGTGTGACTGCGGGCTTGAGCTAGTGAGTGGAAGGTGCGTCTGCCGTTTGTCTTGCGTGTTTGCGTTTGTCTTTCGTGTTTATATGTAATTCCCTTAAGGCTCCCGAAATATGTTTTGGGGGGGAGCTATATGGGGTCCTGTGCCACTGTCTACGTCCTCTAGACGAGAAGTGGCACAGAAGGCGTAGCTCCATTAGGAGGCCCTGACCCACGGGAGGGAGTCTCCTGAGCAGGTAGGGTGTCCTCATGCTGAGACGGAGCTCCCTCCTCCCATGTAAAGGGTGTAAGTGGGTCAGGGTAAGTGCGCGTGTGTGTTTGTGTCGCCCACCTCGTGTTTGTGTTTGTCCTAGCGTGCTTGTGAATTGTTTTATGTAATTCCCCGTATGCTCCTCCTCCAAGGGGCGTTTGGGGGAGGGGCTATGGAGGGTCCCGTGCCACGGTCTGTGGCACGGAAGGCGCAGCTCCTACGGGAGGCCCTGACCAGGGATCCGAGAGTGTTCTCCGGAGACGGTAGGGGCCCCCTTCCTCCAGTAAGAGGCGTAGTAAAGGGGTGTCCCCTCCTTCCAAGTTGGAGACCTCTCCCCCCCCTGTGTTAGGGGTGCCAGATGGTCAGGGTAAGTGCGCGTTTGTGTTGTGTGTGTGTGCGTATGTGTTGTGTGCAGGTTCCTCCCGCTGTTGACTGTGAAGTTCCTGGACCTCATGGGACCTCCAAAGTAGGCAGGAGCTCCCCGATGTGAAGGGGTGACCGGAGCCCTGGTCGTAAGTAGCCTCCCTGGAGGGGAAGGGCTCCCCGTGTGTGGGGACCAGAGGGCTCCGGCCTGAAGAGCTCCTGCTGAAGACAGAGGTCCCCCCTCGTGTTCGGGTTGACGAGGTTTTGACCCTGGAGCTAGCCGGCCCATTATGGGGAGGGAGTGCTTTCCCTTAGGAACCTCCGGCAGGGTGGAGGAGTCCACCCTTGCTTCGTACCTCTCCACAAGGGGGTGGTCTCCCTGGCCGGGCTAGGGATTCCCAGGGGTACTCCAGGCCCTGTATAGGGGTCTGCCCCGAGCTGAGAGGTTGGTCCAGGAGACGTCTCTGTCCGGTGGGGAGGTAACCTGCACACACGCACACTTTGTGGGGCCCTTGGGGCGTGAGGGCCCCGTGACCGACTGGGGCATGGTTTGTCTATTGTTGACGGCCCAGCCGGTCCAGGGTTCCGCCCAGGGAGGCGGGAGCTAAATTGTGTTGTATGTTTTGTGTTTCAGCTCCGGGACCGCAGGAGGTGTTACCCTGCCTTGTCCCCGCCTTCCTGCCCCTTCGTCTTGGCGTCTTGTGTACTGCCGCTGATGACCGCACATCGGGCCGTAGTGCGGCTTGGTGGGGGGGTCTGTCACGGTGTGGGAGGCTCCCCCTACCGGTCGCCTCCGGCACAGCGGCAGTTGTCTTGTTGTTGCGTTGTGTGCGTCCCTCGGGTGGGCGGGGCTTATTAGCTCCTTCACCTGATGCTCGTTTGTCTGGCTATATATGCCTTGTCTAGGTACCAGTTGACTGCTGGTTATTATATCCTTAATCGGGGTCAAGTGCACGGGTCTTTGGTTTGCGCACGTTATTCATTAAACCCCTCTTTTTCTCTGAGACTTGGCGTGATCGCTTCCTTTTCGTTTGCACCTACTGCCCGTCACAATCTGGCCAAAATTCTGTAATCCCGCAACACTGAAACCTTTGTTTAAGCCTTTTGTTTTTGATGATTACTGCAGTAAAGGCACACAGCAGGTGGGGTGTTGCATTCTGGGGGCTTCCTGTGTGCTCTGGCACAGTGCTGAGTAGTTATGTTTGGAAATAAACAGGGAATGATGTGGGATGTAGACAAACAGCATTTGTCCATGTGTATAGTACTATAGTAGTATAATTTTTCATCAGTTTCGTGATGTATTATTCTCTGCACACCTAATTTGACCATTCTAGTTTCAATCTGTAAAAATCTCTAAAAAAAAAAAAATCTCAAAACACTAAAAGCTTTCTGTATATCCGTGAATGCCTTGACCTATTCTAACAGAGAGAGAGAGCTTGGAGAGAATCAAACAGAGCATGACAGGATTCTGATCCCTGCACGCATTTGGAATGTGCAGCTCACCTTCATACAGCAGCAACACACCCTCTGCCATGCTGCTAGGGGGCGCTGTCTCCACTGGTTTCTGTAGTTCCAGGTTGCGAGCGTTAACGTTGGCACCGAATTCCAGCAGCACTTTGATTATTTCAGGGCTGTCCTTCTGTGCAGCTGCATGTAGGGGCGTTTCCAGGAATCGACCCTTCTGTACATTGGCACCTGGGAAATGTGGTTTATTAGTAAAGTGGACTACACTCAGTTCAGCTGAGTGTGCATGGCTGGCTTATGTCACAGCTGATCACTGTATATCAACTAAATGCAGGAACACGTGAAGGTCTTCTGGTTCAGTGCACATCAGCTGCAGAAGTTTGTCATCCCATCACTCTTGCTAACACCGTCATGTGGGCATGTTAAAAACATCTCAATGCCTATGCTCCACTTTTGAATGCTATGCTCTATGCTATGAATGCTATGCTCCACTTTGTTGCTTTGCGTCTGGACTGTCTTTCATTCTTTACTGCGTTACCCGTCAACACACACATACACACACTTCACGGTGTGTACAGTCACAAATGATGATATCAGACCAATCTTATATTCTCTCCACCTAGGGTTTGCTCCCTGCAGAACTGAATTTTAAATTCTATTAATCTTTGAGCACATTCATGGACATACACCAGATTATATAATGGCACTTCTTATCCCCTATAAGCCCAGCTGTAAAGCCTTAGATCTAATACCAACCACCTCCTCCATGTTCTCTGTGGTCAAATGCCTAAGGCTGGCTGTATTTTCTGTTCAGCAGCACCTCAAGTTCACAGAGGCCCTCCCACATCCACAGAGCCCCTCCCACATCCAAGGGGCCTCACCCAATCACAAGAGAGATCAATGAAACACCAAGGTGGTTTATTTATTGTTATGGCAAGTACAGTAATGTAAGGAGGAAACTTAGTAAGCCTTTATGCAATTCATATTGCAATAATAATAATTATTACTACTACTAATAATAAAATAATAATAAAACTATTACTACTCATAATAATAATAACAACAATCACAACTGACCTCCATGTAGAAGTGTCCGAGTACATTCCAGCTCTTGAGAGATGCAGGCGATGTAGAGGGGTGTTCCCAGATGGGGGATGTCGTAGTCAACATCGGCCCCCCACGCTATGAGAGCTTCCACACAAGCTGTCCTACCTGAGCACAGACCAGCGTGAGAAACACAGAGCAACAAAAAGAAACAGAGGACGACTGAAAAACACAGTAGATCAAGGGCAGCACGGAGGGACATGGAGGGACATGAGGGAGCACAGGGAGGGACATGAGCACAGGAGAACGCACGCTGTCCACAGTTTTCCACTCTCTCTTATGCATACTGCTTTCGGAAGTGTCTAGCTGTTCACTCCCTCATTCATTCACTTTGGGTCGTCATCCCAGAGATGCTACATGCAGTACACTGGTTCAGCCCCAGGTGGGTCTACCTGGGTTCAGGTGTGGGATGGCCCCGCCCCCTATGCTCACCTTTGCCACTGGCCTCGTGAATGGGTGAAGGCTGGCATATGCCAGGCTGGGGATTGGCTCCATGCTCTAACAGCACCTCTGTACATGTGGCGCTGCCGGCCGAGCAGGCGTTAAACAGAGGGGTGACTCCATCAATGGTGGTGGCGTTCACCTAGCGCACACACACACACACACACACGCGACAGACATACATAACATGTACATAATGCAAAATAACTTACAGAAGATGCAGAAGCCCCACAAGACAGCAAGCAAACTCACAAGTACACATAAACAGAAATGTATGCAGTTACTAGTGAGGTGGCCAGAGTAAAGCTGCAGCTGACTTACATTAGCACCACCCTTAGTGAGGGACTTACATTAGCACCATCCTCAATGAGGGACTTACATTAGCACCACCCTCAGAGAGGGACTTACATTAGCACCATCCTTAATGAGGGACTTACTTTAGCACCACCCTCAGAGAGGGACTTACATTAGCACCATCCTCAATGAGTGACTTACATTAGCACCGTCCTCAATGAGGGACTTACATTAGCACCGTCCTCAATGAGTGACTTACATTAGCACCGTCCTCAATGAGGGACTTACATTAGCACCATCCTCAATGAGGGACTTACATTAGCACCGTCCTCAATGAGGGACTTACATTAGCATTGGCCTCAATGAGGGACTTACATTAGTACTACCCTCAGTGAGGGATTTAAATTAGCACCACCCTCAATGTGGGACTTACATTAGCACCACCCTCAGTGAGGGAATTACATTAGTACCACCCTCAATGAGGGACTTACATTAGCACCACCCTCAGTGCTGGACTTACATTAGCACCACCCTCAGTGCTGGACTTACATTAGCACCGGCCTCAATGAGGGCCCTGGCACAAGCCACGTGATGTCCCAGACACGCCTCGTGGAGGGGAGTCACATGATCAATGGTGATGATGTTTGCATTGTAACCCTAGAAGCAGGAAAAGGGCGATATTCCTCTCATGCCCTCAAAGGAAAACTGTGGTAAAGGAAAAAATTTGCAAGCATGTATCTGCTGTGTGTGTCTGCTGTGAGTGTGTGTATGCACCTGTGACAGAAGGGTCCTTAGAGCCAGGAGGCGTCCCTGGCTGGCAGCTTCATGGAGAGGAGATCGATCTGCCCATGAGCCTATAATAGACACACACACACACTTGTTAAATGTCAGACAGTACACATAGTACACAGCTTTATTGACTATATAACCCTGTCACTGAACATCTGAACCCTGGTTACAGGACATCTGAACCCTGGTTACAGGACATCTGAACCCTGTCACTGGACATCAACCACTTTTTTTTACCAATGTTTTTATCATATAATTCACACAGCAGTTGTCTCTGCTATATTTCATCATTCATACCATAAAAAACCAATAATGATAACTGGAACTAATATCCCTGCATTTGCTGTGTGTATGTGTGTGTGTGTGTGTGTGTGTGTGTGTGTGTGTGTGTGTGTGTGTGTGTGTGTGTGTGTGTGTGTGACTGGGTGCCTTGTAAAGGTCCAGGCAGTGTTCATTAGCAGCTGCCCATCATCGAGCACAGTCACATGACCTGATTCTTACAGACTCATCTCAGCACAGCCAAAGCACTGCGCAGGCACACCAAGAAACATGACACTGATTTACAAAACACACCCAGAAACATAGCTCTGTTTTATACAACACTCTTCCAATGTGTCTTTAAATACCATGGTCCCGTCTGTGCAAAAATAGCACGGGTGTGCTATCTATGGCTGAGCTATGGATCGATTTCCTTTACGAGAGATTAAAAGCTTAGAGAAGCTTACAGAACGTTCCTTCAAGCACAAACGTTACTGTTCGGTGTAATGGAAAGGAGTTCTGCATGTTTGATTAATTACAGTCACTGGCACCCTCCTGTGCACACACACACGTAATAACTGCAACACACAAATCACATTAGTGGATTGTGCTAATCTTGCCACTCACAAGGACTAAACAAACCATGTAATTAAAATACAATAATTGCAGTGTCAACAACCCCTCATTCAACATTAGCTTCACATTAGTGAATCTGTAATATACCCTACGCATTCATCCCCCCTGAGAGGAGCTATATATAAACAAGAGTTCCACTGAGCAGTGCAGTCATCCGGCACATGGCACATGTAACAGACGTACCACCCTGCGCAACCCTGCCTTCTCACCCCCTTGAAACAATACTGAAGAGAGAAAGGTTCCATGCCGTACGTACCCAGGTCTCCATCTCCCCAGGGTATGTCCAGCCACTGATACGTGTATGACATGACAAGCCTGCCAACGAAAGGTTTGCCGTCATCTCAATGAGGCCTCGAACCACTGAGCACCAAGACAGTAGCCATGGCTACAGCTATGGCAGTGAGGCTAGCATCACAGGCAGCCACAGTCCTGGCACTGAGCCCCGCTGAGACCTGCTGGACGGGCGCTACACGTCTGCTGGCCCCCTGCCAACGTAGGTTGTTTTGGTTTTGTTTATTTTACTCATGCGCAGTAGATGCTCTCCATGGAAGGGTTCCCTTATCTCCCAAATCAGCTGGTAAACCATGTCACGTCAGAGCCTGAAAAGTTCAGGAGCAGACATCCACTGAGAAGTTACCTCCAGCAACGCTATGACGTCGAACATATCCATCTCCCCACAGGAGGGGTGAAAGCTGTCCTGGTCAGTGCTCCTGTTCCTTGTGGAAGGTTGCCTAGCAGCAACGGCCATTCTAAGCATTCTAAGCTTTTCAATAGGGAGTCTTTTCTCTGCATGTCAGGGGCAGCTAGAGAATGTTTAATCCCATATTCATCCCACAGGGCTACAGCAGGAAGATCCAAGCTCCTGCTCCGCGAGACGCTCTAACGACTGCTGACGTACTCTTGACTCGTCAGACATACTACAGTCATAACTGCAAAAACATACTACCATACTCATTCATTTTAATCCTGATTATAAGAAGAGAATCCTAAACCTTGTTTTCTGCGCCATCGAGGTGTTGTGCTCATACTGTGCTTTAGCGAGAAAGGCTCGCATGTCGCCGTTCAGTCGTCTCTAAAGTTAGCGCAGAGTTGGCAGGATCCGCTACAGCTCATGTGTGTGCGGTAATGGAGCAGTGTGTTCTGTGGGACTGGGCTAACTGGATGTCCAGGTCCTGGAAGCAATCCAAAACTCCTACGCCTATGTTAGAGCCTTGTGCACACTTAACATTCGAGCCCTGTTCCAGTCAGGGTTAACTTCGCACAGAGGTTAGTGATTCTACACATGAAAAGTCAATAAATGTTTAAGTGTTAGATGCTGACATGTTTTTTTCCTCTCCACTGGGACTGTATGTTGATAACAGGCCTGGCGTGTAGTGTGATGGCTGCTCTAACAGCAGCAGTAGGCCATGGAGCGCTTTCTGCGCAGTCAGGTGTGCTACACCCGCTACACTGTTCACCGCTACATGACTGGATTTTGTCGTTAATAGTCGCAAGGCGCAGTTCTGCCTCTCCTCTGAAGTACTAATTAATGAACTACTTTACTGAATACGGTAATAACAAATATATTCAGCAATTAACAAAAAGGTAAAGCATGATAAGTGCTTTTAAAGCAATAAATAGATCAGCCATAAAAATATTCTCTGGGTCGTTTATTATGCTGAACGGGACATGACCATAGCTTAGAATAATCTTTACCAGAAGTTTTAAAAAGTTATCAATAAACCCTCAAACCTCAATTCCGTTACATACAAACACTAATAAAGACCAGACGCCATTGCGTGAAAATGTTGCCAACCGCGCGACGTCCTCGGGTGCGCGGCGCTGAATACGTCTGTCGCTTCTATTACGTAACACACTTGCTACTACCTGACTCCACTGTAATCCACTGGTATCACGATTAGGCCTATTCGTGTACATGCGCAAATAAACAGCTGCCACACGGCATTAAAATCACAAGCCTATCGCAATGCATTTATGCAGGATGACAGTAGTTTTATTCGTGTGGAAAACGCACAAATTTTGCGTACGACTCTACTCACTCTGACTAGTTAAAATGCCCCAGCACGACTTCTTTCTAGCCGGGAAATAATCGAAGTCCTCTAGCTTTCTTTTCTTCTTCGTATTTTCCGAGTGCTCGAGCTGTCTGTTAGAAACCTCAGGCATGTTAGCCCCAGCTTTGCTCTGCTGCTTCGCAGGGTAGCGCGTATGGTCAGACCCGTGCGCTGATTGGTCGCTGGGCTTGTTGTTGTTTCGAAGTGCGAGCGAGCGCGGGGCAGGGAAGCCCGCTGCTGCTGGGAAAGAACTGAGAGATGCTGATGGCATGACCGATCTATTTACGTCTCGGGTCAAGCCCTGCCTGCGCCGGAATTAACTCCACATTCCGGGCGCATGGATATATCATGTTAAAGTGAAGTTTTCCGCTGTTATGACGGGTTCTGACCTAACAGGTAATACATGAGAAAAAACATTTGGTATAGTGAAAAGTAGCCTGATCGTACGAGACATCAACGTATTGTCACCAAATTGCGCAGTCGGCAGCTTATAATAGACTAACGATATACTTGGACCGTATCGTTCTTTAAATAACGAATGCCTTCAACAACGGCATCGAGGGAATCTGTGGAATCCTTGGATTTTTCTAGTTATTCTAAACGTGTTTGGATTACATAAATATTACTATTATTTTGGGAGGTAAACCTAATATTAAATTCATCGCAAAATAAAGTACATTAAAGTGGACTTCATGTGTTCTGCAGTATGCTAATTTATACCTAAAATGAACAACAGTTTCAGAAACATTCTGATGAATGTTTAAGAACTAAATAAGTGCAAATAAACAAACAGCACAGAACAGTGTGTGGTATTTAGAAATACTACAAATACTAATGTGTGCAATCATTCCTTTCAAACAATATAAGGTTAGAGATATTGATGAGTATTGTTAGGGGCTTATGAGTAACATTAGAAGGCTGAACGAATTTCAAAATAATAAAACAGCAATATAATAAATATTGAATATGGTTATTCATGGTTTAAGCTTCAGTTTGTAAGGGCTTGTAAGTATTTCAGACTGAATAAGATGTAAGCAGTATGAACAAGATGGAATGAATAGTGGTCTAGGCAGGATCACAGTGTAAAGAATAAGAAGTGGTCTGTGTAAGAACTCAGTGTGAATGAGATGCAATGAAAAGTGGTCTATGCAGGCGTTGCAATACGTGGGTAGATACCATGTTTTCTATGTGCCTCAAAAACCCTAAAACCTCTGTGAAGACCAGAACCACGGCTTTGTTCATTGTATGGAATCCCTGCCACCGTGGTCCCTCCATTTCCAAAGGCTTACAGAGGCCGCTACTTCAAGAGGAGATTACTGCTACCTCTGGAGCTGGATGTGAGCTGCAGCCATGCACTGTCCCACCTCCCCAACACCTGGCCCATTCTAAACAAAGAGCTTCATTCTGCTGCTCCCCATCAACAACTCCTGATACATTTGTAAATGTGCAAAGACACATGGGCACACATTTAGATCTGCAGTATGGCTATGAAGACCAGGATGTAGGCACACTTCCTGAACAAAGCTCGTAGGTCGCCACACCCCCACCCTCCCCAAAGCAGTTGCCAACAAACCAAGTTTGCTTACTGTGCCCTTGGCCAAAATCGTAGAACTCGGCCGCGATGCGGGCCGCCTCCTTGCGGTTCCCCTTGACAACGTAGAAGTGCGTGAGGATATTCAAGCTAATCTTCACAAATAGCTTGAAGCAGAAGAGGACGAAAATGGAGAGGTAGACGTTGGTGTAGTGAGATCCAAATGGCCGCTCCTCCAGAACTTCGCTCATTGCTGCTGAAGGCTCTCTGTCTGCCAGTGTTTTGGAATGAGGGGTCGGCCAGTGATGTGTTGACAAGGATCAAATGGCAAGCCGGCCCTGTCACCCGCACACCCCACCCAACCACCGCCGCCTCCTCCTGCCCAGTGCTGGCAGCTGGACCTGGAGCAGGACCCAGATAAGGCAGCTGAACTCTCCACACTGGAAAAATGGGGCACTTACAAGAGGCATGGCAACAGGCTTTGTTGTGGTGGGGCTGGGAGAAAAACAGAGTGCTTGTCTACTGACCGAATGGTTGTACTGCTGTGTTATCGTTGTTTACAGGCCCGTAAGGGGACAAAAATAAACAAACAGGCTACACTCCTAAAAAAAAAAAAAAACGTTTCTGACGTGCTGATTCCACCACAAAGAAGAATCATGGGTGAGAACACACAGACGAAGGCCATGAGCACACCAATGAAGACCATTAGCACACTGACAAAGGCCTAGGTACTGTTATTTTATCTGTGAGTCTGATAAATACATTGAACACTGTTCTCAACATTAATGCCTGCAAGGAAAGAAATGTGAAATGTGAGAAAGTGCCGTAAAGGCTTTTGGTGAAAGAAGAGAAAATATATTTTGCTGAGAAAATATATTTTGCATTGGCATTGGCGGTGTGATGCTTAACCTTGAAGTTAAAGTCATAATTTTTATATTAGTGCAGGCGTAACAGCACTGTCAGAGGCAAACGTTTGTTGTGTAAAACATCGATTCATTTGATTTCAATAATGGCATAGAAATGAACAGTAGACAGCGATGTACATGCTGTCTCCTCGCCAGTAGGTGGCAGTGTCTCTTGAACCTAAACCAGGAAGAAGATCTACTTCCGAATTATGAAAAAACCGCAAGCCTTCCTGCTTCTTAGCTAGCTAACGTTTCTGTACCAATTGTATGTTGGCCGCCTAAATTATTTTATAGCATATTTGTTAGGCTAAATCAAGAGTCTAGTCATGAATACGGTATTATCGAGGGCGAATTCTCTCTTCGCTTTTTCACTCAGTGTAATGGCAGCTCTCACGTTTGGATGTTTCATCACAACAGCGTTCAAAGACAGAAGCGTACCGGTCAATATCCACGTCTCCAAAGTGATGCTGTAAGTCTGCGGCAGCTCAACAGTTCCTCAAACCTTATTTGCAGTTCGTACAATTAATGGTATGAACACGAAGGACGTTTTTAACCATTTTCCATCCGTCCATACGGTGTTGTGGTGGTTATCTTACTCGCCCAATAGTCGCGCGGCACGTCAACTCCGCGCGGCACGGCGATGCTTCTTAAATCATTTGTGTGCGGAACAGCGAGCCGGCGAGTTTCTGCCTTAATGTGTGGCTTTATGTTTTCTCTAGGAAAAATGTGGATGACTTCACGGGTCCAAGAGAGAGGAGCGATTTGGGTTTCGTGACATTTGACGTTTCTGCTGATATCTTTTTTGTGTGAACACCTGACGTTAGTAACGATAGCGGCTTCCAGTACGCCGCAGTGCGTTAATCATGGTTACGTACTTGACTGTGTATCTGTAGTCAAGTGCCGGAGTAAATCTTAAAATTAAGAGGTATACGCAGTACAAACACAAGAACTGGCTAAATATATAGGCCAGTAAAAGAAAAATGTACACCTACAGCAATTTGGGTGCAATAGGTAAAACAAAATTGTCAATAGTCACGCAGAACTGTAGTCTAATTGAATTGTTCAATTGAATAGAATTGTTCGCTAGAACAATAATTGTTTGACTACTTCTGATGTCCTAGGCTGCCGCCTTTATTTCCTATACCAGTGTTTCTCACCTTTTATGCCGCTTACCATCTGAGAAAATGTTTGGCTTTTCAAGTAACCACCATTATGATCGACGTTATTTTATCTTCCTTTATTTTTGTTCGGAGATTCGTTCGCCCACCACCAGAGGGAGCTTGTGTACCATAGTTTGAGGACAAGTGGCTTAAAATGTTACTCCGGCCATGGCTGAGCCCTTGTGTTTGTCACGACTTTGTCCTTGGTAGTGCAGACAGTGTGTCACCATGCTCATGTTGTTTAACCCTTGACTATTTATTACATCTTGAGCCAATATTTGACTGGAATGTGAAGCAGCTCTTTCTCTACTTGTCTGCTGAGTATTCAACCCGAAGCAACGTAAGTTCCACGTCTTCTCACTGTTTAGCAAAAGGTTTTTGCCTTTGTGAAATTCTTATTTTTCTTCATCCTTCTGTTGTTTACAGCACCCTGTATAGCAAAGGTTTGTGTTTGTGTGTTTTAGGTCCTGAACCAGGTGGTTCTATGGGACAAGATTGTTTTAAGGGGGGAAAGTACCAGGCTAGAGCTGAAGGATATGAAATCCAAATACCTCTTCTTTGATGATGGCAGTGGTTTGAGGTACTGTCAATCATTCAGCTCGGAATGAACATTATCACAACCACAATTAGCATCACATGAATAAAAATCTGCCTATCACATATCACACTAATCACAATATCACCTGGAAAAAGTGTGGCCAATCACAATATCACAAAGCAGCATAACCAATCACAGTATCATGTGTTGAGTCTTGACCAATCAGGAAATGTTGATGTGTGCTTTGGCAGTGACTGGTGTACTGTTCAGTTTTCCTACTAAGCCTTCTGTCTGTTTTGTATTCTGTGGTCCATGCACAATGACGCAGCACTAAATACAATAATTGAGAGTGCATATTAATGTGTGTAATTAACCTAAAGTAAAAGCTTCTTTGCAAAGATTATACTGCTAGTTTTCTTAAAAATACCTACTATATTTCAACTGTTGGCCTTTCCACACAGTCTGCTGTGATTTCACCATTGCTTTGTTTTATGCAAGATCATTTGCATTGAACAGTGATTTAGAAATGTGCCAATCAGCATGTGAATTGCCATTGCATAAAGGGTTGGTTAACAGGAACATTAGAATGCAAACAGAGTCCGGATGTCATTGGCTTGACTGTGTGCGTTTCCACTCTTAGGGCCAATAAGAACATCACCCTGACCCTGTCCTGGAATGTGGTCCCCAACGCTGGAATCCTACCTCTGGTAGGAGGCTCCGGACACGTCTCTCTCCCCTTCCCAGACGCCTACGAGACTGCCAAAAGCTACTGAACCATCCCGAACCGCGTCTGTCAGTGTTGTGCAAAATTGTGGGTTTTAATAAAAAAAAAAGAAAGAAAAGACATACAAACATCGTTTTATTATACAGTGTTTCCTCAAAGCCGTGCATAAGTAATGTGGTCGAAGACCAGTGGCTGCGTGTTGGAGTTTAGGAAGTTCACCAAAATCCATCAGAATCCTCACATGTAGTTTCTCTGTTCCATGGGTTTCATCAGCCTGCAGTTGAGGAGGAGCAGGTATCCGGGTGTTATGCTGTGACACCATCTTCATACCCTTCATTATCATCAAGGAAATTACAGATACAATTACAACCAGCTGTGGCCTTCAGTACACAACTCGAAGAACCTCTAAAGAAAACACATTAGAAACGTTTCTGCTGCCACTCCCCTTTACTCAAAAGTAAACATTTTTTTAAACCTCAGAAAATATTGCAAGTATATAAACTCATGCCATTTAAGGATAGCACTCTATCACTCCCACTGTAAAAATGAACTGCAAATATAATAGTCTTATCTGGTGCGAACAGTACAATGATCCTTTCTCTAGACCAGCAATTTGAAACTTCCTACTTTGAAATTTGAACCCACATTACAACCTCTGAACTGCACATTATCTGATCTAGAGCCCCAGTCAAAAAAAAATCACGCTCCATCAGGTCAAGTTCAGGTGAAAGGTCATGGGCTTCGGCATCCCCTTCTCTCTCCCTAGCACGAATTCATCCTACCTCCTCATTTAGTAGCATTAATTCATCCTACCTCCTTGTTTAGTAGCACTAATTAATAATACCTCATTACTAGTAGTGCTAATTACTCATGTTTCCTCTTTACAATTAACACTAATTATACCTCCTTGTTACTATTAGGACTAAATAATGATACATCCTCAGTACTATTAGTACTAATCAATGCCTCATCATTACTAGTAGTACCAATTTATGATACTGCCTTGTTAATATTAGCAGGTATTAATATCTCCTCATTACTAGAAGTACTAATTAATGATACTTTTTCATTACTAATACCCAGTCATCATAAACCCTTTAGATTAACATCTCTCAGCTTTGCCAAAAGAATGATGCTATTGAATTGGACAGACAGAACTCAATCTTGATAAAGCACTGAAATGTGGGGCTATTGTTCGCAAGCACAGCTTCACCACTAACAGTAACTAATCAAAGATCATATTTGTACACCAATCGATGAATTCTAAACAAATAATAAAATTAACAAAATAAGGGATACTGGTCAGGGTTTATTTAAAACAAAACCACAAAGTTCACTGTCGATTGGGAGTCACATAATGTAAAGGAGCCACACCATACTGACGATTCTACTCTGTTGATCACTATAACTCTAAATAACACCATGCACTGAACACATCACATGCCAAACTCATGAGCAGATCACTAGGATAATTAATTTCTGAGAGATTAATCTCTCTCTCTCTCTCTCTCTATATATATATATATATATATATATATATATACACACACACGTGGTACCCCTCGATTAATGAAAGAAAAACCCACAATGGTAACAATTTGACATTTGACAAATAATAAAAGATCCATGAAAATAAACAAACAGATATTGCTTTTCAACCATGTTTCAACAGAATTATTAAAAAAAATAAACTTATGAAACAGGCCTGGACAGAAATGATGGTACTCCTGAAAAATGTGACCAAAGGGACATGTTAAATCAAGGTGCGTTCACTAATTAGCATCACAGGTGTCTACAATCTTGTAATCAGTCAGTGGGCCTATATATAGGGCTACAGGTAGTCACTGTACTGTTTGGTGACAAGGTGTGTATCATACTCAACATGGACCAGAGGAAGCAAAGGAAAGAGATGTCTCAGGACATTAGGAAGAGAATTATAGACAGGCATGTTAAAGGTAAAGGTTATAAGACCATCTCCAAGCAGCTTGATGTTCCTGTGACTACAGTTGTGTATATTATTCAGAAATTTAAGATCCATGGGCTGTAGCCAACCTCCCTGGAAGTGGACACAGGAGGAAAATTGATGACAAATCAAAGAGATGGATAATGCAAGCATTGTATATCATATATAACATTGTATATCATATATAACTTCTAAAGAGATTTAAGGTGAACTTCATGCTCATGGGTCTTGCAACAGGATAATGACCCAAAATGCGCATCTAAAACACCCAAGAATGGCTACGAGGAAAACACTGGACTATTCTGAAGCATCCTATTGAGCATCTTTGGAAGGAGCAGAAACATGCCGTCTGGAAAAGACACCCTTCAAACCTGAGGCAACTGGAGCGGTTTGCTCATGAGGAGTGGGCCAAAATACCTGCTGAGGTGCAGAAGTCTCATTGACGGATACAGGAATTGTTTGATTGCCTCAAAAGGTTGTGCAACAAAATATTAAGTTAAGGATACCATTGTTTCTGTCCAGGCCTGTTTCAGGAGTTTTTTTTTATTTTTTTTATTCTGAAACATGGTTGAAAAGCAATATCTGACTTTCATTTGTTTATTACTTTTGTCAAATGAAAGTTATTTTTGTTACCATTGTGGGTTTTATTTTCATTAATCAAGGGGTACCAACAATTTGTCCACATGTGTGCCAGCAGGTGGCACCGCTAGACTAACAAATCCAGTAGCTTCATTAGGTACATATAACAGGATGAGTGCCTTAGCAAGGTCTCTTCAGTCCTCTAAAGAGTGGATTTGCAATCCTACAAAAAGGAGCTCTGATTTAGGTCATACTGTTGCTAAGGATGCATTTGATACTATAGCATACACCAAATATATTTTAGAAAAGTTGCATATATACAAAGTTGTCCTACTCTTGGTAATTACTGTCCCTGCTCATGTCATGAGGTTGGGCTTTACCATTGCATTGTCTAGAATACTTGAGTTCTAGGAATTAGGGTTTTTTTTTTTTTTTTTTTCCTAATCCTGAAAATTGTTTCCCCTCTTTAAACAACCTCTGCACTGATGTTTCTGTGTTAATCTCATGAACGCTCCATTTGAATCCAGAGCCTCTATAGCTGCCGCTGGGAACTGTCATATATTACGTGGAGGAAATGGGTATTTCAGTTTAACTTACAGCTGCACATTCAAAATCCTCCCAGAGAGACGGGGAAAAATGTCCAGGCGTTCATCAGACCCAAGTAAGATGACCGGCACAGAGCCGTGCGTCCCTGGGAGTCATTCTAAATGAGGTGCGGTGTAGTCACTGCGTCACACTGCAAATAGTAAAATAAAAATGTAAAAAAACCCTGTACCTGTTGACATTGCTATAGTAGTTGAAGGAAAAATGCAGTTACACTAGTGCAAATATTTGCATTCACAAGACTGATTCAATCTTGGAAAATAACTCAAAAGGAAAAAGCAACAAGTTTACGTGAGCTGCTTGCTGAACATCTGTGGAATGCAGGGGGTCCAGAAGCGTGTGACAGGCGGTCAGCTGGGCTGGGAGCGGGAGGCGAGCCTGCAGAGACCAATCAGGGCTGTGTACCCCACACTGACCTCTGAACCCTACACTGATCTCTGAACCACCACCCGGGCCTGAAGCAGGACTCGTCCCAACATGGTCCTCAGATCAAACACATGGCCAAAGAGACTCTAGTCCATGTGTCCAGACGAGACAAGTGTGTCTATGGGAGATCTGAAGAGTCTACATGGCCAGGTTCTTGGATGGTTTAAACCACACTGTTCCTGCCTCCCGGTGGCCAGACGTCCCTGTGCAGCCCCCTCGTATGAAGCCGTCAGTTGGTGACACTTTGCAGACGCGCCGTCATTACACGGTTCATTAAGTCCTGCACACACGAACGCAGCGCCTCGGCTCCCCGCACACACACACACACACACACACACACACACACACACACACACACACATGCAGGGAATGCTGGTGCACACAGGAGCCACTTCTCCCACTCCAAGCTCTTTGGTGTAAACAGGGCTGGAGAGGGGCCGTCTAATGATGTAACGGGTGCGCCCCACTGAAGGATGACGGCCAGCCGGAGTCGGGAGGTGCGCTGAGAAAGCTCAGTGTGTGGGCACAACCTGCCTCCATATTTAATGATTAGACATGTCTGCCTTTTCAATGTAAATATGGACTATACAGAGTAATTAGTGTCTGATATTATCAACAATATCAGGATAGCGTCTCAACTAGGGAGCCATCTACACAGACAGTAATTTATGTCCTGAAATACACATCTCTGTCATCGGAGACACCTCCCTTCTTACAAACCTTAAACATGCTGTCTAATAAGTTAACAGATTTGGGACTAATGTAAGCACAGCTTTATGTCTTGCTTGCAACTTTGTGCACATCCAGAATTCCAGATATCTGAAGCTGAAGTGAAATGTTCATGACATCTAAACACTGAATGACTCTGTGCATGTAGTTACCACCAGGGGGCGGCACAGTTTGTTACCATCCAGGACTGCATTTCCGGATGGGAATCTCCATGACGACTGCATATTTCAGATACTACAGACCAAGGTCCCTCGGGTCCTTTACCCTTGACAGCATTAGGAACACTGACCAGAACATGTGCTGAATCATGGCCTGGTCCCAGTATGTGACACACACAAGCCTGGCTGGTGACTCTCAGTGCACTGGAAACATTCTCCAGCACTCAGGGGTGTGAATGTGCTGATGACATTTTTAAAAGTTAACAAGCTAGGTGGACCCTAGTCATAACACTTTCAGACTGGAGTAGTGTTCTTTGTTTTCTGTGAGAGGCCTGTGTGTGTGATGGGGGCTGATGTGGTGATGGGGGGGGGGTGGTGTTTATGAATTACTCAGAATCGCTTTCTAGTTGGCAGAGGTAATGAGGCACAAAGCAATGTAATTTAATAAAGTCAATAATAACTACATGACTGCAAATCCATTTTGTAGCGCAATTTCCACAGAAAGATCAGGGTTGAGGCACACGGCTGTGTGTGGAAATGATCTATTTAGAGAGGAATGGGTCCTTGGGCTGAATGTAAATCATTATGATGAAATTTGGTAACCAAACCAATTCAACCATGCTGCAATCTTGAGATTAATGTTAGACGTGAAGGCGCACAGACACGCTTTTGATCTTAATGGTGTTAATGTCTGTTGGTTGAAATGAGGTGGAATCTGGATGGTTGGCTAGGAGCTGTTCTACCACCGAGCCTTTCTCTCTGCGTTTGGTCTTCACAGCTGCCAACAGTGTTTGTTTGCTAACAGGACTCTAGACACCATCATTTAGCACAGCTTTTATGCAACAGAAACACTGCGATATTCAGACGCTTGTTGCTATTGTTGAGGGTGCTTGTTATTAGCAAATGATTCTGAATTTCATAGAATATTCATATAACGTTTTTTTGTAACAATGTAGCTCTTATTTGAATTGTACTGATAAAAATAACTATATACATAGCATGTACTGAACTGATCTGATTTAATGCTGTCAGGTGTCAATGACCTGAGAGACATTGAATCACCTAAGAGAGCATCCTTCTGAAGTCAATTACTGCAGGTGGAGTTACTGCAGGTGGAGGTACTGCAGGTGGAGGTACCGCAGGTGGAGTTACTGCGCACTTCTCGTACTACAGCAGCTCCCAGCGGAGGCGTGAGAGCCCAGGAAGGGGAACTGCTCTCTTTCTCACTCATTTCCCCTTGGTGGCTTTTCAAAGAGACTGATAAGAACAAGTCGTTCTCTCTTTCCATGAAAAGCAAGAGGAACTGGTGTTTAGCGTCACTGAGGTCTGCTACTCTGCTACTATCTCTGCAGTTGCAGCTTTGCTGATGGGGGAGGGGGGGGGGAGTACCAGGAAACTGTAATGCAAGTCATTCTAAAGTTTACCATCTGTCAGAAAGTCCTGGTCAAGCTCCTCCGCTCCCAGCAGAAACCTGTTTCAGCAGATTGTCCACGGTTGGATCCTGTGGTGGCTTCCTCATTGGCTGCATGTCCAACTCCTCCCCTTTCTCTGCCCTTAATTCTGAATTGCTCATTGGTTGTGTGCCTAGCCCCGCCTGACAGGATTTTAATAATTCGGCCCAGCGGCTGGAATTCTCCAAGCAGACCATCTAAAGCACACGTGTGTGTAGGTGCTTGTGCTGGCGTGTGTGTGTGTGTGTGTGTGTGTGTGTCTAAGAAGGCTGTAATATTAAAACGATTGTTCTGCCATACCTATGATTCAACACACTTTACTGGACAGGCAAATTTAAAAGACGTTTAAAGATTCCATGTAATAACAAATGAAAATTATTGTAAGACCCAGATGGCAAACGATCACAAAAAGATGATTTTCATTTTCGTTTATTGATGTTTGACTGCAGTGTCTGCTCCAGTTTATGCGTTTGAAAAGCGTCCCAAGATAACAGACTTTACTGCCGTCCGAGGACATTAATGGCACTTTATTACTGTCCTAGAAAGCAGTGCCTTGCCTGTGTAGCATAGCTCACTAAATCAGACCCAGGGTCCTCACCACAAAGCACACCATCATCACGTCAGGTTTTATGTTTGTTTTTTTTTTTTTTGCTCTACATTTGCCTTCCCTGGTTCAGCAGACCCAGTGGAGCTGTCCCTCCGCAGATCAGCCCTCATCTGTCCGAGCTGGCTGATTCACTGGGTCACGAAAGGGCAATAATTCACCGCCTGGGTCAGCGGTGCCGCCCCTCCGGGGCTTTTAAAGGGAGGACCATTTCCGTTCATCAGCTTGTGTTTTCTTTTGATTATCTCTGGTCGGGCCTCAAGACCGTTTCCCTCGGAGCTGTCAGGCACATGTGTGAAAGTCAGCCGTTGTCTTCAAGCGAGGGCTGCCCTAGAGGACAGCGAAGTGCCACGGGACACAACCAAAGCAGAGGCCCTGAGGCGGCACCGCAGGACAGAGTCATGCCATGTGCGTTACACTTTCTGCTCTCCTCCGTCAACACTGGCAGGGTTTTCATTGATAAAACAGCTTTAGTATTTTCATTAAAAGCATTTATTTTGGTAAATCTGGAAAGAACTCATGCTGGCCACGATGTCTCCACGTTTGATAAACAACTAGCTTCATAGCCGTGGCACTGGCTGCTGTGTAAACCACTTCAGGGCACCGGCTAGAAGGTTCCAGCACTGGTGTTTGCTTGACCCAAAAACCCCTATGCACTACAGGCTCCTCCCATCCCATACAAGCCCCTCCCAATTCACCCCCTACAGGCGAGACTCACACCTCCAGCACGAGCCTGCTACCAGCCCAGGTCATAAGTCTTCCATGATTTCTATAGCCGGAAGAGGGCATGGTGGCATATAATGGGCCCAGTGATGTAATATATGGTGTGAAAGGGTTGCAGTGCTATGAAAGATAATCTGTTGATCAGGAAAGGGGGCTGGGCAGTACATTTCCTAGACTCTTGGGAGGATATTGGCCATCCTTAAAAGAGCGCTTTGTTTTTGTCGTTGCGTATCCAGGAGACGGGTTCACAACAAATACTCTTCACAAAAAACATTGGTAAGGATTTTTTTTTCTTGGTGCAATTGGACTCCTTGTAAAAACACTGACGTTAATTGAAAGAGAGCCAGGATGTTGATGATAAATGGAAAAAAAAACGAAGGCTTGAAATTAGGGAAAGGAACTGAGATCAGAAAAGGGCAGTTTCCCTTACCTGTTAGCCTGGAGTCACGTCCACACAGGCCTGCAATTCTCTATTAATACATTCTGATTGGACTGAAAATACACTGATATTAGCATTCTCAGTCATTATGTTCAATGTCTCCAAGTTTATTTTTGAAAGGTTAAACATATCCCTGTCATTATTATATTTCTCTTCAAAGCAGAGTAACTTACAGAGTGGAATTGAGTACCCTGGACTCTCTGGTGGTCTGATATTGATCATCGTCTTAAAATTCTCCTCGAGAAAGGGATAAAAAATACAACCCGGATGTGACCATGAACATATAAGCAATCAAATGATAAATGTCCAGCACTGGAAAATGCACAGAGGCACTCAAACTTCAACCCCTGCCCCTGCGTAAAAGCTGAGGTATCTGAGGCCTTCTCCACTGACAACAGCCTCTTCCCCTTGGAAACGACAACACAATGAAGGTGGCTGGTGAGAGCATGGTGGGTGGAGCCACTGAGGTCAGAGTTCTCCTGCTACTGTGTGGATCTGACTTATTGGCTGCTGCTCTCTGCTCATTGACAGAGGATTTGTCTCACTCACCTACCAGGATGTTTTCCATGCCTGTTCTAAGAGTGAGGAGGTGGAGGGGTGTTAACTGAGAGGAACAGATGGCCTCTCACTGCCTGCCTCTGCCCACATGGTTGTGTTGGAATATGGGAACCGAATGACTACACATGGAGTAGGAGGGGCAGTGATCGAATGCACTGCACGGCCCACACGTCTGCACTGCACTTCACGTCTGCACTGAACGGCCCTCACGTCTGCACTGCACCTCACGTCTGCCATCTGTAAAGCCTGCATGCAATTTAACAGCAGTCAATCACATATCAGCGTTGTTTATGAAAAATCCTGCATTTGTCATGTACACAGCACTGAGCTGAGGTTAATGACGAAAAACGTAACGTAACGCTTCCCCAGAAATCTGTGCATGCATCAAATCCACGAACTGTTTCGTTTTGTGACTCTGCATTGAGTTCTTGATTTAGCTTGCATAATGACATTTATTTTACACAGTGAATCTGTCTATCAGTTCACACTCTGTTGTATTCACCTTTAGACTCGTGGGAGGGGTTTGTTTGAGTGCTTAAAATCCAGGACCGATCCGGTCTGTTTTAAGATTGATGTAAAGGTGGACAGGGTTCCCCAGACCATACATGACATGTGGCTCTGGCGTCAGGCTGTGTGTTGGAGACGCTACCCCACACACTGAGCATGTGCACTCTGCACACTCGCCCCTTTGTCCTGTGCAACTTTAGATGAACAAATGGATCGGCCGAGTGTGGATCCACTTCAAAGGAGGAACCGTAAACACAGAAGATGACATCATCCCCACCTCCACCCATCAACACCACCTTGTATGTCTCAATTCTGGATTGTGTCATTGTGAAATGTTCGGTTTGAAGGCAATCTTGTAAATCTACTCCTGCTTTATAACTGATGTATAATATATCCATTGTCACAATTGCATAGTGCAAACTCCAGTGATTGGTCACATTAGGTCCTTATAGGGCAGGATACTTGCAGGGGATTATTGTCCTATATGACTAATCTACAGGGCAGATGGGATTACTGCTGTGTGACTAACCCATAGCACACAGGCCTCCGTTTTGCTGAAGCTGGGAGGATTTTGCTTATTTATGTTCCTTTTTGTGTCACAGTGCATGAAGAACTCCAGCCAAACAATGTTGTACAAGCATGCGCTCCTTCCTGAAGAGGAAGCAAGAAGAGGTGAATGTCCGCACTACATTTTCTTAAAGGCTTGCAGGTTGCGTGGGGTCCATTGGAGTGGAACACATGGAACCGGATGCTGACACGGGTCAGCCAGAGGAACCGGACACTGTGGATTTACATTGGCTCTGAATCCCCCTGTGTCTGGATTAAACCCTGATCAGCAACCTTAGCTTGAGAAATGGGGGGGGGGGGGGGTTAGATAGACCAGCGCAGACACAGGGGAGGGTGTGAATACCTGCCATACACTCCACACAGTCACCTTACATATCACAAATAATTTTGCACAAAGATTGAAATGAATGTCCTCGTGCCCTCGTACCCTGTCAGCATCACACTCTGCTGAGTAGTCTCCAACAAGACAAAGCAAATTCCTGTACCAGTCGAGGGTAGGCGAATAAATTGGATTCTGCTGTATGCTTAATGTTGAATAAAAAAAAAAGAAAAGTTTTATTTTACATTTCTTTTGGTATTCATGGGGGTGGTCTACAAAATGTACCCATATCATTCTTACTTTCCTTAAACCTGCGGGTAGCACAAATGTGACGAGCAAACGCAGCTAGATCACTTTCAGATCACTTTCAGCTCGCAAACAAACACGCTCGCAAACACAGCTAGCCGTCAGAAAGCTAAGGTGTCTCAATTTGTTGCAGTTCCCATGAGTTGAATCTCTTAACGCTTTAACTCCACCCATAATCACACCAGCATGCACCTGATTGGTCATTGGCGCTCACCTCATTAGGATGGTGAAATAGATACACCTGGGAATGGAGGGAAGGAGGGGTGAGGGGGCTTATATGTAAAATGTGATAATACTTTGTATTTTCTTGTAATGAAATTCTGTTGTTGCTTTTAAAATAAGTGTTTTAGACAAATATCTTTGTTAAGGCTAGTCCACATATTCCAGGATAATCCTTGCCAAATCCCCTCCCCTATAAAACGATGTAAGCATGAAGCAATCCTGCAGAAAATAGTCTGCAATGATCTTGAGTTAAAAATGTTGGCAAAAAGCAAGAAACTTTAAGAAGTTTTCCTTTAACTGAATGCCAAATATTGTAACACATCGTTCCGCCCCCTGTCAATTATTCCCCACTTTCGCTTTGCTTCTGCGTTTTTCCATTCCCCGTCTAGGTCCAGCCCGTCGTGCGTGTAATGTGCTTCACCTGTGTCTCGTTCCTCTCCTCGTTTACCCCTCCATTTAAACCCCTAGGTTGACCACAGCGTTTGTTGGTCGTTGTTTCGTGCGCCTCGTGAGGTTGCGCTGTAATTCCCATTCCCTCAGCACGCGTCTGACGTTCTCGTTCAGGTTTTTTCCTCTCGTCTTCGTTGATAGTTTTATCTGTTTTCCGGTTGTTAGTGGCGTCCTCCCGCCGTTGTTGGGTATTGTGTCATGTGGGTATTGTTTCATGTATTGTTTCCGTGTGAGTCAGTTTACGTCTTTTGTTACGCTGCCTATCGTAGTAATATTCGCAGGATTGTGGTTGTTTGGTTGCGTTTATATTGAGATCGTGAGATGTTTTATTTGGAGCGTGGTTGGTAGTTCATCATGGGGTTGTGTTCCAGTTCAGGTTGTTTTTGATTCATGGTCTGTGAGTATCTGTCTCCTTGGCCCTACCCTGTTAATTTATATCCCGGCTTCAACTCGTATTACCCAGTCTGCCGTCGTTAGTTGTTTGCTTAATGTTTTTGTCAGACCTCTGTTTAAATCTCCGTGTAGTTTGTTCAAATGCCTCGTCGGTCCCGTCGTCGTGTTTCCAGTTTATCTGTTGGGTGTATGTCTCTGTCTTGATCCTAAAGTAACTCGGTGTGGTTGATAAACCCCGGTCTCTTTGCAATTGTGTCCGCCTCCTGTTGCGAACGAACAGGTATCATTACAAATATTAGTGATGTAATTGTGAGGTTGGCTTTGAGCTTTCTGTAAAACTCTCTATTGGTCATAATAGTTGTGAAGCAGCAGTAACAGTGATTCGCTAAAGCACATCCAGGTGGATTGTGATCCTAGACATTCCAGCAACATTTGGTCTCTGTGTCAGCACTGAAAAGTAGAGCTGCATAAACTGAGAACCAGTTTGAAAGGTCCCATCATGGCCTTAAGAAAGGAAGAAAGAACCCCTGCCTTTAGAGGAGCCTGGCGTGACAGGAGGCTGTGTGAAATGAGATTACTCGGACGTTTCCCTCTCTGTGAAAGGCTCTCAGCATTCCTCCAGGACCAACACAAACGAACATGAGTGCAAACAACAAAGACAAAAAATAGTAATTACAACAGTGTGCAAAATGCAGGACCGATAGTCAGGATAACACATTGTGCAACACGACACTAGTTGAGGTGATGTGCAAAAGATGTTGCAGACTATGACACACCTTAGAAAATATGAGTGAGTAAGATGTCAGATGGTGTGTGTGTATGAGGCAGGGTCATGTCAGTCTGTGGAAGTCGAGTTTGATGACATGGGGGAGGGATGTATGACACCGATTCTTCGGTACTTGTTCCCAGATGGCAGGAACAGCAGGAAAGATAAGCGCTCGTGTGTGGGATTAGTGTGTGTGTGTGTGGATACAGTGTGTGCTGTAACTGTCCGTGATGGAGTGGAGACCCCAATGACCTCCTCAGCCGTCTCACTATTCAGGGTCTTGCAGTTCGAGAATTCCCAATCCAGGGCGTGAGGAAATATGATTGTATTGCTAGGTCAATTTTCCCCTCACTCCCTAACAAACACACACACATGGTTCAGAAGAATGTTGCAAATGGAAGTCAAAACTAGACGTGCAGATATACAGCCTAAAAACTTGGCTGTCCAGGTGGAAACTGGACAGGTGGCAACTTTAACTCAGCCCAGTCAGTGAAATGAGCACTGGCTGGAAGTGAACTTCATTACCGCCCTGAACATCTGACGCATCAACATGAACCTGTTCCATCTTCTGTCTTGTGGCGCATATTTTGGGCAGCAGCGTCATACAGCTGGGCCCAGGCCGAGCTGTTCTGGCCTGGATTCGAACCGCAGTTGAGTGAGGACTTCTCATGTGTTTCAACAGAAAGCAATAAACCCGAAACACACGCTATATCCAGAAAGGCTCCCATTGTTGCCTTCAGTTTTGTTTTTGTCTTTTTTTTGTCATGAGTGCACAACTGCGTCTTCATGGCAACAAAGATGTCAAGGTTTGGCAAACGGTTGGCAATAGCAACTGTTGGCAATGGTTGCGACTGCTGAAAACACAGCCTGACCACTGCTCTAAAACGGCCGTGCTGTGTCCTGTTTCGAGCAAAACATCCGTGAGCATTCTGCTTCATTCAGACACTCAAATGCTAGTTAAGAAGGAAACCCCGTTAGATGCTCATTAGCTGTGATATTTAAGTTATTTTCTTTACAGGTGGGTGTATATAGGCGTTGTCGGCGGAAAAACGCACTCTCTCACCTCGCCAACGTCCACATCCTCCCTTTCTTACCCTTTCGATTAATTCTTCATTACCACCTAATGACTTCCTTTTCCCACACACTAAACAAACAGGCCAGTCTGCGAGGGCTAGCACCTCCCCTGATCCCTCGGGCAGCACCCCCTCCTCTGGGGAGGTCATGGTGCTTCAGCTGCAGAAGACTGGTCAGCTGGGCTCCACAGCCCAGAGCAGTGCTCACGTTTAGGAAAACTCTGTAAACACATCCCCTCAGATCTCCGCCAGCGCGCGACGGTCGTGTCTTCCAACACGTGTGTGGGATGCCGAAAGGTCGGGTCGAATTACTGATTGATGGCCCCGGTTGAAGGATGGAGACGCGTGGGGAGCAGAGCGACAAACCCCTCTCCCTTCCCTCCAGAGCCTTCCAGCGTGGGAGGGCAGCGTGGGACTCTCCCTGCTGTGGCTCCAGGTCTGGAGGAGCGCCTCTGAGCGCGGTGCTTAGGACGCAGGGTGTGTGGTGGAACAGGGGCCGAGTCTGACTGGAGCCAGGACAGGAAGAGAAGACTGAGATGGAGGAACACGAGAACCGCTTGGGTTAACAGGGCTGAACTCCTGCAGGTCAGGCTGACCAACACACCCACCCACCCCAACGCCCCGCTGGTGCAGGGACAGACCAGCACACTGCTGTAAGCCGCCAACTCCAAGGGGTGTTGCATCATGGGCAGTGAGAGGCGCTTCTCAAATAAATCATGCGAGATGTGTTTATATTCAAACTCGGAGATGTCCGTCTGCTCTATGTGAGACAAATGAGGTGTGAGTTTTAGTGCCATGGTATCTTCAGGAGAACTCTCACCTCTCCATCACAGACACTCTATCTCAGTAATGCAAATACAAAAACATGTCGGCTCTTCTGAAGGCTGTGATCAATGGATGTCTATATATTTAAGCAAATTAGCAGTAGTATCAGCATATATAACTTTAGTCTTCATATCATCTACAGAATCAAGGCAAAAAGAGGGACTCCAGCCTGGCTGCAATGCCAAACTTCCCCACACAGTGGGTCTGCAGGCTGGGGGAGTGAGGGGTGGGGCTAGGGGAGTGAGGGGCGGGGCTGGGGGAATAAAGGGTGGGGGTTTGGGATAGAGACCCAAGCCACCAAAAGCACATCACAGTCCATTGGCAGCCATCAATCAGAGAGAGTAGGGGAATTTTGGGTCAACGATCTATCTGCTCACACTCTGGTTGCAGACATGCCACAAGTGGGACACTCAGGTGCTGCAAAGGGCATTCAGGAGACCCTTATGTTATTAGCGGTGCTCATGAAGTGGGCGCACCATACCATTCTGAATGGCCTCATTTCAAACAATGAGTCAGCATACAGGAAAGAAGCTGGTCACATGGTGTGAAGACAAATTCTTGGAGCTGAATACACAAAAAAAACCCACTGGAGATGGTCATTGATTTCAGGAGAAATAATAAACCACTCTCTTCCATAGAATGAGGTTCAAAGGTCAGCAACCCAGAGGTGGTTTCCTCTGTACCATCATCCAACAAGACCTTAAATGGGAGGATAATGTAGAACTCAGAAAGGGGTTTCAATACTTGCTCTTTCTATGACAGATGAAGGAATTCAAACTGCTGCAGAATTTGCTGGTTGTGTTTTACACATGAACAGTTGAGTCAGTCATCACACCAAGCACTTCAACCTGGGTCAGCTCTGCATGCCAAGAGGAAGCCACAGCAGAGAAGGCTAAGAGCTTCACACCCTCAAACTCATCGAGAAGAGACTGACCCCTCAGAGCCCAGCTACTTTACAAACCCATCCTTACACCCTTACACGCTTACACCCTTACACCCTTAAACCATCACATGCTTACACCTTTACACCCTTATACCCTTACACCCTAACATGCTTACACCTTTATACCCTTATACCCTTACACCTTTACACCCTTACACCCTTACACCCACCCTTACACGCTTATACCCTTACACCCTTACACCCTTACACGCTTATACCCTTACACCTTTACACCCTTACACGCTTATACCCTTACACCCTTACACCCTTACATGCTTATACCCTTACACTGAGGGCTGACCCTCAGCCTCAGCTATTCTCTCCCAACCCCACCCTTACAAACATGGCTGACCCTCAGACCCCAGCTATCCTTTATGCCACAATCTCCCTTCACACTGACACTGAGGAGAAGAGCCCTGAAGTGCTGCACCAGTCGACACCTGAACAGTTTCTTTCCACAAAGTGCATCACGGTCACAGTGCTCCTAAATGCAGACACGTCTCACAGCCAGGGGTTCTAAACACACTTCTCACAGCCACAGTCCTCCTAAACACACTTCTCACAACCACAGTCCTCCTAAATGTACTTTTACAACCTCAGTCCTCCTAAACCCACATCTCACAACCAGTCCTCCTAAACACACATCTCACAACCAGTCATCCTAAACACACTTCTCACCACCACAGTCATCCTAAACACACTTCTCACCACCACAGTCATCCTAAACACACTTCTCACAACCACAGTCCTCCTAAACACACTTCTCACCACCACAGTCATCCTAAACACAGTTCTCACAACCACAGTCCTCCTAAATGTGCTTTCACAACCACAGTCCTCCTAAACACACTTCTCACCACCACAGTCATCCTAAACACAGTTCTCACAACCACAGTCCTCCTAAACACACTTCTCACAACCACAGTCCTCCTAAACACACTTCTCACCACCACAGTCATCCTAAACACAGTTCTCACAACCACAGTCCTCCTAAATGTGCTTTCACAACCACAGTCCTCTTAAACACACATCTCACCACCACAATCCTCCTTAACACACTTCTCACAACAACAGTCCTAAAGAGACACTTCTCATATCCCAACCAAACACCCATTTGGAACATTTTTGCACATACTCACTTGATCTGCACTCTTACTGCTCATTTAACTGCTATAATGTATATATCTACTGTATTTATGAAAATGTATTTAGATGTTCATATTACATCCACTTTAAACCTACACATGCAGCTCTTGGATTATGCTGTGTCTCATTCTACTCATTCTAGTGCTGGGTGGTGGTGGTGGTGGTGGTGGTACTGCTAGGTGGTGGTTGTAGTGGTGCTGGATGGTGATGGTGGTGGTTGTAGTGGTGCTGGATGGTGGTGGTGGTGGTTGTAGTGGTGGTGGATGGTGATGGATGTGGTTGTAGTGCTGGATGGTGGTGGTGGTGGATGGTGATGGTGGTATTGGTACCGAGTGGTAAAAAAAAAATAAAAAGAGAAAGAGGAGAAGTGAGAAGGAGAGAGAAGTGTGAAGTAGTACAGTAATATTCTTCAGAGGCAAGACCAAATGATGGTGGTGGGTCCCCAAATTTGAATAGTGGTATGAACTCACATTTGTTCTGCAGATGTGGAACTGCAAGAATGGTGTGTGTGTGTGTGTGTGTTGGCTAGGGCTAATGGCAGGGCGAAGACACACCTGCAGGGCGTGAATATGCTGAAAGTCTAAAGAGGTGCAGGATTTAACTCCCAACGTACAGTTCTGATTCAACAGAATAGTTTATCTTTAGATCCTATGATGTTGGATTGCAGGGGGACATACCGTAGCTGTAATCACACAGAACACCCCCCCACACACACACACACACACACACACACACAACACCAGAGATGTTCAAGAGTCGCCAGGATAAGCTTAGAGACAGGAGACGGAAAATAACTATTTTATATATTACCTTGGTAGCTTCTATTTTCGGCCGTGTTGTACAGTACTCCAGCCGTAGCCATAGCAACCTACATTTGTTTGTTTACATTTGACGCTTCTCTCCGATTTCCCGCTTGCGATAAACGATGTTGTGATGCGTGATGAGAAAAGGGGCTGCGTCCCAAATCACCCAAACAAAAGTCAGGAATAATGGCAGAATAAACACACAAAGAAAGTATTTGTTCTATAACTGGCACACAGTGCCTGGATAATGGACTCTTATTGTTCACGAGATATTTTGGACAAATTGAGTTCGAGAGTCATTAGGGACGCGTTTCGAGTCCAGCCTGAAGTCTTTGTAGGTGACTTAAGTGCGACTTCGACTCGAGTCACTCACTCTAGTGCGAATCTCTGACACACACGCACACACATACACGCACGCGTGCGCACACACACACACACACACACACACACACACACACACAGCAGTTGCATGGTTTGAGATATAAGCAGAAGTGATTTATTATATTTACAGTGCTTTGTGGATCCAGTGTAAGGATCCAATAGTAATTAGAGAGGAAACATATATATCTCATATCTTCCCTTTCCCTCTCTCTCTCTCTCCCTCCCTCTCTCTCACACACATCTCTTACACGCACATCTCTGTTCACACACATCTTCCTCCCTCACCCACACACACACACACACACACACACACACACACACTCTCTCGTGTCGGTGTCGTTCAGAAAGGACTGCAGTCCATCTCTAGCTTTTTCTCTGTGCTTGCAACCTCTTTGGGTGGAGAGACTGCAGCTTTGGTGGAAGTAGTTGAGTGGCTGAAGGGTTGCCTGTCAGAGCTCTAAACATAGAGCTCTAAAACAGAGATCTAAACATCCTTCCATTTCGCTCTGTCCTCTGATCCTCATAAGTAACATTTCTGAAGTGGACAAGCTTCAAAATCCTGTCATAGATGATCAGTTAGTTTTGCATTTAGAGACAGAGATGATTAGCTATAGCTGAGTATATACAGATGCAGGTAATCAGCTAGCTGCATTTACAGACACAGGTAATCACATAGCTTTGTATTTGGAGACACAGCTGGTCAGCTAACACAGGTACACACCTAACTGTGCATTTGGAGACACAAGTGATCAGCTAGCTGTTCATTTAGAGACACAGGTGATCAGCTTCCTAAGTGTTACATGTGGAAATTATTTGTTAATGCACATTCAGTGTAATGAAGTTATAGTAATAGTTCATAACAATATATTTGAAAAATTTCCTTTTTTGTACTAATTCAGATAGAACATTGATAGACCATTTTATAAATATGTTAACAATATATAATACAACTTTATAGTTTATTTTACGGGACGTCGCATGATACAAAAATATTGATCACAGTGTATTTCCTTTGCAAAGAGTTTTAAATTGCTATGAACAGAGTTTCAAAACATTTAGTGGCAATAAATTATATAATCAATATCTGACAATAATGAGTAAAGAAATCTGTTGAAGATGTAGAAAATAAAATGGCTCCAGCCTTTAAAAAAAATCTCTCCTGGCCATCAAGTTCAAAGTAGCCCAAACCCGTTCCCTCCACCTGACGTTGGAGTTTAGGCCCCCATCAAACGTCTTCACCTCTTTTTAGCGAGTCCCCAAAATCACGGTTGGCTATTCCACTCCGGTCTGAGTTACTAGAGAGGGAGTCTGTGTGGAAGCCGACACGCGTCGCCCAATAACATTAGCGTCTCTGTGGGCTGTTCGCCTCGTTGGAGCTGCGCCCTGTTTGCTAATTTGGTCTCCGCCAGTAGTTGGGGATGCAGTGACAGACTTCCTCGCTGAAGTGAAAACCATCATCACATCGGCGCTTCTTCGCATCCACGTGACATGGCAGCCTGTAGCAGCTGATGGAGAGAGAGAGAGAGAGAGTCTTTTATCACTGACGGAGAGAGAGGGTGTGTTTTATCACTGAGAGAGAGGGAGAGAGAGTGCATGGGGAGAGAGTGTTTTATTACTGATGGAGAAAGACACAGAGTGTGTGTTTTCGCTCTGATGGAGAGAGTGTGTTTTATCAGTAATGGAGAGAGCGCGTGTTTTATTACTGATGGAGAGTGTGTGCGTCTTTTATTACTGGATCCTGCGTGTGTACTATGAGCCTTATAAATGTGGCTTATAAAGTGTATGTAAATTAGTAGCATCGCAAGCAACACATTTGTTTTATTAAGTGTCATGGGAGTGAATTGGTTTTACTATCAGAGTTTTAAGAACCCTAATTTACTGACCACTTGTACTGTTGTTAAGATACAGACTGATCATTTAAAAAAAATGGCAAACACCTTCTATTTGGTCCCGGTGGTACACACATTGTTCCTACCAGACCGGCTACAGGCATGAATCAGATTTAGCTAGGCAGCAGGCCTTGAGGAAGCCTGTGCCAGGAATCAGGACCTGCTGGAGGTGGAATCAGGACCTGCAGGAGGAGGAATCAGGACCTGCTCTAGGAGCTCCATAGCACAGTGAACATCCAGGAGCCACAGCAAAGGACGTGCTGCGACTGGGAGACCTCTGGAGACATACGGGAGAACCTGCTATCTGGAGCCATACGGGAGAACCTGCTATCTGGAGACATACAGGAGAACCTGCTATCTGGAGACATATGGGAGAACCTGCTATCTGGAGCCAAACGGGAGAACCTGCTATCTGGAGCCATGCAGGAGAACCTGGTCTGAAGCTCCTGCAGTCCTGGAGCTGATCCAGCACTTCCAGAAAGGTGAGATTCAGCCAGGCAACGTTCCTGGTCCTCTTTCAGAGAAATGCATCGGCTTGCTTACTGCTTCGTGCATGAGCCAAGCACGCTGTCCTTTGTACTATAGACCTCGAAAGGCGCCTGGACCGCATGAACACGTGGGGTTGTGCAGCATGGCCTGGTTTTAGAATGATTCAAGAAGAGGATTGTCACTGCTCTGAAGTCTCAATGCTCCCTAACCTTCCCTAACTGTTAACCCGCTGGGGAGCTGTAGACGAACTGTGGACTCACGTTTTTTTAATGAGGATCAGATGACGGGAACATGCACACGCACGTTAAACGCATGAGCACATTTGCATGGTGTAAGAACGTGTGAAACATGGGCGAGTGTGATGAGAGGGGTCACGTGCCTCTCGCCGCTCTGTTTAGGGGCCTGACGCGGCTCACCTCCATCCATCACGGTGTCAGGATCACGTTCCCATCGTAAACCGTCATTACTCAAATGCATTTATTGCAGCTGTTTGTTGATAGAGCCTTCTGGCCCTGGTTTTCCATGCAGCATATGTAGTTTTATGCCGTGTATGAGGTGGCTGATGGTTATGTGGTTCTCATGCTCTCAAAGAGGGTCAGGTTTCAGTTATCCGTATTTTAAAAAAAAGCAAATCACACAGCAGTATACATCAGTGTACCTTGTTATAAATCAAGGAAATTGGATTTATACTGCCACAAAGAACATAAGGCTGGGAGAAGATATCAGCGTCCAATACCTCAATGCTCTTACGCAATCACAGAAGAGTCTGAGAACAACTAAAAAAACTACACCCATTGTTCATGGGTAAAGGTTTTACCAAGTAAATCCCAAATTCACACCACGTACCTTATTCAGTCCCATTCTATTCAATGAGTAATTCAAGTGTTGACTTGTAAAAGGTGCACTGGAGCAGAGGAAAGCACTCTGCATAGGGCTAGGACTGAGGAACCCTGCATAGAACCCTAAGGAACAGTTCATGCTTCTCTGAGGAACCCTCAGGAACCTTTCATTGAACCCTGAGGAACCCCACGTGGAACCAAGAGGAATCCTGCATGGATTCCATTTATTTTTCTGCTGCTTGCTCAGCTGATGAGTCACACTACCTGCATGTGGCTGGCTGGAACCTCCTGCCTTTGAGGAAGCACTTGCTGGGCGACTCCAAGCACTCACACGTGCACTTGGTGCGGTTGAGAGGGTGGTTGCTGGGACACACTTTGGAGCATGTGCACTGGCACGTGTCCTTGTTGAAGGTATGATGGGAGCCACAGGAGGAAGGCTGTGCTTTACACGCACACTGACACGTCCTCTTGTCCAAGTGGCGTCGTGGCCCACAGCCCGATGCCTGCAGGTCCCTCCGGCAGACGCACTGACACGTGTCCTCGTCCAACTCTTTGTGGGGACCACAGAAATCCTGATCAAAGAAATCTGGAAAAAAGATCAGGCAACATGACCATAACATTACCATTGAATCATACATTTGCTCAAGTTTTTCTGAGGAGTAAATCTATTTTTAGATTTTCTGCCTGAAGATATTGGGTAATGGATATTGTGTAATGGTGTGGAGATCTTGGGACTCTTCTCTACACATTTATGTGTGTAAGGAGAGATGTCCAAGATGCATTTTTTGTCAAGCATGATAAACTGTTTAACATTGGTTCATTCCTGCTGTGCACCCCCCCCCCCTCTTTCCCTGAAGCTTCTTCCTCTAAACACATGTTTGTCTGTTCAGTGTTTGGCACTGTGCCACACGCCTGGCGAAATCTGCTCACTTTTCAAATGTATTTTTTTTTTATTATATTAAAATCATAAACCACAGTGGAGCTTTGGGTCCAATGCGACATGCACTCATATCAAAGTTCACTATGTCTTTTCCAAAGGCAAATGTCAGATTATATTGGTAACTCTGAGAAGAAGCCTGGTTCATGGCCTTTGTAATGTAGTGGGGCAGTCATGGTCTGGTGGTTAGGGAACCAGTCTTGTGACTGGAGGGTCATGGGTTCAATTCCCAGGCCTGAGGCCATGACTGAGGTGCCCTTGAGCAAGGCACCTAACCCCAACTGCTCCCGGGCGCCGGGCTAGGGCTGCCCACCGCTCTGGGCATGTGTGCACCACAGCCCCCTAGTTATCACTTGTGTGTGTGTGTGTGTGTGTGTGTTCTGACTGCACAGATGGGTAAATGCGGAGGACAAATTTCGATTTGGGTGAAAATCACAATTGACAATGTGGCTTGACTTAATGATGTGAGATAAAATGTCAGAGTAAGCAATGGGAATGAGGAGATGTGGAGAAAGGCATTTAAACATAAGAAAATGCTCGAATAACTTCAGAGGTTACACTGTTTTAACATAGTATAACTTTGCATTTCACCTTGTTGTCAGAACAGTGCAGCGTCCTGGACACAAGCTGTTTTTGCAGTGCGGTTTTAAATGATGTACCCTGCTGGTGGAGAATTGGCTGAGTTTTGGTAAATTAAAGGTTGTACTCCGCTTTCTTTTGGCATGCTACAGTGTTTTTCTGGGTTGTCAGGGTAACAACATTTAAAATCCTACACAGCAAATGTCTCCCAGTCTATCAAACAGACATATTTTAAGATCTGGTTCCAGAATATTAGGGTGGGTTTTGATGAGGAACCACCAAGATCCCTTGACACAAGAACCGTAGACACTGTGTGACGTACGTCTACACTACTACTACGTACTACACTAGCATTTATTAAATATTTGTGACTGTAATGACTTTTCTTGCTTTTATCTTTTAAGTAGGGTTTTTCAGTATATATTTGAGTATATCTAGGCGTCCATACTGACTGTATCTAATAATATCTTTGCTTAAAGTTTCTTCCTGATTTTAGCCTAAACTAACTAGCTAGAGACTTTGTTCTGAGTAAAACAATGAAGCACTTTTTGTAAGTCGCTCTGGATAAGGGCGTCTGCTAAATGCCGTAAATGTAAATGTAAATGTGGTGGTAATGGCAGCTTAGCTGTGTCCACACTAGGGCGCTAGCTGGCAGACAGCGTGGGTGCACCATACAGCGTCAGCTATTCATGCCTTACCACAGCATATCTAGCCAGTGGGTTAAAAACACCAAACCTCAGACACCGACTTTGTGATCTACTAAATCAAATCCTGAAGTCTTTTATGTATGACACGGTGCACGCAAAAAATAAAAAAGACGTTTTTGCAAACTTTGAAGAAAACACGATGTGAATCCCAGGAGAAACCACCGCTGCCTCAAGGTTACATACAGCCCTCTGGCTTATACAAATAATGTACACATCTCCTCAAAGCATTCCAGATATGTCCTAAAACTGCAGGAGTCACAGTAAAGGAGGAAAAGCATAATCCCAGAGTGAGAGGAAAGTAAGGGAGAGAGAAAGAAGGAGAGAGAGAGAGAGAGAGAGTGATTGATGAAATAAGACTCATAGAGACCCTCCCCCTGTGGTGTTTCACTCTTCTTTCTTGCTGAAATGTGTCTCTGCTTTCATTCTGTGATCCTCCACAGCACGCGTGTGGGCAGCTGAAGTGCAGAGGGAGTATCCGCCCTCACCATTTAGAGCGCTTGTGGAAACTGCACAGCTGGAGTAGAATGATCGATGAGTGCTACCCCCAGCTATTAGAGCTTGAGGTACGCTGACCTCTCTGCCGTGAGGTACACTGACCTCTCTGCTAGGGTGACATCCAGTCACAGAACGCTGTATTTAGAGGCCAGACAGGATATATGTCCTAGAGTAAAGGCCTGTATTATATCAGGCCTTGCTGGCAGTGAAATGTGACAAGAATTATATGGTTATCAGATATTTCTGTTCTGTATTTAAATACTCATCAATGCTAAGAACGAGTCCCGGGGGTGACAGAGATGGCGGTTCTGTCTGGCATTCCCATGATAATCATAAAGCAGGGCATGGAATATTGTAATCCGGGAGAATTATAGCAATCTGTCACTTCAGCACAATCATCATACCAGAATATGGCATATTCTAAAGAACCACAGAGCATATATCATTATTATGTATGCCACTGTCATACTGTCATCATGTATGTCCATTATGGGGACTGTGGAGAGAACTACTCTCTGCTGCCAAGAGCTATGTGTAGTGTTACACACTGATCTCAAGGCCCACTGACACTACATATATTCTGGTTCACAGGTGTATTTAAAGGTCAGTAGTTACCGACTACATGTATCTTCAATATTTCCTTGCTCATCACTGGTTAGGATCATTGCTGACTAGATTTTGAGTAGCTGACTGCTCTCGATGTCCTAAAGAAACGGCACTCAAATTGGCACGGCAGTGTCGCAGGAGTTAGGCTGGATGAGCATGTCAGAGGTGGATTACACGTGTGTTCCTGTGAGATTCAGAGTGACAAACCGAGCCAGTCAGAGAGTGGCCAGTGTAATGAGTTAGAGAATAGCAACACAGTCTAAATGGGCAAAAGACAAGGGTGGAAAAGAGAAAGTAAGAATGAGAGAGAGAGAGAGAGAGAGAGAAGGGGGGCATCAGAAAGAGAGACAGAAAGGGGAGGGGGCATAGTGACTCGTACAAAATGTTTGATGTGAAGCATTCCTGACTAGAGCTCCAGTTTGAGAATCTTGCGATCCCAACAGTAAGGTCTGGTGTGGCTTTACTGCTGGGATGGAGGGTTGGCTAAATATTAGGATTCCCAAAGCTTCAGTGTGCACAAGCAGGAATCCAGCCCTTTAAGATCAGCATTATTTTAGGTTTGGTTTGTTTACACAGACTACACACAGTCATGTCCCCTGAGGATTAACTCACATGTTTGGGTTTTGTAGTAACAACTTAGAAAGAGTACAATACATAGATTCAGTCTTAGGAAACGCTGCCTTAGTGACATATTTGAACTGCAAACATACACACATGCACATTTCATGCTCGTGCACACGCTCATGCATGCGCACACACACGCACATGCACACACACACTCAGAATATCATGCACATACTTATATACTTATGCATGTATGCATGTGCACACATACACATGTACAAACGCACACACACACTTGCAAGGCATGACCTTGTGCAGTAGGTCTTACCCGAGTGGTATTGGGGGAAGAGAGTGTCATGTACAGACAGACATCTGCAGAAGCCATTGCTCCAGATCTGGTTCTTCGGGCAGGTTTTATTCGCCACATGACATCTGCAGGGGGAATGAATGATTAGCCATGAGACAGACGTGTGCAAGGGATAACGAATGAAAAGGATGCACAGAAAGCAGAAATGCTAGCTAGCTTTGCACTTTCGCTAACTACCGTTGTGGTTTTCTTTCTTTTAAGTTTCCATTCACTCGTGCCCAGAGCTTCCTTCACCTTCTGAGATGAATTTATCATCCTTTTCATTTGACAAAACACATTAAAGTTCAGCCACTTTAATCACAAGGCGCATTAGCCATATTCATTTTTTTCCAGAAGAAAAACAGCTCAGGCAGCTGCAGCTGAAGTGTCCTCTGAAGACCTCTTTTGTTATGAGTGAACCGTCTCAGATGTCTCCCTCGTACATGGATGCGAACGCCCTCGGCATCCTGCCACACAGTGTCTGCGCCTTGTGAAATGCATGAAAGTCTTCACTGGATCCCAGCAGCGTGCTGCACACGCTGGTTTGGTGCGCGGGCCCCTGCGCAGGTGGATGTAGTATGGAGGAGGGGTGAATGCCATCAGCAGTGCATTATTGTCCTCCAACCATCAGCACAGGCTGGAGCTGCCAGGTCCCTTTGGAGAAGACAGAATGACCCGTCCAGCAGTGCAGGGAAAGACTTTCCCAGACGGCATGATGGCACCAATTGGGTGGGTCATCAGTCTCCAGAGTGGGCGTGGCTAAAGATCTACACATGTGCAATTTGACAGTTTGAAGTGCCCTGAGAAACAAACAGTGATGTCACAGGTTCTTGGGGATTGAAGTCCTCTGAGAGCCACAGGTCAGCACAGGTGGGTCACACTCCGGTTCCTCACTGCGACACAGTACAGCCTT
Organism: Brachyhypopomus occidentalis; assembly: GCA_020368025.1. Taxonomy (NCBI): domain Eukaryota; kingdom Metazoa; phylum Chordata; class Actinopteri; order Gymnotiformes; family Hypopomidae; genus Brachyhypopomus; species Brachyhypopomus occidentalis. The sequence continues at coordinate 837,375 of JAGXOD010000038.1, read as the reverse complement.
CCATCCAGTATGAGTTACGTCAGGCATGATGAAAGTGATTAAGCACAAACAGGTTCAGTGCTTGGGTTGGAGGCACTATGCTAGGGCAGTCCAGACTGAACCAGTCCTTCATCAGCCTGGGCCCAGGTCCTGACACCATTATCACAATCTCCACACCATCTCCACACCATCTCCATGCCATCTCCATGCCATCTCCACACCATCTCCAAGCCATCTCCACACCTTCTCTGCACCATCTTCACACCATCTCCACACTGTCTCCACAGCATCTCTACAGCATCTCCACAACATCTCCACACCATCTCCACCATCACCCACCCACACTGTGTGGGTTTATTAGTTGCACCTGTTTTGATGTTGTACGTATAGTCCTGCTATTGTTTTGGTCAGTTCTATGTACAATTAAAAACAAATATCTAGATATTATGTAAAGGGTATAAATTAATATTTATATTTACATAATTCCTAGGTTTTTGCATTAACAGTAATAAACAACAACTATAGCACATGCATCATAACAATGTGATCACTCAGAGTGCAGAAACACAGTTCATGTGGTGAGGTTTAAAACAAAACAAACATTTACCTTGTCCCTAGTAGGCCACCATACCATGTTCAACTGCAGCAGGGGCAGTAATACAGCTACTGTGGATGCATGTGTGTATTTTACAACCATAATAAAGTGCTTCTGACAGAAATAATATCAATAATAATCATATCAATAATAATAGTATAACGATATTATCAAAAGCACTAATAAAGTGCTTTTGATAATAATAATAAATCTCATTCTCATTACATTTACAAGAGGTGTGTGCAGAGACTAAACATTCCATCATGACATTAAAGGTTCGTACAGCAGCACAGAGGAACAGCCCAGTGAGAAAAGCCAGACAGGCCCATAGGACTCATACACTCCTCCCCTCTCCTCTCTCCTCCTCTCCTCTCCTCTCCTCTCCTCCCCTCTCCTTTCTCCTCTCCTCTCCTCTCTCCTACTCTCCTCTCTCCTCCTCTCTCCTGTTCTCCTTCTCTCCTCTCCTACCCTCTCCTCCCCTCTCCTCTCCTCTTCTCTCCTCTCCCCTCCTCTCCTCTGTTCTCCTCCTCTCCTACCCTCTCCTCTCCCCCTCTCCTCTCCTCTCAGCCAAAACAAGCACCAAGAGAGGAGCTGCTCTCCCCCAGACTGTGGTTTAATGCCCTTCCAGTGGGAGGTAGTGGGAGGGGGACATGGAGAACCACGGAGGGTGCAGCCGAGGTGACAACTTTATGGTAATGAATTCATAACTATATACTATGAATCACACTGTTTACCACTGAAAGCACTGCCCACAAGGGGAGTGAGAGGTCAAAGGTTGAGCTATGGCTTCCTCTATGGGTACTGACAATGATGAAGTACAACCTAAGGAAAGTATTAGTGAGTACACACACACACACACACACACACACATACATGTGCAAGTACTGAAGGCTCCAAAACCTAATCTTTATTTATATATTTCAGTGGAAAGTTTCCTTTTAATTGTTAAAAAAATGTACTCACATTAAATTAAACTACACAACTGTAAGTTTTTATGGTACTGCAGTAATATAATTAAAACCGTAAAATAGTGTTGTACCTTATTGATGGTCTAGAATTCGATAATATAAACAACGCAATAGGAAAAATGGTGGGGTTTAGGGAGCCAACGTTCTATAATAATTCATATGACCAGTCAAGCTTAGTGTACCAGTCAACTTAGTTATTTTGTTACTATTGCTTGAATTATGCTAAACACTCATTCACATTCACGCATACCCTCACACACTCACTCACACGCGCTCAGTCACGTACACTCTCAGAATTAGGGCAGAATTAAAGCAACATGAAAGCAGCCTCAGATGTGAGTGTCACCTCCAGATCTGACCAGCCACACATGGCTATGTAGCACATATGTGTGTGTGTGTGTGTGTGTGGGTGTGTGGATGTGTGTGGGCATGTGCACATGTTCACACCTTTCAAAAAATGGAGCTGGATGTAACGGCTCGAGTTACGTGTCCACTCTCATTAATCTCCTTTCTCCGAAAGGTCAAAGGTCAAGGCTAGGCAGCATGACCTAGGGTGGGCTGAGGTCCCGACCTCAACGCAAATTTGTCTTCATATGTAGCTTTCTGTTCACTTCTCCACCTCTGCGCATGGGAAACTGCACCTCCACCCTCCCTCCCCCCCCCCCCCCCCAGCTGATGGATGACCTTCCTCTAACATGCTCTCCTGGGAGGTCACCGAAGCTTTTGAAGAAGCGTTCGTTGCTTCCACATCTTTGGGACTACGATTATGCATCCACAACAACAACGGCGGCAGCAAGATTCCCACTAATGGCGTGTTGCTATTGTCCGCCGGTGACGGAAAAGCTCGTCCCCCCCGCTTCCCCCGAGTACGCTTAGATCCAATTAAGCAGCCCTTCCTCACAGCGTAGCACGCAGGACGCTGCGGACAGATGAGGTCTGATGAAGACCGTTTCAGCTCATCAGTTCACATAAACCAGAATGAGGCAGTTTGGCACAATCGGCATCACAAAATCAAACCAACCGCCAACTCCCCTCAGCAGCTGTCCACACGTGGGCGTGAACCGCGATGCTCCTCCAATTACCACATGCTCAGCGCTGAAAATAAACACCATATTCCAGCGATGATGAAGAGGGAAGAAAAAAAAAAGCTTAAAAAAAAAGGAGCAAGAAGACTTATGACTTACACGAGGTGGCAGACAGCTTATCTGACAACTAACATATGCACTTACACCTTGCCTAACACAAAACAGAAGAGCATGTTTAAATCAGCTCGCCAGGTCGGGATAATTCAGAGCGTATGTCTGCTCTGTTGTTCCTCTGCCTACCCTGCAGCTGTGAAGCCAGCAATCTTCTGCCTGCGCAGGGTCAGTTCAAGTGGCACGTATGAGAGCTGCGTTGTGCTCTGCATCGTAAAGTTTACAGGTTGGGATTCGGCCTGTTCTTCAGTGCGGGGATATATATGAGCCAGTGGCTCTTGCAAGCCACGCTGCACTGAATGTCCCGCTACAGCAAGATTGCGGGTGCCTCTGGGATGGGACGTCCTGCAAGGCTGCAGGTCCCTATGGGCGGGGACGTCCTGAGCCTGAATGTCCTACTACAGTAAGGCTGTGAGGCGTCGTAATGTCTTTTATAGGACTTAAGTCAAATTGCTGTTAAACTACAATAGTTAGATAAAACACACAACAAAGTCACATTGTGAATGCCTGGATGTTGAGAATACACACACACACACATACACACATACACACACAAAGAGAAAGTCACATGTTCCTTGTTATTTATCACTTTAGGTGAGATCTGGAGGTTGCTGGTCATTTCCACAATCCAATCTGTTTGTCATGGAGAGAAGCGATTTTCCTATGGTAGTTACTCACAGATTCTCTGTCTGAACAATGGAGAGAGAGATAGAGAGAGAGAGAGGGAGAGGGAGAAAGAGAGAGGGAGGGGGGAGAGAGAGACAGGGAGAAAGTAAGAAAAGAGGGAAGGAGAGAGAGGGAGACAGAGGTATAAAGAGAGCAAGAGAGAGAGTAGAAGATAGACAAAACAGAGGCAAAGACTGAAGGAGGGGGAGAGAAACAGAAAACAAAAGGGAGGAACAGAGACAGAAACAGGAAGTGTGAGAGAGGGCACCAGGAAGAGCTCCGCCTCCTGAAGAACTCCAACAGCTCCTCATACATCCTCCAGTATTCTCTCCCCGCCTCCCACCAACACCACACCAACAGACCAGCTCCCTGTACACACCTCCAGCCTATCACCACCTCCCACCAACACCACACCAACAGACCAGCTCCCTGTACACACCTCCAGCCTATCACCACCTCCCACCAACACCACACCAACAGACCAGCTCCCTGTACACACCTCCAGCCTATCACCACCTCCCACCAACACCACACCAACAGACCAGCTCCCTGTACACACCTCCAGCCTATCACCACCTCCCACCAACACCACACCAACAGACCAGCTCCCTGTACACACCTCCAGCCTATCACCACCTCCCACCAACACCACACCAACAGACCAGCTCCCTGTACACACCTCCAGCCTATCACCACCTCCCACCAACACCACACCAACAGACTAATGCTGCAGCCCTATCTTAACCCAACAAACACACACACACAAACACTGAGATTTCAAAGTGTAACCTTGACTTCTCTTTCTCGTTGATGACCTACAATTTTCTGATGTAGACTTTACTGGTACGTTAAAGTCAGGAGAGACCACTATGACCACACAGTGTGGTACAGCAGCTGTTCTCAGTTAGCACAGTGTGGTACAACAGCCATCCCTAGATTACCCTAGGCTAACCTTGCCACAGTGGCAGATAGGAATCAGGAAGCTTGCAAACGCAGGCTGTCCTCGGTCCCTATAACACAACACACACTCATTCCTGTCCAACCAATAAAACACGGAGAATGAGAAGGCAGCAGCTGTTCGCTGAGCTGAGCTCTCTCACTCCCCCTGGAGGCCGCACACAGCAAGACCCAAACTCATGGTGTCCCGCACACAGCATGACCCACACGCTGGGTGTCCTGCATACTGCATGACACACAGGCAGGGTGTCCCATACCCAGGGTGTCCCGCACACCACATGACACAAGCAGGGTGTCCCATACCCAGGGTGTCCCGCACACCACATGACACAAGTAGGGTGTCCCATACCCAGGGTGTCCCACACACCACATGACACATGCAGGGTGTCCCATACCCAGGGTGTCCCACACACTGCATGACACACGCAGGGTATCCCGTACCCAGCGTTTTCCACACACAGCATGGCTCACACCCAGGGTAGCTTGCACCCAGAGTGTCCTGCACAGATGGCAACCACCTCATTCTCATTCACAGTCTTACACAGGGACACCCACCAGACTCATACATAAAAAGTATTGCACCTATCAAGAGGTGCCGATCATGTGATCTCTTCGGGCTCCAATGCTCTCTATCAATGCTTAACTGCATGTTTGTACACACGCACATGCAGACGTGCACGCACACATTCCTGAGTGTCCATCCACACACACACACACACACACATGCACACATACACATACATGCACACACATCACACTGTCCCCAGTGGCGTGATGGTATGAGAAGAATGGAGGAGAGAAGTCTGTGTGTGTCCAGCAAAGCAAAACAACATATAACACACTTCCACAAAGCAAACAGAGACCCCTCCCAGTTACATCTGCTTCTTCTTAAGGGTAGCATGGATGCAGAAAACAGAGGGTCTCTCTCTCTGTCTCTCTCTCTCTGTCTCTCTCTCTCTCTGTCTCTTTGATATTAAACAGATCTTGTCAGGCTTGAGTGGAACTGGGGTTTGTGGGGGGTGATGCAGTACTAAATCAAGAACGTTTGTTGCCAACATCTTTGATGGAACTTATTCCGTCCTCTCGTGCAACTTGGAAAGTTATCTGCTCGCATTCAATGTGTTACGCATGCCAGTCGGCCGGAATGAAAAAACAGCGACTGGTGTCGATCAGGGCCGAATTCGTTTTTTACACGAATAGCGCGGAACGCTGACCAAGAATCAGACTCCCATTGAGGCTGGCTCTCCACTGCTGAGTGCAGACGCCCATCTCTGAGATGACTCACACCCTCTGGGGAACTTCATCCACACTTCATCTGCCATGCGCTTGATCAGTAATTCCATGCGCACTGCCACCACTTTCCTGCACTTCTCCGAGCTCCTTGTTGGAGAGAGGACTCACTATCTCCCAAAGCAGCCAGCACTTCCAAGAATCAGGTGACAGGAAACAGGTGGCACGTGCAGTGTCCTAATGTCATACCGTCGCCCTGGCCAGGAGCGAGGCACGGGAAGCAGGTGCTCACAGCCTCCGAGTTGGTGTTTTAGTGAATGACAGTGAGCAGAGACATCGGCTCACCCTGCAGCGAGGAACGTTAACACTCTCGCCCGCCATCGCAACATTTGAACTTTCCAATGGAGTTTCACTTCCCACATAAAGGGGGTCCAGTCAGATTTTGTGTCCATACTACTTGTCATTCATGCTAAGCCCTGCCAAATCTCTCTCTTCATCCCCCTCAGTTCTTCTTGTCAGCATTGCTAACTCACCACATATCCAGTAAAGTGTTCCACTCTGGTGATACTGGGAGTACTGATGGTATGACCTGCTCTCATGGTCTGCCTTCAACACATCCCAACCCCCCACCCTCACACTTAAATAAATACTAAAGACTAAAATACTAAATACTAAATAAATACTAAAGTCACTCTGGAATTGCGTTCCTTGTCCCAGTGTATGACGCTTTCGGTTCACCCATTTGTTATGTATGACATAGATGAGGCCTCTTCTAGCTGGGAAACTGGACACAGGTCTTCAGTTCTCTGGGATTTCATATCAGGACATTTACAGTAAGCCTACAGACCTTACACACAACCTCTTAATGGTGTCAGTAGCCATTAATTCAATTTGGAGAAGACTGTGCATTAGCTCTTTGGAGAGTAATGCAAACGTACAGTATAATTTTCAAGATCTACGACTGATCTCTGCAGAATGCTGAGTTAGTCTCTGACAGGAAAACCATTCCTCCAGAAGATTTTTTTTTGTTTTTAAAACTGAAAGGGTAAAATTTAAATGCTGTTTTACAACTCATGCTATTCCAAAAGCCAGCAATCATTTAAAGTTAGAGCCACCATTTACACAAAAGACTGCAATTATAATATGCATCCAGACCACAGTGCGTAACTGTCTGAATGGCAGTGCAACGGTCCATTAAGTCTTAGCTCTGTATGGGAACTTCATCATGAGTGTGGAGGGAGTTCCTCTCCCAGCCCTGTTCTTGGCGCCACACGTGATCAGGAAGCTCTCCGGAGCCCTGAACAATGGACGGCCCCGCCAGACCCCTAAAAACCCCTAAAACATCCATCATATTACGCTACTGTGCAGCTTCCAGGACTTCTGCATCCAAAACACACACTTCCATCACGGCTCATCGACTCCAGCGAGAGCCCGAGGAGCCAAAGCCTACTCCAGAGGCGCGAACATGACGACTCTCGGGGTGAATTCTGATCCTGCGTTGACGTCACCCTGCTGTGCCAAACAGGACTCCCTAAATGCACGGCCACATTCATCATCCTTCACAGAGACGGCTGAAAGGTCGGGGTTTAGTGAGGATAAGAGAAAGCTGAAAGGTCAGGGTTTAGTGCGGATAAGAGAAAGTTGAAAGGTCGTGGTTTAGTGCGGATTAGAGAAAGCTGAAAGGTCATGGTTTAGTGAGGATAAGAGAAAGGTGAAAGGTCAGGGTTTAGTGGTCATAATAGGACACTGAAAGATCAGGGTTTAGTGAGGACAATAGGACACTAAAAGGTTACTCTTTAGTGAGGATAAGAGAAAGGTGAAAGGTCAGGGTTTAGTGAGGATAATAGGACATTGAAAGATCAGGTTTTAGTGAGGATAATAAGACACTGAAAGGCCAGGGTTTAGTGAGGAGAGCATCACACTGAAAGGTCAGGGATCAGTGAGGATAACAGGACATGGTCATGGTTTAGTGAGGGTAACAGGACAGAGTCAGGGTTTAGTGAGGATAACAGGACAGGGTCAGGGTTTAGAGAGGATAACAGGACAGGGTCAGGGTTGAGTGAGGATAACAGGACCGGGTCAGGGTTTAGAGAGGATAACAGGAAGGATAACAGGACCGGGTCAGGGTTTAGAGAGGATAACAGGACAGGGTCAGGGTTTAGTGAGGATAACAGGACAGGGTCAGGGTTTAGAGAGGATAACAGGACAGGGTCAGGGTTGAGTGAGGATAACAGGACCGGGTCAGGGTTTAGAGAGGATAACAGGACAGGGTCAGGGTTGAGTGAGGATAACAGGACCGGGTCAGGGTTTAGAGAGGATAACAGGAAGGATAACAGGACAGGGTCAGGGTTTAGAGAGGATAACAGGAAGGATAACAGGACAGGGTCAGGGTTTAGTGAGGATAACAGGACAGGGTCAGGGTTTAGTGAGGATAGGAGGGAGGAATCTTACTCTGGCAGTGCCCGTCGAATGATGGAGTGACGCTGCCGGTATACATCCAGCTTTGACAAGCAGTTGCAGGAGGTGTGGTTTGCGAAGCTGATGGTGACTGGCTTCGGTGGCTGTGTCACAGGGACTGTGATCTCCAGCAGCTGGATAGGAAGTAAAAACAAAACAACTCAGAAAGAAAGAGTCCAAATTCAGAATGCGGTTGTGTTACAGCAGAGCGCTGTCGACTCAACATTTAGGAAACACTGTTTCTGTAAAGCTGTTTCTGTAAAGTTGATTCTGTAAAGATGTTTCTGTAAAACCGATGTGTTGATGTCAGTTCAATATTAGAAAAAATTTATTACACACTGACTAGCACAGTAATGTCATCAAATTTGTTGCTGGGCCATTCTCATCATAATTATAATTAACCTGTTAATGATTTAACACAGACGCACACTGTCACTGATATGAATTATGTTAAATGCGAGTGAGTGAGCAGTCCTAAGGGTAGAGACACTACACATAAACTCACATCCTGCTGAAGATCACAAACAGGACAAACGGAAATATTCAAGGAAGGCAAATCTTATATGACCAGAGCCAGACCTTGTACAGACACAAGGCACATAATAACAAGGAGTTTAAACCTTATCTCAAGGCCACAGAGCACTAAAGAGCTGTGGCAGCTCTCTGGAGGCCAAACGCAAATGGCATTTATAACAGAAAAAAAGGTAGAAAAAAGGCAGAAAAAGACAATATGAATATCACACATGCTTCAACTTCAATTTACAACTGACAGGCTGTGAAGCCTCTCCCCCTCCATTTGCCACCATCGTCTCGTTTCTCAGGTGGAATACCACGACAACACAGGCGTAGCACAGCCATTTGCATTTGGCTGCATGACAAATACACAATTGCACAGAGAAGTCGCAACGCCTCCGATTCTTAGACGTGGATTAAGCCACCCTCCTTAATATTCACGCACACACACACACACACACACACACGCACACACACACACACACACACACACACACACACACACAGAGCTTACAGGGCTTTTACTAAGACAGGCAATCCCTGTTTAAGTGTTCCTCCACTGTTCTCTGTAACACAACCATTGCACTGCTATATTTACAGTCAGCTGGGCCTGTGGATTGTCTGGGGCAGGTGACAGGGGGGTCAGGGGAAATGTGAGACCCATTTAAACAGCACTGCATTCTGGGGGAGGGGAAGAGTGAACTGGTTAACCTGATACAGGTGTCTGGCGAGTGTTGAGGATTAAAAAAAAAACAACGAAAAAAAAAACCAACACACAACGCGAGTTCAACGGGAGCGATGACGCAAGAGTCTGACGCACTCGGCTCACGTTTAGCCTTGAGCGCGAGAGGAGTGGTGCGCTAGACGAGCAGCAAGAGCGTGGAGCACCAGGCCGAGGCTCATCGCCTCAGTCTCGTGTCTGACTGAACCGACGGTGGCACGATAGCGTCTCAAACACTTCCCCAAATATATGCAGCCTTTGAATCTGGAAATTTGAATTTTTGAATTTGAAATAGCGACGTTGTTTTGTTTCTAAATCATTTAAATCCCCTCACAGTGCGACAATGACAGACTAGTGGACCGGGAAGGCTTGGCCTTAATGCCAGCTAGCTCAAACAAAGTTCACATTAGCATTTTTCACACATAAACTGATCGCAGAAAATTCAGTTCAACACATTAAAACCTCTTACTCAAGTGAAGCCATACTGCAGCAGGGCAGGACGGAAGGGACTGAAGTGAGCCACGGACTTCCCTTCCTCCCCCAGTGGGAGAGTGTTATAGTTATAGTGGGAGAGTGTTATAGTTTAAATCACCATGAAGACCCTGCCTCACCCCCAGAGACAGAGATTAGCTTTTTGCAGTTGCTAAGACCCAAAAACTGGTACATATAGCACAATTTCGGGAACAACTGACTCTTGCAGCCTATCTATTGACCTGCTGCATATTCTCTGCCTTATACTCATTCAGCAATTCTAAAACACACTTTTTGCCAAATTTTAAACACAGTTCCCTACGTCAGACACAACATTCAAAACTGAAAACCATGTGTTTCCTTTGGAAAACATTGCCATGAGTTTTCTGGAGGCAAATGGTCCAGCTTACTGTAATCTGTGCCGCTACACTGTAGCATCATCCAGACACTTGTGAATAGGTAAGTAGACCTACGCTCTATACCATGCTGCTGAACTCACAGTACTGAACTGTGTATCTAGTACCATATCAGTACTTACAGTAACTTACAGTAAAGTTTGATTTCATGCCGATACAGTAAAATGGTCACATCATGTTTTTGCACAGCTAGAGTACCCCTTGCTGGGGGAAGAAGAAGGATATCCACCCCAGAACAGAAAGAGACCACCATCATCCAGTCAGAGCAAACAATAGCACACTTTTACAAATCCAACAGCACATCATTACTGACAACTCTGACAGTGTGAAACAACCTGGCTATGAATATGAATATGAGTATGTTCTCTGCCTTCCACTCACTACTTTATGCCAGTGTCCTGTGCCATACAATATTGACTTCTTTATGCCTATTTCATACTGTCATACGATACTGTAATGAACGTCATGGAACACCGTGCCACTGTCAGAGTCCCTGGCCTTTAATTATTAATGATGAGGCTGGTGTGTACGCCTACACACTGTCTGTAAGCCTTAACTCAGAGCTCAGCTGAACACCTCTGCATTCTGTCACCCACTGGTGCATAGATACTCCTTCAGCCTGTCCTGCAGACTGGGAATATAGACTGTCCTGCAGACTGGGAATATAGTCTGTCCTGCAGATTGGGAATATAGTCTGTCCTGCAGATTGGGAATATAGACTGTCCTGCAGACTTGGAATATAGTCTGTCCTGCAGATTGGGAATATAGTCTGTCCTGCAGATTGGGAATACAGTCTGTCCTGCAGATTGGGAATACAGTCTGTCCTGCAGCCTGTTCTGTAGGCGTCGTCCTGCAGCATGACCTTCAGTGTCGTCTTACAGTCTGCACTGCTCTTTGGTCTTGCAGCCCGATAATACATTCTAACAATAAAGCTTGTTCTATGTCACACTGTCTGACAATACAGTCCTGCATCCTGTATCCAGTCATGCAGCTTGTCCTGCAGTCTGTCCTGCAGTCAGACCCACAGTCCCGCTCTTCTCAAACCTTCCCGTGCACTACAGAGCATGCAGAAACACGATGCACACGGAGCCGCCCTGGCAGGGGAGACGGCCGTGTTGGGACACGCTTGCACAGGAGAGATGAGCTCTGTCTGATATCCACACAGCCATGAGCCAACAGTCCAGCCACTAAGAACTGGTCTGCACATGAGGAATGGGATCTAATCGTACTGAAACGAGGCCAAAGTTCGACTTCTGGCGAACACGCACACAAAGACACATATGCGTACGGACACACACACATGCAAAGACACATGTGCGCGCACGCACACACACACATATACATGCAACATGCCTATACACCAAATTCAATTAAAGTGAATATGTTGATCTCTTTCACTTTGTTTCTCCCTTTATGTGTATTACTGGTTTTATGGTGATTTTCCACTGATCTGTACATAAAAAAACGGCCCTATTCTTCATTAAATAAAACAAGTTATTTGGTGATCTTTGATTTTTCAAAATAAAAGCCGCCCAGGAAATGTAATCTGAGAACAGATCGAATGACACACGCCCCCCCCACCCACCCCAACCACACACACACTAGGCTGAGACTCACCGTCTTGCCAACGTAGGAGGTAGAGATGTTCATACACTGATGTTCCTCGTTGTTACAGCATCCTCCACATCTGTAGACAGACACGCACGGTGGTTTATAGAAGGTGTGTGTGGTCGCCCCAATCTCTCTCCCCACATCTATACACACTTCGCGCGGCATGCACAGGGTCTTTCTCCACTCAGCCTGAATACCTGTTACATGACGAGAAAGCCAGACAGGAAGACGAGAGGCATTAGAAAGAGCGGCAGTGACAAGGCTAACGCTTCCACACTCTGCTGCAGCTGTAGGGATGACCTGCATGGGAGCCTGTTAGGCACCTGTGCTCCTGTTAAGAGTTCCCCCTCTCTAACACCAGCTCTCCGCTCTAAACCTAACACACCCAAAGCGGCAAAACGAGGCCTGCAGGCAGGCCTAACACTAAAGTGAGGTGTGTTTGATTAGTCTCAGATCTACACTAAACAGGACAGTGGCTCTGCAGACAGTAAGGCCAGGAATATACTTCGGTATATGCACGCACTACTCAAAGGAGTACATGAGTTTTTGATTGACACGTCCACTACAGGAATAGATCTGTCATTGTGGACCTAACATCTACTGTAACGTTGGCTTCATCCTTCAAAATGACACAGCATTCTAATGACATTAGTTGTGCCCCCCTTCCTTTGTAAGAGTGACCTTTTGGCCATAAATACCTCAGAACATGAATTCAAATGCTTCTACCAAACCAGGCCCATGGCAGCAAAGCCAATAAGAACGCACCTGTAGTTTAGTAATGACAATGGACAGACGGACTGAAGCACTCACTTGCAAATATGTCAAAGTTGAAGAAGGCGGCGGCGAAGGTCAGCTCCTCGGGGCGCGCGTCCGCCGTGCTGAGCTGCCGGTGGTCCTGCTGCTCGCGGGAAGCGAATCGCGGCGCGCTTGTCCGTTTCGAGCGACACTTCAGAACGTTCCAGTAGCTCGGGTAGATCAACCTCATCAGCTCATCCACGCTTCCCGCCGAACGCAGGCGCTCCTCGAGGTCAGGCTCGGACGACTCCTGAGCAGCAGACAGTCAGAGTCAGACAGACAGAGTCAGACAGACGGACATAGTCGGACAGGCAGTGCTAGACAGGCAGAGGCCAGGACTTCCTCCTCTGCCATAAAGACTGATAGAGACTTATCATAAATAATATAAAAATAGCAGTTTGTCAACGGGTGTAGATAAAGGCTGTTTACAGCATAATAATGTTGCTTCACTGTAATTTGTCTCACTGGGAACTAATTTTTCGTTAAGTTTTCAGAAATGATTACTCTGGTTTATAGCAACTGATGCACAGGTTGTCAGAAGATAGGGAGTGTTAGCTGACAGCCCTCTCTGTTCACACAGCTGGGGGGCCTCTGACTAACTGTAGCAGTTGCCACCATTTTCCTGATGAAGAGCTACTGACCTACTGCGTTTGTATTTCCCAGTGATGCCAATCATAGCAGCTTTAAGAGGAAGTTAAATAGTGTGACGGCACTGGCAGCGTAGCTGTGAATGTGGAAGTTTCTGTAGTGCTTATGTCACAATTACGGCAAGCGGCAAGGAACAACTGTATTAGACAAAATGTCCCAGCGGACTGGCAAAGTTGCCTTTGTGGTTGCTTCTAAATGTGTAGACGTTCTATGTTAAGCCTTGATCTTATAATGAATTGTTTTCCACCATGATGGTGTGCTTTCACACGACATCCACTCCCAGCTCGTCTTCAAAGCCATGGGTGAAACAGACACACCAAAAGACTGGATTAAGCATTTTGTGCTTTCAAAAGATAAAACCATAAAAAATGTCTCCATCATAAGGCTTACTGTCTTAATGAGGGTTGTCACCACCCTGTTTAAATAAACCAATAAATACACACACACACACACACAGTTTAAGCATGAGTGAGAGAGAGTGTTACAAAGCACAAATGAAATAAAATCTCCACTATTTTGGCACACAAGGAAGTGAGCTAGCTGTGAATTGAGTTAAATTGGTTAGAGATGTCTAAATGGTATTCAAAAAAGAAAAAAAATTTTTTGAAAAAATGTGATTGTGGCTTTTGGTCACATGAGATTTAACTTACAGTAATATGATGTCATTTCTGTTATTAATAAGGGGTTTTACCACAGATCCAAATATCTCCATAGGCCAGAACAGGCCATGTGTTTAGCATGTGCATTAAGCAGTGTCATTTTTTTCCATATCTGCATGTTAAATGTGTCCTTGTCAGAGTTCCTCTGTGTCATTCACGGATGCACACCGTATGCATTATGGGGAGCCATTTCTCTGTTCCATATCTGCTGTCCATGATTTTTACTGCGATTTCAGTAGCTCAAAACTCCTAAAGTTCTTATGGCATTCTGAGGTGGATTTGGGATTAAGATGCCTGCAGCAGGTCATACAGAATCAAAGGCGTGCAGAGTCCAGAACGGATTCTCCGTCTTTGTAGCAGGTGGGGGTGTGGTTTAGTGAGCCGGGTGCACACCGACCCACACCTGTCCTCACATCAATGCTCTACGTAAACTCGGTTTTCCTACAAGGATTTGCTGAAGCCCAGAAGGGAACATAGTGTGTGAGTGGGAGTCTGTGTTAGAGTGCATAACAGCTACAACCTTCCTGAATTACACTGATTTATGTTTGGTATCTGTCATCATAACTTCATTTCTGTCATCATCTCCCAAACACGAACAATTAAAATAAATTATGAGTTTCCCACATCCTGCCCAAATATTCAACTTCCCTGATCTTCCTTCGATAGTCAGATACTGTAGAATATTAGTTATTCTTTCAGATAGCTGTCAGTTTTATTTTCTAATGTGAATACAGTCATTATTTAAATCAGTCTTCAAACATCCACTTTGAGACAATTCCAACTACCAAACCCACAATGCACTGCTCTTATGACGAACTAACCAGCACTTTACTGTAAAGGATCCTCACTTTCTCATCTCCTTTTTGTTCACCTTCTGTTTCGACTTTACAATAAATCACTGGATGTAGAAAGACAAAAACTGTGTGAAATGGAACCCCTTCCCTTTCCAGGCTATTGAGCACTCCTAACTCTCCTTACGTAACTCTCACTGCTTGGGTTAAGGGCGTCCCAAACTACTGACTGGTGCTTAAACAGCAAGATGAAACTGGTCTCAGGTCTGTCTCAATAGACAAACTTGCCTGTCCTTCAGTGTGTGTGAGTGTGTGTGTGTGTGTGTGTGTGTGTGTGTTTGTGAGTATGTGTGTGTGTGTGTGTGTGTAGTATGTGTGCATGTGAGCTTATGCAATGATGATGACCCTAGGTGCAGTGAGAATACACAGGGTGCAGTGGGAATACCCAGGGTGCAGTGGGAATGCCCAGGTGCAGTGGGAATACCCAGGGTGCAGTAGGAATGCCAAAGGTGCAGTGGGAATACCCAGGTGCAGTGGGTATACCCAGGGTGCAGTGGGAATACCCAGGGTGCAGTGCAAGCACCTAACCTCATGTCCCCGCTGAGCAGAGAGGTCTGGTACAGCTCAAGTTAGTCAGTGCATGAAAACACTGTGCGCAGCAGCTCTCCATGATGGAAAAGCGATACTGTCTGGAACATTCCAGAAAATGAGTCCAGCTCACTGCCACGCCAGATCGGCGCTGATAAACAATAAAGCCCAACACCACCCCCCACACAACAAACACCCGCCCAACACCAGCCCCCCATCCAAAAAACACCCACCCAACACCACCCCAACAAGAGCAGCGAGAAGACTGGCAGAACAGAAAGATTTGCTTTCAGAGGAGTCTGATAAGAAGGCATTCTCTTTTTGCTATTAATTGCTCATATATTAGTTAGTTATAATGTATATCGGAACAAAACATGATGCTGCTCTAAGTATTGATCCCACCACAAAGAGTCTGACTTCAGCAGAGAGGGATACCAATACAGAATCTCCCAGCTCAATGGCACTCTGCCCAAGGGCTACTCTTCTGAGAAACTCTCAGCTGCATTTGTTTTAAGGTTAAAAGGACAGACATGAAAACATATCTGGTGGCATTTTTTAAATAGCCTTTTCAGAATGATGTTTTTTTATCAACATTAATAAGTATTGGACTGTAACTGTACATGACTTTATATGGCATAGCTGTCTATTGAAAAACCTAGTGTGACATAGTGGACAGATCAATATACACTTTATTACCTATAATGATATATAACTACGTCAAGTAGAGCAAAAAGAAAACATCCCAAATTGCTTCAAAAACAAAATTTAAAAGTCAAATCAATAACGTCATGACTTATCTGCTAATCTCATCAAGAAGATCTGAAAATTGCACTGACCTGTGGTACAGGTAATGGAACACAACGTTTCAATGCTAAGCCATGGCAAAGAAAACACATCTACTTTGTTTTAACGTACTTTAGGTCTGCAGTAAAGAGTTCATCTGAAAGTTACCATTTGTCCACTTAAAGTGTACTGTGAGTCATTCCACATAGTTTAGATCAAAGAATCACATCAAGAGGGAGAATTCAGTGCTGGAAGTGACCATTTCTTACCCCACTGGTTTCCATGTATGTGTTCAGGAAACTCAAATAGCAGGAGGAGATTTGTAACCAAACCATTGTACTTGGTCTCTTCTATGGCTTTGTTTACAGTGATCTCTGGGATAACATGCCAGTCTGTTTCCTTTAAAAAACAATAGAGACCCTGTGAAATGTTTGTGTGTGTGTGTGTGTGTGTGTGTCACCAGTCACACAAGCACACTCACATGTTTCTGTGCTACAGAATCGGTGCCTATAAAATCTATTTTTACTCATCCATGATGTCTTTAATAGAGCAGGAACTGGTCTGAGGTCTGTGGGCGTGCAGGGTGGGATCTGCACCAACACAAGCAGAAATGTACTTCATCACTGTCTAGAAGACACAAACCCCCTCATCCTGCCCCCCCCCATCCTGCTCCACCACCATCCCCCACGACCCCTCAGCCCTCCCCATCCCCTACCCCACCCCCTCACCATCCCCCTTCCCCAAACCCCCCACCCCTCCCCATCCCCCTGCCCCATCCCCCTGTTTTGTCTCATAAAATACAAATTACTTGCATTACTTCCATCAGTGTAACTGTATCTGAAGCAAAGCAGGACAGAAGAATGGTGGTTGGGGTCTCCCCGTCTCCGTAGGCCACCCTCTAATGACTGAGCTGCAGCTCTGAAACACCTGATGCCAGCTGAGGCAGCTTCTCAAGCTGCTGCTTACGGAATGTCCCGGGACAGCTGAAGGCATTTAGAGGAGAGCATTAACTGTCTAATTCTGTGTACGTGACCTAACACGGCCGTGTGACTGGCATGGCACTGATCGATAGAAGGGGAGACAAACAAGACCTTCCTTCCTGCTCTGTGAGCAGGGGCCCGTTATACTCTCTCACAGTCCCTGCCGCAGACGACGGCAAGCTTGTATCAGTGATCTCTTGACAGTAGGGGGCGACCTTCAGAAAAACCTCAGAATCCTTTCAATAAAATATTCTACCTATTGCTCTTGTAATTACTTTCCTGTGTGCAGTATAATGTGGATGAGTGAGCAGAGGAGGATGTGAGTGGCTATTAGCTGGGCGGTGATATGTGGTAAGATCAGGGTTAGTGATTATTACACATGGACCACAATACCCTACGGGTGCGCTGTAGCAGTCTCCAAGGAGCAGCTCAACACACAACACAGTCCCTTATCACATGAGTCATGGTGGAAGTGCTGGCTGTATAATCCTCCAGTGAAACCGAAGTAAAATCCTGAAGTTTAGTCTGCCACGCACCGGGAGCTAAATAACCACGGCGTCATCCTTAGCTCCGACCATGCAGATTCATCACCAAGGAGACTCAAAGACGGAGAAGGGTTGTTTTGGATTTCCTGAATTGAAGGAATACATTCCTGTCCCGTGGATCAGAGACTTTGAGCTGGCCAAGTTTCACGTAACCGCAAGTCAAATCAGGAGATAAAAGCTGGTTTGGCGCAAGAGGCTGGTGTGTGTCCTCAAGATCAGAGCTAGACTCCAGAACCCTAGGACAGGGAGGAGGAATTTTGCAGGCTCCATCACAAAGACCTGATCCAGGGTCACCGAGCTGTAATTTCCACAGAATTTCAACAATTTCCCCATGAATACCTCAGACAAGTTCTTAAACTTTCAATGTTCCCTCAAACAAATGTGAAACAAAGCTTCACATTTGTTTCTGATTTTTGAAGTTCCATTTGAGGAGGTCCAAACAATAAACAATGACATTTTCATGGTGAAAACAGTGACTAACAGTTTAATTTTGAAAACAATGAAGAATGACAGGGGCTTCATCAAAACTGCTCTAAACATGACAGACGTCAAGAGAAGAATCATCACCTCAGCCAAAAGAATTGAAAAACAAATGTCATCATAGTGTGATATCACCAACTATCATCAAACATGTTTACGGAAAAGATATGAAATTTCACACCAGTCGAAATTAATCACCCTGGCAAACGCGTGAAATAATCCAAATCCACAAAACCTGGTTGACTGAAGGGAAAAGAGTAAAGGTTAAAAAACTACAAGAAAACAAGGTCACCTTATTACTTCCTGTCTCCATAAAGGCAGTGAGGGGGTGTGCCAAAGACATTGTTCAGACATATTCATCTATCTAGCACAATATGACAGTCTTTACAAGCAGAGCAAGGCATCTCAAGCAGGCGAATGGGTTTTATATTACAGGCAGTGTGCCCCCATGGTAACAATAAGAGAATGTTGATAGCCTGTCCAGAGCATCGAAGAGCCGCAGGCTACAGATGCTGTGTAACCATGACGTTAGGCTAAGAGGTTCTTTAGTTCAAAACTGGTATCAAATCAATTTAGTAGGGAGTACACTGAGGACATATCCTAATCATCCTGACAGCCTGTGACAGAAATAAAGGAATGTTTTTATTGTTATTATCTAACCTAAAAGGGCAAATAAAGAAATATGTTTTTCTGCAAAGACGTCTATAAAATGAATCGAGAATTTTCCGGAAGGCGATGGAAAAAGCTGCGGATGTCAGGGTTATGCGGGGGCATTTCTCACTGCGTGTGTCAGGCCTGACTGCGTGTGCATCATTAGGGGAACACGTGCAGGTCTGTTGGAGACGTTGCCGTAGATGCTCTGCAGTGAAAGCTCCAGGGAAGCAGAGAGCCAGGCACGCTGTCCTGCTGGGCAGCCGCACGTCCAACAGCGTGGAGCTCAACACTGAGGACGAGGAGGCACAGAGCCGCGCTATGAAGACGAGGCCTGAGGTGACAGTGGTAGTGAGAAGGCTGGAAGGGGAGAGTTATGACTAGGCCTTTAGAAATGACCTGCCGGAAGCCGCCAAACAGACAGGCGAGCTCTCCGAGATCCGTACCGGAGGTGAACTGGATCCACAGACGAGAAGCAAACAAGGGAGGCTCAGAGAGAGAAAAGATGCTCTCTGCCTGAGGTAAAAAGTGCAAAAACCAACCTCATTAATGTGATTCGAAACCACCAAACTATCCCTCTCTCACACACACACAAACCTGGGATTTCCAAAGGGAAATCATTTTCCAGTTTTATATGGTGCGTGTTAGAATGATCAGAAAAAAACTAGCAGTATGAGTTCTAAAGTAAATGCAAAGTGCCTTAATTCTACAGTAAGGGTTGAAATGCATTATATATTACTGAATTATGAAACTGAATTATATATTAGACATGCCTGAGTTCTATATTAAAGGTAGACATGCCTGAGTTCTACAGTAAAGGTAAACGTGCCTTAGTTCTACAGTAAAGGTAGACATGCCTGAGTTCTACAGTAAAGGTAAAAGTGCCTTAGTTCTACAGTAAAGGTAGACATGCCTGAGTTCTACAGTAAAGTTAAACATGCCTTAGTTCTACAGTAAAGGTAGACATGCCTGAGTTCTACAGTAAAGTTAAACATGCCTTAGTTCTACAGTAAAGGTAGACACGCCTGAGTTTTATAGTAAAGTTAGACATGCACTGCTGAACATTCCCATCCAGGTCAGTAGTTTTTGAATTCTTGGCTTTGAGGATTAAGGGATCTCAGCAGAAATTTAGACAAAACATGGAATTAATTTAATTCAGTTCTTTGTGGCCCTTTTGACATCAGACACCGGCACAAAGCAGCTTTGGAGAAACTCACATCCCAGAAACCCAGACCCCTGGTGAGTTAGGTGCAGAAGACAGTGAAAGGAGAAACTCCCTGAGACAGCAAGAGGAAGAAACAATGACAGAAGCCAAGACGCAAAAAACAGGAAGCCATCCTCCTCCTTGAACAGTGTGACACATGGTGTGATTAAATATGAGGATTCCAGCCACATGTTTGCTTAAGGTTTGTGTGGTCCAATGCGGTTATTAGCCTGGAATACGGAACACCAGACAATTATACCACCAGGATATTAAACCCAATGATCTTTAACCCAACTTCTGACCTTTCCAAACACTACAATGCCCATGCTCTTTGTAAAAATAAATAAAAAATAAATTCAAGAGAGATGTAAGCAGGGATCTGCAGTGATGTGCTGTTTTTGGCTATGGAAGTGGAAATATGACAAGGCACAATCTTGTGCTTCTGAATTACACCACATCACAGACCATCTGGACAAGCCAACTGTAAGCCAGAGCAACAGGGCAAAAAATGTAGATTCTTTATCTGACTATTTAAACCTAAGTAACTGTCTCAAATGAGCATGAATTATTTATCTCTAAACCAAATTAACTTTTAAATAAGAGTATTAACAATTTATCATTCTTTTTCAGTTCAGTGGCAAGACATGACAAGACATCTACATGCCCTTCCATCCCAACCATTAAACACAAAGCAATTAGACCCTAAATCGTTAGGCTGTAAGACACTTTGCCCCAAGACACTGGGCCCTAAGATACCGGGCCCCAAGACACTGGGCCCTAAGATACCGGGCCCCAAGACACTGGGCCCTAAGATACTGGGCCCCATGACACTGGGCCCTAAGATACCGGGCCCCAAGACACTGGGCCCTAAGATACCGGGCCCCAAGACACTGGGCCCTAAGATACTGGGCCCCATGACACTGGGCCCTAAGATACTGGGCCCCATGACACTGGGCCCTAAGATACTGGGCCCCATGACACTGGGCCCTGAGTCATTTGGCCTTAAATCACTGGGCCAAAATGTTATCAGACCTAAAAGTCAATTATGCCCTAAGTCATTGGCCCTAAGTTAAATTAGACATAAAGAGTCTTTAGGCCCTATGCCTTTCCGCATTAAGATGACCACAGACACAGATATCTGGGGAGCTCAATAATTCTACATGAAAGTCTTAGAAGAGCTTAAACATATCACAGGCCACTTAGCCATCTCCAAACTGAATGGCACCTTGTTTGTGTAAGCAGGTCACCTAGTACGCCTGGCACTGTGGAAATGGGGTGTGGCCAAACCTCCCCAATGATTTACAAGCGTGACAGTTTGACAGTTGACACGAGAGCAGTTTGCATCCTTTATGTTTGCTTCAACAAATAATGGAAACGCAGCAGCCATTTTGTACCCTACATTAAACACTTGATAAGGAAGATTAGAAAGAGGACAGATGATCACATTATTATTACATTAAAGGAAATATCTCTATTTAAGAACGCATTTTGTCATTGTGTGTACCATTAGAAATTATCCATAATTAGAAATTATCTGTGAATTAATGAAGTAAATACGTTTTTGCATAACTGTGGTTGGAAATGAACACATGGTGAAGTGGTTGACTACACCAAATGCGGCAGTTCATGGACTGTTTCAGCAGTGACACGAAAACACATTTCCCATGTCACATTTCCTTTACCCTTTGCATATTTTTTTCCATTAATGTGATTCAACTGTTTGTGGGTTGCAGTGGAAACTCCTGAACAGTCTCACAGAAAGATACAATGCTTTTGTTTGTCTTCTGTTCAGCATGCCTAACTTTAGTGTTTGCCCCTAGATTGAAGTTGGCAGCCTAATACTAGACACAAAATGCCACAAAAGGTTTAGACATTAGAGAAGAGCTCTGAAACAATCCTGCCAATATGCATAACGTGTGGAGAGGGTTATAGGGACAGCGCCAAGTCTCTCGCCCCCCACCCCCCACCCCCACTGAACCCCAGCGAAGGTCACAAAACTCCAAATACCTGAAGCAGCAAGGGCAGTAATGCATGTTTCCAGCAAGGCCAAAATGTCTCCTACAGCAAGGCAGAAATTCATCAACACACACACACACACACACCTGCATACACACATACACACTTACACACGCTCGCATACACACACACACAAGAACAACTTGCACCATCTGCCTGTTGTGCTGCAGTGGGAAACACAGCTGGGTGGTGGAGAAAGCCAGTGATAAAAAACACATGAGGTCTCTAAGAGAGAATCAGGAGGAGGAGCGTTTAGGAGTTTAAGAATACACCCAGCTGTACGACAGAAAGACACAAGGCAGCTATCGTCCATCAGGAGGCTTAAGACTAACCCAGGTACAGCCCAGAAGGAAGTTTAAGACTAACCCAGATTCAGTCTAGAAGGAAGTTTAAGACTAAACCGGCTAAAGTCTGGAAGAAAGTTTAAGACTAATCCTGCTAAACTCCAAAAGGAAGTTTAAGACTAACCCAGCAAAAGTCAAGAAGGATGTTTAAGCTCTGATAGAATCCTAACAGGGATGTTCTGGGACAATCTAGAATGTGGAGTTCCTGTTCAAAACCCTCATGTTCCAGTAGAAAAACACCTCCCCCATTCAAAATGTCTCCATATTGGTGTCAGTGATTATTGGCTAGCTATTAAATGTAGCATAAGCCATCCAGTGAAGCTACTTTAAAAAATGATCTTCAGAAACACAATACTGGAGGCAAAATGATCCTCCAACTAATCATTATAATATGGTGCTCTTTGCAAAAGGATTTGTAAATGTGTATTATCAAAAAGTAGCCATGGGGTTGCCCCCTGACCCAGGAAGGAGTTCTGCTTTCCCTTGAGAACGATCCATGTTGCCTCCTTGCTCACACACGCAGGGCCACACGCTGTCCCAACCTGCTCCCCTCACCGACCCCCTTCTCAGGGTGTCAGCATGCTCAGTTTGGTGCAGAGGTCAGAGGTCAGAGATCAGAGGCCACAGACAGGCATTTCCCACTGTGTTTTGATCCAGAGTGCAACCTCCTCTGGAAGAGATTAACATGTGCAGTGAATATGGTCAGGGGCCACACAGGAGTAACTGACACCACGTCAATCTCCCACACACATTCAGCCAGCACTCTGCTTAAAGAAAGATGGTGCACTTATAATGGGCCACTCCCTCATGCCTACTGTCCGTAGCCGCCCCATAACACACAACAAATAGTTTCTTCCAAATTAATAAGGTAATGGAGTGGCTTAGATAAACAGCTATAGAATATAAGTCTGTCCACACAGACTAATATGCAGAGTAAAGCACATGTAAAGAGTGAACATGGCGTACAAATTCACTTCCTGTCTAATTTATGAGTAAAGGTTGCACCAGTTGTCTGAGGCCTACAGTTCTGTACCCCTAAATCAGCGTGTCACTGAACTCCATGTCTGTAATGAGTTACAGGCCCTTACTATAGTGATACATGCAGGAATATACAGGCAACCAGGTGGAGAGGGAGTGCAGCACAAGTCCAACGTCACCTCTAAAATCAGAGGGAGAAGCAAGACCCCTGTTGCCCTCAGGCCCACAGGTTCAGCACAGAGATGCCTAAGCCCCAGTGTCCTTCTAGAGCACTGCACAGAGATGTATAAGCCCCAGTGTCCTTCTAGAGCACTGCACAGAGATGTCTAAGCCCCAGTGTCCTTCTAGAGCACTGCACAGAGATGTCTAAGCTCAAGCGTCCTTATAGAGCACTGCACAGAGATGTCTAAGTCCCAGTGTCCTTGTAGAGCACTGCACAGATGTCTAAGCCCCAGTGTCCTTCTAGAGCACTGCACAGAGATGTCTAAGCCCAAGTGTCCTTATAGAGCACTGCACAGAGATGTCTAAGTCCCAGTGTCCTTGTAGAGCACTGCACAGATGTCTAAGTCCCAGTGTCCTTCTAGAGCACTGCACAGAGATGTCTAAGCCCCAGTGTCCTTCTAGAGCACTGCACAGAGATGTCTAAGCCCCAGTGTCCTTCTAGAGCACTGCACAGAGATGTCTAAGCTCCAGTGTCCTTCTAGAGCACTGCACAGAGATGTCTAAGCCCCAGTGTCCTTCTAGAGCACTGCACAGAGATATCTAAGCCCCAGTGTCCTTCTAGAGCACTGCACAGAGATGTCTAAGCCCCAGTGTCCTTCTAGAGCACTGCACAGAGATGTCTAAGCCCCAGTGTCCTTCTAGAGCACTGCACAGAGCAGCACAAGACAGAGGGGGAAGCTGGGAAAGGAGGGACATTTGGAAGACATCTGCTACAGAATCGCTGTAGAGTTCACAGCCACACCAGTGCAGAGAATAAATGCACATGCATGCACACACACACACACACACACACACACACATACATACCCAAACACACACTCTCTCTATCTCTCTCTCCTTTTCTTAATGTCATTACACATACATTAAGAGAATGAAATGTTATGCTCTTTACAAACTTTTGCTTTTTCCATGAAACACAAGTTCACATATTTTGACCACAACTTTGCTTGCACAACGGATAAAAGACCTCTGGCCAAAATGCCCCACGTTTCTCACTAAACAAACAAAACCAAACAAATAAATAAACATTTTTTAAAAAGGGGGGGATGGGGGCAGCATCTCTGACCAGCAGCTTCTCCAGAGAGGTGAGTGTGATGTGTTCTCTCGCCACACAGTGAGGTGATGCTGCCCGATTATAGTGTGGGACCCAAGTCTGTTTCTGCTAGGATCACACACAGCACAATGATAAAGCTAGCAATCTAAGACTGGCCAGTGGCTTGGGAGAGATGAGAAGGTTTTGCAGTTTAACAATTAACAAGGGCAATTAGGTCAATTTGTCATTTTTATTGCCCTTATGTCATAGTCAAAAACCCTCTGAAAAGAAAATATGAAGATATTTATTTGTATTTCACTCTGGGAATAAGAGGTGTTTATCTTGGACTATGAAAACACACAACAGCATCTGCAAACTGCAAAATGGAACTTAGTGAACCACACTGGCTGTGAAACGACAGAAACCGTTTAACTCTCAGAGAGTCGTGAACACACGCAGTACTGTATTTTGCTTTGAGGTTTGGGGTCTTTTTTGCTGTGTAGTTTTAGTCCATGTGAGTTTGTGTAGTCTTTATCTGTGCAAATCTGTGTAGTCTGAATATGTGTGAGTCTGTACAGTTTGCAGTTTCTTTGTAAATCTGTGCAATTTTATATTTTTATGAATCTGTGTTGCTGAGCAAAATGTCCCCTCCTGCTGTCTGAAGCTGTAGAGAGAACCAATGAAAGAGGAAGAGTCGCGTGTCCGAGTGTCCAGCTCCTCTACACCACAGTGAACCTCAGGCAGTGCTGACCAGGTCACCACCCAATGTCTGCGTAGAGATGGACTGGGAAGAAAACGCAACAAGCTAACATGCTCATGAGCTCACACAAGTACCCTCACTGAAGAAGAGTGGGGGAATAGAACGGGGGAAAAACATGAGATGAAGACAGATGGAATGGACAGATGACATGGGAAAAAAATGACAGAAACATGTTTTTGCACCTCATGCAAATTGCCACATGTACACTTACTACTTTTATAACCACCAAAAATCAATAGAAAAATGTACTGTGCACACAGTCCACAGCTCATGGTCTATTCTTAAAGACACCGACCTTCTGAACACCCTGTGAATTGTTTCTCGGTAATCCATCTGACTGGCTGCATTTTAGTCACATAAGCATTTCACAACTCTTAAAGAAAATTGCTCATGACTGTAATTGCCAGTGAAATGCCACAATACCACATTTGCAACAGTTGCCCAACGCAACTGGAGCCTCGGCCCCTGCCTCAAGTGACTGGCTCGGCCGTCGGAGCGGGAAACCCACTGAGAGACAGTTCACCCCCGAGACAGTTACCCCCAGAGACAGTTCCCCCCAGGCACCAGTAGGGACACGTCCAGCAGGTGGACCAGCCTTTACACCACAGACCAGAGACAACACATGGAAGTAAAACTCTTACACTGGGTAAAATCCCTTCCAAGTTGTATATATATATATATGTGTGTGCACACACACACAAACACATACTCAACACGTACCTAACTTTGTCTCCCGCTCTATCAAATACAACACACATGCACAAACACACACAGACACACAGGAGAGCAGAAGGAATCCTAAGGGAATCCCTGCATTAACCATATGGAATAAACTACAGGCATTGTTTTTAAGATCTGAAGCATTTGAGGTATTAAACCCACGTCCTTCACGGTTGGAGAGGTCTGGCTTCTCAACTAACCTCACAAATCCCAGACAAGATGGTTTTACCAAAACCATGACTGCACAAAGAAGGAGTCTGTGTGTGTCTGGGGGGGGGGCGTCCACTTTTAGTTTTTAATAGTTAAAAAATTTATCAGACTCCAACAATATCAGACTCCACGTGTTCCACTGTGGGTGAGGGCGTGTCCCGCTGTGGCTGATGGCTTGCTTCACTGTGGCTGAGGGTGTGTCCACTATGGCTGAGGGCGTGTCCCACTATGGCTGATGGCGTGTCCCACTATGGCTGATGGCGTGTCCCACTATGGCTGATGGCGTGTCGCACAGAGGATGAGGGCACACTCAACTGTGGCTGAGGGCGTGTCATACTGTGACTGAGGGCGTGTCCACTGTGGCTAAGGGCATGTCCACTGTGGCTGATAGCCAGAATGATCAAGTGGTTAGAAACAAGGTCCATCTGTGGGCCCACTGATGACTGATGTTCAATGACTTATGGAAGCCTGGATAATCCAAATGAGTTGCTGTTCCTTAAGCACCTAATCTTTTACAGCCACATGTGCAATTATAGAACAATTACTCACCTACACAACACAGGCACAAGACAAATAACCCACAAACGGATTTAAAACCATCAGAAATTACAGCCGAGATTTCCCCTCTACTTGGCACTGAGTTGGGCAACTTTTTTAACACACTCCTCAAATTCCACCAAAATAAATCTTAATAAGCTCCAAATTTTACATTGACTCCAGGGACATAAGGAAAGTTATGAAAACAAGAGGGAGAGGGTCTAATTTTAGGCAATCATGATTAGCACTCAGCCTCTAGCACACTATACTCATGGGAAGCGTTTCAAGTTGTTGTAAAGACTTTCACCTTCCACATGGCATATGGGACCATTTATAGACACGTAATTCTGCATTTATACACACACTATTCTGTATTCATACACACACTATTCTGCATTTATACACAAACTATTGTGCACAGTTCCACTAAGGTGTTGTTGTGTATCAAAAGTCAGACAAATGCCACACTATATCTAACTCACACAATGACTATATGGACTATAGCAGTCTAGTTTGGTGCAGCTGTGTGATAAAAGCAAGACTGAGATTACAACTATTTAGCAAATTTATTAGGCATTTGCGCTCTCTCTCTCTCTCTCACACACACACATATACACACACACGCACTTGGGTGGTTGGGGGGGTGGACTCCCACACACATACCCTTACTGACCCAGTGACACCTGCCGCACTCATTAGTCTGTGTAATTCAAAGGCGCTCTTCTCTAGCCTCTCGTGCAGGTATTCCCGGTCCGACCCAAACCTTCTCTGTCCCCTCTCGTTTTTAATTACATCGAAATCTACACGACATGATTCTTCTGGACATCTGCAGGATATCAACTTTCGGTGAACTATCGTACGTAAGGCTCTGAGTATTTAAACGGAATGTAAAAAAGGTTAATTACATCGGACATAAAATGTTTGATTAAACCAGTAACAACTAATTGCGCATTCGCTCTGAATGTCTTACTCCGATAAAAGAATTGCGCTTACCAGGGCATCTACTTCGTCTTGGTCGTAATCATAATAGTCGTGACTTGATTCGAAAGCAAAGTTCGTGTAAAGGACTGCCGAATATGCGAGCCAGATAGATAATCCAAGTAGGTGCATTTTAAAAAAAATCTCAGAAGTCCGGAGGAAACCGGTCTAAGAAGTTCCTCTTTTTAAGAATATTTTTTCAGAATATTTTTGTAAAGTTTTTTTTCTCCTGTGGCAGCGTCTTTCAGAGAAATTAACAATGTGCATTTAAGTATCCAATAAATATGTGTGCATAAATTACGATAGAAAACAATCGTGGAAAAAAATATGATTCTCGTTTGCAAAATGTCGTTATCCCAATATATTGACCGTTTTCGAATCGTTCCTTTTCACGTGCTTTGTTCCTTTAACTTCCGAAGCAGACAGACAGACAGTTCGCGCGGAGAACAGCCAGTGTGGAAGTCCGCGCCGAGCTGAATGGCATGTTTAATGCAATTTCACGGTGTCACCCCACTGCTCCTCCTCCCCTCGGGTTTTTTTTTTCGCGGTCTCCTCAACGTGGAATTGATGCAACATTTATACAACGCGGGACGCTTGACGAGAGAGAAATATGAGTCGAGGCACGCGCCCCCTCTCCAGGAGACGCTTTCAGTCACGAATTTTGTGGCCAGCATAACGGTGATTACCTTTCCGCACCGTAGAACGTGACGCTTACGCACGACCCCCAAAGAATTTTTAAATACTTACGCCAGTCTTTTTTAACTTTATGGAGATGCCAGCATCCTGCATTTCTGTATTAACACTACACGTGCTGTCAAACTGCTGATTACAGTTTGAATAATCCTGCACTATAATTTAAACAGAAACTAGTTAGGGTTTAGTCTTCTTTTCTAGGAGTAAAAGAGCAGAGAGGCATAATTAGGAGGAATGTGCACATGTATTAGAAATCATATATGAACACAACTTTAGCATATTTGATTGAGCAAGGGTGTGCCTAGAAGAATGGAAAGAAGCAGATTACAAAGCAGTTTCGAGGCAGAGAAAGGAGAATGTAACGGTCAAAAGACTAACGCACTGCATGCAGAAATGCAGTATAATTTAAAAAATATTCGGAATTAAAAAAAGCTAAAGTGATTTAGCTATTGCACTGTGGTACACTCAGTCACTGAAGTTCATCCTGTACAAACGCACAACAGCTAAGTGTGATATGTCTGTTGTTGGGAGGGGTGTATCTGCATGGAGTTCTTTTCAGAGTTGTGGTTAAATAATTGGTTTCGAGGACTGCTTCCCTACAGGGGGTCTCAGCAGTCAGAGCTCAAGTTCACCGAGGGCTCTTGTAATGCTGAGGAATGTAGGTCGGCAGAGACGGGTTTTCCTGCTGCACTCTTACAGCTGTCTGGGGCTCTTAGTTCAGTGATGGGTGCGCGAGTTAGCGTTAGCTTTAGCGGAGGTGACAGGCACGGCACGGTTTCAGCGCAGCACTCTCTCCGACTCACGCGCTCTTATGGTATGGCTAAAAAAAACTGCGGTCTTTCAGAGGTTTTCTGGAAATGTAAAATAATGCATTTAAAGTAACATGATTAAAGCAAACTGTTGAAACACTACGGTGAAACTTCACACCCATTACCTCCAGACCAAACACGAACATACTTCTTGATGCATCATTAACTGAAATCGATTGAGTCAATAGATTAAACTCTGCTCCATAGTGAGGATGTATGTTCTAGTAGTGAATATAATCTCCTTAATTGACTGAGAAATACATCAGTACAGGAGACAGTGGACAAAGACCACATGCTTGTTCTGGTTTCCCAGTGGAGGACTTGTACTCCCTTCTCCGATGAGCTGAAGGGCTACCTGACTCAGACCCACATTCTGACCACACTACAAACATGAGACCACGCTATATTTACTTCACACATGCAGACTACTGGTTTCTCCCTTTTGATACTTTCAAGTCCAAACTTAAACATCCTTTTGTTCATTTCTATTGTTGTAGCTCTTTTCGTTGTCATTTTGTTTGTTCTTCATTTCATTTTTCACCTCATCAGTCATGACCTCAGCTGACACTATGTAGACACCTTCACTCTTAGCTGAACATTTGACTCAGATTTTTTTGCTACCGTATACATAGGATTTATGTTAAGCCTCACTGACTACAGGCAGTATAACATCTGCAGTACTGAGACTTTACTCTGATAATGGACTTGTGACATGACAAGAGAGGAGCGAAGCATGAGGAAACGTGTCAGGCAACTTTTAACGCCGACTAACCAAAATAAGCAGCTTCAAAGCAAAAGTGTTTCTCTGGAGAAGAGGAGCTCACAGCCAAGCACTAGCCTGAGTGTACGCAGCGGGAAGAGGGGTGGTGTGAGAGTAAAGTCACAGGTGAGTCACAGGTGAGTGAAGTTATTGGGAAGTGGTCACCGGGACTGGGGAGGTGACTGGGAGTGTGTGTGTGTGTGTGTGTGTGTGTGTACTCGTCTGGTTGGCTGGCTGAGCTGTAATGGGTCTGTTTTTCCTCGATCGTAGTCTGTGTGTATTGGTTCAGCATCTCTGTCCTGGTATGAAACTGATGTGTTTGTGTAATTATTAAATAAGACACAAAGGGGTTTCACTCACAGAGCTACTCTAATAAGCAGGACATCAGACAAATGCAGATATGCAGTCAACAGCTGTTATATAATGAATTTTCTTTGATAAAGTCTTGTTATTTCCATAAAAAAACAACTCAGACCATATTTCAAATCGGCCTGCTGTGTTAGATTAACTGATAAAAACCGCCTGTGTTTTTCATCATTTTAATGTTAGATTGTAATAATTTCAAGTAGCTTTTCACATTCCAGTCTACATTTTTTTATTATAAACTTCATCACGTTCTACCTAAAACCAAAAGATAAATTCGTCTTTTAAACGTTAATAGCCTATACATGGGGGATTAGTGCTCTATAGATCAATTCACCTTTTAAATATTTAACCCCCACTGTCGCCAGCTGACTCCATCTTCCCCCTCAAGAATATATCACACCTCCACGAGTCTCACAAAAAAAAGCGTCCACTGACTTCACCATTTGTCGTTAACTATGAGCACTTGAGTCTAAAAGGAAGCCTGCCCCCCATCAGGAATTTATGAGGGGTGCTCATGGCTGACCACCGTGCTGCTTCAGACACACACACACACACACACACCCCTCCACCCCCTACCCTCTGGCCGCCCGTGTCTGTGTGTGTTCAGCTTGTTCCCACATGGGGGACGACTGCTCCTAGCGGAACTGGGGAACAATGAGGAGAGTGGTGTGGCTGCTTTGGGAACCGCTGTCCACTGTTCGGACTGGAATCTGTGTGGTTCTTCTCGCTTAAGATAAGGGCTGAGTGACTGAGGCAGATTGATGCGGAGAATGCGGGCTGGGTCACGACGGGGTCACCGCGGGGTTGGCCCCTAGCTCGCCGTCTTCCGTTTTTTGACACCTTGTTAGCTTGTTACTGCTACTTTGTTAGTGTGAGTCTTTGGGGTTGAGTTAGTGGGAATTTCTATTAGTGTGTGTCTTAGGGTTGAGTTCGTGGGGGTTGCTGTTGGCGAGAGCCTTTGGGTTGAGTCAGTGCAGGTTTACTGTTAGCCAGAGCCTTTGGGATGAGTCAGTGCAGGTTTACTGTTAGCCAGAACCTTTGGGACGAGTCAGTGTGGAGTTACTGTTAGCCAGAACCTTTGGGATGAGACATTGTGGAGTTAGTTTTTTGTGTGGGAATAGAGGTAGTGTTAGTTATGCACAATACGCAGTGTGAGTCCTTGGGTGTGATCAATGTGAGGATGCTGTCTAGTTCAGTACTTGGTTTTCCTGAGTGGCGTTGCTGTAACATATCTATTAAGACATTTTTGGTCTCAGGAAGGAACTTGCCTTTAATAGTTGGTGTGGGAGTTAAAGAAATGATGCCCCGTCTTCCCAGTGTGAATATGAGGCCTCCTCTTCCCAGTGTTGGCAGTCCTTTTTTGGACAGTGCCACAGCGTCCCCACTGGCTCCTTGGCCCCGCCCTCTCCCCTGAGAATCCAGAGGGGGAAATATGCTGAGAATGAGATAACATCCCTTTACTATGCCTTTGTTTCAGAGCCAACGCTCAAGTAAGTGCAGTTGAGGAAAAACTGGGCAATAGCTCCTGGATACTGACCTCTGAATATATATATATAATCTGTTTATGAGTTCATCGTTATCTTACAAATATGGATTACACCGAGCACTTGACAAAAATCCAGACATTCGAGTCAGCGAGAAAGGTCTGGCTTTCAGAAATAGGTGTATAATTTTAAATCACTTTGATAAAGGTGAAAGATGAGGTCATTAGCACAGTGACAGAAGGCACTCATCCCTAGATACATGTGAGAGAGAGTACAATCACTCCATTAACCCTGTTTGGAAATGTCTGGTGAAACACCTGCTGAACATCTCCCTAGATATTCCAGAATCACGAATGTAATTACTGACTTAATTCTGTAAATCTGTCGAACACTCTGGAGGACTGTACAGCAAAACACAGTCACTTTAGTCTAACATGAAACATGACAGTATCATTTTAATGAAGCCGGTGGGCGGTTTGAGAATGTAAGGCCAGAAAAAGAACTGAAGTCTTCACCCCTCAGATTAAAGTGAGCAGAAGAGTTTGACGTATTCTTCATCAAACGCCTCAGAAGAGCAGCTTCCAGGCCGTCTGAGCCCTCACCGAATCGACGTGCTGGCCCAGAGAATCGCTCACACCGAGTCAGCTGCCAGTATGTGGGACTGCTGATACAACCCATACCCGGCTTCTTCGCGCAGACACTGGAATGAAACAGGAAGGAGAGAGGGAGCGAGAGAATGCTTGTCACTCCACTCCTGTCCTGTTGGCATTCATATGGAAATGAGTCAATCCTCTGGGGAGGTTTACATTAAAAGTCCCTGAATGGATTTGTAACATGACCTCTACCTCTGCTAAAAAGCAGTTACAGAGACTGGATAAACATATGCAGTCTGGACAAACTCACGTACAGCGTCACACACGCCTCAGCGATACGACAGCACCTGCTGACCTCACATATGGCAGAGGACGTCACCCTTACACTTCAGGAAGAACTGGCGCGCATTCCCGTAATGCTGTATATGACATAGACTTTAAAATACACAAAGGCACAAATGAGTGTGTGATATGTAGCTATTCAAAGGAAGCTCAGGGCCTAAAAGCATGAAGACTATAACTGCTGACTTGTAGTCTAATAGTGTAATGAAACTCCATGTGACGAGCCATGGGCCAGAGGGTGAGTGTGCTCTACTCCAGGGGAAGGATGCAGACAGGAGGCTCAAGGAGTTGAGACACAGGCCGGCACAGTCTGGCACAGGCCGGCACAGGCTTACTGATTGATAGCCCTCAAAAGTAGGGTAGCAGGTGAAATAGCATAGCTGTATCAATAAATGAACAAATACAGTCTGAGGTTTGAGGTGTTCTTGTAAATGTGTGTGTGCGTATGTGTGTGTGTGTGCGCATAAACATTTGGCTTCCATGCTACTGCAGTGTTCTTCAACCAGGGACAGAGACAATCACATTCAATGTGAAACAAAGTGATTAACAAAAAGCCCGGACGGGTCTAAGAGCGCCAGCTAACGATCGCTACACAAACGGCGAAAGAGCTTTCACAGCAATCACACCAAACTCATAAACCAGGGTTGCTGAAGCACAGGGACACACACCACCCTCCCTCAGGTCATATATAACCGCCTCCCGGTCAGAGATCCAGCAGGTCTCCAAGTCCACCAGCTCTCATCCCATAGCCCCATGTTTTCCGCCCCGTGACACCCGCGGCCTGCCGGCCCACAGCACCTACCCTCTCCAGACTCTAGAGAGCGAGGGGCCTCCAGCGCAAGATCCAGCTGTGCTTCACATCGCATGGAACATCTGAGATGAGAAGACCCAAACCTGCACAATCCATCCAAACAAAGCTCTGGATGTTCTAGTGATCTACGGCTGACTGATTTATTTGCATAACTGGCCTTATCTTACTCCTGGCTTAAAGCAGCATGGAAAATCTATGACATCCAGCCCAGTGAAGATAACACTTTATTGATCCCAGGTGGGAAATTCAGGTGTAACAGTGGTAGTATAACAGTAGCGGAGAACAGTCAGACAGTAGTATACATCAATGCATCGAAGTCTAAACTGTGTTTATCTGAATGGCGCTACCTCTGGTCATTACACAACGTTCCCTGGAATTCATGAAACGATCCGGTCAGTTAGGTTTTCATTGCGGGTCATGTGAGGACCTTTCTGGCGGCGTGTGTGCGCTGCAGACCGAGTCGGGCCGTTCAGGGCACCTTAACGGCGCCCGTGCGGTTACTGCCCCCCCGGCTCTTACACAACAGCAGGGCAGCTGCAGGGTCTGAGTCTCCAGTGCCCTCTGCTCCGCTGAGCAGCGCTTGCATCATCCTGTCGGCTCTGCTGCGGAATCCTCCATCCCGGGGTTCAGGCACCGATCCGAAACGGCCTTATCCAGAGCCTCCCGGGTCAGGAACGTGCCGTACAAGTGTTTGTGTCGGAGACTCACGAGGTGACTGATGGAAAAAAGTGAATTTGCTTTATATGGAACACATCAGCCAGGTGTCTGATGTCGTTAACTCAGCA
This sequence comes from Brachyhypopomus occidentalis, assembly GCA_020368025.1. Taxonomy (NCBI): domain Eukaryota; kingdom Metazoa; phylum Chordata; class Actinopteri; order Gymnotiformes; family Hypopomidae; genus Brachyhypopomus; species Brachyhypopomus occidentalis. The sequence goes on along the minus strand of JAGXOD010000038.1, from coordinate 803,030 downwards.
TGGTGAAAACGGTGATGCTCAGTCCCAGTCTTCAGATCAAAGAATCTGTCTCCTCGCCAAAGTTGTCATGGAATGGAAGCAGATCACCTCTGACAATACAAGGGAAAAGTAAGAAAATGTCCTTAGTTAGATGGTTACCTGTGTGTACCTGTGTGAAAGGATAAAGAAAAGGAGAGAGGAACATAGAAAAAAAGACAGAGAAACACACAGAAAGAGAGAGAGTGACATGCCAACATCTTTGGGGGCAGGGGAGACACTGACAGTATGACCCAAGAGAAAGTATGACCGCATAACTTGGTATAAAAGTTGGGCAAGAAGGGTGTGGAAATAAGAAGGAAATATTCTATGAAATCCAATACGATGTTGCCAAAGAAAACCATTTTAAAAAAAGGAACAGATATCCGGATGGAATTATAGGAGAGTCAATGATTTTGACACCATGTTTCTTCAGCTCCAAAGGTCAAGAATCTTTGGTCTACTCTAGAACTTTTTGGGAAAAAAAAAGAAAAACTCTTGGAGGTGGGAGGGGCCTATCCCAGCTGTATCAGCTCAAGCTACTTCTCACTGAGGATCTGATTGACAGCACCCTGTGGGAGCATGGTGAACACACCCCATTTATTTATTTACACAGACATTATTTGTGTGTAAATCTTTTCCTAATGTCCCAGGATTCAGCTGAATATCATCTCCCATTGCATTACCAGTAATATGAACCTGCTTTTCAAACACCACAAAAGTAGTTCAATACTACTGAGGGAGTATTGAGTGTATTCAGGGAACATATTGAGTGTATTGAGGAAGTATATTGAGTGCTGTGTGAATACACATTGGAGCTTGGGAGACACAATCTTTTTCTGGCATGCTCTCCCTGTATTGTGGAAATAACAATAAAATTCATTTTGACTTTGACTGCTGTTCTTTACTTAGTTCTGATTAAAATGTGCCGATCTCTGACCTGCAAGGACTTACTCCACAGCTCCACATGTCACATCCACATCCACTGGAATCAAGGCTTCACAGTTATTGTGTAGCTGAGAAGGTTCGCTGGTGTTTGTGGACTGCTCTGGTATGTTGCCCTTGGATGTAATGTTCATGAGCTGGACATGTGACAGATCTAAGATGTCTGCATATGCCCTCATCCATGCGTCATAACTGCACCGTGTAGGACAGATTAAAGATTGCTGCATACACCCCGGTTTATTTGCCAGTACTACACCATGAGCACTTTAATGCAGTTCAGAGGGTGAATGTGTTTCTTCATGAGTCCCTCAGGAGCAAATAAAGGCCATGCTGAGGGTTGGGTAATGTCTCATTAGCCACAGTGATGCTTTAATGGACTGCATATCATTATGAGGAAACTCTTGGGAGGTGGTTGTGTTCTGCCAGCCACACACACACACAACTGTCTGGTCCTACAGAAACACCCGTGTGAATTGGGGAAAATGACCCTCTCCAGAGAGTGAGACATAGAGGGAGTGAGAGAGGGGAAGAGGAGGTATGTGGGTCGTTTCCCATGAGCGTTTGCCAGTTTCTGCGGGTTTAATCCTCTGGGAGTAGAAGCCCAATGTGTTTCATGGCCCTGCTTAAGGAACAAGGAATTCTTGCATCAGCCTCTAATAGGAGAGAACAGACCCCCAACCCTCATCCCCACCGACCCACCCCACCGCCCCTGCCAACACCCCCCTCACCCCTGCCAACACCCCCCAGACCCCCGCCCCAACCACAACCATTTACCAAAGGACAAGGACGGTACTGGTGTGTTTTCCAACGTAAGCACTGGAACGTATAACTCTCACACTCTCTGATTCATCTGTATCACACTGGCACACAAATGAAGACTGTTTTAATTCACTTCAGCCACTGCAAGGGGAAATGTTGATCTGCACATTACGATATTAAGGTCAAAAGTAATTATGCAACATTATAGTCAGGCATGCTTTTTTCTTCTGATTTTATATCTCAGTTTTACTCCAGTAAGTCACAGAATGTGCTGAGAGATATCTGTTTACAGCATGTAGAGCATTTAATCGGAACTCATTCTATTCAAATAGAGTGTAAGTGTTTGTTAAGATGTGGGCTTATATATGTATACTGATAAACCATGTTGCGTCATGACAACCCCAGTTGTATATAGGCTATTTTAAGTGTGAGTGTTTGGGGTTGGAGTGGTAACACTTTCCTCATTTTACGCTCTCCAGAAATTTCTCATTATTGGCAGCAAATTCCTAAAGTTAAATAAACAATCCCCGTGCTGTGGAAGTAATTGTATAGTGTGCATTTATACTATGAAGAATCAGGTTTGTTTTCCTGTCTTTGGAGATTTCATGCTACGGAAACATATTTGGGGAGGCCGTTTAAGGAATAAGGTTGACAGTTGAGTTTGTGAATGTGATTTCATAGGTTTCAGGACCTCCAGAAAGTCGTCCTGCTAACACAGCATCACCACCCCAGCAGTTTAAAGGAGCAGCAAGTGTTCAACCCAAAAATACATCAGAAAGTTGACCAAGAGACACCCACATGCCATTGTCAGGCATTTGTTGTTGACGCCTTAATGAACGTAATTAACACAAGGATTCCAATCTCTCTGAAATGCATACAAAGATCTCAGAAAGTCAAACAGGATTAGAGGTAATGTCAAAACAATTCTCACTGCAGTTCTGGTTGTCACAATGCTTAACAATAACACTAGTAGGAGCTGAACCATTACTTTAGTCCGGCAAAATCCTGTACAATATCAAGTGTCACCTTTGTAAATGTTTGAATGATTTTAGTATCTGCATATATATATTTATTCATATACACATATACAGATATACAGAATTTATGGTTTAAAATTAAGATTTCATAATCTTAATCTAATGCATTTTAATTAAATGTAATTAAAGTTAACTTTAATAATAAAATTAAGCATTGAAACATTTGAAATACCTTTCAACATGAGAGGCGTGCAAAGCTGTCATCAGAGTTAAATCAGAGTTATATAACAAATAACAATTTTTAACACAGCACTCAATTTAATTTAATTGTTTAACTGTTTTTCTAAATTGTACATAACATACAAATAAAAATAAACAAGACATCTGATAATATATATATTATATAGGACATAACCAACCAGCGATCAGAACACAAAACACCTGAACAGGAACCGCGTAACCAACCAGCCAGGAAAACACAAAACACCTGTGCAGTGTAACCAACATAATAGTGATCAGAACCCAAAAAATGCAGATAGCTAAAAGTGCTGGACAGTTGCACTGGGACATTCTGGTTCCTCGCTAATAAGGCTAAATATTTCAGATGAACACCACTGCAAAATTTCTGACTGCACCCGTCAGTTTGAATGTAGGTGAAATTCTTTAGAGAATCACTGTAGTAGGGTTGGAGTAAAGCATAGCGCTGAATATTTCAATCATAGATCGTAGTCTGACAACTAGATAACTAGATAAATGGTTGTTGTTGTTAAGCAAGCTAATGCAATACCTAACTAGCTAAATGAATGATACGGATAGCTTATCTAACTAGCTAATGCTAGTTTATTTGACCAGCAAAGTAATCTAATTGTTAGCACTTATCACACTGCCTAAGTACATTCTTTCTAACCCAGTTTGTTTATTCTTTTGAAGAAAGATTTCAGCCGTACTGTGTTTTTTGGCATGTTTGTCTGAACAGCTTTGCCGATAAAGATAGCGTTGGTCATTTTCTGGAACTAGCTCCCTCTACTTCGTCTTAAGAAAACAACTGTAAAGTGCCAAACTGGTTTCAGATTAGCATTAAAAGGTATTTCTAACAAGAATGTTGTGTTGATATTGTAAACAGCAATCACCGACGTTCTGCTACAGTTTTGCAAGAGTGCTCATTAATTTCTGTAAAAGCACCTCATGTTCGAATTCTCAAAAAGCACTGACCAAACAGTGACTGTGTTTTTTGGGGACCCAAGGACCAGAACCATCAGCTGATCAAGGGGATATAGTCTGTTTGTGTGTACTGAGGTACGTTTCCCAACCCAACGCTAGCTCTGTCCCAGTCAGCTCCAGACTTCCACCGAGTAGTGTGGGCAGCCATCTGCTTTTTGTCTGGTGTTTCAGCTCTCTGTTCTCCGTCTGTCAGAACACCTAGACCAACACCTATGCGTCATCCTCCTGGAGGGAACTAGTAGTTGCTCTCCGTGAATGTTATTTTAGTGTGTCACTGGGTAACATGCATATCAAAGCAAATACCTTGAATTTCATTGGTTTAACAGTTTACTTCACCTAACCTGTGTACTACTGTATTCTACATCATAGTCAGTCAGGATGTCTGCAACTGTGTGCAAATACCAAAAATACCAAACATCAGCTCCTCATCAGCACAACTGTTTCTTCCTACATCCTTCTGTACACTATACAGCAAGAAGGTGCCAAATTTGATTAGTAAAACATTCGTTTTCATTTGCTTTCTAGGTCAACCCGGTCAGATCTTTCCGATTGCTCGATGGGTTACGGTTTTAATTTTGTGTGTTGCAGTGTCATTCCCCACGTGTCCTTCTTTTAGGTGGGGGCCGCCCTATCACAGTGCAACAGTGGAGTCCGAAGACTGTGTGAGTATTGATTCAACATTGAATGTCAGGGTTGGGTCTGGGTCTGGTTGGTTAAATGTGAAATGGCACCGCAGCATGAATAAGGATTGCTGACATAACCCCCAGAGCTGAGCGTCTCGGCTCATTAACGGGAGTGGAGAGGCAACACAAATGTTGTGAAGATTTGAACAGATGAGCTGTTGTCCTCTCAGAAGGCTTCACTCAGACTCCCTGTGGTCTGAGGTCTGCCATCCACCCAGATTTGTTCCCTGCAAGTTTTCTTCCGTGTTTGAGCGACAGGGACTAAACTGTGAACTGTGAATGTTTGAACATTTGGTGAACAGTTCAGTCAGTGCACTTATGTAAAAGCAGCCCTGTCGTTAGCACCAGTTCAGTAGGTTGAAACTATTGTATCTTGTTTGCATTTTTACACCTGTACTACACTGTTTACCTCCTCCAGCCAAGCAGTGTGTGGAGAAGCTTTGGCAAACCAGAGGGCTACACAAAGATCAGTAGCATGATGCTACGCATTAGCAAGTACTGAACAAGCGGATTTGCTTCAGGCCTTGGAACAACCCAGCAGCCGCTTATGGAACAGGTATATGTTCAGCACACACAGTTTTGCTGACCTCATATCGAGAGTCTGTTCTGATACTGGAAATGCCCAGTGGTTCGAACAACACAAATCTTTAGAAAGTCCACGTCATTACAGCATTATGAACATGTGCTGGTTCATTCACAAAACAGCTTTCAAAACATTAGAACTGACGTAAGTATGAAACAACATGCAAGATGATAGATCCGTGCTTGAGCTGCTTTAACTTGCTATTGTTTGACATTTCGTTCTACATGTGGGGAGCCAAATGCCATGCAGACTGTGTGGCTGCCTCTGAATTCTGTAGGATCACTCTGGAATTGCATAGTGGGGCCAGTGTCACATGTGGCCTGTTATGGATTTAATGTTTTACAGCTGAAGCTCTGAGACTCTTCATGTGAAACATCAACTACTTAAACAACAGATTAGATTAGACAACAGATTAGATTAAACAACAGCTCAGATTAAACCACAGATTAGATTTTACACATTCTGCTTTGTAATTAGAACGTGTTTCATATTTGTTTTACACTGACCAATCAGGTCCCTTCAAAGGCATTCGAAATCATCGGATGCATTCATCCTACTGGTTACCTTATCCTATCCATTTCAAATGCCTGACTGAAACTATAGCCATAAATCATGTAAACAGTTTGCTTTCCTGTGTGTGAGTTTGAGACTTTCCTGCTAAGCCAAGCTTTCTAGGCATGTGTTCTTGAGTCCTACACAGTTTGGTTAATTTTCTCTGCTTTGCCACACCTATTAAAGCTGGTCATTAATTCATTAATTGACGCATGTACATTTGAGCAGGAGAGTTGAACAGTGTTCCTACAAAATGGGTTTGATTCACAGGAGCACACATACTGTCATGCATACAAATAAATTTGTAAGTCACTCTGAATGAAAGCATCTGCCAGTGTAAATACTGCATCTTCACACAAACACTGCAGTGCCAGAGATACACAGAAAATGAAGTCTTGCAGTATTTCCCTTCATAAAAACTCTGGCCTGGCTTTCCTAAACAGTCTTTTGAAGACATTCTGAGAATTCTAGCATTTTTCCTTTGCTTTTTTGCTTCCATTTTCCCAAGGTGTTACCAAACAGAGATGGAAACTTACAATGACAACTCCTTGGGAGTCCTTAAAACAGTATGCTGGCATTCTTAGCATTTTCTCACATTCTGCATCTTTTCTCTGCGCATCTGTTTTTCATTGTCACATATGCATGAACTCGGCAGTTCTCAAAACCGACTCTGTAACGCCCCCTAAGGGTCGGCAAGCTAAAGCAGAGTGACATTCAACAGCCTCCTGTTACAGGCCATTCTTCAGAAGAGAAAGTATTCATGTCTCTCCTTCACCTCCTCTCTCCTTCCTTTCCTCTCTAATTCACCTGTTTTCACCTTCCTCTCCTCTCTCCTTCATGCTTCACCTCCTCTCCCCTTCCACACCTCTCCTTCACCTTCTCTCCTTCCTCTCCTCCTTCACCTCCTCTCTTCTTCCTCTCCTCTCTCCTTCACCGCCTCTCTTCTTCCACTCCTGTTCTTCCTCTCCTCTCTCCTTCACCTGTTCTCACCTTTACCCTGTTGTTTCCCCCTCTTCTCACCTTCAGCTGAATTCACTGTTACTGAGCTCCCATGGCACATGAAGCAATCCACCTCCTCTCCGCCTCCTACACCCCTCCTGCTCATACCTGCTGGTGTCTGTGTCCCAAGTGGTGGATCTGTCATTTCCATCACTGCCTTGGCAACCTGCTCTGCCATGTAGCAGGACAAAAATACAGTATATAGAATTCCAGGCTTCTTTGCTTGAAATACTTGATAGATACTCAATTTCAACCTCTCCTCTAGCCTGCCAGAGTCAGAGGGCAGAGTTCCTGTGGGACTGATTACAGCACAGACTGTCTGTGATGGTGAACCCAGACAAATATCCCAGTCAAATAACCTTCCAGTGCCAAAAACAGAGCAAATCATGTGCTGAGAGACATATGAGAGAATATGAGATTATGCTGTATCACCCAAATCTGATGAGAAACATAATGATCCTACAAATAACTTGACCATCAATATTAAAATAAAATAAAACCTGTTTGTAAATAAGCAACTTTAAACAGCCTGGAGGGGTAGAGGTTGGGGTCGGCAGAGAGTGGGGTCAGGGTGGAGGGTGTGGCCAGGGGAGGAGATGGGTGGAGGGTGGGGTTGGGGGAGGGTGGAGCAGACATGACATGGCAGAAGTACTGAGGATGTACAGGCAGCTGATATGAATGGCACTTGCACTTAATGCTGTTTACTACTAGTAGTGCACTCGTTATATGTGTATGCATGTGTGTGTTTACATGTGTGTGTGATTGTGTCTGTGCTTGCATGCTGAAGTTGATATGAAATGTTTATGTTTTAAAAATAACCAGTAAGAATGTGAGAATGCATCATGCTCATTTGTCAATATGACAAATACATGTAGGTTTTAGGGAGCACACATGTGGTATTTTAAGCACTTAGGACTTAAGGTCTGCAGTATTGAACAGACAAAACTAAATAAAATCATCCAACATTTACTTTGCACATAACTCAACAACAATGCCCGGCTCCCTCACATGGGTTTGAAAAGGGACCTAAGGGACCTCAGTGTGAAAGTTCTGATTGATGGTTTCAGTGTAAGTACTGACATCATATAATGACATAATTGTAGAACAGGTTGCATGCTTAAAGAGATGTTCTGACTATAGGTACCGACATCATATTATTCTAGAACAGGTTGTGTAGTGTAAGAGGTGTTCTGACTATAGGTACTGACATCATATCATTCTAGAACAGATAGGTACTAACATCATATTGTTCTAGAACAGGATGTGTAGTTTTATAGGTGTTCTGACTGTAGGTACTGACTTCATATTCTAGAACAGGTTGTGTAGTTTAATAGGTGTTCTGACTGTAGGTACTGACATCATATTATTCTAGAACAGGTTGTGTAGTTTTATAGGTGTTCTGACTGTAGGTACTGACATCATATTATTCTAGAACATTTTATGTAGTGTAAGAGGTGTTCTGACTACACTGACTGATATAATATTCTAAATCAGGTTTTGTAGCGTAAAACAGCAAAGCAGTGTTTAGGGGACCATTAGTCTTACATTAGTCAAACGGAATCCTGGTTTAGGTCTGAATACCACAGGTGGAACAACACAGTGGGACTTTCCAGTGCACCTTCATTTGGTGTCTGACAGATTTTCCTCCTCTGTAAACTTCAACTTACATTTTATATGAGATCTAGTTTTACCACAGACCTGCTCAATTACCAGGGCAGGATTTACAGCATCGAGCACTCCCAACATCAGTAACGGACCCACTAAAAGCAGCACAAAGTCCATGTATGGTGTGGGCCGTCTAAAGCGATTCTGGAGGGACTTTAAGTTTGACCCTGCAGAGACAGTGGACATCGTATGACAGCGCCTGAGGCATGTGACTGAAACCAGTCCCATGGTCTCCTCACCAGGGAGCAATCAGCTGTCGCTATACAGTTCCTCCAGCATCCTGAGAAAAGCCTCCATCTAAAAAAGGTGGATGTGAATGCTGAGATCTGCAACCAAACACACTCCAACAACTGGTTCCAATTTGAGTCCCTCTCATTGTTAACTGCCTCTAGAAACGTGAGGCCTGCATTTACAGAGAAGGGAAACCAGCTTGCTAAGGGCCTACGGCATTCAGGCTAGACCAATCGCTGAGAAATGAACAAATATTTTACACACTAGTTTATCCCAAGGAAATCTGAAACTCCTTTTTGAGGGGGATGGAATATCTCCATGTGTGTGTATGTATTCTGTGATTGAAATAAATTGAGTTTGTGGTGACAACTCTCATTGGTAAAATTATATTCTTTAATCCCTCTTTACTTAGAAAAAGCAAAAAGAATTAGTAATCCTTTCAAAGGATTCTACTGCTTAATTAAGATACAAAGTAATTACATAATATCACTGATGGCTTTTTCAGATGCGTTTGTGAAGTTTGAAAGACTTTGCCACTAAATCTTGCCACACTTAAATATCAGTGGTCATATCCTGGGATCGTCTACTTTGTTTTAACTACAGGCCGTAGGTTGCTGGACAGTAACAGTGGTATTGTTTTTACTTTCCTGTTTCATCAGTGTATTTTTGTGTGAAGACCAAATCTGGCTTAATGCTTTACTGGTTTAGTGGGTGTGTTAGAGAGTGTTTAGTGGGTGTGTTAGAGAGGGTTTGGTGGGTGTGTTAGAGAGGGTTTAGTGGGTGTGTTAGAGAGGGTTTGGTGGGTGTGTTAGAGAGGGTTTAGTGGGTGTGTTAGAGAGGGTTTAGTGGGTGTGTTAGAGAGGGTTTGGTGGGTGTGTTAGAGAGGGTTTAGTGGGTGTGTTAGAGAGGGTTTAGTGGGTGTGTTAGAGAGGGTTTGGTGGGTGTGTTAGAGAGGGTTTAGTGGGTGTGTTAGAGAGTGTTTAGTGGGTGTGTTAGAGAGGGTTTAGTGGGTGTGTTAGAGAGGGTTTAGTGGGTGTGTTAGAGAGGGGAAATCACAAAACTCTGAAGTGAAGTCACACTCAGACACAGACCTCCATCATTTGTCACTGGTGCCTCTACATATGGTGCTGGGTTCAGAGGTCAGTCAGAGTGGCATGTGTAATGATTCTCACTCAGTTCCAGGAAGGAAGTGGCATGATGAGCAGATTAAGACGCGTCTGCTGTGGCTCGTCTGTGGAACGCTGGGACACAATGTGGCATTTAACATGTGACACGCACATAACCGATGGGGACGGCGCTCTGCTCACTACACTGACTTAATGTTGTTTCTCAGACTTTGCTTTTCCTCCATATCTCTCTCTACCTCTCACTGACTTTCCCTCCCCATGTCTGTCCCCATGTCTGACATATAGTGTCTGACCATCACTCTCAATCACTGCTATATAGTGTCTGACCATCACTCTCCATCACTCCTATATAGTGTCTGACCATTACTAATCTCAATCTTTCTTTCTAGCTCCCCATCCTCATCCTTCCACTCCCCACTCTGTCTCTCTGTCTTTCTGTCTCTCTCACGCTCTTTCTGTCTCTCTCACGCTCTCTATCCGTCTCTCTCTCTTTCTGTCTCTCCCACCCCATCCCCCCCACTCCCTTCCGCTCCTTGTCTCAGAGACCCATCTCTTCCTAGACGAATAACAGAAGTCTGCTTAATACTCTTTCAGAGAGACACCCGGTCTCCCCTTCCCACAGCAGCTAAATAAAGAGCTTCGGGGGTGACGTGTCTCAGGATGATCCCGGGACGTCCGTGTGTGAGGACGCTTTACGCTGGCAGCTCCCACGTCCGCGTCTCTCCCAGCAGTGTCTCCGGGGACAGCACCCACCGAGGAAAACTCTCTGCATATGGATTCTTTTGCATTTTGATATGACTTGCTTTTCTCTTCACAGCAGTTTTGCATGTGTGCTGCAGTGCTGCTTATCGTGGTCCCTCGTCTCCAGCCAAAACAAGTGTACAATAACAAACTGTTGGAAATAGCTGAAAATTCACTAATACTATCCATCCATCCATCCATCCATCCATCCATCCATCCATCCATCCATCCATCCATCCATCCATCCATCCATCCATCCATCCATCCATCCATCCATCCATCCATCCATCCATCCATCCATCCATCCTTATTTGGGAGTCAGAAGATGTACATGAGACTGTTGTACGCCACAGCTGACACTGCACACACTGCACTTCTACAGGACACAATTGCGAATTCACATATATTCACACAGCCGGTGTGAAGCACTACAGCACTACTGATTCAGGTACCCCCCCCCCTTCAGACAGGCGCTGCGTCCCGCTAGTGCCCGCGGGACATCAGCGGGCCTGCGTCGCCACGGCAACCCCATCCCCAGCCCTGGGGAAGCTCCTGCCAGAGTTTTCGCTACGTCCCCAGAAGTGTTTCCTGCTCGGCGCGGAGATGGAGCCGCCTGACGGGAGCTTGTCACTCCGCCCTCTCCCCCTCCCTCCCTGCAGCTGTGATGGAGGCCAGCGTTTTGCCTTTTTGCCCTCTCCGAGTAATCGAGGGCACGGGGGGGGGCGGAGAGATGGAGCGTTTCTCACGCGGACAGATGCTGACCGGGGAAGGACGCTTGTCGGGCAGGAAGGATGGCAGCATCGTGCAGACGGCAAATAATGGAACAGCCAAGGATGACGCTCCGTGGTGTTGATGGTGCATAAGAGTTCGGTCCATCATAACCCTAAACGGAACCCTTGAACAGGTAATACCTGGTCAAATCAATGACTGAACGATGCATACGTACCCTTTTATGCCAATACTGTCTTTGAGTAAAATTATCTTGCAAACAACAACAACAATAATAAGCAATTTACCATTCATAACAACTGTTCATAACTACCTCATGGTCTGCATGAAGCCTACAGCAGAGCAGTTCAGCACAGGGTAAGGACGCATCTGTCACGTGTGGAACAGGAGCACTGCCTGGCTGATAAGAAGCAGCCCCTTGCTAATCTGGCTGGTGATAAATGAGACAAGCCTGCAAACATGGTGTTGGTACTGCAGATCACTCCAAGAGTCACAGATGACATGGGAAAATGTCTTATCTGCATGACCGCTCTTTTCCTAAGACAAAGTGATCCCTCCAAAACAACTTGTGAAGTGCTGTGACAATTAGGACAATTAGGTTCAAATATTTGGAAAACATCAGTTCTCCAGACATTTCAAAATTAATTGCAAGCTTAAAAAAGAGGAAAACATGTCAGAATATCATCCTAGAGAACTGCAAACTAAAATAACTAAAGAGCTGCTTTTAGTCAAACTTTAAATATGAGCATCTACTTGATTTCCTTTCTGTATTTCCTGTGACATTCAGCAACTTTAAAGATGTACACAGATCAACAGATAAAAAGGCAAAGTTGACAAAGAGGTCAGCTGTAAGGGTACATAAAGTATTCCACTTTAAATAAGAAATAATTAAGATTAACGTACGTTTCCCATCTGTGGGACGGTATAGTAATAGATAACAAAAAGAAGCATGCACATAAACTCTTAATTCTGCTGCCATCTTCTGGTCGATTTATTTATTGCACTGTTCTGTCTTAGAGTCGGGTGTTCTAAAATAAAAAATAATACACTCACGAAAACTTCATTTTGCTAGCTCAGACTGGTAGCTTTTGAGTAGGAGCTAAAATATTAAGGATTAACATGATAAATCGGACCATGGAAGCGGTTTTCAGCTTTTAAACGTAATAAGGCTTTCTATCAGAATGCGTCGTTTCATGGCCAAGGACTTTAAGTCCAAGGACTTAAAACTCATCTTGTATTATAAACGTTGTGATTTCTTGAACGGGTTTTATCTGTAGCCTATGGCGGCTCGTAACAGAACTCTTCTACACAGCTAAGCTAAGTGCTTTGCTCAATTTACAGCTATAACAGCTCTGGGCAAAAAGCCATATCCTAATTAAATTAGTGACGAATAAGAGATATGCATTCACTCACGCTTATAATTACAGTTGCCTTGTTGATCTAATTAGCGCATGTGCACGGCCTCGCGCTCGGCTCTGAAGTCCACCGCGTTTTCTATGTCTTTTTTTCAATGTACTTTCTGGTTACCCTATTCAGGTTCCTCATTCCATTGATGGGAAACTCTTCCTGATCGTCGTATATAGGAAAGATGGTCTGAATTCATTTTCCTGCGTTCGCAGATAGATGTGCCCTCTGAATAGATCATTATTTTTCAGCCGTGTGCATATGTGAGAGGGAGAAGCTAACGCGCACACCCCCCCAACACACACACACACAAATCACAGAAAGCTTTGCCTGTCTCATTTTCTTTCCCTTCCGGAATATTCCCCTCTTAATTTCAGAGCGGCTAAGAGGCAGGACGAAGCTGATTATCCCCCACTAGTGAAAGCTTAATAACAGCAGTAGAGCGCCTCTTGGGGCCAGGCTCATCTTCAGAGAAGGGACATCGATTTTAATTAAACTCAGAAAACTTCATTGAATTTTCCAGTTAATTCATACTACTAGAAAGACGAAAAGGCGTGCATTTTGTAAATTTAATTACTAGTTTTAAAAGAGAGCCAGGGTCAGTTCCTAAGGACTTACAGTACATGACAGTGTGTTATTAGCCCTTAACTGAGGCAGAAATACCCAGAATGCTGTTTATTACCCAGCATTAAAGAAATATGGAACTGGCTAGAAACTCCATTTATTTTGAACACACAAAAAACAAATGATCTAAAATAATTTTCAAAATTAAGAAACGACAAAAATGTGTAACGTTTGTCCACTGACGTCAATGGCTTAAAATTATGTTTTGCTGTTTTGGCTTCACCACTGGTGTTGCTTCGGTTCTGCATCACACACCAGTGGGCTGCACACGCCACGCCGTCTCAGTAAACAAACAAAGCAAATACAGAAACAGCGCTCGGAGAGGGAGAGACGCCTCTCACAGGCGTCTCTGCTGCAGAGACGCACAGAGCTGCCGTGGGACTCCCCTGAACAGTCGAGACTCGTCCGCACGGTTGAGACGAAGCTTCGCTGGCAGAGAATGCAGGTGCCCAGGAACGCCGGTGCCCACTGCCCCAAGGGCCGGTCGAGCCGGCGGGGAAGCTCAGCCCCTCCCGCGCCGCGCTCACACCGGCATTAAACCAGATTGCGCCTGTTCCAGCAGAGTTTGGGGTTTGTCTGCTAACTCTTTGGCAGGTGCCGGCTGTTATTAACATGCAAGCATGCTTAGCCACCTTGTCCTACAGTGTTTGCCTTGGCTTGCATTCTTCCCCATTAATTCTGCGCGCGGGGCCCTGGTGCCCAGTGGCTCGGGGGTTTCCAGGAGCCTCGTGTAAAAAGCTTAGCCGCGGCTGTGAAATCGCAGGCCCTCTCAGGAGGTTTAACCGCGGCGTTGCCGTCTTCTACGTGGCTTACTCTGACAAATGAGATGCTTAGTTTGAACTCTTTAATGAACAGCAATAGTTTTGACATTTGACGTCGAGTCGCACAATAAAACATGTCGCTGATTGAAAGCGGCTTTCCCATTAGATTAAGCCTTCGCCGTGCCCATCGCAGCAGCCGCCTTGCACCCGGCGTTAGACAACACCGCTCACGCTAATGAAACCCAACAGACGAACAAAGACCTAATGAAAAACCAGACAAATGAACCTGGTGTCACTCATGAAAAATAACGTCTGATTTACTGCACATTAAATTTCCAGGAACAAATGACTGGGTTGGTTGAGCAATTCCAACACCTCCTGTTGCCAGGATAACCATCCTCACGTTCTGGGTCCCACCTGCCTCTTACCACACCGCTGTTTTGGATGATTTTACAAACGACACGTTTTATTCCTGGAATGCACTGGTTTTACTCCCCATTTAATTGATATTGATATTGCACATTGCAATGTGCTGACTAATCACACACTGGTTCTCAGACAACTAAAGCGTGGTCAGCTGGGTTTTCTGATGAAGTGAAACCAGCTCACGTCCCACTGTGGAGACATGCAGTTCTCAACACACACAGCCATTATGCTTTTTCCACTCTTGCTTTGGACACTGCACACTCAGTACAGCTGCATCCCACAGACAGAGGGTTCTGCTTTAGGCTGAAGCACCGTGGGTGACAGAGCGGTTCTGACCCGGTAAGCTCTGAATTGCTTCAGAAGCACGCTGCTTAGCTGCTGTTTTTGTTTTCTTCGCTGAATATGCAAACTGTAACATAGAATACACCCCACGTACGCTACGGCCGCTCTCTGGTTTTATAACTCTTTCCCCACTTCAAATAAAGTGGGGTGGGATGATCTTATGAAGTCTGTTTGAACAGTGGTGTGAAGTCATGAAGCCTGTTTGAATAGTCGTGTAAAGTTATGAAGCCTTTTTGAAAAGCAGGGAGAAAGATGCATACCTGACCCCCAGATATAATTTCTCTCAATTATATGTGGGGTGATGTTATAATTTCAATGAAATGTTTTTCCCCAGACCAACTGTTTAGAAACATTCACTGCTCTGCGCGCGCGCATACGCACGCACACATGTACACGTGCACACAGCGATTTTTCTGAAACAGAGTGAGTTCCCGGCAGGTCTTAGCTTAAGAGTGTCTGTGTGTGTTGGGGGGGTTACCGTTAGTGCTTAAGTATTATTCAGGGTATGCATGTTGGTCTATATCAACAATTAAAGAAAACAGCCATAGCCAACCAAGCAATAATGCGTTACAGCAAGTGCAGGTTTACTTCCCTTCTGTCGATGCAGATCGACTCTAACAGCAGTACCGGACGCTGCGTTTCGTCAGTACCGGACTCTGCGTTTCGTCAGTACCGGACGCTGCGTTTCGTCAGTACCGGACTCTGCGTTTCGTCAGTACCGGACTCTGCGTTTCTTCAACTCTTCTTCAACGCCTTTACTGTTGCTCTTTTAATTTCTTCCCCCCGCTGTGATTGATCTCACTCTCCGCGTCTCGTCGTGGCTTTGCATGTGTGACGGATCAATCCGGTCACGGTTGTCAGTCTGCGGCTTAGAGAAATCATGAAACCTTTCACTGAAGATGAAGGGGCTTGAATATTCAGTCTGCCGGCATAGCGTCAACCGCGGATCCGCTTCCTCTTATTGCTAGGGAATACCCGTGTAAAAACGGGAACGGGTTGACAAGAACATGCGTTCTAGTCTTTGAGCAGCCTCCTCCGGTGTATGGCCAGTCAGGCCGAGAGAATTTAGCAGGCGAAAGGGGCCTGATCAGACCTGTTTTACAAGTCTTATAGCTGCCAAAGATCCGCACCACAGCACCGACCTCCCCCGGCGACTTCTCCGTAAGGGCGGCCCTGTACTGAAGGCAGCCTGCTTTTCTCCACAGAGCGCCCTTACCACAAACAAGCGCCAGACAGCCCAGAGTCACAAACGCAGTGTATGTTTTCTCGAAACGAGCGCACGTGCGTTGCTTTCTTTTTCGTTTTTGCCTTTTTAAAAGTTAACGCGCTCGCGATTTTTCAGAGCTGTTTGTGTTTGGTAAAGGGCAGCAAAGCAAGACGCGTTGTTAGGTGGGAGCCCGCAGAACGAGTGACTGAAACGTTTGTTCAAGCGCTTCACATCAAATTCATACTGAAACCCACATCGTCATCTACGGACAAATGTGTGTGCACTGCCAACACAGAGCTACAACAGAAATCTCGTTCTGAAAACAATGCCTAAGGCTAACGGAAGCTGAGCAAAATAGTTCTGACTCGCTCCACCGTGGCATGGGTCACTGGACTGCAGACGACGCTAGGCGAACTGAATTGAGGAACTGTTGACGTAGCTGCCTACAGACCTCCCGCGGATTCCACCACATGCTCCTCTCCACGGTGACCGAGCAGGTGTAGCATACGTTATTCATAAGGAGAACATGAAAAGAATGTTCAATCTTTTATTTTTTTCTTGGGGGGGGGGGGGAGAGGGCAGTAGGTATTTAGTGTGTTTTCCATCCCCTGACTGGTGCCTGTAAATCCATTTTAGATAGAATGCACCTAGAACCCACATTCAGCACCATTAAAACCCAACAATATTAAAAAGCACAAACGAAAAAAAAGACGAAATTGGACAGAAAGAAACTGCTGTTTTTTGTTAAATACTGTCCACTTTATCATTAAATAATCTTTGAACTAATATACAGGCGGGCAGGAATCTTAGAAATAATAATTTATATCGATTCATAGCAGTGTCTGAAATGAATTAATTCCATAGTCTAAGATTACATGTCATAATTAGTTGTACACAGCGAGTAGCCAAACGTTAATATGAAACGGTTGAGCTGACCAAGCGAGGTGTCAGTTTTACTGTGTTCTGCTCACAATAAAATACACTTTACGATGAGTCCAGACTGGAGAGTCTTAGCCAATATGAACGTGAAAGCTTGGTGTCCTATATCACAACCAGCTCTCCAGTGTCCAACTGCCACAGGTTTAATCTGTGCCTAGGTGGACCTTGTGCCAGGTCAGTGCTGATAAATGAATGAATCAATCAAAAACAAAATCAAAAATTAAACAGAAAGAGGTCTTAGAGGCTGGAGGATAAGTATAGGCAACAGTACCTTATAGATATAGAGACTGAGGAAATTTATCTGCAAAAAAAATATTATCTTGTTTTGAAACAATTTTAATCAATGACTGAAGGAGGTACAGGACTAAATCAAATTCACACAGAAATGTTTGTTACCAAAACAAAAAATCAGATGCATTAAAATGCACTAAAATATTCATGACATTTACACTTATTTTGTGCCACTTAACAAATGTATTAAGATACACATTGAAAAATGTCCATAATTTTTGCAGCTTTTTAAGTGTGGTATTATGTATTTATGAATCAAATAGCTCAAGCAGAACTTCTTCCATAATTATTCCTGATATAAAACAAACCAATCTCAGCAGATTGTGAGATGATGTGGTTACCATATGTGTTTACATGTAAACAGAGGCCATGAAGGTAGAGGACAAGGGAGCAGGGAGTGTGGAGGGCCTTGTTGCTGACGACAACGCGGGTGGGCGGGGCTAATAACCGGGCAGGCACTCTGCCGCCCATGGACCATATCCTCTCTGTCTCGTTATCCCGTCTCTAAATCCTCAGCATCTTGGCAGTCCGGGGCATGTGTATTCCCAAACACACTCCCTAACTACCTCCCCCACTGGTAACCAGCGTCATGACATAGTCTCTCACTCCAGCTCTCCTGCACACACACAAACACACACACACACACACACACACAAACGTGAACACACACACACGTGAACACAAATCCTGCCGGCTAAATTTAGAAGGACTAATTGGGTGTGGTAAAAATCGGCGTCAAATGCGAGTGACACCTCTGAAGAATCTCGAGTGCATTGTTTTCTTTTTCGTGTTCTTTTTTCCCTCCGCCTCCCTCTCGCTCCTGCGGCACCAGTCGCACAACAAGGGCTTCCCAGTGCACGCGGCGACAGCTCATTTCACGGACAGAGTGGAGAGTGGCGAGCAGATGAAGCAGCACTGCTGCAAATGACTTGCTTGTTGTGCGATTACGAGGGCCCCTGTGTGGCTGCAGGCAAATCACAGCATCCCCACTCTTAGCGTTACACTTGTCAAAGCCAAAGGTAAACAAGGCCAGTGTTTCTATTGTGTCCAGAGTAACGCTTGTGGTCACAGGTCAACGCAGAGAAGAAAAAAACGATTGCGTTGCTTTGCATTGTAGCTGGGCACTCGCACGTGGGCTTGTTGTGCTAGTATTTGATTTGTGGTGTAAGACCTGTCAAAGAAAGTCATCTCGGTTTGATAGGCTGATGGTCTCATGGTGTTTCTGCTGTTGTCTGATCTGTTGTTTGCTTTAGCCCGATGCTCCACAGATGAGATTTTAAATATTAACAGGGCTTGTATTTCTCTGAAAATGTTTGAAATGGGGTCTGTCCATGTTGGATTAGGTGAAAAGAGAAGATTAAACCGATGTCTGACACAAAGCTTGCATGACTGGATCAGCTGAAGCAACTGAAGCCTCACTGTGGAAATGTGTTTTGGACAGAAAATTGTGTTTGAGGACCGGTAGAAGCTATTGAGCGCAACGTGGTAGCTTCCTTCAGCTCACCCTGAGTTATAGAGGACCACAATCCGAACTAAAAACCATAATAATGTTTTACATTACGTTGTATTAAAATGAGAAAAAACTTTTGACCAATGGCTAATGGAGATATGTTCCACTCTCTAAGATTTTTCTTTTCTATGTTTAGTATCTATTTCTCCCACCACATTACAACATTTACACAGTGAAGGCTCAAAAATGTCACTGAGATAAATTTCATTATGATTTGATGTGAATGTTTGATCTACTATACAAATATCAAAATTATTTGCACCATTTTTTTGTATTTGTTTTTGTAACCATATACATTTTTACTCCGAATACTCAATAGTAAATCTAGCCATTCAAGAAAGTAGAGATCCTACATAAATGACTGTAACTATTAACCGTGGTTTGTGTGTTTGCCTTGCCCATTGAGCATAGCAGGCCGTGCTCTGTCCGTCCCAGGGAGAGTGCTCAGTCATGGTAATGTGTGATCTCTGCGCGCTGACATTGCACACTTGCCCTCGTTTGGGCCAGACTTTATTTGCACTCTGTTTTCTCATGAAGATGCCCCCTGTCAATTATACCCTGCTGACAGATGTTCGTACATGACCGTGTCGACTGGAGTCTAGCATAACTGCTGATTGTTTCCACGGCATCATTTACAAAACGTGCTACCAGAGACAGCCTAATGAGGCCTGGGAAGTGACATCTTGTGGTTCCACAGGTTTCCGTCGACAGCGTTGTTTATTATGCAGGAGCGCTTGGAGTTATCGTGCCTCTGTTATTTACAGCGCTGACAATTTACTCCGTTTCAAAGATGTGGTTAGGATTTCTTGTTATGTCTCATTGTTTTGTCTCGCTGATCTTGGTCCCGAAAATAAATTTACAGAAATCGCTGCACATATTGAAAAGTCAGAATATTAATTGAACAATGTACGAGCATGAGCTGGTGCTTGCCATATATGTTTCTCAGGACTGTATTTCCAACATAAAGAGGTGAATGGCGTAAAAAAGTGATATTTTGACAACAGTCCTTCTTTTAAGTACACTATTCTGCACAAACTAAATTTTATTTATTTTTTTGTTGTTTTTTTTATTGTTTTTTAGTAATTTTATTATAGGTTAGTTTTTAATTTACATCAATATTTATTTTTAGACTACCCAGGAATAGATATGGCCTTGTAATCTTTTGCCAGAATTTAATATTTAATATTTAAGCCAATAATTCCAAAATTACAATTCCGGATTTTAAGGCACAATAAATAAATGAATGGATTAATTATTAAAAATAAAATTTCATTTAATTTATAAAGTGCCAGTTTTGGTGCTAACAGCACACAATGGCTGGACAGTACTCATCATGAACTAAGACAGCAGTCTAGTGTGGATTCTTTTGAACCCAAATATTTTCCTAGTGTTTTTGTACTTTACAGACCACAACGCTGCATATTATGCCAAGAAACACAGACACACACTCCTGCGATTTTATAAGAACTGCCATTGTTCAGGCAGTGCTGACGGTTGTCTCTCAGAACTATACTGACTTCTGACACTATTCAGCACTACATCGCTCTTCTTTCCCCCATAGAATTCACACACAGCTAATAATAATGTTATAGTGTTAACGTTAATATTACTCCTAGGGAACAGAAAACTGAGGAGGTCATCAGCTGTTCTTCAGGTCACGTCGCCGGTCTCCTCACACGTGGGCTGTGTGGGTTGACGTGAGGTGCCCAGCTGAGGATCTGTGTTAATGAGCATGCGAGCGCAGAGAGCAGAGCTGACCTCAGTAGCAGCCTGACCCAGACACCGGGCAGCTGGAATGAACCTCGGGGAAAGACGACCAGTGTGAACCCGAAGAGGGAGATGAAAGGCGGCTTCAGTCTTCAGAGCTTCAGGGTCCATCAGTATGGATTAATCTGAGGACTGTGTTCACAGAAAACCCTTAATAAAGAGCTCGTCTGTTTGATATGCAGGCACTTGAATTAATTGAAATGCCCTTTTATGCAGATACAAGGGTGCACTTAACTGCATTTATTTCACTTATTGTTGTTTATTCATGTACAAGTGTATTGAACATATTTATATGCAAATTTATTGGAAATGGAAAATGTATTAATATCATTAGTAAGTGTATTTATACTATAAAGATTATATTTATTATATTTAGATGCATGTATTTAGATTGCAATTTGTATACAAGTTATATCATTCTCTCCTTCTTTGGAAAAGTGTTTATACACTATATTAAAATGCTATCTTGCAATGCAATATATATATGTATGTATGTATAACTTTTGACATTTAAACACAATATGAACTACTAAGCAGGCCTCAATATTTGGCCAAAAATAAAGGCTCTTGACCAGGTTATGTTATTTTAGTAGTTATTTTAGTACAGGTCAGGAAAAAGGCAGATTTACAGACTGTCCCTATAACACCAAACACATGCTACACTGAGAAAGACTTCACATTGACAATGAAATTTAACATAATTAAAACATTTTTTTATTCTACAAGAATAAGCTTTCAAAATTAAGACATAATAACCAAATGACACAGATCAAAGTCAAGAAAAGCATTTTCAAACATAACCACACATTTACTTAGGACTTACATTAATACTCTTAACAATCCGTAGTGTAAACCCATATGTTCTGCATAATAACAGCATGGTCACACTTGTATGAGTCCGTAACCTACTGTAGTAGTTATATCGAAGTGCGTGTGCAACAAGCTTGCATGCGCGTACACACACACACACACACACACTCACACACACACAGCATATACTGTCCACAGTATGCTAATGCAGAGCCCCAGGGGCTTACACTGTAGCTGAATAGGGGCGTGTGTACTGTATTCTCTCTGAGGTTATGCATCTTGGCCTCTTAACAAGTTCTGACTTATTCCCCATTCACTCTAGTGACATCACTGTTCCTGTCCACAGGGACTCACGGGCACTCTCTTTATTTGCTATAATACCTGTGACCTTTTCCTACAATAAGAGCATGTCAACCTTGCTTTGGAATAACAGCACACTGATTAGCCCAGGGATTATTTCACCTAGCTCCTGCAGGGGGCGACAGAGGACATTTGAACAGTCGATACAGTAGTACAGTATTCTAGCAGATCCAAGAACATGACGACTTTTTCACATTTTGGTTTCTGCTTAGCGACTACTGTTTGAACCTAACTACAATATTTTGAAATGTTTTTGTTAGCACACATTTAATGTGATGCATTAAACACTCAACAACAAGGCAACAACACGCAAGAACAACAGCTTTCGCTTTTGATGACTTTAACGTTGTTTCTCAGACTATGAGCTTGGAGCCTTGGGCACGTGAGAGGTCTTGGGTGTAAGGACGCAGACGGTTTGGTGGAGGGATGACAGACCCGGTGGAGGTCCTGCTTTGATTGTCGGTGCTGTTCATTGAGAACCACGCTGTAGAGAGAGGGCTCCCACTGTAGAGCGGTTTTTTTGTATAGCAGTCAAATGTCAAAATCAAACAAGCGTGTCCATCACGGCGGAATGCAGACAGGTATCACCACACAGACCTTTCGAGGGGCGAAACAGCAACGCCGACAGAAATAGCTCATCTTGTCAGTCATAGGATGATCGGCAGAGGGCTTTTCTGTTTGTGATGTTGTCTGGTATAGTAAAACAAAACAAGGCTGCTGAAAGGGCTAGATCAAACCGTCACAAGCCATCCTCGATGCAAGACTCGGCATTCACACGCAACTTAAAAAAGAGAATTATAAAACAGAGCGCTTCCTCCTCCGTTCAGCAACATTCATTCTCTCGCGGCATTTATGGAAATACAGCACTACACGCCTGTTTACACTCTGAGACCACTGTGCTTTTGACATCTAGCTCATCCCCGCAAATCTTATATGATATTGTTTCTTCTGTTTCATTATTCATTCTGCAAATACAATTTTACATCATATTTTATTCATAGGTTTGCTTTGTCCTTAAAAAATAACACCTTAAAGTTCATGGTGAGAAGTTATAAAAGAAAATCCCCAAGGGTAAAGCAGTGGGTTGATGGAAACACGTCCTGTCCCGTTTTGCTCTTGAATGTAGTATTGATCAGAGTTAAAGATTATCAATGAAATAGGTTTGGCCTTTTAAAGCGCACCTCATCCATCACACACACCCTTCATCACGTTCACACCATTCCTCCCAGCAGGCCAGAAGACACTCCCTTTCTCCCTCACTCTTCTCATGGACATTTTGTCTCTTAACTGTTTTCTTTTCTCATCCATTTTCTCATAATTCACTGCTTCTGTTACTCCGCTCACTTGGGTTCATTTGGTTTTCGCTGTGAGACTGACTGGAGGGGATGAAGTGAAGTGCTGGAGTCTTTCCTGCTGGTTTGTTTCTATTATGCTTCATTCATGAGTTATTACTTCTTTTGTTGTTTCTGTCAAAAACTCTGGGCAGCCATCACACGTTACACCCTGCTCGCTTCAGGACCGATCTTCTACGACGTGCTAAGTAATGTTTCAGCAAACCTCTCTGAATTTCTCTTCAGGTTTGAGATGTTTAAAACAAGGAGAAGACTAGCAGAGCAGACTCCGCCCTGACACTCACATTCCACCTGACGACGGGTTTGTTAGCGCCACTAAGATTCTGTCTCACTCGTGAACGTGGGGGTCTTTGGCAGTAAATAAAGATAACTAGGATATGAAGACATATTGTGCATGTTACTCCACACAGGAAAAAAACACACCAGGCAACCTGGGTGACCCAGAGCAACAGCACCTCACAAGTTCTGCTATATTTCCAAACTCCGCGAGCGGGTATATTTCTTATTTGAGAAATTCAGTTGGTATCACCCCAGTCTTTCACTGGTGGCACAGGCTGCTGTGTGTTTGTAAAGGCCCTACCTGGCCCAGATGCACTCCAGATGCTCAACACTCCAAGGGATTTATCCTGCTAAAACACTAGCTCTGCCAAATGGTCTGGTTCCGGGGACAGATCTTTCAGTGTTTACCCCCATATAATGGAAGTCATTGCCATAATCTAAGGTTCTGTTCTAAACTTTAGATATCAAATCCCATATTAAACTATTTAAATCTTTTTTCCAGAACACTTTTGCTCTTCTTCTCCCTGCAGTTGTTGGTCTGCACAGTGACCTTGAATGCATGAAAGACATATAAAATATTATATAAATTAAACTCCAAACTACTAGTCTAAACTTATAGATTATATGAATTAAAATCTAAAGTAGATATATATAAATATATAATTATAAATATAGATTATAAGAATAAAAACAAAACAAAAATATATAATATATTAAAAAAATTATAATATATATATAGTTGATTATGCTACTAGTTTATTATGATTTTATTATTATTCACACACATGCTCTTGCTGCATGTAAATTCACAGAGTGCCCGTGAGAGCTGTGCTGATCATGAACACAGACCTGCACGCTTTGCAGAGAGCCTGAACTGTGCAGTGACCCACGGAGATGGAAAGTGACGTGTGTGGCGAGCTGTGGCCACCATCGTCCCCTCGCACTCACCTCCGCGCTCGGGAGAACCAGCGATGACAGATGAGCGGAGTGCGCCCGGGCGGAAAGGCCTGGACGGGTTGCCCGGCCACTCTGAGGACGACGCGGCCTCCACCGGCCCGCAGTTACCTGCAGAACACCGTGACAGGAAAAGCACCTGTGTCACACAAGTGTTTGACAATTACAGCCTGGCACTCAAGACCACAATAATAGCTGGGGAAGTTGTCAGGAACGGGGAGATTTAACTACTGTTCCAGTACTTGCTTCTAGAAGTCTTGCTGGGTTTTTTGGACACTTTCACTGGTGGAGCTTGGGAAATAAAACTCAGCAGTACGATGTTCAGAAGGCTGGAAACACATCATCAATTATCAGCAGGTATGTTACCAACCGCTCACCTTTGTCAATAATGATACTGACCAAATGCAGTGGAGGAAGACTCGGAGACAGCGTCCTGACTCAGGCTGGAAAGATAATAATTTGGATTTAAATGTCATTTGAATATAAGATGACATTGAACTTTATAAGGAGAGTCGCGCTCACATGTTCGATGGTGGACGAGGAGAAGGTTGAAGAGACTCTGCTGTTTGTCAGACACACATTTGGAATGCCAGTGTGATCCTTAAAGAGACGCCTGCAGGTATGAATAATGTCCGACTAAATATCACCCCATGTAAGAGGTCGTTCTCTCTCTATTAATGTTTGAAATGAATGAAATTGGGCTGTTATTGTACAAAGTCAACACAGAGACAGTAGTTTTATAGAGAGATGAAATCATGCCACAGAATTTCATGGCTGCAAACTATCTGAGTTTAATCACCTCTACAGGGACTGTTGCCACAACGAAGCCGAGCTATCATAAACATCATTACGCACCCAGCAACAAGCTCTTTGTCTTTCTACACTAGGGTACACACAGAAGTGTTTAGACTAAAAACCAGCTGATTCTTGAAGACTTTTTTACCCACAAGCCTTACGCCCTGTGAAATTCATTATGAGTCATGAGCTTCAAACTGCTGGCTCTCTCATAAACAGCTCGCTAGCAAGCGTTTTATTTTACGTTAGACTTTTAATAGCACTATTTTTACTCTCAACCTTACACTGGAATTTTTAACAGCTTTGCATTATCAGTTAGTTTGCATAATCAGACATTTATATTACCTGTGCTGTTGTGCTTTAGGCAAATGTACTAATCATTTATGTTAATGGACATTTCAGTATTGGCCATATTTGCATGTTCATGTTTCATGCGTATGTGCTGGGGACGTGCACGTCCTTTGGGCCTGTCATGGCCGGCATCCTGCATTTGTTCATTATTTACAGGGCGTAAGTAAGAAACCTTCCTTTCACTGAGGAAGACTTGATTTCTTTGTGAAGACTCATGTGCATCTCAAAACATCATATATTCCTTAATATTGAGATTAAAGTAAACCAACAAACTTTTTAATACTGGAAACGTAGAATAAAAATAAAATAATAATTCTGATAAAACCATCTTTATGATGCAATATTGTCAACAACAACAATAAATACAACAATAGCAATAATATTTTTCCCAAGAAAAAAAACATTCTTTTTTGTTTGTTTGTTTAGTTTTTGGGTTTTTTAGGGGGGTGCTGAACCCAAATGTTTTCATAATTTTTCTATCACCCTAGTTTTGTTGCTGCAGCACAATCACATGTAATTATGTGTTGTATGGAGAAACAGCACCACAGAAAGCCTGCCTCCTCTGTGCTGGCACTACTACTGGGCAAAGAACAGAGCTGCTCCCGAGGACAAACCTAGGTGAAAATAACACACTTATACATTTTTAACACGTGTATTATATACACAAGTACTTTTGTACATTTTTAAAGTACAATAACAGCCTTTTTTTGTAAAAGTAATATACACATATTGTAGAATGTAATTCCTCTGTCACTTAAAGTCACGCCTGATAGAAAAAGTCTATAAACAGATTAACTTTTTTGCATAAAAACTACTAAAAATCTACCTGTTTTAGTTTGTGGAACAAAGAAAATTTTACTTTTTTTGCCTGGTGTAAAAAAGCAAGACAACTGAATAAAATGCTTATGATCCTCTGACTGCATGATGTACGTTTTGCGGGTGTGAACAGAGCATCAGTTAGTAAAGCCAGTGCCACTCTAGGCAGACTGGGTGATTTCTAATGTTTCTAGTGTCATTTCTAGAAAATAATTTTTCTACAGGCTATGGATAATTTAAATGGAATGCAATGAATATGTCTAAGATTTAAGTTAGTAATAATTATGATTAAAAAAAAGAAATAATAATATATATGATTACTATTTTATTATTATATTATTTATTATATAGAATATACTATTATTAAATATTATATTACTATTATATATTATATATTATTAATTTTATTATTATATTATTATTATATTACTATAGTAAATATTATTATTAGTAGTAGTAGTATTAATAGTATTGCCATTGCTAACCTTATTCATATAATTTTTACAATTATGAAAAAAGAAAATAATAATAATAATAATAATAATAGTAATAAATAGTAACAATAAATATTAATAATAATAATAGCTTTAAACTGAATGCAGAATTCATCACTCCATGTATCTCTAAATTCACTGCATGTTCTGGTTTGAAACAAACACACATATACCCGCCACCCAGCTCTCCTGGAGCCTCTGCTCATTTCAGGTGTGTTCATGTTTAATAGGGCCGACATCCGGAGCAGTGCAGGGAGCCAGAGGGCCATTCTCAGCCCTCTTAATGACATCCATCTCCGCACCATCTCTGAAACTCATTTCACAGGAGACAACAGGCACAGGAGTCGGCCGCTTTGACTGAGCGCTCATTTTCTCCCCCTGGGAAAGGGGAGAGGGGGACTCTTGTTTGAAACAAAGAGACCCAAATTACAGCGTGTCATCACCTATCTCCAGAAATGTCGTGATTATAGCCACAGCGCTTCAGACATTCTTGGTATTAATGGCATAAAGGAGCCCATGTGTGCCGGGTCTTCTGCAGCCTCAGAGCCACCTGGACGGCCCTTTACTGAGAGGCCAATGAAAGGCAATTCTGTCCAATGAAAAGTGATTACTTTCATAATAATGGAATCCTGATTCTGATTGCCAGAGACTCGCCGAGGTCAGCAATTATACTCATCAATCAGTCAAATTGGTTTTTCGGTGTTTCCTGAGATTACCAAATAATTGAAAAGTTTTGTTTTCAGACTTTAAAAAAAAGAAAGAAAGAAAAGGAAAAAAAAAAAAAAAAGGAGAGTGGAAAGTCCAAACTTGCGAAACTCGGCCAGCGCCAAAGTTCAGGCCTTTCTCTCGCCGTATCGCTCCTGGCAGCGTGACAGCCGCCCGCGTCCACGTGTCAGCCCTGTTGCCGTGGCGATCAGTCCACCAGCTCTGCCTGTCTCCGCGGCACAAGCAGCTGGTCCAAGCATAGTTACAGCCGTGCTCCCGGTGAAGGCGCCCGGCAGCCAATCGTGGGTCACGCCTCCAAACTCCGCGAGCGGGTGTGTTTGATCAGGGCCAGGGGCGACCCGCCCCCCGGCGGGTGGTGCTGGACTCTGCGCTGCCAGCGTGTCAGAGCTGACGGGCCCTCGGCCTCCACCCAGCAGCTCCTGGCTCCGCTCGGGAAAAGCCGAAGCTCCAGACTTCTGGATTTGGCATTATTATGATATTATGATGATATTCATGAGTTCTTTGTCCATGATGGAAGAGGATGAGAGACACGTCTCACAGATAATGTGCCAGGTAAGAGAGCGTGTCTCTCTCTCTCCCCTCTGCTCTCTTTACTGTTTCCCTCTCCAGTCATGAAGGACGGGGCTGTTTTCCTTCATTCTTCTTCAATTAAGAGGGAGAAATGCAGAAGCTGAAAGTGAATTGCAGATAATGAGAACCAAGGTTGGTTTCTCTCTCTCTCTGTCTCTCTCTCTCTCTCTTCTCTCTCTGTCTCTCTCTCTTCCCATGGTCTGTAAACCGCTCTTTATTTTTCCTGTCAACGGTAGCTGCTCCTCCAGGACAGCTAGAAGCCTAATGAGCTACAGGGGAGACTTCAATAAAAGTGTCTCTCTCTCTCCCTCTCTCCCTCTCTCTCTTTCTTTCTCCCTCTCTCTCCCTCTCTACCCCAACAGTGGGGACAGAGGGTATTTGGCAGCCAGTAGCTAAACTAAAGGGGTGGGGTGGAGGTTCTGGTACCTCAAACTCTGTTTGGGAGAAAGAGATTGACTTCCAGGCCTAGAGCGAATAATTTTTCCTATTGTTAAAACAAAGTAAGTCATTTTGAATAGTTTTATTGTCCAGTGGCCAGAAAAAGTGAATTTATTTGCCAATGGTTGTAATTTTCTAAAACACTTTAGTCTAAAGAACAAAGTAGAAAAAAAAAGAACTGAATACATGTATTTATTGGTTTAATTGCAGTTCTTACGTGTGTTTTTTTAAATTGAGTTCTTCCACTAGTTAAGCTTCTCCCCTTTGCTTTGTGTTACAAGACAGGAGAAGATGGATCCTGTTTGATTTCCTCCAGTATGTGTTTATGTTAGAACGGTTTGTATTAGCTGTGGAGACTGTGTGCTCTCTGAGAGCTTCCACTCAGGCTGCTATCAAACCACAGACAGCTCTCCAGAGGTGTGTGCATCGCTGCTTTAAAGAAAACACAAGTAATAAACAAGTGTAACACCCACACACACACTCACACACACACTTTAATAAGATTTAATAAGATTTCAGACCTGTCTGATGGGTTTTAATGATGGGTTTCACTCCAAGCTTTAATTCATATCAAAGTGCTACTCTGTGACTTACCCACATCCAATACATACATCCAGTATATACATCCCATATCCTACATACATCCAATACATTTACTAAGTGAAGTACATGTAATGTATTACAATTTCTTACAGTCGTTTTCACACTTACTCTCAATACCACGTCCACTTCTTCAAAGCTCTTCACACAGTGTGCTTTTAAAAAATCACACCATTGCACATCCGTTAACCTCTGGTGCAAAATGCACTTCAACCACAAAAACACTTCACATTTCATTCAAAACTGAAGCGTTGGTTGTCTCGGTGAAGAGCCCCAGAGGCTCACACGCGCTGACGCGATGGAGAATGGAGGAATGTCCCACAAGAAACAATTAGGACGGAGGTTTTTGCTCTGAGGAAATGTCTTTCCTTCATTCGCCATTACCAATCCTCTTAGTCACGCATGCAGATGAATCTCTGTTAGCACGCCTGAGCCGGCCTCTGTTTAGCCCTGTTCAGGGCCGCGATTGGACAGCAATATCATCTCGCCCAGCAGTGTAATAAATACCAATTAAAGCCCAGGCTCTGTGGGCTCATATTACAACAGTGACACCAGATTATCATGGTGTCCAGTAATACTCTAATAGTGATCATGTTGGAAGCCACGGAAGTTGAGCCGGGAGGGGGGAGGGGGGGGTTACAGTCTGAGTCTGTAGAGGTCAAAGATGCAAAGCCATTGAATCTCTCATAATTAAAAAATGCTCTTGAGCTGTAATGTGATTTCAATGATGTAGGTAAAGGTAGGAAAATCCTGCAGGTCTATATGAACACACAAGTGTTCCCTCCGTGTTACACAGATATTAGCTATTAATATGTGATCACAGAGTGCAGCTACACTAGGTGTTGCTAATGGAGAGGGTGTACCCATGATGCACCAGTTTCAGCCTGTACTCTACAGGTTGTGTTTTCTAACTGTTTCCTAATTTAATCATCCTCATCAGGCTCATATCTAACCATTAAACATCCATATGCATCCCACTCAACCAATGAGATCCCTGAAGTGGCAGGTCACTGGTTGACTGGTTTTATCGCTGTCTCTCTCTTTCCTATACACACACACATTCTTTTCCTGAGACCTGATGTTTATCCATAGTTTAGCAGGGTGATTATGACATTCTGGTAGAAAAGGTGGGTGTAAGAGAGCACTGTTTCAATAAAGAGGGGCGGACTGTAATTAGCCTACCCAACTCCTCACGCCCATTCAAATTTGCGACATAATCCAGTGAATGACATCGGCGCTCTACGCCATGACTACAAATGTATCAGAGCTCCTCTCCAAGACCACATTAGGAATCATAATGAATGTAATGTATCACAAATAAGAGCTGAAGGTTAAGACATAAATCCACAGGAGAAAAAAAAAGAGAGAGAGATCAGTAAACACAGTGTGCAGAGCGCCGTATGAATAATGCAACCTGCTTGCTTGGAAATCAAAGCAATATCTAGTCTGTAAATTAGCGTCAGTTCCCATGCCTCACACCCAGAGCACAGGGCTGTGTTCACGTTCTTCTTTCCTATCACTGCGAAACAAAACACTTCCCTCAATAAACCAGCTGTACAGGAGGGAGATGAGCTATGCATGCACGGAACATCTCAACCGCAAACTTTGTGTATTTGGGAGTGGTCTCACAGCATGTTCTTGCTGGAATCACCCCCCCCCCCACACACACACACACGACTCCGTACCAGGCCTCGGGTTGCATGCGATTACACCACGTCACGCAGAAACCAACTCTGCAGGTCACAGCCGCAGACATTAATGAACTGGGTTTTTTAAAGCCTGAGCCCCTCGCTTACCACAGGGTGCAAACGCAAGCCACGTTCCCCGCGTTGAGGTTCATAAACTTGGAAGCCATGACCTGATGATGTCAGTGTGGAGGTCACTGCTCGTATCTTGGGTCACACACTCCAGCTCCAGTACCCTCTCTTATCAGCTGATACGGAGTTTAAGTATCCAAGACTCATGCGAAAACCTGTTAGAGGCCCCATTGCTGTCACTTAAAAATTTGATAGATCTTAAAATTTGGTTGAAAAAAATTGCATTCCTAACCCCTCGTGGGCATTTCACAACCTGGCTTTCTCTGTTAGCTACATAATTCAAAAGTCCCATAGGCAGCATTCACACCGGGTAATGAGTATTTCTGTTTTATGTTAGCCAGTTCAGAGAGGAAAGCGGCCTGGGAAGC
Organism: Brachyhypopomus occidentalis; assembly: GCA_020368025.1. Lineage (NCBI taxonomy): Eukaryota > Metazoa > Chordata > Actinopteri > Gymnotiformes > Hypopomidae > Brachyhypopomus > Brachyhypopomus occidentalis. The sequence goes on along the minus strand of JAGXOD010000038.1, from coordinate 771,802 downwards.
CCCTCCTGGAGCGTGTTTCTGCAGCAGCTCCTGCAGCTTAGCAGCCGTTACAAGGACTTGGACAAGGACTAGGACTAGGACTAGGATTTGGACTAGGACTAGGACTAGGACTAGGACTAGGATTTGGACTAGGACTAGGACTAGGATTTGGACTAGGACTAGGAGTTCCACAGGCCCCACTGACTAGCGTGTCCTCGCACTGGGACAGGGTTTTGGGAATGGGAATTCAGGGCATTTGGAGAGACCCTTGTGAGCGAGGTGAGGAGCCCCCATCTCCAAAGCAAAGCTTCATCAACACCCACCCACCCACCCCCCACACACACACACACACACACACACACAACACCACCACCACCACCACCATGGCGCAAAACAAGACAAGCCGCATAATAAACCCGGCGGCAGCAAGCAGCTCTCAGGCTGGGAGGACGGCGGCTGCGCCGGTGAGCAGGTAGGCGCTGTTTAACGACCCGCTCTCCCCGGGGTGGCGCCTCACACACACCCAGCTCACTGACATTTCAGAAAGGTTGAGATAATTAGTGGCATGAAAGCTTCCAAATCAGACAAATTTGAGCCAGATGTTTTGGAAACGGCTGGGAGGGAAATGCCGGCTGCTCATGAAACGTTCTCTCATGGCGGAGGAGGAACGGGTCGGTCGGTTTTGATGTGCCGGCTTGAAACGCTGATTAAAGACGTGCCGTTTGACCCCTGGCCCCTAATCTCCCTCAAGGATTACACCCTGCAGGTGAATAAAGAGGGTTAATAAAGACATCCTGCAGAAGGCTCCATTTGATGAAAGGTAGCATGAAGAGCCCACTGCTTCTCATTTAAAGGAGAAATCCAGACACACAGGTGATTTCTAATTTAAAGGAGGGACCCAGATACCTTCGTGATATTTCATTTAAAGGAAGGAATCCAGACACCCTGATAATTTCTGATTTAAAAGAGGAATCTAGACACCCTCATGATTTCTCATTTACAGGAGGAATCCCGACACACTGGTGAGTGCATGACACTGCTCCTCTTTCTTTAAATGCCTGTGGAGATGTGCTGTGCGAACTCCAAGTCAAAAAGACAAACATTAATCTTAAGTACCAGTTTTCTTATTTGTGAAGAAAGATAAATGTACGATCCTTTGTTGTATATTCTGGCTTTGTTGCTGCCACTGTTTTAATTATCACAACGATGTAAACAAAGTCCTTTGAGAGCACTCTGGTCTTATTACAGTGACCTGAGCTCCAGGGCAGCGTGGGTATGTGGGTTTGGTGATATTTGCTCCTGAACGACCCGCCGTGTGCCTCGTCATGGGAGTGGCCACTGAGGGTAATGAGAGCTTTCACTTTTTCCTCTCACTGGCTTTTTCCAACTTGATTTCATCCTCTCTTCCCATCACTCTCTCCATTTCTCCCTCCCTCCTTCTATCCCTCCGCCCCCGCCACATTCACTCTGCTCCATATGCCATTCTTCTCCTCCCGCTGGGCACGGAGTCCGCATCTCTCTCTCTCTCTCTCTCTCTCGCCCCATTCGGCTCAATCTCCACGCCGCCCCACGCAGCGCAGCGCCCCTCGCAGGCTGGACGTCAGGCCGCAGAACGACTGGCGGGAGATTACCACCAATCTCCCTTTCCCGCTTTTGTTTCGCGACGAGCACATTTTCCCCGCCAGCATCTCAGAAATAACAAGCACTCCCAAACGATCACATTTGCCTCCCTCTCCCCCATGTTGTTGCCAAGGCCTCACATATAAATGAGGCAGATCTGCTGGGGAAGGGATTTGCGCTGCTCAGTGTGTTTAGGGAGGAGTGAGAGGAGTGTCTAACCACCTGCCCCTTCAGCAGCGTGGCAGGAGAACCACCCCCTGACCCCCCTCTGTCACCTCCTCTCTCCTCCGTTCTCCTCTCTCTCCCATCTCACTCTTCCTCTGCCTCCTCTAATCATTCTCACCTCGCTCCGTCTCCCTGTCCTCCCGTCTCCCCGTCCTCCCGTCTCCCTCTCCCGCCGTCTCCGTTGTGCCACCTTCCCCATGTGATCACGTCTCCTCCGATCTCCTGCCCCGAGCGGGACGTGAGCGGACGTCGTCCTGCCGGACTGCAGGTGACAGACGTGGATCAGGCACAGAGTCTGTCAGCGTGTCTACTTCTCGTCATCAGAGGATCAGAAATAATGATTCTAACAGTACACGGTGAAGACGGCGGCAGCCTGTGAACATTTTGAAAAATGCATAAGATTCAAGATTCAATATTTCAACTTACTCATGGTTCAAAATATTGATATATATGCACAAAAGAACAATCTGCTTACCAAAACATGGACTAAGGCAGATAAGAAAAGACATATACATAAATGGATTAGTTTTTCATTTATACAGCAAAATCTTAACCAACAGAAAAACTCAGCAGTCCAGGTTTGGGACAAAGTTTTGGTATATACCTCAGAATCTGACAGTTTTGAGGTACTGTTAGTTTTCTATTGGAATACTAGTGTATATGGGAGGATCTGTAGTCTGTGTTATTGCCTCAGAGCTGTTGTGTTATAATCTCAGAAGTGCTGTGTTATAACCTCAGACACCCTGTGCTATAATCTTAGAAGTACTGTGATATAATCTCAGAAGAGTTGTGTTAAAACCTTAGAAGTGATGTTCAAAAGCCTTGAACAGTGTTTGTGAAGTGCTGACACAACAAACACCTGCTACACATTTACCCATGGAAACTACAGTGTTTGGAATCAAACTTTCACCTAAATATTCACATTTACTGTCATGTTTTGTAGTAAAAAATAATCAGAGAAAAGAGTAGGACATCCTTCTAGGTCATATGTAAGAAAAATGCACTGCAATTTATTCTGAAAAAAATGACAGAACCTGTTGTGACAACAGCAGCGAAAAATAAAGAAAGAACACAAAGAAGAAAGAGACAACAGATGTAGAAAACCTGTTCTGCAAAGGTAGAAACACTGCTCACTCTGTCAAAGGTAGAAACACTGCTCACTCTTTCAAAGGTAGAAACACTGTTCACTCTTTCAAAGGTAGGAATACTGTTCACTATTTCATGGGTAGAAACACTACTCACTTTTTCAAAGGTAGAAACACTGCCCACTCTTTCAAAGGTAGGACATGTTTGTATTCTGCAGCTTAAGATGTCCTTCTCTGGCCTGCGCTGAATACATTAGAGCATCACATACCAGCACCATGGTTATGAGAAGCCGATTACAAGAAAAAAAAGCCTTTATCTTGAACGCTTGCTGGATATTAATGACATGACGTGAGTAAGATATCCGTCATCTCTATGTCCGCCAACACTTCAGTCGTTCTCAGGGTTGACACTCGGAGGTAGCTCATGACGGAGGCCGTGTTGTGTTGGCTGAAGGTGACATGTGGCGCGGTTCAGGTGTAGTCTCATAAATTCGTTGTCACGGTGAGGCGCGTGTGACACACCCGGGCTTTCAGCCCCACTGCCCGCATGCTCCACGCCGACATCTGAACACCTCATCTTACAGCCCTGCGACGCTGAGCAAATAGTTATTAAAATCTTGCAAAATCCACTCGCTGGGTGTGTACACATGCTCCTGTTGCTATGGGGGAGTGTGGTTGGGACATATGTAAATGTATAAATGTACTTATCCACTGCTATGATGGACAGCATGGAAATCTAGATTAATTCGTTTATATTGACCATGAAAAGCACAATCCAATAAACAACAGCACACAGGCAGAACCAAAACAGAGCTGACAGACATGTCCTGTAACATGTTTGATCACATGTAGGCCTACATTTGTAGAATTTAGCAAATATAGCTCAAATTTAGCTCGTATCCAAAGCAACAAGCTTTCACCTTTTACTCAGAAAGGTATCCTTCACTATACCAAATATATTAAGAGGAAAACATATCTAAATGTTAGATACTACCAAAAATGTTAGATACTACCAAAAATGTGTAAATTCACTACCATACAATACAATACAATACAATACAATACAGTACAATACAATACAATACAAAACAATACAATACAGTACAATACAATACAGTACAATATAGTACAGCACAACACAAAACAATACAATACAAAAAAAGTACAACACAATAAATTCAATACAGCAAAGTACAATACAGTACAATGCAATACAATACAGTACAGTACAGTTCAATACAATACTATATAATACAGTAAAAAACAATACAATACAATACAGTACAACACAATTCAATACAATATAGTACAGTAGAGTACAATTCAATACAGTTCAATACAATACAGTACAGCACAGTACAGTTCAATACAATAAAATACAATACAGTATAGTACAGGTCAATACAGTACAGTACAGTACAGGTCAATACAGTACAGCACAGTACAGGTCAATACAGTACAGTACAATACAGGTCAATACAGTACAGTACAGGTCAGTACAGTACAGTACAGGTCAATACAGTACAGCACAGTACAGGTCAATACAACACAATAAAATACAGTACAGGTCAATACAGCACAGTACAATACAGTTCAATCTTCAGTCTGCACTTGAAGACAGAGTTTAGCACCAGAGAGGAGCAGCTGCAGGGGGCCAGTGAGATGAGTAGAGGACTGACATGGGCAAAACTCTGGAGTGTTGAAGACCAGTCACGCTGCACCATTCTGGATCAGGTACAAGGGCCGGGTGACATGCGGAGGAAGACCTGCCAGGGGTGAGCTGCACTAATCAAACCTGCAGATGACAAGAGACCGAACAAGCAGGAGAAAGAAAAAAACCTGCGTGGTTGAGTCGGTAATGTGATTTGAGAGCTTTTTTTTGCATGGCGAGATCAAGGGTGACTCAAAGCATATGCCAAAATTTCGGCGAAGACCAGTTGCTCCGGGGATGTATAGCAGCTCCGTCTTCCCGGGACTCAACTTCAGGTGGTGGACCTCCACGCATGATAAGATGTCGGTCAAATATGCGTGAGATGCTGATAGAAATCTGTGTGTCAGATGGTGGTAAGGACAAGATAAGTTGGGTATCATCAGTATCGTAAAGTTCGGGGAATCGATGGGGAGCACATTGCATCATAAAGAGAGCAAGTGTAGTGGGAAAAGAGAAGAGGACCCAGAACTGAGCCTTGTGGGACTCTGATGGAGAGTCCAAATGGAGGGAATGTGGATCGCCTCCATGTTTCCTGATAAGAATGTTCCTCGAGGTAGGACTCGAGCCATTTCCATGCTGAGTGATTCCTGGGTCTGAGAGGATTGACAGAGAAATCTTGTGATTCGCTGTGTTGAAGGCAGAAGAGAAGTCTATAAGAATCAGGCCCAATGGCAGTTTGGCTGATCTATCCACAGTGAGCTTCTCTGTCACTGCAAGTAAGGCGGTTCCTGTAGAAAGCGCTGGTTTGAAGCCAGGCTGATTGGGCTCCCGGAGCTGCTTCTTGGTGAGGAAGAGAGACAACTGGTTATAGACAGCAAGCTCAAGAATCTTTGAGAGAAAGGAGAGATTCTGGTCAGTGGCTGTTGATGTCAGAGCTGTCTAGGTTGAGTTTCTACAGTTTGGGTATGACATACTAGCGTTATGTACTGATTTAAACTGATATACATGTTTTGATTACAGGGGCTACACAGAAAAAGTACTACAGCCATGGACTCAGTGTGAGTGTGTGAGCGACAGTGTGTGTCTGTGTGTGTGCATGGATGTGTCTGTGAGAGACGGTATGTGTGTGTGGGTCTGTGTGCATGTGTGTGTGAGGAAACAAGAGAATGTGTGTGTGAAAGAGACAGAATATGTGTGTTCGTGTGTGTGTCTCTAGGTAGAGAGAAAGAGAGAGAAAGTGTGTGAGTTAGCATGTGACTGTATGTGTGTGAGATCAAGTGTGTGTGTGTGTGTTTAGGTGTGTGAGTGTGTGTGTGTGTGTGTGTGAGAGAGAGAGAGAGAGAGAGAGGAGTTAGTGAGAAGAGACTAAGTCAGTGTATCTCTGGAGGGTCTGGTTTCACCCTTGTGCTGGAGTTAATAGAGGTCACAGTAACGTGGTCAGGGGACCCAGCCTCCATTTTCCTCCCCCAGGTGAGAACAGGGCATAGCCCACACTGCCTCCCTGGACATGAGCTGGGAATATAAATCTCCTGCTCTCTCTCTTTCACACTCTCTCACACACACATGTCCCATACATGTGTCTGTGTGTACTCATCACGGTGACATTATTCACTAATTGCCTGTCTTATTATATCTAAAATAGGGCAACATACACTCCATGTCTTCTAAAACTATATCAAGTTCATGATAAACTGAAGGACAAGGCCCTTGAACATCCATAGAAAACACACACACACACACACACACACACACACACACGTATACTTAATTTCATTCTCCAGTGTTTTCTCAGGTGGTAATGAAATTGTTCCTCCTTCCTTACCCGTCCCGGCCGAGTGCTGGCAGTCTCCCAGCACGCGCCCTGATTCGCGCCATGTTTGTCAAGGTGCGGTGTTATCTGCCGCAGCACTCCCTGCCTCCGGGGGCTCCATGTGCTGAGTGACAATCGGTAAACAGCACGGCGGCAGCTCTTACGGACACCCCCACCAATCCACACCCACCGCCTACCCCAACCCGAATCCCAGCCAGAGACACGACTGCCAAGAGTGAACAGCAACAAACCAAAACTCCCCCAAGCTAGCGCGTAATTAGTCACGGCCATTTGTAGCCTCGCGGGCTCTGCGTTTGTACCGCGGCCACGGAGCGGGGCGGCGGAGCAAGAATCTCCCTTTTAAGGATATGGATTTCATTTCTCCGTCCCTGTCACTCCCAGCTCGGGCCCGTCGTCTATGAACGTGGGCTCGAGGCCCGATTCCAGCCGAGGTTCTATTAGGATGCTGACGACATGACAGCTTCTTGTTACACTTGCGGTTTCGTTCTCCACACCACTCGTGTTCAGAGCCGATGTGCTGCCTACGGCCGGCGTGCTCACCGGGCTGAAGATTACACGAGCACCGACACAGCAATCCAAAACTCCACGCGAGCATAAATCTACAGGCTCAATGTGCCGCACTTCTACACGGCGGATTATCCCGAATCAGTGTTTTCATTATGCCCGACATTTTAGGCAGCATAACTTTAAAATTTGTCCAAATTGTCAAATTTGCATTGTACTGACACCCGGATCATTCGTAGCCCTTATTTAGGACAACAATTAACAATTGTGCATCAAATCATCCAACGATTCATTTCGTTTCCCATTATCAGTCAGCTTGAAGCTCCAAACTGCCTGAGCAGGAAGCCAGTAAAGAAACAATTAAAGGGATGATGGGGATGAATTTAGCATTTAATCATTCTCTCTCCGCACTGCACAGAGACAATGAGCCCACTGATGGCAGCTGTGTGTAACGGCACCAACTCCGCCGAGTGCGCGCGCCTCTGAGAGAATAAAGGCAGAAGAGCGCGAGAATAAAAGCACAGGATGGTAGTACGCACGGAGTGAGAGAGAATGCTCACATAGCCAGCTGATTAGAGCCGAACCGTGCCGCTGTATCTGACACAGATTTTGTTTACACTAATTAACATTATTTCCTTCTTCCTTTCTAATGTCTTATTGGAGTTGAATGTGATCCGCCATCTGCACGTTCGTCGCCGGGGCCGCTGGGGCGTCTTCCTCCCCACGAGAGCACTAAGTGGATTTATGACTGTACAACACAATGAGGCTTGATTGAATGAAGGTGTATGAATGGAAGACAATGTCTATTATATAGCAATACACCTGCCAGCTCTTACAGCGGTTGCATTAGGAAGCAAATGAGTGTTAGTGTGTGTGTGTGTGTGTGTGTGTTGAGGGCAGGGGGTGGATAGCTTGGCAGTTATGAGCCAGTCAGTTATGAGCTAGTAAATAACCTAGATGGAACGCTTTATGGATCTTCAAAGTTTTGTTTGTTCAAAAATAAATAAACATATAGAAAGTCCTGCTCTTGCATGTCTACATACACGCATTTTATACACTTCAGTATTTCAATGGAAATGATTTAATTAACTAAAACTCTAATCATGATCTTTGCTCACATACTCATCAATATTTATTGCATTTCTTTGAGATAATAGGAGCTAACTGCAACCATGACGACCACATCAATTCAAGGACTCTGCTTTTCGCTTTCCTTCACGACACAGTTGCCTGTGTCCGTCTGAACTGCACTTCCACGCTGGAGCTTTAACGTCACCACCAACCAGCGTAGAGAGAAGTGATCTACCATGGGCCTCTGGAGCCAGGGGTGGCGGACACATGTGCCCCTGCATGGGGGATCACGGTGGGGGCGATCGAAGATGGCCGGTCTGCCCCCTCCAGAGAGGCTGTACGGCAGGTCTCGTAGTCTTGGACCACTGAACTTAGTTCCCATACTCTGTGTTTGCTTCCTTCAGAGGTGCCTGTTACAATAATCGGCATGACAGTGTTTGCCATGATATGTTTGTCACTGCTTAAAACTCACCTAGTACATTTAAAGAAAGAGTCTAATGCAAAATCTGAGAAGAATGTAAATCTGAAACAAAGACATGCCAGTACAACATTCTATACATTTTTTAAAGTAAACAAATGGAGTTTCATTTTATTTATAATTTTTATAGGATAAAAACTATCAGCAATATCATTAGTACATTCAACATTGCATTTTATTGTTGTTTATGACAGTGAAGAAAAGGCCTTGATGTGAATTGTTTGATTTGAATTTCAGCACTGATAATCAAATCTTCCACTGTAAACACAATGTAACAAATACTATAGTAATACATGGTGTAGGATAACAAAAAATTCAAACCCTTCAGAATATGGTCAATGTACAGTATGTGAGATTTACTTCAGAACATTCATCTTAGCTACTGAAAATCAGTAGAAAATCTGACTACTGATGATGATGATTCACAGATTTTACATTTACAAGGAAAAGTTAAAAAATCAGTAAATGAGTCATATTTCAGGATGGAAATGCACTGCACTCATTTCTCACTGGTGTCTTTTAATTAGGCAGAACAAAACACATGCACAGGGTCAGTTAGCATTAAGCAGCAATTTGAAGTATAAAGAAAATAGTTCGGATTTGTCAGTTCTCTCTTCCTGAGCCATTGTTAAAGACACATAGTGAATGGGTTTATGGGAGGTCTGATAAATAAAGGGAGGAGCCCGTCACTGAAAATGAAGGTTAATTGTTTTTAATTATAGTCACGTCTACATGCACTGTTTTCCTCAATATTAGCCTGTTTCATCGCTCACTTGTTATTATTGCAAACACGCAAAACATTCCTAATTCAGCAAAAACATTTTGAAATGTCAGGTGTCCCAAAACTTTCGGCAGGCAGCATTCAGTCTGTGAGGTGTTTGAGATAAGGCGTGGTTATGCTGTTTGAGATTAGACGTGGTTATGCTGTTTGAGATTAGGCGTGACTGCTGAAAGGTGAGAAGCTGAATTTGAAAAGCAAATGGAAATTGTCTTATTATGTGAAGATGACCTTTCTGACACACATGACCTGAGAAAGAGGCAGCCGTGTGTGGAAAGTGCTCTGGCACACAGGGGAATGACACTGCCACAGGCACTGTTCACCTCTGATCCACACACACACTCACACACACACACACACACACACACACACAGGAGCTGCTCAGCTCAACCTCCAGAAAATTGGACTGAGGTTTCTGACTAGAAAACGGACAGTTGTGTTCCTCTACAACACACACATCTGGACGCGGATTAACGAAGGACTGTCATGATATATAAAACTGGCAAAGCTCTGGTTTCTACTTTATGCTCCACAAATGAATTCAAAAGAAGTATTATTTGAAAATGTGACGCTGGACGTTAATAGCATTGGCTGGGTGTGTTTATTTGCACAGACGTTTACGAGAAGCTTACGACTACGAGAGATGCTGTCACCAAGCCACTTTAAATAAACCTGGGCCCAGACTCCTGCTGAAGGCGTCACCGTGGAGGCCAGTAAGGAGGAGAAACCCTGAGAGGAGCAGGAACTCCTCTAGCGGAAAACAGATTTGTATATAAAAAATTGCAAAAGAAATTACAGGATAAGACAAAAGCAACATCTCAAGCTCAATAAAGTTATGACAGGCCTGTGGTTGTCCATCATAACTTTATCAAGGTTGAAATGTGTTAAAAGGTCAAAGTTCATGTACTAACAAGTCATGCTAGTAGTGAGCAGCAGACGAGAACATCTCTAGGTGTCTAGGATGTCTGGGTTCTTCACCAGGGGGGCGAAATCCAAAAAGGAATCCAGAAAGGTTCTGTCGTTCCCAATAGCTCCAGAGTGAATAGGGTTAAACTCTCCCTTTTCAGCACTTCAAAGTGAAAATGATTACCCAAGGTTTTTTTTGTTGTTGTTTGTTTGTTTGTTTTTTTTGCATGTGTGTTTTTTTTCTTTTTTGTAATGGCCTCTGGCTATTTACCATCCACTGACTAATGTGCAAAAACGTCTTTGTGTACTCCTCAGTAGAGACCATGTGAAGCACTTCTGCTGATAAATCTCTGGAGTTTTCCATCTCAGACTGCTCGGAAGAGCATGTACGTCTGGTGAACCTCCCGGACTAATTAGAATGACCTTCAAAGTGATGCGAATCTTGCAGATGTTCCACATAAATGCCACCTTAACGGCTCATCTTTTCTCAGACGCGTGGACAGCTCTGAAACTCTTACCTGAAACTCTGTTAAAACTGCGGCAGCAGCTATAAAAGTGGCCCCCTCACATAAGTTCTCAGAAGCCTGAATTGTATCCCAAGGGTAAATCAAACTGTGTTTAGGTCAGTGCCATCTGTTGTTACTGCAGAAATGTTCATCGCACTCTTAAAGCCAACATATTACATTTACTGTTGACCCCTGTGGGGGGAGACTAGTGTGGCTGTCCCTCTGATGTTTGACCTATATGAGTAGACGTTCTAGATCACTCAGGTCAGCGCCACAGAACTTAGAACATTTGGAAGAATGAAGGAATCATGTCCGTATGCATTAAAGTATTTATCAATGATCAAACCCACCGGTTTATTAATCCTTCGACCATCACACTCTGATTAGATTACATTTGAGTGCGAATTTCAGGACATTTTCAGAATCCATGAGAGTGTGAACTGTTAATTGCTTGTCTCCCTTTTGCTTTATACTGCGGGAGGTTCCTGTGTTTTGCAGGGTCGAGACCAGGTGACGCGAAACTGCACTCTCATTACTGCCTCTCAATCGGCCTTCTAATTCAGCCCACTGCTCAGATTGGTGGCTGTGTGTGAGACGTCCAGGGCCTCTCTCTCCCTCTCTCCGTCTCTCTCTCTCTCTCTCTCTCTCTCTCTCTCTCCCTCTCTCTCCCTCTCTCTCTCTCTCTCTCCCCCTCTCTCTCTCTCTCTCTCTCTCTCTCTCTCTCTCTGCGCGAGTTCGCAGGAGTACCGGGGCTGGCAGTACCTAATCAGAGCCTTGCTGTTAGATGGCCCCTCCCTCCCAGGCCCTGTTAAAGGTGCTGTGGGTGATTGGAGCTTCGGGGGGCCGGACGCCGGATGGTTCCCTGGGGAAGGCTGTCCAAACGCTAGGCACCTCTCCAGAGAGGCTAAATTAGAAAGTGCGTGACAGGTATGGAGGGGGGGGGAGGGGATGATGGCCGTCTACTCCCTCTGAGCATGGGAGAGAGAGGGAGGGAGAGACAGAGGGAGAGAGAGAGAGAGGGGCTGAAATATTAATGATCAATGACTTCCCAAGGCTGTCCCCCTGGGGAGTGAATGGCTTCTGTCAGAGCACCCCCCGGTCCGGACTGACAGCTCACCGATGGGTCATTAGTGAGTATTACCGGGGCACAGACACACATACACGCACACTCTCTCTCTCTCTCTCTTTCTCTCTCTCTCTCTCTCTTTCTCTCTCTCTCTCTTTCTCTCTCTCACACACACACACAGACAGTATATACTGTTTATGTCTGCCAGACCAATCTGTTTTTCACCTTTCTCTCATTCTTGCCCTCTCTCTCTCTCTCTCTCTCTCTCTCTTTCACACAAGCACTGTGATAGCTCTTTGGCCTCTGTTGGGCAGGACAGAGTGGACATGGAAACAGAAAAAAACATTTGATTTTTATTGTGTCTGTCACAGGCAGCTTCTGGAATGATGACAGGTGAGCTACTGGCTGGCCAGTGTCACACTGCTGAACAGTTAGAGGAAGAAGCCGTTGCCATACACCACATGATTTAGTTGTACTGCACTGTTCAACTGGTTAACCATTCCACTGAATTAAAGCTGGAGTTCAATCTTTGCTTTAAAGGAAGATATTCCTTTTTCAGAGCCACAACAAATACATTTCGAACATATCACACTCGTTATTAAAATTGCTATGTCAAAAATGACTTGGAAGCAAAGCAAGAACTCTGCACCATGTAAAGGAAAAGAAGTGAGTACACGCACACACACACACACACACACACACACATGCATGCGCACGTATGCACACACAATCTCTTGCTTCTTTGCCCCCTGTCATCAGCTGGCCACACACTTCACCTACTGTTTGCCATTTACATGCATAAACACACTCTCTCATAAACACAGTCTATTATAAACACACTCTGTCACTGAGCTGGGAAGAAGCAGGTTGCAATTACACACAATTAGGCTCAAGATGCACTTGAGATCATTATGATGCCTAACTGAACATGTACACTCACACCAAACACGCTCGCTGCCCACAACCGAAACGCCCGCCATCCAAAACACTTAGATGGGATTTTGTTATGTGAATCGTTCAAGAACAGAGTTTCTCATTAAGGGCAGTCCAACACACACCCACACACCAACACACACACACACAGAGCAGAAAATGAATCTTGTCCCTAATCTCAGTCTCAAGCAGGTGATGTTTGCTTAGCATGATGCCTATCGTTGTTTGTTCAGTGTGATACTTATTTTTTTTTTTGCAGGGAATCGGAGCTTGTGCGGCTGAAAAAAAAAAAGAAGCATAAAATCCTTTTTCCCGTGCTGGTGCCAGGGTGTGTGTGTTCCAGGCCCTCCTTAGTCGTGACCCAGGTGGTGTGCTGCCCCCTCCGCGGGCCCCAGGATCGGTGTGGACCGGTATGGCGCTGCCAGCTGGCACTGTGGGGGGGACATATTGTGCAGAGCAGAGATACTGTGCCACTGAGCATCCTCGAGTAGACTTAGCACACTGGACGCGATTCAGAGGCCTCTCTGCCTCCCACTGGCTAGGGATGGTGTAGGGGAGTGGATGGTGTATGGGGATGGATGGTGTAGAGGTAGGAGCTGATGCCAGGCTTTCAAAAAGGAGGAACACAGCACCGCAGGAGCACATGGGGAGGTGGGAGTGGCTTCACGGTACACGCACGCACGCAGTGCCGCCTGTCCACTGGAAGAGCGGCCACTTTTCCTAGTATTGTTCTGCTCCGACCGAGCGCGGACGCCTTCGTCTTACCATTAGCCACTCGTTTAAGGTCCAAGAAACATCCCTCTCTTTTTTCTTTTTTTTTTTGTTCTTTTTTTAACACATTTTGAACAATTGATCTTCATGATTGATTTCGCCCACAAATTAGATTTTCTGTTTTTCTGAACATTTCGGTTTTTGAGTGCAAAGCAATCAAGTTAAGCGAGTCGAAAGGAAACATCTATATTAATATTTCAGCTTAATACAATCGTAATGCTTTCTCCAAGCACGCTGCATTTGGTAATGTCAAGTTGGAGGCGATCAGTTGCTCATTTCTTTGTTCCTCGTGGGGTGGAGACGCGGACGCTTGCTGTATGCGTATAATATGATTGATTCACATCCTCGACGCCGATTTCCCCTGCAGTCCACGGCACAATTTGTTCACCACAGCCTGCCCCCTCCTTCCTCCTCAAATGATAAGTGAAGCCATTAAGCTAAAAAAAGAAAAGCCGATCTGGGAGGAAGATTCGGGGAGAGGGCCGGGTCACCCGAGCATCACCATGTCACTCTCTAGGGTCATTCATCAGATTTACCCTGTTCATTCGTTAGTGGATGGCTAGCTAGCTAGGAAGAAAGAAAGAAAGAAAGAAAGACAGAGGATATTAGGAACAGACGGATAGCACCCCGCCCTCGTTCAAGATGCACCCCTCTGCCCCACCACGTCATCTCACCTGCTACACTCTGTGTTCTTAAGCTGATAAATGTCTGGCATCATGTTTTTACTCCCAGCTACTAAGCCCCCGAGAGAAGCGGCAGCCATTACAAGGGTCATGTGACCGGGGATGTAGCGATGTCGGGAATACGTGCTCCCCGAAGAAGAAGCCTGCTCCACGCCTCGCGCTTTTCCACGTCCTTGTTGATGACTGAATTATTCACACAGAAATTAATAATTTCGTGAACTCGACAACTTTTTGAAAACTTTGGACCTTCCTGTGCCAACGGAGCAGAAACAATAAAAAAAACTTCGACAATAAACCCATCAACTCCATCCAACACCACATGTCTGTGTGTGTTCGCCTGCATGTGTGTGCGTGCGAGTGTGTGTGCATGTGTGTGTGTGTGTGTGTGTGCATGCACACTGCTTATCCTTGCACGCCGTTTGTGTGCGGCTCCTCTAATCTAAGATTTATTGGCCATTAGTGAACTCAGAAAGTCATTACAGTTCATTCTGCTTGGAGCCTGACGTTTTATTAGGACAAATCTGCCCTCCGAGAACAGCACTATGCTGAACTGCACGCATTTCTGAGGCACGGGGTCACATGACTGCAGGCTCCATCCACCCCCCACTCCAACCCCCCCCTCCGTCACCACCCCAGTGCTAAAAGCAGCGATACAGAACGCTGGTCCATTAGAGGACTACAGCTTGATGGAGCTGGGGGCGGGGGGTGGTGTGGAGGGCGGGGGGGGGTTGGAGGGCTGGGGGGGCAGGGCCATCTTGCACTCCCCTGACTAATTACGTGGAGATGCAAATCGCTTTGCAGCACGACCATCACCCCGCCGTTAGGTTGGCCAGGCCTCTGAGTTATGCTCTCCGCTTCCAGACCAGACGCAGTTGCGGAGTGCGCAACGTACGTTTGCAAGTGTATATGTGGCGAGAACAATTCCTTATTGATGTTTTTTCTTTTTTTTTTTTGAAGATGTGGCAGTGATTCATTCGTGTGCAGCAACACACGAGGATACAGCTGTTCTTGAACACAAAATACACCATCTCTTATTTCCTTTAATGAATCATACCACTTATCACGCAAAATAAAAGTCTATGGGTTGGAAATGAAAATATTGCCACACATAATTATGATGTTTACGTTCTCTATGATGTTTATGATTACTTGACTCAAAAAATGTCTCAACAGCCACAACCTTAAAGAGACCACATTCCACCAGCCTGCTGGTCTAAGAGTGAATGCTGAGTTCTGACATGGGGCTTCTGACATCACAGGATACAGAATGTCACAGGTTATATCTCTGATGCTGTTGGCCCACCTCTGAGACAACCACGTCTGGGCCTCATCATGCTCAGCATTCCGGCACCTTCCACACCCACTTCCCTATCCTCACTGGTCTTCAGCCTTCAGAAAGATTCGGGCCAATATGACCCAGGCTACGTCCGCTACGAAATCAAAAGCATGACGTTACAAAGTTTGTTTTTCCAAGATCCTGGAAGCTGGGGTTTGGGATCATGAGAAAATATCTATTAGGTGCTTAAACTCCTTTAAAAGCTCTTAAGGGCAGTAAATAAAAAAGCAAGCGAACTGTCAAGGAGGAAATAAGAAGTCCTTGAGACTCATTGGCTTGACTGATTGGTTGTAAAGTTCGTAACCGAATACACAAACTTTATTTTTTTCCCTACAGGCAAAATGTTGAAGGTGATAGATCGTAAGTAACGAGTGAGAACGAGCAGGTCTGTTGTAAATTAAAATGGATTCTGTGTATGTCGGAGCTCAGAGCATGTGCGTGGTCCCAGGAGCAGCGGCAGAACCAGGAGGAGAGTCTGGAGAGGAACTGGGTTAGCATCTGCATCACGTTTACCTCCTCACATCCTTTCTCTCCATCTGGGCAGAACGTTCACTTTATGAAAGCATCACTTCTGCCTCCTGTCTGCCGATCGTGCCTGCGCCTGAGGAGAAACGCGGGGCTTCGGGTTTTGAAGGGCCACCCAGCCCGATCTGGGGGAGAGGGAGCGACGGCCGGATATATAGTGGAGGAGCTCTGAGCACTGGCTCTGCTCTTGAGATTTATACACAAGTGTCTGTTTGAGCATCTCTGGATGCAGCACAGATACATTTCACCTACATATTCATGTGTGTGTATACATGTGTGTGAGTGCATGTGTGTGTGTGTGTGTGTGTGTTTGTGTGTGTGTGGGTATATGCATGCATATATGTGAGGGTATGTATACAAGTGAGGGTGTGTGTGTATGTGCGCTTGTCTAAGCACGCAGGTGTGTGCACACGTGTGTGTGTGTGTGTGTGTGTATGTGTGTGTGCTTCCCTTGGCCTCTCGCCGGCATTCTGTTTGTCCTCTCCGTTTCAGACAGCATTTCAGGGCCCAGTAGGGTGGGATTTCCTTCCAATTAAGGACCATCTGTGTGTGTGTCTGCATGTCTCTCTGTGTGCTGTCCCTGTTCGGCCCCTGGCAGGCCTCCACCTCCCCTCTCCACCTCACACCAGCCACCATCCACCTGCTGTCCTGCCCCCAGTTTACCAACGTTGTGTCAACATTTGGCCAACGTCCCCCCAACGCCTCCCCTCTGTACGGTATGCTCAGCATGGCCTGCTGTTCTGAGTTTGGCCCGTGACAGCGGGCTGACCCTGCTAATTGCCCTGGACCCGGGAGTACGTGTGCGGCGTGTGTGAGGGGCACGCGTGTGGCCGCTCTTACAGGCGTGACTAACGGGAGAGAGTGGAGCGGATCAGCTCAGAACTGGAGAGACAGGACCGCAGCGTGGTGTCGGATTAATGTGGAGACGGACAGGGCACGCGTGGCGCGGCAGTGGGACACGAGAAACTGCTCTGCTGAACATCCCACAAACTCCACCAAGAGAGCCGAGTGCCGTCTGTCTGTGTGCAGCCTGTCTGTCTGTACGCAGTCTGTCTGTCTGTGAGTGGCCCGTCTGTCTGTGTGCAGTCTTCTGTCTGTGCATTTCGTGGCACTGCTGTCTCAAATACACAACATCAACGAATTTTACAAAAACACGGACTCGCTTTACCAAAGGTTGACTTTAGACAGTTGGAGTGTAAATCAGGAGTGTTTGGTATCAATGCTCCTTGGGACTGTACCTGTACCTCTTCAGAGTTTTTGAAAGTGTTTTGAAAGTGATTTTAAAGTACTCATAATTCTCCAATTCCAAAACATTTTATATTTATTTATATATTGGAGTTGGTATGCACAAAATTCCTCAGAAGTAATTATACTGCCCACTAGAGGCCACCTCGATACCCTTAAAGTCAGGAATATTGGTAAAAGTTGATTTAGGGATTTTTTTTAAAAAACACAAACAATAAAACCCTGCCCAACTGCCTGTGTGTCCTGACTTCACTAAAGTAGCTGCTATGAGAAAGAAAGAAAATCAGAAAGGTTTTAGTTGCTCTCAGGTCTAAGCAGTTAGGAAATTCAACATGGTCTCTCTCATGGTACCCAATCAGTGTTGGAGTGCCTCACCTCTGAATAATGCTATACATACAGCCTGCGTATGGAAATCTAAGTGCTATGTGCATGTCTTTGGAGGGAAAGACTTTGGAAAGGAAAGTGTGGGTGCCTTTGATGGCTAAGACTGGCGGATGTTAGCGAGAACTTCAAAATCAATACATTGGCTTTAAGCTGTGCAGATTGGAGGTGAGAGTATGGGGGAGGTAAGACATTTGAGTGGGTTCTGAACATTTAGTTTAGCGGCACACATAGATGAAGGGTTTGGAGCAACGCTATTTAAACACTATGATATTGATAATGGTAGAACATGGGGAGGTGTAATTGGTCCCATCTTCTTTGAAGAGTAATGATGTGTTTGATCACTCATGTACAGAAATGGATATGGCTCTTTATGTGCGAGCAGCGGGGGGAAGAGGTCTTAATGCAGTGCAGGCTGTGCTGAAGATTCATCCCTGATGCTCCATCGATCTCCACACACACATCCAGTCTGAAACTGCTCTCACAAAAGAGGTGTTGCAAAAGAAATTCATCAATTATTTCCCAGTGCCTGACTAATATATATCTGGTCTCCAACCAATTATGGATTCTCTGTCCAATATTGTTCTTCTTGAATGATTTCTGCCAAAGAAATTACTAATGATTACCAGATTGCACGTTTTGGGGACATATGATCGATTGCTACGGATTATTGACAGGAATATGCATATGAAACCATTCCGGTATAGCAGTGATATAGTACTGATGCTATTATGTGTGAAGTCTTTTTCATAGAGAGCATAGAATAGTGCAGTGCACAGAGCTGGCATAGTGACAGTCTTTCCTGTACAAAGCCTGTGCTGATACAACTCAAGGTCTTTCAGTGCAAACAGTCAGGAGGGCTCGTCGTGCCTGATGTTGTTAATGTAAGGGGTGTCTGTGTGTGTCAGGGCTTTTATCAGACCTCAGGTGGATGGGCCACTGAACCACTGGATCAGACACACTTTCTGTGAGGTGTGAAGTGGTTTGGAGCTATAAGCCATGTTACCATGTTAGGTGTTTAAGGTCAAACACATGCAAACTGTACTCTTGGATATGTCCATTTCATTCCAATGTAAAAGTTCAAAACAGCAAATGTTTGTACACTGGAAATGAACTGGTCTCCCTAGAGTAGCAACAACTTCTGCTCTGTTCACAAAGGTAAAATACATACAATTTATTCTACTGTCTTGCTTTTAAAATATTCAGTCACTCCCTGTAATTGAATTCATTACACTTGGCAACAAAATGTCAACTGAATCTTTCATGCTGAATTCAAATCTGTTTTAATAATTTTGTTATCAGGAAACAATCAAATTATTTCAATTTTGCAATATGTATATATTACTTTTTCAACTTTTTATAGCTGTTTTTACATTTTACACTTAAATAATGTACAAATGTAGTTCTATAATGGTGGTGTTGGTGTTCCTTTTCCTTACTACACATAATTACATATGAGTTATACTGAAACAAACAAAAAAAAAATGGGTTACAGAGAAATGCTGAAAATAAATGTGTATTCAGCATGCAAAAATGCATGAGAAATTGACATTTTGTATGGGACCAAATCTTTGTTGACTGGTGTAATTATTGTACTTTGTCTACATAAATGAGATCATTTTAGGTTACTTTTTAGGTTATTTTTTATTAAATGTTGTGGCTTTAATAATGCCCAAGTCAATCAGTATTGTGTAATTGAGAATTGTGGGTGGGGATTATATACAAACATTCAATTTATACATATTGTTGAATCTGGTCTTGAAAAAATATATAAAAATAAATGAATAAACAGAAACATTTTAAAGTAGTTCTAATCAGTACAACAATGCAAAACTGTAAACAGTACATTGTTACATTGTTGCAAAATAAACCTTAAATTCTTTCCTTGTAATCAGAAGTTTGTTTATTCAGCGTATAAATAATATTTTGACACATTTCTGCTTTTCTGAGAATAATATTCTTAAATTGTTGAGTAAAGGACTCAATTACATGGTAATCGTTCAATTATATTTTAGCAAATTTATTTCCAATTATTAATGCTTTTGGCTCAATGTGTTCTCGTGGTAAGAGTACAATCACAACTTTTTTAATCATATAAAGTGGTGGACATTAGCATTTACCCAACACAAGCCCCTGTTTGGACAGCTGGTAGATCCTTTGCAGTTGCACAGGTTACTACATACTTGAATAGTTATTGGTGCATCTTTTACTCCTACCCAAGTCTATTATATTTTATTGTGTAATTTTGAATTTTGCTCGTGCTAATTTTGCTTGTGCTGGAGTCGTTATTTCATATATATATATATATATATATATATATATATATATATATATATATATAAAATGTTTGATAGATAATCATTATTTCAGACTACTAAGGCTGTTTGCTCAGTGAGATTGTAGGCTCATTTCTCCTCTTTGCCTTTAAAGCTGTTGGTTAAACACATACAGTTATATAGATAGTTAACATTGTAAACGTTAATCTCACTGATCCATCATTGCAACATTAAGATAAATATCTACACCACAACACTTGACTTCTGCTTTCCTTGACTTCTGTCTTTCTAGGTGTTTATTGCAGTGTCAGATCATTTTTGAACTTGTTTATTACAATACTTGTATGTCCTACAGATGGAACCCAGGATTTTTGCATTTATATGTTTTGTTTATGTTGTTTATATATATTTTGCTTATATGTTTGCTTATATTACAACATTAAATATTAATTTAGTTTGTTTTAAATATTAAATCTAAATATATAAATGTTGAATATGAAAAACAATTAATCAATTATTTGTTGTTTAAACCAAATAAACTTTGAGTTAATTAAATTTAAAGTTATATAACATTTTATAACATATATATATATATTCATTCATTCATTATCCGTACCGCTTATTCCCGCTAGTCAGGGTCACGGGGGGGCTGGAGCCAATCCCAGCATCTCCGGGCGAAGGCAGGGTACACCATGGGCAGTTCGCCAGTCCACCACATTATATATATATATATATATATATATATATATATATATATATATATATATATATATATATATATATAATGTAATTAACTCAAAGTTTGTTTGATTTAAACAAACTGGACAGTGTACTTTTAGGCGACAACAACAAAAAATTCTTCACAGTGTAAATATTGCCAGTGTCAGTCAAAATATGTGGGATACTTCAGCTCAGTGGCCTGCTGCTTGGGATGAAATCCAGTGGCTATGAGAGGCCACTAGTTCGGCCAGTGATCCACCAATGCTCATCCTGTGCGCGAGGTTTGTTGTGCTGTAAGATGTTCTGAACTTGATCTGGCAATCAGGGTGGAGTGATTTACTTCACCTCGCTCCATTTCCACCCCGCTGCCGCTCAGGGATGTGCACCTTAGAAAGAGGAACACGACTTTCCCACTAACCCTTCACTCTAGGTGGCCCCGCTTTCATTAGTGCGGATACAGAGTGCATGGTTGGGGCAGGGTTGCGCGAGGGAACAGAGGAGGGGGGCGGTTATAATTTAAGCGTAGCCACTGAGAACTAGTGTTCCGTTGGTTTTCAATTTTCTCATTATGGGAGAGATAAGTCGGTGGCGACTTTGCCCGTTTTAGCTCGTAACGAGGAAGAGTAGCCACCATGTGCGCGATGTCTCCCCCGGCCACGTTCTCTGTAATGAGCCCCCCAGTCGGAGCGGTTGCCTCTGCCGAGTGACGGTGGAAGTCTTTAAGTGAGGCTACTGCTTCTGGGTGGGGGTGAAACCTTTCCCCAAGTTTTTCCAATTATGGAGACCCTCCAGCACTACTGGTTTCACTGCCGTATTGGAGCTGCTCTCGTGACAGGATGTCAGTTATAATGCCGTCCCATGTCACTGTCACTCCGGAAACTAGCCCTGACACCACCGCTGCCCAAAACCATTCTGGAATATTCTCATCATATAACAGTCTCCACAGTTAGCCCACCAAATTGAACAGGTATATTCCAGGCCTTTATGCGGCGTCCCAGCCAGGTGGAGCATAGCGCCGTGTGGTGATACGGGTATAATTGGCCAGATTGGTTCAGACAGTGTTTTTGTCCCGGGGCAGGATTCATATTGATTCGGATTGATTGAGCCATAGCTAAACTTGTTCTGACATTTCTCACCCGATCTTTAATTGATTATTAGTGTTGACCATAACAAGATTTAGGTTAGTTTACGGTGTGCTTGTGTCACACTGATTGTGTCACTCACTAATGCTTTGCATGCAGAATTTTTTTTTCGACAAGCATTGCTTTCTGTAAGCCATCTGCTTGCCTTATTGTGTCGCGTGCGTGTCCGCGCGTGCGCTTCCACACTTCAGCACATTTCCGCGTGTACGTGTCAGAAGTTTAGACTGTCAGACATTAATGCCCAGCAGCATAGAATACCAAATAAGCACGTAAGCTGATGGAGAGACGGACTCGGCCGCGTTGTCCGTTTCAAAAGCCTGGCTATTATGTGTAATCCCCCAGCACGGTCTGACTGATTCTTCTCCACCCGCGCGGTGGCCATGACGGTGAAACGGAGAGAAAGCCCATGGACTGTGGCACGGTCCGCCTCTGATCCCATCGAAACACTGCCATCCACCCATCTGCAACAAAGGAAAAGTCTTTCCCTTCACAGACCAGTCAAATTATCATCCAAATCAAGCGGCTTTCTGTCAGATAATGTCATGTTGTGAGGCTGGACGCCAGCGGCCGACGACACATGAAAGGATTTCATTCCCTAGAGGCGAGGGCAGCAAAAGATGACTCCTGTTTTGTTTAGCTTCCTTTCTCTCTTATTTTTCTTCTTTTAGCCGTTTAATAGGATCATGTAAATGCAAAGGTCTCTGTCCATTAAGGCTAGGAGGCCGGGCTGCGTCTAAGAATAATGCTCAGAGCTGGTGGCAGACATTTTTAGTGCATTTATGTGACGAAAGAGTTCAGAATAATTACAGTTTCTTCTAAATCAACTAAATATTTTGTTTTGTTTTGCCTGCGCAACGTACGATGGTGATTTTCATCATTTATTGTAGTAGATATTTTCTCCATTAAATCGTGAAAAACGTGAACATGGGACTCGAGTGCTTAATCACAGGCGGAAGTATGTGGAAAACCGCCTTTGTGCTCAGACCTGCACTTCTAATCGTTCTTTTATTTATTTTTTAAATGCGCGATAACTCAGTTCTTACACAAAATGGATGTTCTATATATTTTAGTTTGCGGTTTAAATCAGCACCGCACTACGCGCGAAACGACAGGGTTTCGTTGTTTGAAAGGTCACGGCTAGTATGTCTGGGAGGACGAATAATGCTTAGTAACTACATGAGCATCGGGGTAAGATATTTTTTGTTGATATTGTGCGTATTATTAGAGTATTTAGGACTACCTTTATAGATAGAGCTGTAACAAGGACATTTTACAAATTTTTAAACTCGGTTTTTTAAATCTAGTTTTCCACGTGACAGACTTGATGAATGTTTCTGTTTACAGGATGACTCATATTCAAAACTTTTGTATGCTTGTTTTACACAACTGTTTGCTGAATTGAGTACATCAAGTATTCTCATCTACAGTGTGCTGATTATTTGTCAAACACATTACTGGATTTTCTCTGGAGCTTGTAGAAAGGCTGGAAGATGCACTGAGGTTTGGTTTTGTTAAGACGCTTTTGGCATGACTGCAGCAGCAGCTAAGCGCTAATGCCATATGAACTGATGCACACCTTCGAAACTTCCCTTCAGAGAAATTATCCACTAATTGCGCCCATTTTTCTGTAACAGTCTCATTAGTGCTGGTCTTCTACACTCAAGCATCCTGTTATCAGAGCCAGGTTGAAATCACTCAGGCATGCTGTTATCAGAGCTAGGTTAAAATCACTCAGGCATGCTGTTAACACAGCCTGGTTAAAATATGTTAACCCACACGTGCCCCCTGGTCATGGTTGCTCCTTGGGTTTCCTGTTGTCTCAGTTTTTCTTTGTTTTTTTTTTTTGTTGTTGTTATTTTTGTTTGTTTATTTTAAACAAGTCTAGTCTTGAAGTAAAATTTCACCTATATCGTTTTTTTTACCCCTCCCCATCATTTATTTACTTATTTATTTATTTTACTTTTCCGCTGCCAGCTGATTTGAATGTAGAAAAGCAATGTTCTGGTAGAGTTGCTGCATTACCATTGGAGTGTTTGTGTATTCTGAATATCTTTAAGAGCTCAGCTGGACCGGCATGCATCTTTGCACAGGTGAAGTTCACGTACAATGCAATCACCAGGATGTGTGGGTGGTGTCTTGATACCATGTTTAACCCATTTACTGTAAGTGCCTCAGTGTGTGTGTGTGTGTGTGTGTTTGTGTGGGTGGGTGGGGTCTATACATGCACATTAATGACCAAGTCCACCTATGCTTCATTGACTTTCACAGTTCCAGCACTGCTTACTTTTGGATGGGATTAATGTTTTGTATATTATGCAGAGGATGCCAGTTCTTTTGTACATGGCGAATGTGCCTATTTTTCACTTTTTCCACTCTGTTTCCCAGTTCGCCTGCTCCGGAATTGTTTCCGCTTTACAGGCTGAGTGAAGCATGTCAGCCTCGCTCGCCCTCCTCACCCCGCTTGCCCTGAGCGTCACCGTGTTTGTCACTTGCCGCCTTTCTTTATGTGAAACATTTAGCACTTTTTAGCAGTTCCTCAGCACTTTTCAAAATGCCAGTTCCAATACTCTTCCTGACGCTCATTGTTGATTAAGTGGAGCATAATTTCCTAAGTCTGGATGAATGTTCTGCATTATTTGTTCCGCTCGCAGCTCTGACACTTATCTCCTATTCACCTCCTCTCTCTTCCTCCACGTCATCACTTTATCCAGCACTAAATTCTCTGGCTCTGCACTCTCCGTCTCCTTTGTGTGCAGTGTGAACACAACAAGATGAAGCAAGACGGTTCCAAGAGATCATATTTGCTCCCTGCTTCCAGTCTTGCCCCGCCTCTTTCCGCTCTGCCCCGCCCTCCTCTGATCTGCTGTGCCACGCCCACCTCTGCTCCACCCTGCCCTGTCCTGGCCCACAAGACTAAAACCAGAGCTGTCAGTGGGACCAGTTTGTCACGTCTGGTTATTAAGCCCACGTCATGTTCCTGCTCTGGCTGCGGGTCTGTGTCCCGCTCCCACTGGACCTGTTAGGGTGTGTGCAGGGTGGGGGCAGAGGGGTTGGAGGGGGTGGTGTTCTCTCACACAAGGATGTGGCTGGCAGTGGTATGGTTCCGCATACCGCATAGGGAGACCACTGAATGATCAAGGCCAGACACGGATCATATAAAACCACACAAAACAATTCTCCAGTGGCCCTTTAACCACATGAATAGTTTTTGACATGAAGGTAAATATCTTGATAATAAAGGTAATCCAGCAAAAGCCATCTTATATCGCCGTGGACGCAGCTGAGGATGGAGACTGCTGCAGAAGAGGTGGAGCAGACCAACTGCTGGGCTCAGAGCTGCATATCAGGGGGACTGATGATGGGACAGGAGCAAGTGTCCACACCTCACTGTTCTGCACACACACAAGACACACAAGTCTGGACCACAGGACATGGACGCGTGCTGCTCGGTTTCCATAACGACGGTGGGCTGAGCTGACATGGGTCTGAGTTGGTGGGCTATTAGTTTCTCCAGAACAGGTGTAACTTGTTTCTCGAAATCAACCTCCAGCTAGACTAATCCTCAGGAGAGAGTGTTTGACCGTGTGTGAGTGGGGTTAGTGTTACCAGCCGGGCTTTACGGCGATGGTGTGGGAGAGGCTGTCACTGTTGCCGGCTTCTGTTTAGGCTCCATGGTGATTGTTGTCAGCCATGAGCATTCAGCTTTAGCCAACCAGCACGCCTCCCCTCCCTCAGGGGTCAAAGGACAATAAAACCCCCAAAACATTGTGACACAGCATTGTGTTTATGTGTGTGGAGAGAGAGAGAGACAGAGAGAGAGAGAGAGAGAGAGATATACTGTATGACTGAAAGGTGTTCTTTGGTCTCTTGAAAATTAAACCTAGCAATTTCCTGAAGTTACAACAAAAAGAAGATTAGATTTTTAAACTGAGGGTAAAGTACAGAAAATGTAACGTATATGAAGAAAGTTCAACAAAGACATAAAGAAGTGTTCACCCAGGAGAGCAGTTAAAGTCTTGTGCTAGCAACACCAAGCTTGCAGGTTCAGTTGTTGGGGTACACACATCCTGTTCAGCTGAAATATACAGGTTGGTTGCTCCAGTTCAGAGGACCAAATGCTGCTGAAAGAGTACAGTTCTGGTTACTCTGCAAGCATTTTAACACCTGTCCCAAGTCAGTCTTTGGATTTAAGGACACTTCATTGCAAGTATTGATATTCAAATTTGTAAATCCAAATCTAGAATAAAAGTGTAGTAGCAAGGCCAGCTAGCAACCAAAATCTGACTAGCCTAGATTTGTAGAGACTAGCTTACATGTATCATTCTGTAATCTTTTAGCAGCCTATCCCTGGGTGTTGCTCAAAGTAACAGAATTCATAAAGCGCTTCATGATCTTCTAGTAGCACCCGTGTGACCTTCTGACCTTCTAAAGCTCTCGCCAGGCCAAATGGAAAGGATCAAAGTCCAGACGTTCTCCAGCAGCACCGAACGGAACAGCAGGTCAGATTCGCCGCAGCCTCAATATTTACAAATTCATGTTGTCTGCCGCATGCGTAAATGCCCTCAAGACGTGAACAAAGAACACTCTGTATAGGGAGTTCACACATTACGCATTCTGCATCATATTTAATAAACTACGCATAACCAAATGTACCGTATACATAATTTCTATAAGACATCCACTCATACAAATAACACGGATGCCTGCACCCCACGATGTCGGGAAGGCCCATCCACAGTGTCTGTCTAAGCTCCTGGAGAGATGACCGGTGCCAGAGGGGTTTTAGTGCGGCCTAAACTGAAAGGAATTAAAGCTCTCTGACTCACCATCATCCGGATTTGTTTCTTTAATCTCAGCTTCTCAGCATCCTCATTCATATTAAAATGCGCCTCCAGGGACCCACGCGGGGATTTGAATTCATAAGCAGAGGTAGAGCTGACGGTCTGGCCAGCCCAGGCTTAAACCCCCTGTTCTCTTATACAGATGTGTAATTATTAATAGCAGATATTAGTCTCAAGCATAGTATTGTGAGGCTTGGTTGGATGGTTATACTTGTGTATGTGTATGTGTGTGCGCGTGTTGAGATGTGGAACTTCGTGTTATTAATGAGATGTTGACTAGCATGGTGATGTAAAGTTTTCTGGAACAATTAGCCTATTTTTCAGATTTCCTCCAGGGATCTGACTGAACTTTAGAAGAACTGACAGCAAGCCTCTCGAGACAGGCAAAAAAAAAAAAAAAAAAAAAAAAAAAAATTTAAATACCACAAAGGATCATGTATTTATTTACGACTGCTGTTCTGTTTAATTCCTTCAATAGTGCCCTACTTAAAGACCGTTGTCTAAAGTAATAGATTGCTCGTGCTTTATTTACTGTATATATTCTGTAATGTACAGTATTTATTTATTTATATCGCCCTACCCACATTTATTTAGTCTCAGATGAGTCATTGAGCAGGCATGCCCGTGTAAATTAAAATAATAATAATTTTTTATTATGTTGCAGTAAATGTATGAAAGGGACCAAAACCGAACACCTGCAGTAATTAGATGCTGGTGCATGTAGCTCTGTCTCCGGTGCTAACCAGCATCGTGAGGAGCAGACTGCAGGGTTCTGGTTTGCACCAGAGATCTGCACCTCCAGCACCGTGTGCAAGGTTGAATATTTCCCTCCTCCATCCGGCTGAGGGTTGAAGCCCAGTGCTTGATATGCACAGTTTAATTTAGGAATTGATAATTGGCCCTTTTTGTTTGGGTGATCGTTTCAGATATGTTACATGTGGGATCGTATTATGCTCCTCTGCACCATGGCTCATAACGGTTCTGAAACCCCCGTCCAGGTATTCTCACATGCGCTCAAATCTCAAATCACACTGCCATAACACTGCACTGTTACTTTCATGCTCGCACAAAAACGTTTCATTTCTGCCCAGGATTCTTTCAGTAGTAAATCATGTATCTATATATCACATGTATACCCCTGCTGTTCTAAAGAGCTGTAATACAATGAAAGATAAATACATACAAAATTATTACAGCGGCAGTCGCAACTCATCGGATCTCGAAAAATATTTCATATCACAGATGATATCGTTGGTCTTACAAAGCTGGTACGCAAACGAGTGCTTTGAGTGTTGCTTTAGATTTTTGCTATAGATGAAGCCTTCTGATCCCCAGAGCCTCGTTGATGTTCCACAACCCTGGAGCACAAGGAGCAATCGCGAACTGCTGGAAAGATGACCTCAAGGATTTGGGAGCAGAATATGAACACAGCAGCTGTAAAATATACTATATACACAACCCGACAGTACAGGGGCACTCTGGTCTCTGCATTCTTCCTTTCTACCTGTGAATCAAGCCCAATGCAGAATGGGTTTCAATAAGATGGAATATATTAGTCGAAAGCTTTGGACTATGATGTCAATTACAGGGAATTTGATCAGCATATGAAATGTGTTCACCCATGTAACTGTGATCACAGTGCAGAAACACTTCTAGTACAAGAATCCCAGAAATATGGCGGTGGAATTACAAGGTCCCTGACTGGGGCGTTAAAGGGGAGAGGCCGTATTTAAAGGGGAGAGGACGTATTTAGAGTGCGGAGGGCATATTTAAAGGAGAGGGGGCACGTTTAAAGGGGAGAGGGCATGTTTAAAGGGGAGAGGCCATAATTAGAGAGACAGGGGCATAGTTAAAGAGAAGGAGAGGGCGTATTTAAAGGGGAGAGGCCATATTTAGAGTGTGGAGGGCATATTTAAAAGGGCAAGGGCATACTTAAAGGGATGAGGGCATACTTAAAGGGGAGAGTGTGCCTACAAAGTAGAGGGTGTATTAAAAGAGGAGAAGGCCCTCTAGAGAATCCTCTAACTGCCAGCTTCCTCTGTTGCAGAACATGTTGATAAGTTCATAACAAGATGAACTTTGAAAATATTTCTCATTAGAGTTGATGGAGGGATCAAATTTGGGGCACGGCTAAAGTCACCACTTCACTCAAGCAATTATGAGCTGAGGTTAAACCAGTCATTCATTCATTTATAATGATTATGCTTTGTTTTTTTGCAATTTTTTTTTTTTTTGCAATAAATTTTATTCAAGTAATAATCGAGATGTTGAATCCCATGGTACAGTCATCCATTTCTCTGAGGGATCATTAGTGAGAACACATCTGCTAAAACTGTTTATAATATTCCATTGTATAAAATGGCATCATTTTCCATTATAAATGACACTGTAAATTATCAGTGCATTCTTAGCATGCCTAGAGAATGCTAGTATGAAGGTCTCAAATATTCTACATATATTCAACAAATTTCTTTTACATTTTAGAGCTCATCTTTCAGACTTTATCCGCACCATGAGATGTTGGTTTTATTTAATGCATTTCTCAGTTGATGTGATGCTACGGTGCTAATTTTTTACATTATGAAAAATGGTGTTTTCCTCTGAGTATGAGACTCATATTCTATTGTGTGAATATGTCTTTCATATGCAGAGATAGATCTGCATATCTGACTGTTTTCCAAGAGATGCATGCTCTTGGAAAACAGTCAGGAGTCTGTCTATTTATTAGTGAGATACAGTGTAAAATAGAAGTCTGTCTATTAGTGAGATATAGTGTAAAACAGTCAGAAGTCTGTCTATTTATTGGTGAGATACAGTGTAAAACAGTCAGAAGTCTATTTATTAGTGAGATACAGTGTAAAACAAGTCTGTCTATTAGTGAGATACAGTGTAAAACAGAAGTCTGTTTATTAGTGAGATACAGTGTAAAACAGAAGTCTGGCTATTAGTGAGATACAGTGTAAAACAGAAGTCTGTTTATTAGTGTATGCATGCTCTTGGAAAACAGTCAGGAGTCTGTCTATTTATTAGTGAGATACAGTGTAAAATAGAAGTCTGTCTATTAGTGAGATATAGTGTAAAACAGTCAGAAGTCTGTCTATTTATTGGTGAGATACAGTGTAAAACAGTCAGAAGTCTATTTATTAGTGAGATACAGTGTAAAACAAGTCTGTCTATTAGTGAGATACAGTGTAAAACAGAAGTCTGTTTATTAGTGAGATACAGTGTAAAACAGAAGTCTGGCTATTAGTGAGGTACAGTGTAAAACAGAAATGTTTCTATTTATTAGGGAGATACAGTGTAAAACAGGAATGTTTCTATTTATTAGGGAGATACAGTGTAAAACAGAAGTGTGTCTATTTATTAGGGACATACAGTGTAAAACAGAAGTGTGTCTATTAGTGAGATACAGTGTAAAACAGGAAGTGGGCGTTTGCTGGTGGCGCTGGCATCTCTGCATCAGTGTGGTTACTCTACAAGTCAATAATACCATCTGGGCTTGACAGTTCAAAAAAGGCCTGCATAAAGTTCTACAGCCACTGCTTCTGCTTCACACTGAACCCTGCACTGTATCCAGCAGTGTTCCACAGCACAGCAGTAATTAAGGAGCCTCCTGCTCCACGGGGCAGTGCAGGGCAGCACGGGGCAACAGAATTTCCACTCTGTTCCTTTGGAAAATAAATAAATAGATCGCACTTCATTCTTTTTATATTTAACTCATCAGAAATGTGGTGATGGCATCAATGAAAATAAGATATTGTACACATATGATCGGTGGAAACGCTGAAGTAATGATGAATAATTGAGTGGTTTATGAAATGGTTTGACCACTAGCTGTCCAGCAGGATGAGGTAAATCAACATGCCATTAATATTTATTGCACTTAACATTCCTGTTTTTCCTGCAAACTCATTTTAAACTTCGATCCATGTGCAATCTGTCCTGTTTAATCACTGCAACTCATATTCTGATGAGTAACAATTTCAGATGCCAATATTTACCCTGCCACCAATCACAGCTGCTCCTGTGGTGTTGTCTTATTCTGCATACATTCTACAGTGCCTTCTTATGTTGGCCTTGACGCACAGCGGTGGCGACTTTGCAAAATCCCTTTGGTTCCCTTTAAGGCCTGATTAAATGGCCATCTATGGGGTGGGACACGGGGATCCCCAGGAGACAGGGTAGAAGAAGTAACTTTATTAACCCCAGGGAGCAGTTTGGGGCTTGGGTGTTTTGTTCTAGGGAACTGCAGCCATGGTTACTGCTGGTCAGAGGTCTTGAACCACCACCCTTATTGACCCCAGGTCACGTCAGTAACCTTTAGGCCACAGCTGCCCACCAGTGAGCTCATGATGCTGGGGTCAGCTGCTCGTGCTCCACCTCTCAGGTGCACGTGCATGGCACAGTGAGGAAGGCCGACCTGAGCAGCCCAGAGGTGGAGTCGCTCCCAGGGCAGGAGACATGCAGCTCTCATCTCCATCACCAGCTCTGGGTCCTGCTATGCTTTTCCCTCCATTTCAGCACACCATACACGTGGCTTCGGCTCACTCAACCTCGGCACACGCGACCTTAGCACATCCTTTAGGCCGCCTTACCTCATTTTAGCAGTTTATCGAATTTCTCCTTTGCTTCTCTTTCTGCTTTTCTTTCTTCGTTTATATTACTGCAGCCAGTTATCCTTAGATATTTGCCTCTTTATAAATTCCTTTTCACATAGAACTCCATGTGGAAGGGGCTGCTAATTGATCACAATAACCCACAGGGGTGGTCAACTATATCTATAGACTATTCCTATAGACTACTCCTATAGACTACTCCTATAGACTACTCCCGAGAGTTATTGGGTGTAACAGACGTTCTGCAACACATTGAATAATTCAGGGAAGTCAGTGGTGAAGATTTCCATGCTGCTTTGGAGTCCGAGCAAGAGGCCATGATCAATGGGGAAGAGCGAAGCTGTGGGATGATTGTGATAAATTGTGGATAGCAAACAGCCCTTACACTTCCCAGCCAGCCAGGCGGTGTGTGTATGGTGGAGAGGGCGAGGCAGTGTGTGTATGGCGGAGAGGGCGAGGTGGTGTGTGTATGGCGGAGGAGAGGTCGAGGCGGTGTGTGTATGGCGGAGAGGGCGAGGCAGTATCCTTCGAGGCCTTTGCGCTTCAAGTATGGCTCGGCTTGACCCGCCATCCCTCAAGATTCATGGAAGACACGCGACAAGATGCTTCTCTGTCCTGGCACCCAGATGGTGGAACAAACTTCCACTGGCTGTCCGAACAGCGAACTCTCTCGCGGTTTTCAAATGCAGACTGAAGACCCATCTCTTTGTAAAGCACTTATAAGCTCTAATCCACTGAAGCATTGGTATAAAGCGTAATTGCACTTTATCTTTAGGAACACTTGCTAAGTATTGCACTTATACTGCATGTAGTATTGTAGGTATTTCAGTCTTGCTAGGTATTGCACTGTGTCTAATCTTATATTTTGTTGTCTTCTTTCTAGGCATCAGCACTGGCAACTGTTTATGGCAGTGTTTTGAGCTCGAGTAGTTTGGACTTAAACCTGTTTATACTAGATAGAGATGCATATTCTGACTGAACACATAGTACTTTTGTAAGTCGCTCTGGATAAGAGCGTCTGCTAAATGCCGTAAATGTAAACGTAAATGTATGGCGGAGAGGACGAGGCGGTGTGTGTGTGTGTGTATGGTGGAGAGGGTGAGGCTCTGCGACCGGTCCCGCCCACCTGGCGTCCGCTCTTAAGGTCTCGTGTTTTATGAGAGCCACTGTGAGTTTGGGTTCAGGAACGTCTGGAGCTGGTGGGGCCGCAGACACCGATACAGCAGCAGCAAAAAGCAACAGCGCAGACAGCACCAGGCTGCAGGCAGCACAGCGCCCGTGTACACGGGTGTGACTCTGGGCCGCCGGAGCCACAGTGGACCTGGGCACTCAGAAACCATCCCTGCTTTACTCTAAGTGCTGCTGTAGCGTGTGAGGATCAGAAGTGCATTGTGGGATTTGTTCTAGAGTGAACTCTGGCATGTATGGTGAACATTTTACCCTGCCAAATATCTGCCAAAGCAAGAGGGATAGTGTGTAGCCTAAACAAACAAACAAAACACACACAACACATAGAGACAACTGCATTGCCGTGTTTGTAAATATCTTTATGCATTTAACTTATTATTATATAATAAGTTAAACGTTAAATAATTATATAATTATATTAACTATTATTTAACATATATATATAATTATGTATATATATATATATATATACACAGTATAGAAGTTTCAAAGATTATTATTATTATATTATCATTATTATTATTATATACAGTATATATAATATACGTGTACAGTCGGCCGGTCCCAGCCCACACCAACACACTCCCTCGCTCACAGTCCCCCACCTACTGACACACCCTCTCATCTGCACACCTGCTTCCTAGTTTCCCTTCCCCTATATAAACCTGCAGGTCCGTCCGTCCAGACGTCTCTGAGTGTTTCTCTGTCTGGGTAACATTTATGGACATAAAGCGCCAATTGCACAACGAGAATTTAGTGAAGCGCTATCACGACTTTTGTGTTGGGTTCCCATGTCGTTCATTATGGACATTAAAGACGTGCCACTCCCACTCTCACCCTATATATATACACACACAATATTTTATATCTACAGTATATACAATAATACTGCACTTACCTGGAACCTTCACCTTATTATTTATTTTTAATTTATTAATAATTGTATCATATATATTAGTAGTAGGAGGGACCAGTTTGTATATGAAAAAGTATATGTTTAAATCATTAATTCCACATGGTTTTAAAATTATCGAAAATTATACTGTGTATATAAACACACACACACTTTAGAGTGCGGTGCAATATGATGAATAATCTCACATGCTTACGTATAATAATGTGTAATGTCTTACAAATAATGCTATGTTTGTTCTCTTTGGTTGTCTTGGCGTTAAACTAAAAGTGTTTGTGTGAAAAGAGTGAAACTTTCGCAGTGGTTACTAGCTCCAAAAGTGGTTTGAATGAGGAGTAGTGGGTTGTGATGTTAAACGTGTTCTGTGGTCTGTTCTTCATGTCCACAAGGCTGAAGTTTTAGCGAACACAGGGGAGGCATATCTGCGCCATTCACACAGAATTCATCAGCCCTTATTACCTGAACACAGAAGGTCTGAGGGAGAGAGAGAGGGAGCGAGGGAGACAGAGAGGGAGAGAGGGAGTGAAATGAGAGAGAGAGAGGAGAGAGGGGAAGAGAGAAAGCAAGGGAGAAAGGGTGAAGAAAAGAGGATGAAGGAAGAGAAGGAGAGTGGGGAGAAAGAGAAAGAAAAGGAAGAAGAGAGAGAGAGGGATAGAGGGAGAGGGAGAGAGGGAGAGAGAGCTGTCAGTTGCTTGCATTAGAGCTAAGGCTAATGAACAGACCGAGAGAGTGACAGGCCCAGTTTGGGGGGGAAAGGGAGTGAAGATGGCGGAGAGATGACATACAGCCCTGCTGGCATGCACACACATTCACACTCACATTCACACTCACTCACACACACACGTTCACACTCATACATTCACACTCGCTCGCTCTCTCTCTCTCCCTCTCTCGGTCTCTCTCTCTCACACACACACACACACACACACAAATACATGTAGTAGGACTGTGACAGGCACTGGGTGCTTTCTGACTCCTTAGGACCTGACATACCCACCCCTGAGAGGCCTTTGGAGTGTAGAAACCCTCTCATACATTCATCTCTCTCTCTCTCCCTCTCTCTCCTCCACTCTCTCTCTCCCTCTCTTCCAGTCCCTGTCCCCTAATCTCTCTCCCTCACTCTCTCTCTCTCCTCCACGCTCTCTCTCTCTCTCTCCCCCCCACTTCTCTCCCTCCTCTACTCTCTCTCTCCCTCATCCTCTCTCTTCCTCTCCCTCTCCCTCCCTGCACCTGCAGATTAGCTGCGTGCAATATGGAGGTGTACGAGAGACGCAGAGAGGGAGAAAGGGAGCAGCAACTGACAGCACTTGACTGCTGGTGTGTGTGTGTGTGTGTGTGTGTGTGTGTGTGTGTGTGTGTGTGTGTACGTGGGCTGGAGGGATGCGAGGGCTGGGGTGGAGTGAGCGGGGTTGGGGATTTCGGGGGAGCGGGGCTGTGCGCAGGGCAGATTGACGACTACACTCGGGCAGAGTGTCGGCAAGTGCAACCCGGTTGTGACAGGCAGAGAGAGCAGACTAAACCTGGCACAGCTGACAGAGTTCAGACCCGCAGTGTCACTAATAGGAAATCAACAAAGACCACGGGAACGGCTCCCCAACTGCCTCTAAATGACTGCCGAGAGCTCCGTGCGGGCACATGTCATCTTAATGATTAATCCCACGGCAAGAGTGAGCATGTCGGCTCAAATAAACCCTGACGGCTGTCCTGAGAACAGACACTTGTCAATATGTTCCCTGGACAACTGTTTTTTCTTTTGTTGTGTAACAGAATTTGACACATTGAATAACTGTGTACTACATAAATGCATATATATGTGTACTTCTTCTGTGTGGACATATACAGTATCAATACACCCTGAATCATATATAATAACATGGTCCATGTGCCCTTTTACATAGTCAGTGGTAAATATTATTATTCAGATTTAGCGGATGGCTTTCAGCCAACGTACATGTTGTTTTGATTTATTAATACTAATCTAATTATTGAAGTGTATTTTTAAATACGGTCAGTACGAGGGACTAACTGCTAGTCATCCTCGTTGCACTGGGTCCACTAATGATTTTGCCCAGTCGAAGTTTCAGATGGGTTCGGCTTCTCTGTCTTTTAGGAGGGATCTGATGGAATCGGTGTGCCGCTGGTAAATAATTCAGGCTCTCACTGGAGGCAGCGGCGTGGAAGGCAGCGGCGGAGCTGGACGGAGGTGTGGAGCGGCGTCGGGCAGACGCATCCCCACCTCCACCCACCCTCCACCTCCACCTCCCACTGCCTCCGCTCCTCCTGACACGGACCCAGGGAGAGGAGAGCATGATGTGGTCAAACAGCATAACATATGACCCTGAGGGAAGGCCAGAGGCAATGCTAGGCCTTCCCTCCCTCTCTCCCTCTCTCTCTCCCTCTCTCCCTCTCTCTCTCTCTCTCTCTCTCTCTCTCTCTCCCTCTCCCTCTCTCTCTCTCTCTCTCTCTCTCCCCTCTCTTCCATTCTCACTTTCAGACACACACGTTCATACTTTCACTCACACAGACATGGGCAGATGAAACAAGGACAGTCAAATAAACATACACATGGATCCCATCTTTCTGTTTCTTTCTATTTTACTCACACGCACACATTCATACGCACGATCACCGACTTTTTCTTACTTTCACAAACAGACATGCATATTTCAGGCCGATCAAGCAGTACAATTACACAGGCACCAGCTGGACCAGTTAGAGGACGTTTATGCCACCATCACTTCGCTCTCCGCAAGCACTATATATTACTTTTAACATGATGATGCATTTTTGTCTCTGAGGTTTGGTGTTATTAACAGATGTTTGATGGCATGCACCTTCGTTGAGGACAGAATGTGGTCAGGGGCTCACTAAATCTTTATCAGTGGAAGAGGCTGGGATCAGGGCCGCGCCGTGTGTCGGGGCGTGTACGTCGTCAATGCCCGGGGCAATATCCTGTCTCACCGGGAGCCATATCCTAACACTGATGCATTCCTCAAATTACAGCCAACAGGGCCCTTAATCACTCGGGCCTGAAAGAGGCAGGAACAGACTGCAGCAAGAAGAATGATGAAGGAAGAAGCAGCCGAACATGCCGCTCACGCCTGGCGTAGCTCGCAGTGTGTGTATGCGTTTGTGTACGTATATGTGTTGTGTGGCCACTGTGCACTGTTCATAACGGATCGTCCCACGATGTTCTTTGAAAGACGCTCATTAACGCGTCCCGTGATTGACAGCTCGTGAGCCGTTGTTCGCCTTGATTGGGGCTTTAATTGGTCTCAACTGTTACGGCTTCGGCTTTTAGATCCGTATCTGTGTTCGGTGCAGGTCGTATGCAGAGGGATCAGGAGTGGCAATTACACAACGCGCTCATGACTACCTGCCGATGCTAAAATCGTACAGGCTTGCTGAACTCCAGGGAGTGAAGAAATGGCTTTATCTGCAGTTAGAAAAACTGCAATTCAGCTCGGAGACGGAAAATGTGTCTTATTTTGGGGCCATGAAGAACTTCCTAAACAGTGTGAATTATCCATGGAGCCCCCTCTCAATCGCCAGACTCCACCAATGAATACAAATATGCCCCATTTACATAGAGCCAGTGTCTTCACCAGCACACCTTCTACCATTTTCAGTGAACCTATTCGCTGTCATCCTCTTTCTCTCAACAATAGCATTTAATCATGAGGAATGCTCTCTCCCTCTCTCTCTCTCCCTCTCTCTCTCTCCCTCCTACTCTCCTTCTCTCCCTCAGAGTTTCACCTGTGCTTGCCTGCCAGGTTGGGGTAATTGTCACCTTCCGAGTGTTTGCAGGTGTGCTGGAACCTGTCTGTTTACAGCCTGTCATCTGCATAATCTAGTGTGTCTGCCAAATGAGCTCTCTGGGGTGAGGGTCTGGGGTAACAGTGAGGGTCTGGGTAACGGAGGGTCTGGGGTAACAGTGAGGGTCTGGGGTAACAGGGAGGTTCTGGAGTAACAGGGAGGTTCTGGAGTAACAGAGGGCCCTGGAGTAACAGGGAGGTTCTGGGGTAACAGAGGTTCTGGGGTAACAGAGGGTCTGGGGTAACAGCGAGGGTCTGGGGTAACAGTGAGGGTCTGGGTTAACAGAGCGTCTGGGGTAACAGCGAGGGTCTGGGGTAACAGTGAGGTTCTGGGGTAACAGTGAGGGTCTGGGGTAACAGGGAGGGCCTGGGGTAACAGGGAGGGTCTGGGGTATCAGTGGGGTGGGGTCTAGGGTGCAATCTGCTTACACTGTAGGCCATGGTTAGGACAGTAGAATGTAGAATTACATTCCACAGGTTCCAGTAGACTCACTCTTTTTTTCCTTCTTTCGTCCATCCCTCCCAGTTTGCGTTGTATAAAATAGAAAAAATATCTGGCTTTTTCTCTCTCTCAGGCCACCTCTTCACACAGCAGCCCCCTCCGCATTTCTTCTCAGCAGTTTAGCCGCCTGACTAATGAAAGCGTTTTGCTCTGTACATCTCTTTTGTTACCACTCCACCTCTTAAACTGTCACGCGCTCTTTCTCACTTCACGTCGCCGCCTGGCTCGGCGCCTGTTCTGCGGGCAGCTCTCGCTCGGCTGAGGGTGATTAGGGTCTTTCTTGGCAGGCTTTTAACTGGCAGTCTTGTGAGAAATTCAGCCAGAGTCCCTTAAGGCAAATTTACAAACAGGCTTGTAATGCAGAGAAATGCTTTTCAGGAGGACGGTTGGAAGAGGTTCACGCTGTTGTCACCCAGCAGAGTTCAGCAGGAAAGCAGAGAGCCTTTGACTCTCTGCTGGTGCTGACGCTCACAAGCAACGCGGTGTCACGCCTCAGTTGGCATCCAGTCAATCCCAGGGCAAGGTCCACACCCACACACCGTCTAATCACAGATCTCCACCACTAAACACCCCCCAAACCCTCCAGTCACATCCATACCCACCGTCATTCAGGTACTGTTGGCCTACACACACCTGTCCTGTCACCCTGAACTACCAGTGCCTTCACATCAACTTCAGCTTCACAGTTTGCCTTCTCTGCTTCCCACTGGGCTGTTCACTCTGATGGAGAGCTGGGCTGTTCACTCTGATGGAGAGCTGGGCTGTTCACTCTGATGGAGAGCTGGACTGTTCACTCTGCTGGAGAGCTGGGTTGTTGACTCTGATGGAGAGCTGGACTGTTCACTCTGATGGAGAGCTGGACTGTTCACTCTGATGGAGAGCTGGGCTGTTCACTCTGATGGAGAGCTGGACTGTTCACTCTGATGGAGAGCTGGGCTGTTCACTCTGATGGAGAGCTGGGTTGTTGACTCTGAGAGTATGATTCACTGCCACAGTGATGACCGACATCGACCTGTTTGACTACAGTCATTCACACTGTACTGTCAGATGAGTCTACCTGTTTGACTTCAGTCATTCACATTGTACTGTGAGGTGAGTCTACCTGTTCCAGCACATTCAGAGAATATCTAATGTGATTTTAATCTACTTACATGTA
The DNA here is from genome assembly GCA_020368025.1 of Brachyhypopomus occidentalis. Taxonomy (NCBI): domain Eukaryota; kingdom Metazoa; phylum Chordata; class Actinopteri; order Gymnotiformes; family Hypopomidae; genus Brachyhypopomus; species Brachyhypopomus occidentalis. The sequence goes on along the minus strand of JAGXOD010000038.1, from coordinate 733,059 downwards.
CAGAATGATTCGCCATGCTGACTGCATTCACAGTGCATCTTGGGATGTTATTTTTAGGGCACACTACAAAACCAGTCAAGAGATTGTTATGATTTCTTTAGACCGGTAAGGGTTGGCTCGGCCCAGTTCTGTACGAACAGCAGCACACACATGGGAACAGCATCTCTGTGCTTCATGCTAGGAGTTTGGGGGCATGGCCTTTTTAGAGCCATTCTGTCTTCTGATTGGATGCATGTTTTAGTGATCATGAGGTAAAATGGAAATGTTATTTTATGAAACAATGTACGCAGTGTGCAAAACACAGTAATTATTTAAGTGAGGTGAAATATAACAATGCTATTATCTTTAGTAGAGCTCTTCATGTGTTGTGATTGTGTGCAAGCAGGCATGTATGTGTGCATCAACATATGAGTCTTTGGACAGATTCTTGGCATATACAGTAGTTCAGTAATTAAATTCACATCAATCCTTCTCCCCAGCTGTGAATTCTTTCTTTGATTAATTGCACTGGTAGTCATACTATGCATGCATGTGAAAGCTTTCAATCCAGGTTTCAATCCAGTCTCCAGACACACCTCCACCTACACTAACCCTCCACTTACCCTAACCCTCCATCTACCCTAATCCACCTGCTATCCTAACCCTCCATCTACCCTAACCGTCCACCTATCCTAATCCTCCATCTACCCTCCACCTACGCTAACCCTCCATCTACTCTCTATTTACCCTAACCCTCTACCTATCCTTGCCCTCCATATAAACTCCCCCTAGCCTCCATCTACCCACCACTTACCCTAACCCTCCACCTAATCCATCCAATCCTATCCTAACCCCCATCCACCCTTTCCCTCCACCTACCCTAACCCTCCATCTACCCAAACCTCAGTATGGATGTTACCATGAGAAAAGCAGCATCCCTGAGGGTCCTCTGCTATACAATGCCACTGGAGAAGAAGAATTAAGCATGTGTGTGTTCGTCTTCTATTCTAACAGCCACTATATCAGTAACCCCATTCAGAGGCCATTCAATCTTCATTTTATTCATGCATTTATGAATGACGTAGTTAGAAATGAAAGTCATTTTTCATGTAGGGATCTTTAATCAAATGGGTTCAATACAGCAATATCCTACCCAGAAGAATCCTGCATCAACAAAGGCCGTGTTCTTTAGGTCACGTTCTGTGGGTGACATTCCATATTGAATGTACTCTACTTAATAGTGTATGAGTGTGTAATCAAGAACAGGCTGTGGATAATCATAAGACCTTGGAAACCGAGAGAGAATTAAAACATAGTAATCAGCTTTGAGTCCTAGCAGTACCATGTGCAACTCGTGGCCAAAATTCCAGAGAAACCGTGTCACTGTGTCAGATAGTGACTAATACGTGCAGCTTGGTTCAGGATGTACTGGACTAAACCTTTATTGCACACGGGATGAAAGTGCATCCGAGCAAATAGCAAAATATTACTTTTGAATGCCCAGCAATCAGTTCTGCTCATTATGTTCTGAAAAGATCACTTTTGAACCCTCAGTTCAAACACCGTGCTCTACCAGAGGCACGGCGTCTGCTTGTTTATGTTTATGTTATAGATAAGATGCTTCTCATGCTGTGAATAGTCCGTTAAGCATATGCAATGAAAGAGATGACAGCAACAGTCGTGTCAGCATGTCAGGAGCTGACGTTTGGATTCCTTCCATCTCAGAGCCACTGAGGAGTGAAGGTGAAAAGGTGAAGTAGTTGGAAAAAGAAGAGTCATCAGTGCTGGGCCTCCATCCATCACCCTAACTGTGTTTCGCCCAGGCTCCGTGCTTTCCTAGGGCCAACGCTGACAAAACCTCCTAGCTTGGGGCCTCAGAGACCCCAAAGATTTATACATTTGCAGTCTTTGCAAAGTACTGACAGAATTAAGCAAGTATTATTCTTATCAATCTCAGCTCTTGACAGATTCCAATAAACTTGTGACCTTTCAATTTGCCCATGATGCATTGCCCCGGATGTGAGTTATAACCTGTGATCTGGGTCAGAGATAGGCAACCACTGATATTCATTCATCAAGCCTGAATATACTTTCCATCAATCAGTGCAAATGATCTGTAGAATTATTGCAATCCACCAACACATAGGGAATGCAGGCAGGGGGGCGTTCTTCGCTGATAAAGTCAATAAACAGGCAGTCCCGTTCAACACAAAAGCTGTTTGGTTCATGTTTAAGAGCTGTTTAGAAATTGACATTCAGACACCTGGGGGCTGGGTGTATTCAGGTATATTTTTCCTCCAGTGGCGTGGGGTCTGTTGTTCTCTGCGTTTACAAAGGGAACGAAGCCTGTGATGGGGCTCATTTGGTAGGACGTTCTGCCCACCGACTGTGCAGCTTCATCCAGGCTCTCAGCTGGAGGGGAGCTCTGGGTCATGGAGAGGTGATGGCAACAGACGAAGACCTTCTCCTCTCCCATTGGGTGGCTGCTTCCGCTCATTTTCTTTTTCTCACCATGTATCTGTGGGGGTGGGGGTTGTTTTGTTTTGTTTTGTTTTGTTTCATCAACATTCTGTGCTATCAAACTCCCGTCTGTTATTTTCTGTGATTCATAGTAATTGCTTATCTTACCTCATCTTCTGGATATCTCTGTGCTCTTGTGCCCCTGCCCCTACTTCTCGGCATAAGGGTGGTAGATAGAGAGAGAGAGAGAGAGAGAGAGAGAGGGAGTCATGGGGGAGAGTGAGAGAGAAGTATATACGATAAAGACTGCACAACTGAAAAAGAGTCAGTGAGATAAAGTGTGTGTGTGTAAATATAAGAAAGAGAGAAAGCGCTCTTGTTGTGATCATGGATTTGTGGTGATCTCTAGTGTTCTCTTCTCATTCGCCCGTGCTGTACTCCAAACCCCATTATCATAGTCAGTGCTTGGTTAGCACGTCTCTGGGCAAGATTGTTCCACATCACTCCCCATCATGTATTGTGCGAATTGTTCCACAGCGATTTAAACTCATTCTACCTGATCCCATCAGAAACCACCTCGAGCAACAATAATTACAAGTGCCCTAACTTCACACTTATTTACACATTACCGAGACACACTGAATTCATCAGTAGTGAGGTGTGTGTGTGTGTGTGTGCGTGTGCGCGCAATGTTTTTGAGGATTATTGAAATTAGTGGCATTTTGATCTCACATAACTTCATAGATGTTTGTTTTCATCTCTTCCTGGTGGTACACAGTTCCGTCCTCCAAAAAAACATCCATTACAGATGAATTTGAATAGAACTACTGATACCAGGCCAGAAGAGTGAATGCTATGCTGAACACAGCAACCAGAGAGACATGATCACACAAGCGTGGGGCAGCTTTGCAGTATGGGTTCTGCTCCCCTGAGCTGATGCAGTGTGTATGTTGAAGTGAGGCTTTGTTCATTCATGTCAGTGATCTCTTCTGTCATGTAACATAGCCATGGCCCAGAGACCTCCCAGCCTTCTCCAATAGCCCCTCTCTCTCTCTCTCTCTCTCTCTCTCTCTCTCTCGTTGTATGTGTCTCTTGCCATACTGGAGTCAAATGCATCAGTTCTGACACTCTCATGATTCATGACAGGCTTTCATGATTCAAGTGATTCACATACACATACCACTGCTGTATTAGCAACCTTTTGTTGGATTATAAAGCATTTATGAGAAGACAATAAATAGCTTACCCATCTGTTGCATTTTATTCACACCTTGTTAGAGTAGTAGACCACCAGTAATGTTATTGATCAATAACTGTTGTCATAAATCTGATAGCTTCATAGCCTTATTTTTCTATATTAAATTAATTTCTTATTCATGTAAATGGAAGCAGCCTACAAATAGCTTACTAATGTTTTTCAACATGATCATTATAAAGCATCGTTACATTATATTGGGTAGAACACTGCATAACATTACGCACCAGCTGTGACACCCATGGTACTGACAATGACAACTTAACACCAGTGCTATGGACAACATTACTCAGGACTATGGACAACATTACTCAGAACTATGGACAACATTACTCAGGACTATGGACAACATTACTCAGGACTATGGACAACATTACTCAGCACTATGGACAACTCCAGTGCTATGGACAACATTACTCAGCACTATGGACAACATTACTCAGGACTATGGACAACATTACTCCAGCACCAAGGACAACTTTACTCCAGTGCTATGGACAACATTACTCAGGACTATGGACAACATTACTCAGGACTATGGACAACATTACTCAGGACTATGGACAACATTACTCAGCACTATGGACAACATTACTCAGGACTATGGACAACATTACTCCAGCACTATGGACAACATTACTCAGGACTATGGACAACATTACTCAGCACTATGGACAACATTACTCAGGACTATGGACAACATTACTCCAGCACCAAGGACAACTTTACTCCAGTGCTATGGACAACATTACTCAAGTGCTATGGATGTTACTCCAGCACTATGGACAACATTAGAGAGAGAGAGAAAGAAAGAAAGATAGAGGGAGAGCAGGACATGATGCCAGTTCATTATATTTCATGGGTTTGGAAATGGGTAAATGAGTTTTGTCTGTGAGTCTGATAAATACATTGTAGATTATATGAGTATGGTCTGACTGCTCTCACCATTAAAGCAAAGTAACACCAGCTATTTGGAAGACTGGATCTATGAAACTAAAAATTGAAGTAAATTAGAGTGCTTTAAGACCCTAAACAGAGAGGATGAACTGGCAGAGTATCTCCTTACAGTCAGAGATTCACAGCAGAGATCCTCACCAAGTACAGGCTCTGAGACCACAGCATAGTGTAGAACAGGACAGACTCAGAAAAACGCACTGGACAAAGAGAAAAGCACAGGTGGTCCACGCAGGTGAGAGGGGCACCTTCTTCTCTGTGAAAAAAATGAAAACCATATAGAAAACTTTCACCATAAAAATAAAATAAAGAGTTCCATATTTCAGTGAAATCCCCCAAACAGAATGGAGCAGAGCATACAGCAACACTTGTTTTGAAATTTGTGGCGACACATCAATGCCTGAGATAGTCAGTGACAACCTCTACATTGCTGCTTCTGTTCGGCATGTAATTATCCACGGTATTCTTCTGTCCATGTTATTACACGCCCATTTTTCCACACGCCTTCTTTGCCAAAACATTATCTTGTTTAAACATCTTGTTCAAGTCTGAATGGTCCGTTAGCCATTAATATTGCTTTTTGACGTTTGCTTATAATGATTATGATTAGTATTATTATTAGCATTAATTGTCATCATAGATTTACTAGTACACATATAGGAAATGTTCCAATTTTCATTGCATTGGCAGTAGTGCACTACAGTCAGGCCAATAGAGCCATCTTGAGAGAGAGAGAGAGAGAGAGAGAAGATAGTGGGAGAGAGACTGAAAGACAGCATGTGAGAAGGAGAGAAGGCACCATGGAGAGCAGAGGAGCTCAGGTGCGGCCCTCACACCTGCAGTCCGACATGCTGAGAGACTCAGCTGGAGATCTGCTTCAGCTCAGTATCTGCTTCACCGCTGAAGAAGGACCACTTCATTTCAGAGTGACTGAATCATACAGGAAAGATCTGTGTCTGTCTCACTTATATTGAGCTATACTATAGTCAAAACCTCTCACACACACAGGCACACAACACACACACACAAGATACTCTCACTGCCTAAGCATTCTCTGTCTTGAAGAGGTGATGGTGCAAAAATTGGTCTGGTGCACATTCACTGTCCAACAATGTCTTTTCTGACAACAGGCACTGCAGCTAATCAGCATCACTTGTTGACAGGAGCAATTTTTACAGCGTGCACATCTCAACACGGAGGTTCTGATCTGTACATCTCAACACGGAGGTTCTGATCTGTACATCTCAACACGGATGTTCTGATCTGTACATCTCAACACGGAGGTTCTGATCTGTACATCTCAACACGGAGGTTCTGATCAGTATATCTCAACACGGACAGCAGCTACGGCAGGTCAGCTACTGACACCAGGCCAAACATGGCCACACCCTGTCCTGGCCATTCGTGCGGCAGCCTTAGCCAGTCTACTGTAGGCTGACCTTACCTGCAGAAGAGACATGTGCTCCTGCTAAAAGTATAAAAGTATACACCAGTACCAGCAACCCACCCACCTCCCACAGGTAATGTCATGAAGACGTCAGGTAGTAAGTTCAAATATTAAGTGGACATTCTTTTTAAAAAAGTGATTCCCCCACTAAGGACAAGACACTGATGCCTCTTGCGCCAATTTTAAAGAATAGTATTCTGAAAGCAGCGCTACATCTTTAAGTTATATTTACATTTACATTTGAATCGTGTGGTGACAGATCATGAGTAGGCATAATTGTTTATCTGTTCCCAGTTACCTTAGCTTCTGGTAGGAGGCCAGAAGCTATTACTAAGTGAATTACACTAAATATGACTGCATCCTTTAATGGTCTCAAAAATATTTTGCGCTGGTGTGTAAGTGACATATGGTCCACTGCGTAGGCGCAGTAACGGCAGGGATGTGTTTCCAGTAGAAAACCACAACCGAGGCTTCGCTATAGAAACGATCGAGATCACCATCAGCAGGCAACAAGAAAAATCTTCCACCAATTTTATGACAGAAAACGTCATAAAATCTGTCATAACTTGCTTTAAATAATCCAGAAGTTATCTTGTTACTAACGTAGAGGTAAAGGTTTCTCGTCACTTACTGTATACGTTAAAACGTAAAATAAAAAAATGGGTCCACAGCCTCTCAATCGTCACACGAGCTGTCATCGCCCCTGCTGAGGGGAGAGTGACGTATTCATACGATTCACAGCTCGTTTGCATATTGTAATAAATATATTACGCACTCCAGTAACATTTACGCACACTGTTTACAAACATACATTCTCATTATTCAAATGCACCGTGATGATTTTGTATCTCACTAATACGCCACGGAGGTTTGCCAAGGCCAGTGAATGAACTTGTCATTGTTAGGAGCTAATTTGTCTGAAAGAGGAGGTGGCAGGTGAGGATCTCGCAGCTTAAGGGGAAATAACAATTTAGTGGGCTGCTAAATCAGCTATCAACGATTTTCACCTGAGTACCATTCGTCTGAATACCATTAGGTTTCGTTGAGAATGTGCTGTGCGTGCAGAATCGCGGGAGTATACGATGATGCTAATAATAGCGCTAGCACAACACGCTTGAGAGGGACAGGAAAAGCCTTCGGTCCCATATTAATTCCATAGCAATGTAACAGGCTACTACTCCTTAAGCTAAACGAAAACACCCTGACTGGACTATACCACGAATACGGTACAATAGTAAAGCCCATTGAGTCTCTCTCTTAAACTCTCTCTCTCTCTCTCTCAAATTGTTTTATTGGCATGAATTGTAATTAACACCTGTTGGCAAAGCGATAAACAGAATTATTAACATTAAAAGCAATACAATTGAGTTGAGAATGTGAACAAATAAATACATCATAAATAAATAAAATAAAGGTTATTATATAAATCAACTGTATATTCTGTCACACATTCACACACACACACACACATTCAATACACACTACAAATGTGATGACTCTCTCTCACACACACACACACTCAAATTCAATACACATCACACGTGATGACTCTCTCTCTCCCCCCCTCTCTCTCTCTCTCTCTCTCTCTCTCACACACACACACAGGCACACCTGTCTTTTTTTCCTCAAGGAGTCCTTCTCTCCTACATGAATATGCAAATGTGTCAAGACCAATGTTTTAAAAATTAAAAGTAGGCTAGTCCTTTTTACTCTTGACATCTTTGCAGCAACTGTTCAGATACAGTTAAACTTTTTGGACTCTGTTGATTGCCCTGTAAACAAGTAAACATGTAATTATGTTATGTAATCCTGGCTTTGTGAAAGTCTCTCTGTTCATACGGCACGTCTTGCAGTTGTAATGTTTGGAAACTAGAGCAGATGAATTGGAAAAAAAAGTAAAATGTCATTCTTCAATTAAAAATGCAAAGAATAATAGGTATAATTGTGCTAAAAGCCTTACGCAGTCCTATGCTGAATGGGACAATTATTTCTGCTCAGCATCGGTTTAGTTTTTCTCTAAGTATCCACATCAACTTCTTTAGACTAATGTTCAGAGCTTAATGAACTCTCAGAGTAATCACCCCAGGAGGTTTACAAAAACCCTCTTTGATTAATATGATTAATTTGAGAGTATATCTATTCACATCATCCATACCAAACAGTCAGAGGTAATTAACAGAGTTCATTATCTAAACTGAATTAACCTCATCTTTTTCTGCAGTGAAGTTCAGTTGACCCTCACCCCGGTGTTTCGGCAAGGGGTGGGGCAGGGGGGTGGGCGGGGCTTGTGCACGTTTCTGGTAAGGCCTCCCTTTAAATAGCCCTGGCGTGACCCTGGCTGCGGGCGCCGCGGGCGGTGTGTGCTGCTCGCCCCACCACAACCCCCGCGCCACGCTTGTCCTCCGAGTGTCGGGAGACGTAATGAATTAAGCAGAGCCTCTGATGTCCCTCGGACCAGCTGCACCTGGGGACAGACATGCCAGCCCGCGCAAGGTCACCCCGTGATCCCCTTCCTCAGCACAGAGCGGGCGGAGACACGGTGGAGGCACGGTGGAGGCGGGCGAAAAGGCACCGATTGGCTCTGCTGCCCTCTGCTTGGTTTGGTTTATTTATTTGTTTATTTGTTTGTTTATTTGTCAGGTGGTGCTGGCTGTTCTCCGGCTCCTCCGGATCCCTCGCTACCTTGAGCATGAGGGCGTGCGCGTATTAAGACTGGGAGCAGGGGGTGCTGCTGGGGTTGCTTATGGTTTTCTTTCAACATATTTAAAGTTGTTTACATCATATAATTTATTATTTTTCTTTGTGTGCATGTGGGATTGAAAGTTTTATTTATTTTTTAGGGTGTTGCTTTAAGTCAACTTAATCTTTGGAGAGTTATTACAGTCGGTTTTGGATGACTCTGTGTATGTGCATGTGCATGTGTGTGTGCGTGTGTGTGTCTGTGTGTGTGGTGAATTATTGAGTGTTACCACAGGCTTTTATGAATTATTAGTGCACTACAGGAGCCGATAAGACCATGTCAAGCAGACAGAGATCATAAGTCAACTTACTGTTCTCCCAAAATAACAGCCAATACCCCCTTTGCCTCTCATCACAGCTTTAAGGCAATAAACAGACTCAGATGTTCAGTAAATGTACACACACACACACACACACACACATATACACATGCATGTGTTGAGTCTGTGAACGTGACCCTGCAGGAGTTTTGGACTGCTGCTAGAACACTGTTGGATCAGTAGCTGGGTGTGTGAGTCTGCAGCATGTAAGCTCAGAAGGGCAGGATTAAGCTTCTCCCTGTAATACTCTAACGCCATGCCACACACACACACACACGCAGTCTTGATCTCACTCTCACTCTCTCTCTCTTGCTCTCAGAACCCCCCCCCCCCCAAAACACATACACATTCACTCTTGATCTCTCACACACACACACACACACACACACACACACACTAGTCCCAGTCTTCCTGCTGTCCAGATATGATTTTCCCTGAAGGTGAGGCATACAGGAGAACACGCCCCGAATGCAACACTAAATGGGGGAACCCACCTCCGTTTATTGGTGTGGACTACCCTTCCCCCCGGCCTGCTCTGATAACACACACTCACACACACACACACACACACACACACACACACACATCTGTCGTGGACAGTGCCAGCTGGGTGGCCTGATTTTGCACAAAATGTGTGATTATGCTGAAGCTAAATCTTAGGACATCTACAGATGAATATCTTAACATTTACATGTGCATTATGAGCAGAAGAGTACAATTAGAAGGACTGCAATTGGCACTGTATGCTAGTCATATGGTGTTACATTTTATTTCGGCTAAATTTGTCAACCCAGAATAATAATAAAAATTCCTTTAATCAATATGTTGCATATGGAGAGAATACCGCACTATTCTGAAATAATAATAAGGCATTATTCTTAGTAGCTACTTCATCATATACGCATCCTCTGAAAATGGAGTTTTGCATATGCATATGATTGCTTTAAAACAAAACCCTCTGATATCAGAGGGTTTTGTTTTAAAGCAATCACACTCATTAAAAATATGGAGTCCTGTGGAATTAATAAGAATAGCAGTTTCCCCTGTGTGTGGCAGTGTCTGGGACCGTCGTCCTCGGAGACAGGACACGACGTCAGGCCGTCACTCTGCACGTTACTCAATCTGGCCCGCGTGAGTTTCCAGCCCGGCTGCGCGGGAGCGACATCCACCACCCGGCAGGACGGAGAAGGCATGGCGGTACGCACGGAAGGGAGCTGGGGGTAGTCCCGGGAATAACGCAGAGCACCACTCGGCTCTGCGGGTCGCTGCTTCCAAACATGCCGCTTCCAGGGGGGGTTGGGGGGTTTGTCTGGGAGCGAGGCACAGAGCTCTGGGCCCTCCGTCTCCGCCCCTCACACACGCCCCGGCGACTCCGCAGAGGCCAAGACCGTCGGAGGCCGCCCGTAGTCCCTCACTGAGAGGCCGCACTCGGTGACCACGCACCTGGGAAGCGGTGAACGGCGCTGGGAACTCTGTCCTCCTCTCTCCCCCTTCCTGTCTGAATTGTAATAAATCCGCTCCTTTGGGGTTCAGATTCCCATCTTTATGTTCAAGCGCGTGTGTGTTCTGCCCTCACGGGCCCCAAGTACTTCAAAGATCATTTTGTCCCAGCCGTGTGGCCCTAGTTCCAACGACCTTCCCAACACCTCCGTACTTCTCCCACTTTCTTTTTCCAGGCCATGGAAGTTTTTTTTTTTTTTTTTTTTTTTTTTCAAATTTGGCTGCTAGCACTTTCAGTCTGTTTGCAACTCTAATACAACCAGGGAAGCATCCAGCATGTGGAATTTAAATGTTTAATCTGACATTTATTTGCAGTCTGTATGTTTGATTTGAATGATGCAAATCTTGGGAGGTATTTTCCCTGGACCGAGCTGTCAACAGCCACTGATTTACAAAAGCACAATCCATGAAGAAGGCTTCTGTGTCTGTCTGTCTCTCTCTCTCTCTCTCTCTCTCTCTCTCATTTCCCAGGAATTCCTCATGTCATTTCCGATGCCATATCCTGCTGCATGGATATGTACGGAGATTTTAGATGATTCCCAGTTTTTGCAGGGAGTGCAGTCTCCACATTTCACATGGCCACCACCATCACTGACAGTCCACTCTGACGAGACTTTAATTATTTAATCAAACTGTGCTTGGATGCTTTCTTTCAGCCTTGATTTTACATTGAAAGATACTAATTCCTGACACATTAAAATGTACTTTTGGTTATATGTTAAATATATGGTTGGAATAATTTACACTTTCTCAAAAATATATTTGAAATATTTTTATGAGGAAAACTAAAAGAATTATTAATAGCTGTACAATTTATTTTACAAATTCATGTGCTCTCTTGAATTAGCATAATTCATTTTGTTCACACTAAAATTTATTCAGATCATTAAAAAAAAAAAGGCCATTGACTTCCTCAAGATTTTTTTAGTACCTTATTTGATTTCATGAATTTTTGTCTTCACCTCAGCCTCGTTCAGCTGGAGTCTCACCCGGAGAAGACAGTACTGGCTCAGCTACAGAGAGCTCTGTGCTCACCATAAACCACTGTCATCTGCGCGACTGAGAGTCTGAAAGAATAAGAAAACGTCCGGGTGGTCCACCAAGCAGAACTAACAAAGGACCTTTGGACAACGCTGTCTCCTCTACATGCAGAAGGGAAACATGCCTTCTGAGAGGAGAGAGAGAGAGAGAGAGAGAGAGAGAATAATTCTCACGTTTCTGGTTGTTCAAACAGAAATTAAGTTGATTTCTCTGACACGAGTAACCATCTCATTTGAGCACTGAAAGAACTGGGAATTTCAATAAAGCTAAAGCATACTTTATTTTCTCGGTTTGAGACGTGTCTGGTAGTCGTCCCCTGATGGGCGGTTTTACAGGCTTACACTGTTATTATTTCACCCTCCGTTTTCTTGTTACTGCAAGTTTATGAGGACAGTGGCTACATATTCCCAAAATGCTACGTACAAAGAGAAATAAAACTCATCCTGGCATAATAAACAATAGGATTTTTAATAAGCACAGCATGACTGTGTGTTGAGATGCTGTTGGATGTGCACAGTCTGTATAATGAGAATGTGTCACTGTGGGACAGTTAAACCAATATTATGACCAGTGCTGGCTTTGTGTAGTCTACCTGGGTTTCATATGCGCCTCTCGGTCACACGGTGTGTAATGTCACCCTAGTGCACCGCTGCTGTCTTTCTGATAAATAAAGAGATAAATGAAAAATAATTATAATCTCCAGATTGTAAAATCTCACTCAGATTTTGGAGAAGGGTATTGTTTGTATTTAGAAATTGGTTTCTGACTGCACTTATCTTTGAAGGCTACATCCAAAACAGGCTCAAAGAAAGAAAAACACCAACGTCCAAATACTTCTGAAGGGGTCACGTCGTTAAGTCATAAATAACAAGTAGGCCTCCGTCTAATGCGCTCTGAAATACAGACTACTGAAATACTGTATCTCACTCCATGATTTTATTATGCATTTATTATGAAAAAAAAGTTAATTTTAATTGGACCCACGTGCAACCACACCGTGTTATGCCCCACTGTCAGCCGTTAGCTGTTTTTTTCCTCCACGAGTTGCATCATAAAAACACACTTTTTAAAATCACGTCTGTGAGTTTCTGGGGAAAAAAAAAAAACTTGTGCCCAGGGTTAAGCTGTCACGAGACCGAAGTGTCTGATGTTCAGGGGTTAAAACAAAGATGCGCGCAAGAGAGTCGCAGTTTCCCTCCAGACTCGCCGAGCTCCGTCTCATCCAGCGTGCACTCTCTCATTCTTGCTGAACCCGGTGGTCAGCACATGTTTCGAATCGTTTTTTTCCCCCCACGGAGGCAGTGTTGCGCCTAGGCTACCAAGCTTCGGTACCCTGCGCGAGCAAGCGTCTTGCAGCCGCACCAGCCAAAGTTCGGCTCGAGTAGCAGCAGGCACGAGCGGCTGTGAGCGAGTACTCGCTCTGTCAGGCTGCACTTTCTGTCACATTTTAGCATCGACGATTAAGCGCGCGAATTCCCTTCGCGTCTATTAGACCGTCTGTCTCACGAGGCAGAGGTAGAGTGAGACAGCACCTCTCGAGAAATTTATCTCGCGCAGCTCCTTCTTTCCTCTGTCAAGCGTGTATCGAGCAGTGGTGTTCATTCCGCGCTTCCACAGACTATAACACTCTCCCGAGGCGTTTTATATCTGCGTGGGACCAACCCAGCGATTCCGAGGGGGCAGCGACCGGTCCTCGGAAAGGTAAAAGTTGCCGTATTACAATTTACATTTTGTCCGTATATTTCGTGTATTTCTGAGCATTTGTAAACATAGTGGAGCACTGGTTAGGACTTAAACTGCAAGGAAACGTCGCTCCGTCAGGCGCGCCATAATTGTTCCCTGTAACCTTTATATTAAATTCAGAGTTAGCTTTGACCTAAAGCGAGTTATTGGTATCCAGATACAGTGTGTAGTAACAGTGAATGTATTTAGTCAGTCGGGTAAGTGTATTGACCTGTTGATGCCAATACACGATTTACTTTCATATTATTATTAGTGTACGCGTGTATAATTTCTAGGTCTGTGAGTCCTGTGAAGAAGTTTTCTTAGACATAACAACGGTAAACATAACAATCCGCGTCTAAATTAATAACGAATGTTTGTTCATTTGCACGACTCATAATGAGCAGGTTAGTGCAAACCTGAATGTTTTGGAAGTGCGGAAGTCTAGGCCTACCTTAACACGTGTGGGTAATGAACTCGCATAGCTATCCACATTTACGCAATTTGTGCCGTCATTGTATCACGTATTGTGTCTTCATTTCGTTTAAGGTGTAGCCTCTCTCTCTCTCTCTCTCTCAAAAGCAAACAAACAAAAACTGCATGATTGCAGTAAGCTTTCGTATGTTCTGTTAGAAAGCAGCTTCCAGCACAGAGCAGGATATGTATTTAATGATTTATTCTATGTGCAAAAACGACATTAACTCGGTGTGTGTTACATGTCTTGAGCCTTCTTATGTCAGATTATTGTAAACATAATTCTGAGAATTAGGTTAAACTGTAAATGGGCATAGTTCCATGACCATGTGCAAGTCAATGCACTGTACAGACTAGGAAAAAAGGAACTTTTCTTTGTCTGTTTGCTCACAGAGGAAAGAGGACAGATTTTGATGCTTTATCTGTGGCAAATCACCACAGTGCATTGGTGGAAATGGTAAAATTGGAAAACTGGTTTGAATATCCATGAAGTCCTGATTTTCAGGCCTTTCCACTGATCTCTTTTACATTTGTCATTACTTCGATGATGTGTTGTTATGACTGTCTTGTGTTTGGTATTTCTGGAAGAGCCGTGTTGAGAATCGTTTCGGATGGTTTCCTGGGGAACCCACAGCCCTCTTAGAGGTGTTTAGAAACCAAGCTGATCCGCGTCAAGCTTTATTGAAATGGAAGCGCCTCACACTTGTAACTGTGTTATTTTTTTTTTAGTAATGGCTGAATGCGTGCCCTCCTCTCCTGTTTAGATGCTGATATTCTTTCAGCGGGTTTTATTGCCGATGATGATGACTATCTTTACGCTACAATACCTGGCAGCAGGCCCAGAAACAGGTGCCAAGCAACACAATTAGGGGATCAGTAAGGTGAGGCAGAGAGAGAGAGAGAGAGAGAGAGAGAGAAAGGGGGCATCTGAAGGGAGAGGCACACACAGAGAAGGAGGGATAGAGATATTGTAATTAAGGATAAATGAGGGCAGAGACACTGGAGAATGCCTCCTGCAGGTCATTTGTTTTTTATTGAATATATTTATCAACATTAAATGACTTTTTTATTTTGGGAAAATGAAAGGAACTTCAGCCCGGGCTGGTTGTGTGCATAAATCGCGCTTTGGACGTGGCAGAGAGCAGCTGCTGAGCTGGCCGGGCCATTTTCTCAGCGCTGGCTCCCAGACGGGCTACAACTGCACCCCTCTCATTGGGATTGATTATCAATATGCATCATTTGTTTTCTTTATTACACCTTTACTCATTTAGAAAAGAAAACCCATGAATTTAATAAGATCAGTCACACTCTTTATTATATTTTGTCTCGTGCGATCCTTGTTGTCAAAAGAACAAACAGACCCTCTTTATTACTATATGGTTTAGACAGTCATTTGGGTTTTTAGTTTACAGCCCTTGCGGAGACCCCACATTGAGAGTGCTGTGATATCTGTGCAGAACCAGGATGAAAAATGACATGTGTTAACAGCGCACGGGTGCTGTGTAGACCACCTTGCTATCAACATTACACAGAAGCTACCAGGAGATTGTTTATGATCAGTGATGCATCTAATACGGCTATTTCACTATCGCCGTCCATGTGATTGAGTAAACACCAGAGCGGAGTGATACACCTGTACTATAGGTTTTCCAGTGTTATGATGAGCAATCCAGAGCATCCTTGCAGGGATTTTAGTGTCCATAAACATAAATGTAATATATAAAAATGTATCGGTAGGGAGAACAATTTTTATGGTTCTTTTTTTTTATTATTTTAAATAATGTCCACACTGTGGTTTACACTGAGTGTCTCTCAGATTATATTAGCTTATTCATGGTTTCACACTGGTTTATAGAGGTTGATCTCTCATGAGTAGCAACATTCAATAATTCAGGTCTGTGTGTCATATAACCATTGCCCAGATCAAGATGCTTTCGATTACACTTCTTTACTTTTATACATTTATAAACATATTTTACTATTCAGCACTTTAGATTTCTCTGGTACCCTCGTAACATTCAAAGGTAAAATGAAAAGATGATAACTTTCATGCAAGTTAACTCCCCCCCCCCCGCCATTGCTTTGGTACCAAGCACTGGCAAACTAATCAGTGACTCTGTACCATGATAGTCCACGTGCACATGGACAAGGGAAGAGGAGATAACGGGACTTTTTTTTTGCTAATCAACTGATTTTTAGTGATGTGCATGAACAATGTCTTGTTTGTCATTGGTTGTTGGAAAAGTCACTTACCATTGGCTGCTGTTTCTTAGCTTGCATTTAAACATGGTCGTTGTTCAGGCCAGCCTATGTGGTAGGCCTAAATGCAGTTGAGATTGAGCAAACATTACATACTCCTTGCATTTAGATGCTGAATTACTGTGAATATGCCAAACGCATCTCCATATGCACATAAACCTTGAACTCTTTGAACTAGGACCACGTTGATATGCTGTATATATATTCTTAACATGTAGGTAAAGTGTTTTTAATAGAAACCGGAAGCGTCTAGCTTTGGCTTCAGACGGCACGGTCCGTGTGCAGCCGTAATGCTCGCAACGCACGCATGACCGTGGAGGACGCGTGATGACCAGGCCTGTGTCACAGTGAGATCTAATGCGTTACTTCCCCCGCTGTGAAGTCCCTGCCATGTTGGCCTTTCACAGGGGACAGTGGGGATTAAAGCTCTTATCAACCACGCAGGTGTGCGAACCTTTAACAGCGCCTCTGAAGTTGGTTTAATTGCGGCAGGAGATCTTTCGGAGGGCCCGTGGGAGATCTTCGCCGATGCATCTCCTGAATTAGGACTGTAATGTTTAAATTACATTTCGTTAATGAATACGTGGAGGAGAGAAAGAGGAGCAGAAGATGCTGCACTGTGAAATTCTTCACTTTAATGCTTGACATTTAAATTCTCCTTCAAAACACTGCAGGAACCTGCTAGGATACGTGAGACTGTTTTTTTTTTCTTCTTCTTTTCAACCTGACATTAAAATGTCCGTCTCTGACATCATAGCACGTTGGCCGCTGCAGATATCACACTGTGCTTCAGTACCGCCAGGGTCCGACCGCCTGGTCTAAAGTGACCGTTGTCTGTAATCTCCAGGATGGATTTTGATATGTAGTGGATCTGTTGTCTGGGATTCACCTGAGTGACCTCGGAGCTCCAGGCCTTATCAGAAGCCCACCTCATTCATCTGCGTTCATCTCATTCAGCCGAGCAACCAAACACTCTTCACCTTAAAACTAGTTTTCTGTCACAACAGGCTTTAGAGTCCTGTGAGTACCATTTATGCATCATATTCATTCAGATGTTTGTTGCACACTACAATAATTTGCACATAAATTTAGTACAACCTTTTTTTAACATTTGTCAATAATAAGATGGGTTGCGGTTGGCGAGTTGTGATACTTGAATTGTTTCCCTCTCTCTCTCTGTATCTTTAGTTGTGACATTAAAAAAAAGACACCTCACCCTCTTGCCTTATTTGTACCAGGCACTTAAAAATTCAGTAAGCACAAAGAAAAGAAAACAATAGAAAAAAGAGGCGACTCCTGGAGTCTGGGAGAAGCGTCAGGCGGCTGAGTGTGTACAGAGAGGCAGTGAACCAGATCTAACTGGACAGTAATGCAGAGCTGATGGACAGCGCCATGGTGCTGAAACGCCTTCACAGCTGTAGTGTAGCTCAGGCCGGAACGCTAAACACTTCAGACAGCACACGGCGAAGATTTACAGTGTTCATACCCCAACCACTGTGTCGGTGTTCCATATATCACATAAGACACTGTATGTTTCAGTTAGGGATGTAAAGTGATTGGTGTGTCCCATTCAGGCCTGTTGGTGTGTATGTAATGGCTAACAGATGGAGATGTTACAGGGCAGATGTACCTGAGGAGCTCAGAAGGAACCTTAGTCGTGCTGGTTTGGTGAAACTGTTTTTACATGTTGGAACTCCCCAAATGTAAAATGATGTGGGCAGATTCCAGACCAGAATTTGTTGATAGATTTATGGACAGTGCAGTTATTCTCACAGTGGCATTTGTAAACCTAATTTGAAGCTGGTATTGCTTCCTGAAATTTGTCAGATAATGGTGTAATTGTACCGCGTAGCTGGTAAATCTTCCTGATAATGAGGCTACAGGCAGCTACTGTCCTCAGATCAGTGTCAAAACGGATGTGTGGAAGAACCACTCCAGGTAGCTTTGTCATTTTCTACCAGCCAAAGGCTTTGTATTGACAAGTTCACACGTGTTAAGCTCGGCAAAATGTTGGCGTGTAGCTTGCTAAAATTGATACGAGCCAGAGAGTGGTCGGCGGTGGGTGGGCGGGGCTGGAGGGGGTTTGTCAGAAGAAATCCTGGGTGGTCAGCTGGTGAGGACTGTTGGCTCTCTCCGCCCAGGCCATGGATACGAGCTGTAGACCTGTGAGGGTCAAAAGCCAAGGTGCTGACACATGTCTACTGGGGTGGAGATCATTGTGCTTTAATATCTGCCCAATGAAGTGGCCCGTGTGTGTGATTGTAAAAGGGTGCTAACCCGTGTTTTAAATGGTTAGAGAGCACTGGACAATAGCAACAGCTGATCTCAGCAGGCACTGATGGTGAGAGGAAGATGCTCTCAGAATAGCTCTTTTCTGAGCCTGGCACAGTACACCTCAGTGTTCAGCACTTAGGCGAGAGTGCTGGATTGTGAATATAGAAAAGCTGTTATTAGCACTTTGCTTTTCGATGACATTGTGCTACACTCAAACAGCGAGTTAATTATAAGTTGAAAAAGTCTTAATTGCCTTATTTGTTTTTCCCGGTCTGAAGAGCACTGTTTAAGTGTAGAAAAGCAGCTTTTTATCACCTCGATGGCTGCATGAGCTTGAAAGGGCCTGTGAGCATCTCGATTCCTGTTGGTGACAGACGTACCTCCCAACCCCAAATCAATGCTCCATCCCCAAATCTCTGCAGTGCCTGGATTTTGCTCCCTTTCTCTTCACTGTCTGAGGGGGAAAAAATGGGGAAGGTTTGGTTTAGTGTTTTGTGTTACACTCCACCACGAATCTTTGTAGCTGAGAAGAGATGACAAATTGATTGAAGCCTGAATTGATGATTTTTTTTTCTCCTCTGCCCTCTTCACTTACAATTAAAAGCATCAAAGGGAGAGAGAGAGAGAGAGAGAGAGAGAAAGGGCTGGGGCGTGAAAGAACGGCATTGGAGGACCGTACTGGCAACCACAATGAATAGAGCAGCATGAACGAGAAGACACAAAAGCCAGACGAGATGAAAAGTAAAGCGAACTTGCTGTTGTTTAAGACCACATTCCTCCACGTGGGATTTTTAAGCATCTGCTTTCCATTATCTTTCATATTTAGAGGCATTTTTCCACTGCGGGTTCTGGTGTCCTTGGGACAGGCTGGAGCAGCACCCTCTTGAATAGCATCACGCGTTTTGTTCAGGCAAACTCAAGAGGCTGACATGCCGACTGTAATGGCATTAGTGAGCTGGCTGGTTGATAGGCGTGAGCAATGGCTTGTATTGGCTCCTGGTCGTCGTCGGCGTTGGGGGGGGGGCCCCCCCCCTCCAGCGTCGCATGCCACGGCCCCCGTGTTTCGGGAGGTAAATATACGGACGTATCCGTATCCCGCTGTCACAGCGATGATGAAAGACTCGGTTCTACATTCGAACCGCCGTGTCACCGCTGCCCACGTCTGAGGGAGTAACGTGGCGCTCGTTTGGGTTTGGGTGCTCGTCACGGTGTCTGGAGCTCGACTCCTGGACACATGATTATCCATCTGGGCGCTGGCTTGGCTTTTCCATTTGCACTGTGTTGGCGAAACAAGGATCCACTGACGGTTGGGCGAGCAGTAGTTTTTGGAAGGCGTAGATTGTTTTTTTTGTTTTTTTATTGCTATAATATCCGATCCTTGTTACGACAGCACTGTGCTGTATGATGCTTTCACCACCTTGAGTGCATTTGAATATTTCGAGTGCATTTCAATTCAAAAAAGTGCTGAATTCTCATAGCGAGTGAAGTTCTGTGTTGTGTTCACAGCCACACCCGGCTTCCTCCGCTAGCAGTCTATTACTTATTCTGCCGAGACGCAGGAGTTTGTGGGAGTGAAAATTGCCCTTGCCTCGGGTGATAATGTGCTGTGAGCCTTTTCCGTTTGACACGAGCATCGGGGGCGCGTGTCGTCACTGTCGGCTGCGCGGGTCCTACGCGCTTGTCCGTTGACCCGCGGGGCCGACACAGTCTGATCTCTCACCCCCTGCTTCTCACGCCAACTGACTCTGCGAGGTGAAAACCAGCCGTCTGTCACCGTCTGCCTTCGTCCCGGCCCGCGGCCTCCAGAGCCCAGCTGTGAGCACGCCACCTTCAGCTCGCTTCCTGCCACCTGTTAATGGGTAGAAGCAGAAAATAGAAAAAACAACAACAAACAAACAAACAAACACAATTATGGAGTCGTCTTCCGTTCTTCCTGGCCGCAGTGTGAGGTGTAAATGTTTCCAATTGCTGGAAAAAGAGACAGGAAGTGCTGGGATCTGTAGGCAGATGTGATCGCTCAACCGGATTGCAGCCAAATCGCTATTGCACGCCAGCAAAACTCCAAAAGATGATTTGGATTATTCTGAGAAATTAAGTGGTATGAAAAATAATAAAGGATTTTCACCTGCCAGACAGGAAATTATAATCACAAAAACACTATTGTGGTCAACACTGTATTTTATCTTCTAGAGTTAAAAAAACACAATATAGAGGTATTATGTAGTATATTGGCAGATGCTGTAAAAAAAAATATATATATATATAAGCCATTTTTTTTTTGCACATAAAAAGTATGTGTATGTTTAAATCCATTTTTAAAATGAATGGGAGGTTTACTGCTTAAGTCTCACGTGCTGCCGTGTTGCCCGTACACTGCACCTGTAATTGGGTTCAGTGTAAAGACTGAATCTGTTTAAAAGCTTTTACTACCTCTGAAGCTGCCTGTCTCAGCTGAGCACTCTCTCCCACAGATTTGCATAATAGCCTCCATAGATTCTGCTTTGTCTAAATAAGTGTCTCTGTGCGCGTGTTTGGCCCCCTGAGCTGTGTGTGTTGTGAATGAGAGTCTGGGTCTGCGACTCAGAAGATCGTGCGTGTCCAACTCGGTTTGCAGTGCCCGTCAGTCCATTGGTCTCCATAGCGATCAGAAATTTCCAGCGTGGCTGTGAGAGATATTCAGCCAAGTCCTTGTGCTAAATACAGTGTGGTCTTTACGTGTGCTAAATACAGTGTGGTCTTTACGTGTGCTAAATACAGTGTGGTCTTTACGTGTGCTAAATACAGTGTGGTCTTTACGTGTGCTAAATACAGTGTGGTCTTTACGTGTGCTAAATACAGTGTGGTCTTTACGTGTGCTAAATACAGTGTGGTCTTTACGTGTCCTGAAACGGTGGGTCCTTGTGTCTCTGGTCATCTGAATTCTTTCATGTTGTTATCCATTTTCTCCTTGATTGTGCTGCATTTTTTTTGTGCTAGATGTTTCTTTTTGCTGTCTTTAGAGCAGTAAGCATTTGCAGGTAAAGTCTGTGAATGACCCTTTCTAAAATGGCTTACCTTAAATAGCAGCTATGGTTGCAGACAGCGACGGCTCTGAGAGAACTGTCCAAAAATCCCTGCCTGTACTTTTTGGGCTTCAGTGAGAAGCTTATCTAAAAGAAACATTTTCCAATCAAAGCAACTGATGAATACCATGACGAAATGTACCAAAACATTGCATTTCGCTAGAGAATTTATAAATTCCTCTTGGTTCTGTTTAGTTGTCATGCCCTCATATTGGATTCGCCCATATGCATTGAATGTGATTGTGTACAAAATTTAGGAAACACAGACAGCATATTGGATTTTCAATGTTTAATTAAACAATGTCTGGATATCTGTATGTTTCTGTATGTATTATTAAAGTTTTGATTCGATTAGGAGATTTTACTTACAGAGCTCATATGTGGTACAATACAACTGAATTGTACACAGAACTAATTGGAAACTATGTGGAAAATACGATCACTCCTGTTCATTTCAAAATTTATGTAAAAAAATATTTTTTTAATTATTTTAAATAATATAAAAACATTTTATTATAATAAATTTACCTCGTTTTAATCTGAAACGTGAGCAGGGCTACGCTAGGGCTATGGTAGGGCTAGGGCTAGGCTAGTGCTAGGTATGCAGAGCAGGGCCTCAAGGTGGAAGGGCTGCATGCGTTTTGTTTGGATGAAGTTGAAGGTAGCTAGTGAGGGGTTCCACTCCACAACGTTCCCCTCCAGCGGCGTAATAGGCTCGGATGCCCATTACACACGACTGGAATCCCGTGATTGTGCCATGCAGCTGTGCGGGAGCTGGTGGGCAGGCAGGCGGCAGTTCACCTGATGGAGGAGCGGAGGTGGGTGGGGGGTTGTGGGGGCTCGGCCCTGTGTTCCTGCTGGAGAAAATGGACTCCGTAAAGACGGGGCGGGTTGGCGTGGAGACGAGGGGCAGGGGCTGGGTCTCGCAGCTGGGTGTGATACTCTTACAGTGCACTGGGAGTTAATTGCATATCTGCATTTTCCTCTCCAAAGTTTCCCGTTGCCCTTGAAAACCATCTACCATGAATATTTAAACATGTTTGCTAATTACCTTCTAGTCTTACTGGAGTCAAGCCTGCATTAAAATACTAAATCTAAATGTAATAGTATCCTGAACATTTTTCTCTCTTTTTCTTTTCTTTTTTTTTTCCTTTTTTTTTTTTTCAGCACACAGGTGTCAGGTTGAGAACCTTCTGAATGGCGGAGGCTGTGCCAGTGCCAGTGTCTAGTGTAATCAAAGCAATGCTTTTGATTCTGCAAAACTGCGGGCTGAGGATGGAGAGAGTGGTGACGGCTCTGGCCCCCTCAGACAGTGCCCTCTTGTCTTTAATCTGTTCTCTCTTTGGCCTCTCCCTCTCTTCCCACAGCCCCAGCAGCCTGTAATTACAGGAGAGTCTCCGCAGCTGGGCTGCACCTCGGTGGACCTCCAGCAAGGCAGTGCTGGCTAGGCCCGGGTTAAAAGGGAGAACCTTCTTCCCCACACAGCTGGGTGGAAACAGATTGTCAAAAATGTCAGCCCTGTCGTCGGTTAGTCCTTTTGAAATGTCATTTTCCAACGAGCACAGCCAGTGCCTTGCATCCGTCTCTGGTTATTTGAGTTGTCTTACATCGTTGCCGACGCTGTGATAGTGGCGCTAAATGGAGATTGGCAGGCGGGAGAACGAGCAGGGCGACGTGCGCCCCAGAAACCCCTGTGATGGCTTTTCTAATTGAAGACGGAGGGACGGGGGTTTATCCCACTAATCGTTATTACCGCAAACGAATGAAAAGCCTTTAGTCATCACGCGTTTGCGCCGGCATGCTCATTCCGTTGGTCGCGGGCGCGGTACCCTCTGGCTCTGTTCTGAAGCGTGGTCCATTATCAGCGGGGATCCTCGTTGCTCTGCGAGTGTTCACCCAGAACCTGCCTGGCTTCTCCCAGCGGCCCGGCTCGGCGCTGATGACGCCCAGGGCTGTCGCAGGGCCACGCGGTCTCTCCTCCACTCCGTCCTGTGCCTCGCTCCCCATTGTTTATACCGAGTGGTTATTAATGTTGACCCAGGAGGAACATGTCAATATAAAGACCCAGAGAAAGACCACTTTTTTTTTTTTTTTTTTTTTGACACGCATTTATTGATGATTGTAAAAAGACGGTGAAGAAAAACTTGTGGATCAAACAGGGGTGCATTGTTACGTTTGAGATTTCTCTCTGAGGGGCAACCTTCTTGACGTGATGCTGTACTAATTACTGCTGGACGTGCCCTGATAATAGTGACCTACGAAACGAGGAAAATGGGGCAGTGTAAGTGGCTCTGAAGCCGACCTAAACCCGACCCTCACCTAGTGCACGCTCAACGCCGCGGGCTCCGTGCTCAACACAGCAGACTGTAGGTTCAACACTGAGGAGTGTAGACTCACCTGCTGAAAGGATGCATCTTCTGTGGAAGAACAGAGAATAGTGGATCCGATTATGGGTTGATGTGTGTGGTTTCCACAAAGACTTCGCCTCGTACACGAGTTTGTTTACTGTCAGCTGTTTGAGCATCGCAGTGGAAGCTGCCTGATCTCTGCGTATTTCCTTTTTTCTCTATGCTCAAATATTGCCAGATAACAGTTGCCAAGTGTTCTAGGTTTGCCAGACAGTAGTTTAAATTCTTGAGCCGACGATCAAATGACAAAGGAAACGATCACACAGACAGATGAACAGTAAACATTTTCATTTATTGTCCTTCAAACATTATGACTGTGAGCAAGCAGATGTACTGCAGCTCAGGAGTGGCTCTGGATGGCTCTGGAGTGGCTCTGGATGGCTCTGGATGGCTCTGGATGGCTCCATTAGCATTAGCAGAGTAAGTGGTGTGTGGTGTGGGCAGTTGTGGCTTGTGAGACACTAGACTAGACACACAGGGACCCGGCCTGGGTTTGGGTCGTGCGTTTAATAGGAGCGGGTTCACTGAACCACTGCTATTCAGGCCACGTCACCGTGAGGTTTGTAGAAGAATCCCAGACATAATTCTGTATCAGAAATATTAAAAAAGTAAGTCAACAGTATTACTTTATTTGCACCTAATTTTAGATCCAGTGCTGAAAAACTGACTTATTTAGTTTTTAAATCCTATAATAACAAACTTATTGTAATATTTTTGCTTGTTTGTTCTTTGTCTGTTATCTCCCAAATTAGCACCAGACAAGTAAAGTCTGAGAGAAATGGTGAAATGAAAATATGAGGGGAAAATGAAGTATTAGTTCAGCTACAGAGGGAGATCCTTCAGTACCACTGAACAGATTCCATCCAGTAACTTTTCTTTTTTCCACAATTCTGAAATTTTCTTAATGGAAAAAAAACATGGGGGGGGGGGAATAGGTGCTTCTCCGTTTTTCTGTTTTTGTCAATTTTGATGAATAAATGTGGAGTGTGTTTGCTGTAAGCGGTTTGTTGATTATGGGATTTGTGATTAGTACCCTGCTGCTGGTGCGTCGGTGGTACAGCACGAAGGGTTCATTCAGCAGGACACGGGTGACATGAGTGTCTTTGATCAATTGTTTTTAAATCTGTACATAATTTCATTTGCGTTAAATTTCCACAACTCTGAGAGCGGTCGTCTATTCTTCGGTATCGACTTACACCTCCCCCTGCCCATGCCTCTAACAATGTTAGCTTCAGAGCTAAAGTGGTCATTAGAGTTTTTTCTTCCCTCCTTCTCCTCTTGCCCAGCTGTGGGGCGAGCGATGTTGGTTGGTAAATACTAATGCATTCCTCCATTTCTGTATTACTTTCCTGCTGGACAGCAATGAATCAAAACATAAAGCATTTTGAGACTCGTTAGGGGAGCATTATACGAAGGCACGGGTGCAGAGTCCATGGGCAAGATGTGAAGCCCCAGCTCAGGGCAGGGCTCGGTGGGATAACGGCACAGGGCTCTGATGGCATCAGCCCGGGGGGAGGGGTGGGGGGTGGTCCGGACGGAGGGAGGAGCTGCTCCATCACACATTAGAGTCCGCAGTCACACCATCCCTTCTCATTGTAGGCCTGAGAGGGGCTGTGTGACGGTCTTGACCCCCGTGGGACAGACGCTGAGAACACCTGCACTGGTCTTGGCTCCCTCCTTTGTGGAATGTGGGTTAATTAATTTGTTATTAGCATTGTTGTTGTTGTAGAAGGATTCAAAAGCTGGTAAAGTGAGATGGGTTAGTGCAAGTGTGGGATTTCTAGTGGTGGAGGGTCCGTGGTGTTCGGCGTGGAGTCTCACCAGGCACTGAAGGTCGGGAGAGGGCAGGGTGGTGTCCTCCGCCTTCCACAGACGGGAGGGAAATCCAAACCAGGAAACTGTTAGCATAAAATGCAAACTTCCCATATGTGTATATACATAAGTGCGTTTTCTGTTAACAGTGGAGACAAAAGCATTAATCATTTGGCGCACAGTATGATAGAATAGATGAGTTTGAAAAATGAGGCATGTTAAAAGTTGCCATCTTTCCGAGTCATTAGGAATGTACTTAAAATGTAAAAACACCATTACACATCCTGATTGCGGCTTTGGTGCGATATGTTCACTGCTTTCGCGTGAACTTGATCTCCCCCTTCTGACGGAGACGTAGGTGCCCTGCACCAGAGGCCTTGCTGTGGGTGCCTGCGAGCTTGGACGCGTGCACTCCAGTAAAAGCACCAGGCAAGGCACGCAACTGTTTCCTCTCCGTTCTGATTTGCTCTGATGGGCTTCCTCTGGAGATCCGCGGTCGACTTAACAAATTGTTCCGTTTCTGTCAGATCGATCAACATTAAACGCAAAATCCCCTCATGGACATGTGCAGTTTTTAAACACTCATTGCTGAACAGAACGTAATCAGCCTTCCTGCCTGAAACAATTGATTTCAGATCCTTTTCGTCTGGACTTACTACCTGTGTAAGTGGATGCCAAGACCCTATTCCTCCTTGTTGAGTGGAGCAGTTTGCTGTACTTGTAAGAAAACCTGCAGCAGCGTGTGTGTGTTTAGAGAGCTCTGAAAGGCCACCGAAAGTTTGCTCCACTGATATAGAGGTGTGTATAATTGCATCTATTTGTGTTTTTGCACCATGCCCTTGGGACGCACCTTGGCGCTGTGTTTACCCCTTAAGCTTTTGATTGGATTTTTTTTCCCTCTATCAGTCTTTTGAAGTCCTTAGGTGGAGTATGGTCATTACACATAAATGCCTGTCCTGTTCTTAGCCTTCCAGAACCCTCACTGTCTTCTGCCAGGTCGGTTTTCCTTTCAGAGCTGCTGAAACTGCTTTCTTCTGCCGTGCCATGGAGAGCCAACATGGCTTCCCTCACGGTGCTGTTGAGCCAACATGTCACCGACAGCTTTTTTTTTTGTTGTGTTTTTTTTTTTTTTTTTTTACCTGACCCATTTCCTTCTTTTAGACCTCCTCAACAGTTTTGAAACCCACACACCTTCTCTTTTGGTCTTTGGAACACATATAAATTTGCTTCCAGAACATTCTGTGACCTGTGAAGATGATGATGGTGTTTGTTGGGCAGAACTGGGCAGGCCTTTTTTTTTTGGACAGCTCTGTGTGTGTTCAGTTGGCTCTTTGCAAGATTAGATTACATCTGAAGCTGAGGAGGACAATATTTTGTTTATTGGCAAGTGCTGCCCCAGATCTGGCCAGGGTGGCTCCCAGCCCGGTGCTTGTGGAGACACTGGCCCCCTGACTCAGTTTAAGAGCTTGTTTGTCAGCTCCTTCCTATGGCAGTTGGAACACCAGTCACCATTAGTGTCCTGTGTGACAGCCTGTGTTAAAGAGCTGTGTGTGTGTGTGTGTGTGTGTGTGTGTGTGTGAGAGAGAGTCCCCTGCTCGTCCGCGTGCTTTATGAGCTTTCATAAAAGTGTCGAGTGCGTTGTCTGCGTGGTGCGCCCCAGAGCCCCTCCTCCTCCGTTAGGGACGGCTTAAAGCGTTTCTGTGACGACGTTCAGGCCACTCCGCGTAACCGCTGTCCCAAGCGAGCGTCCGCTCCGCGTCGCCTGCAACTGGCGTCCTCAAAAAGATTTAAATCTACTGAACTCCAGAAGGGTCCGGAAGGACACATTACAGCCTTGATATTTACAGCAGATCACAAAAGAGCAATGAACTGGACTGAGATGAGGATGAAACATGTGAACTTCTGTCCCCTTTTTAATCATTTCCTTCACAACATCCCGTCATTTTTCAATTGAAATTTAATTTGAATCGAAGACCAGTGGTGAAATCAGTCATATAGTGGTCCAAAATATTGATCTACAGGATTGCCTGTGTTTTATTAAAGAGGATGCTTCTCCATTTTTTTATTTATTTATTTCCAGTGGCACAGTAACACGATGATGTGTGATTTACAGATTCTCTGTCTCAGAAAGCTGTTTCTCCTCAGCAGTAGGGGGATTTGTGTCTGGAATCAATAAGGCAGTCTCTGCTAGTCCACAGCTCGAGGTCTTAACTTCTGCCGAGTGACGCATGGGTTCTGCCTTTCTGACCACTGCGATCACACATGTATCATCGCAATTTTTGTAAGAAATCTGTAAGAATAACCTTTTTTTTGTTTTTGCAGATTTGTCATTGTCCTGACCTAAACATAAAACCTTAGAGTAGGAGTTTTTTTCACAGTTGTAAAATGTCCAACAGACCCCCCCCAAAAAAAAAAAGGTTATAAAATGTGTAATGGTCATGCAGTAAACTCATGGGCTTTTCACAAGATGGCCACTGAAGTGTTTTTGTTATTTGTGAAAAGGCTGTTTTCTACATTGGATGAAGGGCCTATGTTGGTCATGACAAAGAAGTAGCCGATTCTGTAAAAAATAAAACCTAAAATTGGTTCAACACTGCGTTTCTGAAATCCATTGGTGATTCTTCTGTATAGTCAAAATTAATACCATGTACTGTGTTATGTCAATTTGTTTAAAGTCAGGTTAAAGCAGTGGTGAGAGCTTTTAATAGATTCTGTCTGACACTTCACACTGAGGGTCTTGGATGCTCTGAGCTTCTTTTCTCCTGTAGCTGGTGAAAATGACCTTATCTTGTCAGGATTACGGCATGTATAAGTACATTAGTGACGTGACGGTGACAAGCCGATATGGAGATAGTGTCTGTTTGCCCCATTCAGACCTCGATCTAATTGGTTGCCCTTGTCATGGAAGCATTGTCCCATTAGCCGTGTACCTGCCACACTGACTCGGGGCCAGCGAGACCGGCAGATGGAGTAGGTCTCTCCATGGCGACAATGCACGCTGCCAGAGTGATTGGAAAGTGGAACTGAAGTAATTCTGTAAAAGCGCCTGGGTCCAAGCGTGAGCTCGTGTCTGATTGGTGCTCTCCTCCATTGTGAGTCATCGCTGGCAGAACAAATCGCGTACCATTTTCTGCCAGCGTTCGCGGCAGTCCGACACGGAGGCTAATGCCGGGCCGTCACAGGTCACGTTCCGCTCCGAGCGTGCGGTCGGCGCTGCTAAAGGCATTACGCTTCTCCCTCTCGCAAGGTCCTCATTCTGCTGGCCCTCTCAGCCCTCCGCATTCTGCTCCACGCGCCGAATAAGAATGCACACGTGCTAGCTGCTCGCGATCTCTGTCAGGGAGATAAAGGGACGGAGGAAAACTTCTTCTTCTGGGGGGACGCCCATGACCGTGAGGCGGACTGCAGTAAGGAAGGCTGGACGAGCTCGAGTAGGCGGAGCATAGGCTGCATTCGGAACCACCGTCTTTGTTGGCAAAGCGATGTGTTTATCGGGCGTCTGCCGGAGCGCTTACACCCATGGCTGGTGGACGGGCTGATCGTAGGCGAGACGTAGAAACCCCAGAAAAAGAAGTGGCACCCGTCAGTGTGTCTGTGGCCATGCGGGGTGCTGTATCAGTTTAAAAACACATCCTCTCCTTAATATTCATATATACATCCTCTCTTTAATATTCAAATGCACATCTCCTTAATATTCAAATATACATCCTCTCCTTAATATTCAAATGTACATCCTCTCCTTAATAATCAAACACACATCTTCTCCTTAATATTCAAAGACACATCTTCTCCTAAATATTCAAAATATTCAAATTAGCATATTCATGTGAACTGCACAGCAGAATCACCAGCATGTATTCAAAATAAGAAACAATACAATAGTAAAATAATAAAACACTGGTTACCAGTATAATAATGACCTGCTGAAGTAATGGAAAATTATTTTATTTTTGAGTTCATAATGGATTTTTAATTTAATTAATTTTATTATGTAGGTTATTACATTATAACTGATTGCTTACTTTCGTGTGCTTCTTCTAGAAATTCCAAATGGTAATGATTTATTTGTCAGTCTGAAATTAAAAAAAAAAAATGTATAACATTTTTCAGTAGTCATTCAAAACAATTTCATTTTAAACAGAACAAACAAAAACAGTCTTTGTAGGCTTTGTGTCCAGGATGTTATTGTGCCTTTTCACTTGAGATTTTAATGGACACATTGACCATGTAGCCTTAAGACTGGCGTGTCATTCTGAGATGTATCTATGAATACAAACGGAGAACGTTTTTTTTTTTGTTTTTTTTTGTTTTTTTTAATTTGTTTCTTTTTAATGACTTATGGAATACAATTGTAAGCAGCGCGCGAGAACGTCGTCTTTCCCCGTGCCACATCTGAAAAGGATAATTGCGGCAGCCTTGTTCACGTTCGAAGTATTTGACCTGTGAGTTGAAACGGCACAAGGAAAGAAACAGCTTTGCTGTGCTGCTTTCAAAGACCGTCTTGGCGTCTCTCAGGCACAAAGACAGAAGGTCACTGGGCAGGTATGCGCTTGGACCTTACCTGCTTCTGTCTTTTCTGATCAAAATTCCCTAAATTACCCACCAGCCTGGCACTTGGATGAAAGCCTGTTGTCCTGTGCTGAAGACGGGTGGCTGAGAACTCCTTTCAAAACAAAGATGGAGATAACGTAGCGTCGTCAGCTTTCTGGTCTGCCAGAAACAGTACAAAACCGTGTTTAAATGGAGTTGCTAACATGTTTGACCAAAATGATAAAATTCTTTTAACCATCACAAAAAAAAAAAAAAAATTGTCTTTTCTATTGACTTTATTTCTTTATTAACCAGCCATTAAGCACCCCAGTTAATTCGTTTATTTAATCGTTATAATGACTATTACTGGATTTTGTTCTTAAATTGTATAAATCCTCTGTTGATTTAATTTCTTTTATTTTGAAAGAGAAATCTTGATGCTGTGCACTGAACAGTGAAAACCCAGCTGAGGATTTCATGCTATTAGAAAAATGTAGTCCTATCCTATGTTAACACAGGATGTGCTGTGCTAATTAAAATGTGTTTTGCAGCATCATCTCTCTCATTAATTACAGAGACAAAGTGTAATATATCCTATTAGTTATACAGTTGGGACAAATTCTGCTGTTAGTAGTGTGTGTGTGTGTTTTGTATGTCAGA
Source organism: Brachyhypopomus occidentalis (assembly GCA_020368025.1). Taxonomy (NCBI): domain Eukaryota; kingdom Metazoa; phylum Chordata; class Actinopteri; order Gymnotiformes; family Hypopomidae; genus Brachyhypopomus; species Brachyhypopomus occidentalis. Next base: position 702,163 of record JAGXOD010000038.1, on the reverse strand, counting down.
TGGAGGGTGGAAATAAACACAAGTAGAGAATATGTAGTGGTGCATTCCCCATATTTGAGATGGAAAATTATTAGCAGTGCATTTGATTAAGGTGAAGGTCATGTGACAACTGAACCCTGTGTGCTGTATTCCTGGGCTGTGGTTAATATTTTAGTGCAGGATAGACTGGTTCTTATTCAGCATACTGTCATATTAAAGAACAGAGGTCTTTTTTATTGAATGTTACGAAGTGGTTTGGAGCATGTAATTGTGCAAAAGCTTAAAAAGTCAAATTAATTTGCTGATCCATGTTAAGTTTGTATTAACCAGCATTAAAACAATGTAAAATACGATACAGAAACTAAATACATTGATTGAAATGTGTTAACACACTGAAAACTTAACATTCTTGTGTTAAATATATAAATCCCATCCCTACAATTAGTAAGATATTGATTTGTATCATGATGCTAATTAAGGAATGATCAAGGAACTGGTCTGGGTGCCGCTGGACTGGGCTCAAAACGTGCCTGCTTGGCACGGCACCTGTTCCTCATATATTTTAGATTTTTCTATATTTTTTTACTTGTTTTTATGCTGAATAATGTTATTTTATGTAGAATAAATTAGATGGCTATATATCCCCCGCTGTCTGACGTGGTGAGTGGTTTGTGGGTCACAGGAACTCCTCGAGCAGGCAAACAAGCAGGGTGAGACGGCTCGCACAAGTCGGATACAAGTCAATAATTTGGTATTAGCTCTGATGCTTTGAGCTCCCAGCGGAAAGACCAAGAGAAGCTCCCCTCCACTTCAATTAACCGGCGGCAGAACAGGCTTCTCCTGGTCATTAGGGCTGTCTGCTTCACCTTGTTTCCAGTGTTCGTTGTGACCTATTGCCTATGATTTGTGCAGTGATTAATCAGCGCGGAAAATGTATCAATGGACATCGATTTGTGTGACGTTCGTTAAAGGAAGACACAGGGCCCGACCAACTGCACTAGAACTGCGTGACTAACTGGGATGGTGTCGCATCCCAGTACCTCAGTGACATGGCTGCCAGCTTCTGAAATGATTATCAGAAGCTTGCAGAGGTGTGTGTAGAACAGGTAACACTACTGCTCCAGTAGTAAACTCTCCAGTAGTAAACACCTGTATATTTTGTATATCCTGTATCGCATGCATTCTCCATCTAGAATGTAATTAGTAGTAAGCACAAAACATATAAAAAAAAGATACAGGATATATTTACTGTATATATATGTATGTGTATACATATGAATATACTGTCTTTTTATATACCTTCTATTTTTGTGTGTGTATATATATATATATATATATATATATATATATATATATATATATATATATATATATATATATATATATATATATATATATATATATTAGATAGAGACAGAGAGGCCTTTTATATATATTTATGTCTGCATTGGCTTGAAATGACCTATTTTGTGCTTACTGCTAAGCACATTCTAGAGGAGAATACACGTGCAGTCTTGTTAAAGATTATGCCAGTATGTTTTTTTCACCACATACTATTTACTTACGTTTTTACCTAAACATATCCCTTTATTCTTAAACATATCCCATTGTACCTAAACATATCCCTTTATTCTTAAACATATCCCTTTGACCTGAATTCCATGAGGTTTAAAAATCAGTTGCATATCAATGGTAAGCAGCACAATTTGTAGCTTTCTCAGCATTATGGCTTGGCAATATTTTATTAGCATCAACGGTAGTGTAATGCACTGTAGCTAATATTTGTCTGACAAATTAAATGGTAAATAAAAGTACATAGATTTGACCAAATTAGCCAAAAACAACAAATTTGAGTCTTGATGACTTTTAGAAAACAACTTTTAAATTAGAGTGACTTTGTTTGAGTCCTATCATAATAAGTTTCCAGCTGGTAGTTCTAATGGTAGTTTTACAGAAGGACATATTTAATAGTATTTTACTAATTGTCAAATTATAAACAGCAAGCTAAATGTAAAAATCCAATAAAAAACAGATAGGAAGATGTTACTACCTCTGTGCGGAAAGAACAGAAACAAGCAAGCAGTCAAACACAAGCCTACAGACCAGTGCGTTTATGCTGGGGTGAGTCTTCAGTGCGTTTATGCTGGGCTGAGTCTTCAGTGCGTTTATGCTGGGCTGAGTCTTCAGTGCGTTTATGCTGGGCTGAGTTCACCTGGGCAGTGTTGGTCAGTTGGTTTTTTGTTTATTACTGTAAAGATTTACAACATTACACTTTACTATTTTAAGCCAGAACATTGTGTTTGTTGTTGCTGTTGTTGTTCATGGTATTTTCCACTCATCCTAAAGAACACCCCTCTATTTTTCCCTTACTTCTGTGAAGCGGTACATTTTAAAAATTACATTCCTTGTGAAATATCAAGGTGATTTCAGTTCATCAAGCACTGCTGAGATTGTCGGATGTGAGAACACATCCATGAGTTGTCAGGTTGAGCCACAGAGACGCTGTCTCACGGAACCACAGAGACGTTGTCTCAGGACCGGTGTAATGGGACCACTGCTGCTCGATTAGATTGAGCGTGTTTGTGACGGGCTGGGATGCCTGAACACTCTGTACTGAGTTTGCCAGACAGTAAGTTTACCCCCCAAACTACTCCACCCATCCCCCCACCCCCCTCCCCTTTCTTCTCGCTTGGACTCACCGCAATTTGGAACCTGCTGCTAACCTGGAAGGAGGGCTGTTGAGATACATATCAGCAGGACGAGAATGGCCTTATAGATAAAACATCAGCTCTACCCCACACAAGAGCAGGACTTGGTGTGTATCAGTAGAAAGATTGCCTGTGCTTGCATAAGGCACTGGAATTGACTGGAGTTTCCACTATAGCCCTGAGAGGTCAAATGCTTTGGGAACAGAGAAGCGTCTGTCTGAGATGTAGCCAACTGCCACACCTTGTGGGCTGGACCAATTACAGGCATTGGTTTCAGATTCTATACTACGACATGTAGATGCTTAACCAAATACTAGTTTAGTCAAGTTAATATCTGTAATGCTAGGGAAAGCTTTAAAAAGTGATAATTACTAAACCCAGTTCTAGATTTAAAATGATTTAAACAGGAAAATCCACACTGACATGCTGTGTTAACCCCAATCTGCGTTTAATCTGTGTGTAGTAGAACCAGGGCCAGCTTGTTTATGCTTTGTTATTAAAATGACAAATTTGTGGATTTAGAGATAATTGCTGGAATAGCCTCGTCGCCTGCATGCTGTAATAATTGCAGTCTTTTCTGTTTGCAAATTGGACAGCATGTTTGTAGTTTCTATTTGGGAGTGTTTGATAAGGACAGCATCAGCCCCTGACTCTGGTGCGGTGCTGGTCTAGGTGACCGTGTCTTTGATTAGAAGTAATTAAAGCTTTGTATCATTGCGTTGGGGTTGCAGACTGTGCTCTTGGTATCTCCGTGGCGATCTGTAATCATGGTGCTGATTGGCTGTTCCCTGTTATCTCTCCTTCATACAGTGACATTTCAGTCCTGGTGCTTCCTCCATTTCCATGTGGCCTTCCCCAGCTGCACCTATAGAAAGCCTTCGGTTTGTTCATGCACGCACGCCATTGTCAGGGCTGCACGCTGTCCGAGTCGAACATCTCCGTAGTCTCTTAGGTTGATGGCGGATTAGCCGAGCTGAGCTGGTCGTGGTTCCTAAATCTAAAGTCTATCTAAAGAGAGGTGGAGAAGAGTGTGTGGGGGTGTGTGCGGGTGGATGTGCTGCTCTGAGGAGGTGCAGGGAGCAGACCGTCCACACACAGCAACTCTGCCTCTGCTCCCAATTTTAAGGTTTTTAAATGTATTTTTTCTAGTGTGTGAGTGCTCCGATCTTTAATCTCCTCCAAGACAATAAAACCAGAATTTGGTTTTTCAAGATGTTTTTTTTTTTTTTTTCTTTCTGGATGTTGAATATTTATTTATTTCAATATTTCTTTATTTATTGCGCTGGTGCTGTAATCTTTCCCCGTGATTATTTTACCTGCACTGCTCAATTTATGAAGTTTCTGGAGGGTTTTTAAAAGCACAGCTCAAGCAATTTTTTATTTTTATTTCATTATACACACAAAAACACTGCACAGGTTTTGAGAAAGAAGAAGAAAATGAAAAATTCAGCTCTGTATGTTATTGCAGACTGAATTTGTCATTATTAGAAACAGTGGAATGCTTAATGCCATTTATATGGTAACAGTATTCATATTTTTGCACATGTGCAGTGTTGTTATAGTGTTATTCATTAAAACATTGTGCCTAAAGTCAGTGGTTTTTATTTTTATTTAATTAATTCATTAATTTGGGAGTTTTATTTTGCATTGAAGTTTTATTTTGCATTTGCACTGCTTTTTCTCACCGAACGTCTACAGACTTCGTGAACGCTCTCTGATTTGTATTTCACAGTGCTTTATCAAGCTGTACTACCAAAGTGTGCTGCCCTGACCTGTGGTTACGGTGCAGGCTCTTCCTATACATATTGGGGGGGAAAAAGATTCAAGAGTTCCCCACAGCTGTGCGGCTGTTACGGGACCGACGTGCACACGGGCGCGACGCTTCTCCATCGCCGCAGCGGGAACGAGGCCTTTTGTCGTGCACCGCAGGCTTGTTGGGCTGTGGGCTGTGCGGTTGTGTTGGGGAGCCACCGTCTCCTGGCTGCCTCTGGTAATAGGGGAGCACCGTTTTCATTTGTGTTTCTCCTGCAAGCAAATGTGCGGAAGAAGCGTTTAGGAAGGAAGTTGATGCGTTTGATGTAGACCTGCCGTAGGAGTTTTGGTTTGTGCGCGTTCCACGCGTGTGTTGGCGGCGGGAAGCTGCTCCTCGGGGTTCAATACGCAGCAGCTCTCTTGGCTGTCAGTGTTGGGCACTTACGTTTGCTGTGTAGTCTTAATTTGGCTGTGTAGACACATTTAAATGAACTACCTGCTGCTTTTTCTTGGGAGAGTTTGCTACTGTTTATACCACAAGCTGGATTTCTTGAATGTAAGAATATATAATCTTGCTGTTTATCTGGTACTTTTAACGAACCATAAATAATACTGACCCATCCAACACTATTTAGTTGAAACTGATTTGATTTCGTGGAATATGACAGTGTCTAACATTTGACTTTCTTAAATGCCACTTTAGATACAGTTGCAGCTTTTTTTTCAGAGTGAAAAATGACAGTAAACCTGTTTTTCACACCTTTCGCCGTGCAGCGTGTCGTGGCTGCTTAGCGACACCAGCAGCGCCATCACTGGGCTCCACCGCGCGCGTCCTTGAGTCCTCGTGCGCCTCACACAAACACTGTTATTGTCGGCGGGGAATGAATAGAGCACTGGTTTCATCCCCGTCTGCCATTATCAGGCGCACTTATTTCTTAATATGTGCAGAGACTGAAATGCAATCATCTTCCCTTTAGCTCCTGTAAGTACGGATGTGTATGAACAAGACCAACACGCGTGTTGTGTGTGGGGAGATAATGGCTGCTGTAGGAGAGAGGGTTATTGCTCACAGCATAAACATCAGGTCTACAAACAAACAAATAACAATGACAACAACAACATAATGGCCTTGAGGGCAGCCCTTGTGGTAATGTTGTAGTGTAGACAGAAACCCTGTGTTCTGTAGTCATGTGTTGTGAACACAGACGCTTGTAGTCTGTAGCAGTTGTAGCTGTGGACACCGACTCTGTAGTCTGCAGTCCTGAGCTGTCGAGACAGACTCCGTAGTCTTGAGGTGTGGACGTAATCTGTAGTCTGTAGACCTCTAATGTATATAGACCTGTAATCTGTATAGAATCTGTGGTCTATAGACCTGTGCTGTGGAGTTCTGAGCACTGCTTAATTCTCCAGCTGGGATCACGTTTCCACACAGAATGGTGCATCTCCTCCAGAGAAGCATTACCTGCTACCAGGGCACTCATGGCTGCCTTTGGGCAATTTACCCACAGTGCAGGAACTAGATGGAAAATGAGTTCTGTGCATGTTTGGATGATGAAGGCTAGTGAGGGTGGAGGAGTGTCCAAACCTGGACAGAAACGCATAGAGTTTGTGTGCGTGTGTGTGTGTGTGTGTATATATATATATATATATATATATATATATATATGAGAGAGAGAGATTAATATAGTACAATTTAAGTATACTATTAAATATATAGTAGTACACTGTGTGTGTGCGTGTATATAGTGTCTTAGACACTAAATAAATATATTTTTATCATGTAAATGTACTACTATAAAGGAATGAAAGGAAGAGAACGGGTGGTCATGGAGCTGTTTTGGTTTTGAGCTGTTGAGTTTAACTGTTGAGCTGTAATTCTGTTGAGTTGTGGAACCATTGCTTATTTCTTCTTTGTAACTATGGTTACAGTTGATCAGTTTCCCAGTGGCTGTATAAAATCCTCTTTTTATAATATTAGCTTATGCTTTCATTCATATTATACTTAACATATTATTATTATTATTCATTCATATTATACTTAAAATTTTATTTGACGTCTGGATATGGTGGCCTGCCTGGGTCATTCCTTCAATGTTTGCGCGGCTGTATGAAAAATAATCTGGGCGCGTCCATCGTGCTTATGACGCGCAGCTGCCATTCCCAAGCGAACAGGCACTGGTGTGTGGGAGGTGATTTCCATCGTGTACACGCACTCTGACCTTGGTTTCATTCATTGATTTATTGACTGCCTCTGGTGCGCTTAAACTTAGCAGAACACCTCAGTGAAGTTGGACAAACGCCTGCGTTTCTGCCCTGTTTAACCATCTCCTTCATCCTGTCTTCTTGCAGCAATGCTACGCACGCAAGGGAGAACTGCTGGGTTTATACATAAATTGGTTTACTCTGTAATTCAGTGGTATATTTAAATTATTTCTATAATTGACTCATTACCAAACTTTGTCACACTCACTTATTTCAGAATATTATTTTGCAGTGCCAAATAATATATTATTGTGCAAAACCCAATTGTGGTTTCACCTTTTTCCTAAGTTTTCCTTAAAATGCATTTTATTATTATTATTATTATTATTGTTGTTGTTATTATTATTAACACTAAAATTGCCATTTAGTTCCAGCTGATTGTCCAAGCTCATTGTGATCTTTAAGAATGGCCACAGTAATTGGCCCTGAGTCTCACAGGTGACCATACGTTTGACCATTCCTGGAATTTGTGCAAGACTTTAAATCCATCTCATTAATGACTTAAATAAGCCTTATTCCCCTGCCCCTCCTGCTAGTGGAGGGGCATTAACTCCTGCACCTCCTGCTAGTGGAGGGGCATTAACTCCTGCACCTCCTGCTAGTGGAGGGGCATTAACTCCTGTACCTCCTGCTAGTGGAGGGGTATTTCTAAAGGGAACTCATTGCGCATTCAGCAAAGCTGCAATTTATTCATTGGCAGGAAAAGATGACTGTTAAATGTATTAATCTGGTCGTGGAGAAGATTTATTGATTTTGATGCACGGGGAAAAAAAGAGTGAGTGAGAGAGTGAGTGAGGGAGTGAGTGAGAGAGAAGGTTGAAGGTTTTGGAAAGAGGTGTGATGTGTATTATTATTCCTGTATCATCTCTGTGGAGCAGCGGCTTCACTCCCTCGTGAAACGCTGTCCATAGCGGACGACGTGGGCGTGCAGGTTTGTCTCTCCCCACTCAAGGCAGCGCGGGGATCTGCATCCTGATATCACTGTACATCTGGCTACAGTGGGAATACCGCTCCATATACGGCTACAGCGGGAACACCGCTCCATATCTGGCTACAGTGGGAATTCTCACCTCTGCTACACAGCAAATGGAGCTCAGCTAGCCTGGTACATCTGGTGGTTCAGTCAGGGCTTGTGCAAAAGCAGACGAGGAGCTCAGGAGAGCACATCGATCTCCTGCTCAGCTCCCACAACACTGCCATCTTTGTTTGAACCTGTTCTCAGCATTTGAACAGTTTTTTTTATTACCTCATAGAATTGTAGCAGGAGGAATAGATGGCCTAGTAGATTTGTGTCTAATCAAAAGATGACCCTCCCCCCCAGCAGACTTAACCATGTTGCAGCTGTGCGCTGGTCCCTGCTCTTAGGGAAGACGTGTGCAGTTTTAAGGAAGACATTTAAGGAAGAGGAAAACTTTAGTTGTTTATTTAGTTTAAGAAAGTTTATTTTGAGCTGTGTATGTTGTGTTTGTGGTTTATGCAGCACAAATTCAGTTTTTAAGACAAGTATGTTTGTGAAATAAACTATAAATAATGAAAATAATACAAAAAAGTTTCAAAAGAAAAATAAATCGCCTCAGATGTGGTCACTTTTTTATTAGTCCAATGGTTGTCCAGATGTGGTGTAAAAGTGTCGAGGTTGCGTGGCCTTGTCCTGGGGAAGCTTGTGATGCCTCTGCCTTTAACGTCCGTCACTGTCTAGTACTTCACAGACTTGGCAGGGTTTGGGTGAGCTGTTACGCCTCCTCTTGGTTGTGTGGTACAGGAGTATTTTTTTGTGACTTGCCGATCTGTGGTGGTGGCCGACCGTCTTTGTGTTGGGCGTTCGAATCCTTCCCGAACTGGTGGTGAGATCCGTTCTTCTCAGTCGGAGCGCTTGTGGTCGGGACAGGAGCTGCTGTTCTGCACTGTTGAGCTCTTCGGCATGGCGTATACGGGACTCCACCCTCCGCCCCGTCACCCTCCGTGGAGTTTTGGGTCCGTTTACTCCGTCTTCGATTGCATCGGACCGGATCCGCCGGACGAATGCCCCTATAGGTTCCACCCCCCGCGGAGAGCGAGGGACGCAGCGAGATGTTCGTGCGGTGGCAGGGAGTCGAGCTTTTCTCTCCGAAGTGGATCAGCTGTTCGTGTGCCATCTGTACAACGGCGCCTCGTCCTGAAGGAGAAGGACGACGCCTTATTAATTACGGGGAGAAAGAGAGCTGTTGCGTTCATAAAAGGTAATTACCGAGCCATTTTGGAAGCGGCGCCGTAGGCACTGCTGTCTTCTGTCGCCGTCCCTGGTTTGATGTGGATGCTCGTACGGTAGCTGGGTCCCTCAGCGTCCGTAGACCTTCAGCGTCCGCAGACCTACGGCATCTCTAGACCGTCAGCGTCTGTAGACTTTGTAGCACATAAGCGTACAGTGACTGTCAACTTTGTTTAGTTGTTTATTGTGAACTTAACACGCTCTACTTCTGCTCTCTCTCTGCTCCTCAAACCTTCTGTTAAGGTGAACAAATCATTTTGTCTGATTTTTAAAGCTTGGACAGGATTCCTACAATCCTTCCCCCCCCCCCCCCTTTAATATTCATTTTCTAATTCTCTTAGAAATATTAGGTCCTACCCCTGGCCAAATGCATCTACTGATCCTGCTACCAGGTTGAATGTAGGGGTTTAAGTCATCAAGCCTTGAAAGTGCTGCACTCGGAGTGCCATCTACTATGGTCCTTTTGGCACCCAGAAATCCCATCACCAACGGAGCCCATGTCAGCTGTGCAGATGGGCAGGGAGTGTGTCCTCTGTGGTTCTGTGAGGCAGGCATGCTGAAGTGTATCTGCTTTACAGTGGAGTGCAGATGCACCTTACACTGCTTGGTAATGTACGGACGCTTGTTTTTGTTAATAGGGATCACATACGAGTAAATGCTGGAGCTGTTTCTGTTTTAAGGTGAGAGTCATTTTTTCCTGTCATTATGGCCCTACAAAGAGTAAAATAACCCCTCCCCACAGACAAACATACACGCTCCCTCCCTCTGTTTTACACAAACCCATTGTGTTCACTATTTTTCCTCTCTATCTCCCTCCCTCTCTCTCCCTCTCTCTCTATCTCTCTCCCTCCCTCTTTCTCCCTCTCTCTCTCTCCTGAAGGCACTCTTGGGTGAGGTAGTGTGATTGCTCATCCTCCACTTGTTTATCCTATAATCCTCTCGGGGTTTCTGTTGCATTGATAAATTTTCTGTTTCCACCAGCTTTGTGTCTCTCTGCTCAATAGCGAAGCAGCCATCCTGTCCCCCTACCTGCACTGAGCCATCACAACATCGGATCAATGCGCGCACACACACAACCGAGACAGGCATTCACACACACGCACAAATGCAGGCATGCAAGCACACGCGCGCGCACGCACACACACACACACACACACACACACAAATGCAGCCATGCAATCACACACAACCAAAACAGGCATGCACACACACGCGCGCACACACACACACTAAACAGAGACAGGCATGAAAACACATGCATGCATGAAGACAGACAGAAACACACACACACATGCAGGCATTCAAACTCCAGCACATGCATACAAGCGCACACTCAGTTCTCAAGTTTAGTGCCTCTGGGACACACATCCCTCAACCACTGGTGCCAGTGAGGCCGGGGACAGTTAGTTATATTGTCCTACTTTGTCATTCAGAAACGCCTCACTGTGGGGATGACTAAATGATTTTGGGACAGGCTACTTCCAATTCCATAACTCCCTTCATCTTATTTGTTGTAGAAGATTCTCCTGCTTCAGTTTGTTATAGGCCCTGACTGGATGGGATGATGGTACTGATTTCCTGCAGGGCTGTATATTATGCTTGGTAAACAAAAACAGATGCACCTGGTGATGGACTGGGTGTCACACACACACCTCCCACACACACACACACACCCATCCACACACACACACACACACACACACACACACGCACGTGCGCTCAGGGTTTGTGCTACTTTCTCCTGCAGATACCCACCGCTGCCTGTTTCATTATTATGTATACATGACTTGACACTGGTTTTCCCATGATGCATTTCTTAGGTTTGTTTCGCATGCAGTGCTCAAATTATATGCGCATGTTGCATTATTCACGCTGTTTATGCAGAGGAAGAGTGAAGATGAGGAGGGCGTCGTGGCGTTAATTTAGGCGCCTGCGTTCTCCACGTTGAGGCCTTTAAGAAAACGGCCAGTCGTTCCGTTTAATGATCGATGACCTTTTCGACCTTCCTGAGGAATCGGACCACATTACGCAAAAGATTACAGGACGTCTGGGGTCACTTTCCTCACCCTCTGATCAAATCAACGCACGCCGATGTGGCGTGAGCCGCGCTGAGTGAATTCGTGTGTGTGTTCTTTTACTGCCTATTGTGGGTGCAGAACGTCTTTTGTGTGGGTATAGCTGGAAGAAAGCATGCTAATTCTGAGCGCTTTCTCCTGCTTCCCACGAGGAAGAAATGCTCTTTGACTCCGAATGCAGCTGTCACTTGAAAAGGGAAGAGAGCTAAAGGATGTTCTCATGCCTGTGGAGGTTATGGGTGCACACTGCACATGCATGTAGACAAAGAGTTCAGACACACACATGTGAGTGGGAACCCTTCTAAGGATGGTAATACGTGTCGTCGTGTAATGTGCGTCTGTGTGCAAGACTGCCTTCATTAGTGTGTGTGTGTCTGTATTGGTGTGTTTGGCAGGCACATTGGGTGTGTGTGTAGAGAGGTGTGTTTCTGTATGAGTGTGTGTCCATTGTGGGGTGTGTGAGGGTCTGTGTTTGTGTACGCATGGCTGTCTGTGTGCAGGACTGCCTGTGTGTGTGTGTGTGTGCGTGTTGTGGGGCGTGTACAGGTCTGTGTGTGTGTGTGTGCATGTGTATCTGTGTGCAGGATTGCCTGTGTGTGCGCGTTGTGGGGTGTGTACAGGTCTGTGTGTATATATGCGTGTGTATCTGTGTGTATATCTGCCTGTGTGTGTGTGTTTTTGGCTCCCGTGCAGAATGCAGTAAAGACATTAAGGCAGCGATTGATCAAGCTCTCTTTCCCAGCTGCTCCCCATATTACTCAGCTGTAATGGTAGTTATGAGCAGCACGCTTGGCCTGACGTGACCCCGCACACCTCTGGGGGGCTGGACCAGTCCATCCGCACCTCACTCCAGTGCAGCCAGTTAGAGGAAGATGCATTACCCAACTGACAGGACAGTGTCAATCTTGAGTTGGTGCCTTCCACAGTAATAAAGGCCAGTGGAGAACAGCAGCTTTACCTTTACCTGGTGCTGTGACTGACTGGAGAAGACGTGAGGGAGAGAAAGAAACGCGGAAACGGACGAGAAAAAATTTGTAGGTTTTTTTTTTTTTTTTTTTTTTTTGTCTCGTGTACTTTGAACCAATACTGGTGGCCAGATATCAAACGTGCTCCTAATTGGCTCTCCCTGCCCTGACAGATGGACTGGTCATCTCAATACTTAAGGAGGCATTTATTTGACGGCACCCTGTTTTACAAGACACTGCCCTGCCAAAAGTATTGGGACGCGTGCGGCTCTGAGCACAGCCCGTATTTACTGCCCCGAGCTCCTTCGTTAACGCACCGGTGACTGTTCACCACTGTCGCTGATGAGCGTGACATCTTCTGGACATCCCGCTTTCGTTCCTGCTGCAATTTCTTCATCAGTCGTCCATTCCCACGGGACACTGTAGTCTCCCCTGACACCCCCGTGTCTCCGGGACCCTTTTACCTTCCAGCGTGCTACACTGCTACCATGTACTGCTACACTTACCCCGTTACTCCACCTTTCTGGTTTGACCCCCAAAACATTTGCACGTTCTTAAAAGATGTTTTTTGTTTTTTTTTTTTATCGCTGCATTTATTTACACCACATCACTTCGCACTATGCCGGTCGACAGCTGAACGCACTCAGGAGGAGGGGTCTAACCGCAAACTACGTACGGTGTGGCGTACGACACGTCATTTTATCTGCAATTACCTGGGCCGTCCCAGTATTGGCACTGTGGTGCGAAGTGTCCTCCACAGGGTGAAAGTGCCCTTTGCTTGGACTGTACGGTCAGCATAATATGCAGAATTGAAAAAATATGTATTTACAAACGAGACCGTTTCTCTCCTGTCGCTACTACACTAACCCCCGGGATAATGGAACACTCATTTCTAACAGCACTTTTTAAATTATTTGTCACGGTTTCTTAAGATTTAACAGATTTACCTAATTTTCCTTCACCCTGGCTTTGCCCGTGATGGGCGTTCACATGTTCCTCTCCACTGTTGTTTCCGAGTGTGGGGTTTTAGCCACACCGGTGTCCGCACTGAGCCCCACAGCCCCCAGAGTGCAGGTGCTCTTCCTGCTTTAACGACGCCGACCCGCATCGCCTCATTAGCACGACCTCCATGAGTGTGTTGGAGCAGGAGGGAGCAAAACAACAAGAATACCATGTGGAGCTTTGCCTCTCGAGGACCGTGGGGTTGGAAACGCTGACCTGAGCACCGCCGGCTCCGCGGGCCGAGCGGGACAGACGAGGGCGTTGCATTTACCTGCACGCTCACCGCCACAGAGAGAGTCTGCCGGGCGGCTCTGAACGCCTCTGCTGTCTGACCCCGCGTGACTGGCGGGAGGATGAAGGAGCCCTTTGAACAACTCCACTCCGTGAGGCTGACGGACCACCGGGGGGAAGACGCGCTGGACCCGCCCTCATGGAACACACGAGCACCTTTTGCTATTGTAGGGGAAGCTTGTCAATCAAGCTTGAATGAAAGTTTTTGAGGAAGCTCATGTATAATGAAACTTGTGTGAGTTCACATTGAGTTTCTTGCTGTAATACACCTGAGTCAGTTTCAGCAGGGCTTGATAATTACCTGATGAGGTGAGTCAGGTGTGTTAGAACAAGGATCAACACACACACGCACAAGGACAACGCGTACGTGCGTAGGACGTGTGGGAGGCCCGGACCGGGACCACCAGCCGTGCTTGTAGGGGAAGGGTTGTGCGTTGTAGAGGATCGCTGGTCTTCCCCGTCATATCACACAGAGCCAGTGTTGTTGCTCTTGCATGTAATAATTCCTGTAGTTGTTAACTTGGGAATGCATGTGGTTGCTGATATGAAATGAATAAAGCTAACATGGAGGATATGTTCTTGGCTGCTGTGTCCAGTAATGTGATAATCTTGCGTAGGCTTTTCTTGTAATAAACTCCCCAGTTAAGAGTGAGTGGTGAGTGTGAGCCTTTCCTGAGGTAACGCTGACTTTCACTGAATCGCAGCACCGAAAATCCGCGCCTGCTTGGTGAGACGTGTTAAGTCACACAGTTCACATTCCACACAAGGTTGCAGTAAGCAAAAGGCTACAGGACCTAAAGAATTTGCCAGTTTCTGAATGTTGATATTGAGCTAGAAGAGGCTTGTCGGCATTGGCATTAGCATGTTAACTCCTTGTGCAGCGCATGTGTCTGTACACGGATGTGCTTGCATGCGTGTAATGTGTGCCATCCTCGGTAATCAGACACGGCTCGTCCCTGAAGGAGAACCAAGCCTGAGTCACTCTGCTGATCCAGGGCACACGGTTCTCCACCATCCCGCTGGGTCTGGTTCGTCGAGCTTCCGGCATTGTGTGTGTGTCTCTGTGTGTGAGAGGGAGGAACTGAAGTGTTTTATTTGTGGGCAAAAATACTACTAATTGTGATAAATGGGTCAATTTGTATATCGGTCGCTTTTTGGCTAGTTTCTACGAGGAACAAGGGTTTAGGTGAAGTTTGGGATGAAGTTTGTGTCGGCACATGGTTTATTCAGCTCCGTGTGTGTGCATGCTCATTCTGCACTGCTTGCAGATCTCCGTTCTCATCTGTACTTATTTACCCATAATGCCTGTGGTCCAGGGGCACTGAGGCCAGGCTATCCAAGCTAGCGTGTCATTTTCACCTCTGACCTCAAAATGGGTCTTAATGCTTGTTTATGATGGATTTCAGTTCTGTGGGAGCAGAAATGATCCCCGTCATTAGGAGGTGAGACAAGCTGGTGATAGATGCCCAGTTTTCTCCGGTACCAAGCTGTGTGTGTGCATATGTGTGTGTGTGTATGTTTGTTTGTGTGCATGTTTGTGTGTGTGCTGGTGGCACTGTGCCCTGACATCACATCTTTAACGGAATGCTGATCGAGGTCATGGCCGTAGGTAGGAGGACATGCTGATGGAGGTCATGGCCGTAGGTAGGAGGACACGCTGATGGAGAGGAGAGAAAGGGGGAGACACCTGTTTTCAACTCCAGCTCCACCATTATAAGTGGTGTCCTGGACATCAACATGAATGATGTAGATGAGAAAACAACACACATTCTAATCACACTCTGATTGGTTACAGAGTCTGCCTGTCATCAACACCTTAACCTCCATTTGAATGTTCGAGGCAGACAAGTTGATGCTAAACTTTGCGCGGCAGTAAATCTCGAGCAACGTTAACGGCCGCCTCAACAAAGCAGAGGAAACATTGAGTGAATCCCTTTATTTTGTCCCTCATTACAGTTTTGTGCAACAATTTTCAAGCATTGGCTTGGAATCCTCATGAAGATCCGAGGCAGAGCAGTTTTTATGGTGTGCAGTAGTCTGTAGAAAAGCTCTTTACAGCATGGAGTAATGTCTAGAGAAATGTTAAACCAGCCACAACATTGCACTTCCTTTAGCAGTCTTCTTTTTTTATAAGAATACCATCGAGTGGTATTCGTGTTAAGAACGGCGCTGTTATTAAAAAGGTGTATAGATGAAATGGGTCATTATTACTGAAGTCGGAAGGGTGAGAAACTTTCCCTTTTCCTATGGTTCTTTCACTTCATCTTTCTTTCTCAATCTCTATTGCTCACCCCATTGCTCTCTCTCTCTCTCTCTCTATCTCTTGTGATCTTTCAGAAGAGAATGGAGACTTTGTGTGGATGTCCTCCCTCTGTCTCACCTTCTTCTGTCCTTCCTTGTGTGTCTCCCCCTCTCTCTCTCTTCCTCTCTTGCTCCCTCGCTCCCCAAGACAGGCAGGCCATAATCAGCAGGGCCGCTAACTCAGCCAGAGCCTCAGATCCTGGGCGTGGGCGTCGTGTGCGACGTGGCTGTGTTTGGCGTCTCTCCTGTCATGTTTCATAATTTTACGCTTGTGTGAGCAAAAGGCCCTCACGGTTCAGCTGAGGTGTGTCACTTGCTCTCTGACAGGAGACTCTCACTTCTGCCACTCTGATTGGTCACTCTGCGAGGAGTGGGGGGAAAAAAAAAAAAAAAAAAGCTTGGCGAAAAGAAGCCGAAGACGAGAGCGATGGCCCTCGGTGTGTATCTCTCCGCTAAATTTGTTCCCGCGCCAGCCCTCTCAGCTTTCCATCAGGTAGGGTTAATGGAAGGGAGCAGAAAGGTTTGGAGCTAAAAAAAAATAATAATAATAAAATCTTTGTCCAAACTCATCGCTTTTTTTTTTGACAAGGTGCAGCGAGTGACTTTATGGACGTCTGAATGAAGGACGGGCACCTTGGCCAGGATGCTGTGCTCTCTATCCCGTGTCCCGCACCTGTGACTTATGGCTTCTCCTACTTTCCCAGGCTTTAACAGCAGTATGGAGGAGGGGGGTTCTCGCGGCTCTGTGTAAGTGGCAGGGCGCACGACTGATCTCTGGTGCTTTGTTGGACTGGGCCGCTGATGAAAGTGAGATTGGGGTCATGTTTGGCAACGCTGCTTTATTTTACTAACCCACCTGAAACGCAGACAATGTAGTGTTCAGTTACTGTAAACATCAGATCCCTCTGTCGCCGGGCAGAGTGGGACGAGGGGTGAGGTGAATGCAGAGGAAAAAGTTGCAGTTATCAAAGTTTCTGTGGATCGGTCACACACACACGCACACACAGACAAGTGTGCTCAAGTGCCCATGTTCTCTCTTGTTTGAACTTTACTAGAATTTCCTCGGACAGACTAGCTCTTCTGGTCTAAATACTGGGTCAGAGGTCATGGGATGTGAACGCTGGCAGCTCACAGCTCTGTTCAGTTTGGGGGGAAGGGTGGGGGGGGGGGGGAAAACGCTCCATTCTGACCATTTCCCAGAATCCACAAACTGACCGAGCACACAAACACAGTTGGAAAAAAAAATGAACATTGAAAATATAATTGAATGAAAGAAAGATCTGTTGCTGATAAGAACCGAGGCTTCCAACCCCAGTGTGGTATGACAACAACAATGAACTGAGGATGACACTATTACTGCTATGGCTTGGCTTATTTCAATCATATAGGCTGATATTATCACTGAATATAAACTTATAAAATATGACTACAGGCTAGGCAGTTGTCCTGGAAGCAGTCAGGGTGGTGTTGTTAATGACTGATTCTCACTATACTGGTGTGTGACCCTTTTAATTTCTTAAATTTCTTATTCGGCTATTGACCTACACAAGTTTAAATGGCTCTCATCTCTGTCAGGGCAAACATCTCCTGCTTGGATCTCTGGGCTCCTTTGCCTAAAGTTATGTTAAAAAAAAGCAACGTGAGATTTGTGCGTTTCTCGTCTTGGACGTGGTCTCTGTTTGTGAAGCCGATTCTGTACTTCCGTGTGAAGCTGTGGTGAGCAGCGCTCTAAGTGCAGCTTCTCTCTGCCTTCGTCAAATGTCACCCCGTCACGAGCGTTCAGGGTTCCTTTTCTCTGTCTGATTTCCACTTTCTCCCCTGGCCTGACCCCATCTTGCTGAGTCAATTATATCAAATTAGACACCATTAAAAATAGTACATTTGATAGCTCCCCTTTCAGCTCTGTTCCGTCGTTTCTATGGGAACCGCATGGAAAAACGTCGGGCTGAGGTGGGCTGTCTGCTTGCCCTTTCTTCTGTGAGAGAGAGAGAGAGAGAGAGAGAGGGGGGGGGGAGGGGAGAGAGGGAGGTTTATTGGTCTGTACGCACATCTGTATGATTAAGGTTTGTAGATGTGAGCATTTCTTCTTCTTCCATTGTTTGTGTGTGTGTTTGGATCATTTCATCAAAGCTACTAATGTTATGAGGTTTCGTTTTGTCCTTCTCAGCAAGGAAACGGGCTACTGGTGGCTGGTTTACCTGACGAACATTTTTGTAGCTTTAGTCAAATAAAAGTTCTGTGTCCTAGTTTTGTACTGCATCCTACTGTAATCCATTAGACAGACTAAGTAGTCCACACTGGTTTGGGCGAATGTGTTTATATATACATACATACGCAAATTAGAGATACGAAGAGAGAATGTATGTTCTACTTTTCTTGCATGTATGTACTAAAGACCATCCTTTAACCTTACGTAGCCTTAAGCATCTGACAGTCTTGGAACATTTCTGTGGGTAGCAGCTATGTCTGCATTTCCTGGCCCAGATCCTGCAACAGTGAGTGACAGCCTTTTGGCACTGCAACGTTAACTTGGCATCCCCACAGATGTGCACCTGTCTGTGTAACACCTGGTCATGGTTATGTGTTCTACTACGATTCCCATCATGCATCTGTGGCCCGTGGCAGCATGTCGAGAACAGGCTGTGCGGGGAACATCTCAGTTGCTTCACACTATGGGGTATGGCCTTGAGAGAAATGGTAGCATGGGGCCTTCTGCTGAAGACTGAATCTGTTCTCCAGGTTTGTTTTGGCATTTGGTTAATACTTGGTCAGCTTTGATTTCCAGGTGATTTCATCTCCTGGACAGACAAAGACCACAGCAGGGCATCATGGGAAATGGGTGAGCATGGTTTAAACAGCAGTCAGGTGTGTCCCATGACTAATGTTGTCTGATGCGTGGGACTGTATTTCGCCATGTGAAACTTGAGATTTCCAGGTTTCTAGAGCTCTGTCATGACACCAGTTGTGTTCGGTTATGGTAAATACATCACTGTAGCAACGAGTGACTCATGTTGACGCAGTGACTCGCCACTCTCCTGTGTGGACGTCTGTGTGACGAAGGTACAGTGGTTATAATGCACTTAAAACAGGGAAGCGTATTTAAGTAAACCGGTGGGGTTTTTTTTTTTCTTCTTTTTTTAGCAACTGAACAGTAATGAATTTTTTTTTTTAAGTCAAATTTTAGATGAAAGAAGAGTATTTTTCTAAAGCTAGAATGTAAATCCATTTAAAGGCATGGTTAAGTGGAAAAGTTGTTTCTCTGTACCACAAGTGTGAGAAGATGTTTAGAGAAGATTAGTTTAGTGTCCAAATGGAGCTTCTTCAGCTTTGTTCTGGAGCTGTAACAGGATCTCCTACACGTGGCGCCACACTCCACAAACTGAGACCATCACGCTCTGGTCTCAGTCCACATCTCAAACACACTCTGTGATGTTTCTGACAGACGCTCACACAACATCTCAGCTTCGCTGGCCACCAGCTCCTGGTCATGTGATGTTCAGTTTCAGCCTCCTCGTCACCTGTTCCCATTGCCTGTCATTCAGCAAACCTGCTCCTCTCTGACCCACTGGGTGGCTGGTTTGCCTGAGGGACATTTTTGTAGCTTTAGTCAAATAAAAGTTCTGTATCCTAGTTTTGTACTGCATCCTACTGAAATCCATTAGACAGACTAAGTAGTCCACACTGGTTTGGGTGGTTTGGGTTTATATATACACACATTAGAGAGATACATAGAGAGAATGTATGTTCTACTTTGTACTAAAGACCATCCTTTAACCTTACGTAGTCTTACCCATCTGACAGTCTTTAAACATTTCTGTAGGTAGCAGCTATGTCTGCATTACCTGGCCCAGATCCTGGAACAGTGACTGGTTTCCAGTAGTCTGTAGTAGTCTTGCTGGTCTGTAGCAGTGTTGCTGGTCTGTAGTAGTCTTGCTGGTTGGGGTGTTTTCTGGTACTGTGGTGTTTCTTGCTTCTGCAAAGTCTGCTAGCTTTTCTTGCTTATTCCTGCCTCAAAAGTAAAGTAATGTGAAGTAAGGTCGGTCTCTGACACTTTGACCAGAACCTTTCAAACCTTTTTGCATTGAGTTTTCTAAATATTTCACCAAAACCTTTAAAACAGATTTTGCCTTTCAAACAGAAAATGAATCCACAGTGCTGCAGAGAGCTGTTTGTACCCTTGGGTTTACTGGAGGTCTTTTACCAGCAATCTGAATATTTTGATACACAACCATGTTTTGGCAGCTGTGTAGCAGATTTATTCCCCTCCACATGCTTTTACATGAAATAGCTTCAGGCTTCTCATCCACGGGTGGAGCGGCCGACACTAACGGCCGCAGAGCCAGCCTCACACACCGTGCGGCGTGCGACTCGCACTTATCTTTTATTAATGTCGCTTCATTAAAGTTTTTGCTTTTGTTCCCACCCCCCACTCTCTCTTATTTCCTGTGTTTTTCTTCCGCAGAGAGGACATTGTTAATTTATTAACCAGAAAGGGGGGGCGGCCCAGGCGGGTTCGGGGCGGCCCAGGCGGGTTCGGGGCGGCCCAGACGGGTTTGAGTGCGGCGGCGAGCGCGTTCGGCTGGGGTGAGGCGGTTAGCGCGGTTGGCACGCGGCGCCGTGGGCGACGGGGGGGCGGGGTTTGGTCTACGCTGCAGGGGGCCACACAGCAGGGGGAACAGCAGCCACGCATGCTAATTGCACCTCCAGCTGCGTGGTCTCACGGGTAATGCCGAGTGGGTCGTGTTCAGACCTCTCACCGCCGCGCTGGGGGACGTGTGGGTTGGGGGGGTTGCGGTGGTGTCTTTGCTCTTCCTTCTCCGCTGCAATTATCAAGCTTTTATTAAGAACTTTGTTTTCCTGAGCTAACCTCGTTATGGGCCCCTCTAATTGATTGATGATCGCATGAGAGAGGAAATGCACTTTCACAGCAGTAAAGGTGTGTGTTCATTATCTGGTGTTAGCTTTTGGAAATCCGCCACCAGCCCTCCGAGACACAGAGGGGTGAATTCACGTGACTCATCAGAAATGAGTGCATGGTGTCTATACAAACACACTAAATCAAACGACATCTAGCCTTGAATTCAGCGAGAGACGAAACTTGTTGTGGTTTTTTTTTTCCTTCTCCTCACCCGTTTCTTATTAAAAATAAATAAACAAACTCGGAGGAGCCCCGACACGCCGGAGTCGTTGGTGACCGTCTGTAAATGGCCATGAGAAGCACTTCTGTGGAAGTGGCGGCCGCTCCTGCTCCAGAGGGACGCCGGTGGCACACGCTCATCGGCTCCTTACAGCTACGCCCGGGCTCTGCACCATCCGTCAGAGCGGGAGGGGTGGAGCGTGCGGATGTGAGGTGCTGCGGGGTGTGGAGTGTGGGGGCGGGGGCTGTTATTGTGGGGGGGGGGTGGCTTCCACCTTCAGCCGGGCTTTGCAGGTTGCCTCCTTAATGGAGTTCCCCAGGCCTTGATGTTTTTCCGGGAAAAGCAGTGATGAGTTGGGGGATGTGGGGGGTGTGAAGCGGTCATCTGAGACTCATCATTAAGGGGTTTGTCTGACGGGCAGTGGGAGAGGGGAGCATCACAACAGGCTGACGGGAAAAAGGCCTTTTATTTATTTAGGGTTTGCTTTTTCCCCCCCTATGAGCCAGAGACAGTAATTCCAAATGAAACCATGGAGAATCCTGGAGATGTGGAGGAAACTTGGGTGATCCACTTAACGGAGACGATGACTTTGAAAGATATGCCGCTAGTCGGCGTGCGCTAAATAAAGGATCGGGATTTATCAGCACGCTGCCATAGGGGGTGTGGGGATGGGATTTAAGATGAAGCGAATTGTTTTCATTCCACGGCTGATGTTTAGAAAGTTAATTGTGGTTCTGCAAGGCAAAATGAGCTCCGTTATCTCTGACTCTTCCCCTCTGCGTTCTGGCTTGACGTGTTGATGGATTTGAGAGCACGTCCGCGCAAGAGTGCTTCACTTGCGCCGCGTAACCCACTCGGCACGTGAGCGCACTGCACATAAACGTGTGCTGAGAGGCTCTGAAGCCCGACGGGCTCGCAGCTGACCCACTTCCACCGCGGATCACGCGAAGCGCTCGTCCGAGTCCGACGATTAGCTCGCTTTGTCTCAGGTTTGCTTCCCTTTTCCCAAGCTGTGTTTAGCACAACAGTGAATGCCCCTTCAAATAGGTTTCAGTGAAACAATTTCAAATCGTTTTCAGCAATGCTCGTCTGAATAATTGTGTTTCTGTGGGGCACGGGAAAAGGGGGTCGCTCCACACAGAGCAACGATTCAGCTTCCTCATCGTACCCCAGCACGGCCCCCCGGGGGTCGCACGGGGCACGGGACACGGGGCCGCCTTTTGTCGTACTTCCTGCTTGTGTCTTTGTGCGTGATGTGTGTAATCGCATTGGCGTTGGAAATCTCACTTTGTGAACCCGGCTCTGAGGATTCTGGTCACATTTGCTGGTTTGAGCCTGATGTGTCTGGAATGTATTTGTCGGGGTCTGTTTCCATTGGTGTAGATGAGCGCCGTGGTAACGAAAGGCTCCTTCTGTCTGACTGTCGCACGCACTTCCCCCAAGGCCACCAGTCATTGCTTGACTGAACCTCAGGAGCTGGTCTTCTCTGTTGGAGAGGCAGATAAACGCGGCCATGTCATTGTGATTCCTCCGTGAGCTACGGTGCCGTGCTCGATTAGATGGACGACAATGTAGAAAGGCTTAGAATTGTGCCATTCTCAGATTGAATGAGAAGGAGAGAAAAGAAGAAAGGGAGAGAGAGAGGAAGAAGGAGAGAAAGAGAGAGTGAGTGAGTGGGTGGGTGCTTGTGAAGAAGACTATTCCTAAAGTTTCCAGTTTGGCGTTTAGATGATGAGGTTGGTGCCGGGGTCGAATGTGAGTCGGTCATTATTTTCACAGTGAACTGAAGAGCTGTGACATTAACTCGCCTGTAAAGTGTAGACTGCATCCTCTCGGCTGTAAATTGTAGACTGCATCCTCTCGGCTGTAAAGTGTAGACTGCTTGCTGTGCACTCGTGCTTAACAGGATGAGCTAGACGTTAATGGAAGTGGAATGAATGTAAATACCAGCACTGCTATTTTAACACCTGACCTGAGTCACTTTAGCATGACACAAATCTACCATTGACACTCTCTCTCTCTCTCTCTCTCTCCTCTCTGTCTCTTTCTGTGTGTCTCTCCAGTCAAGTAAAGATGGATTTAATGGCACTGTATTTGGCAAAATATTGCCCAAGCACTGAAAATATTAGATTTTCAAATTCACATAACAGCAAATGTATTTATTTATGTATTCATTTTTTATTATTTATTTCTTACATTTTAACTAATAAAACAAATGTATTATTATTACAGCAAACTACCACCACTAATTACAATGTTGTTATAATAATAACAGATAACTTTAAGAAGTCATTTAGACTTGTTTAACTACTTATTATGTGAACATTTATCAGAAGGACTGTGACTGACCACTGAGACAGAGAAGATCACCCCTGTACTCAGTCCACTCCTCTCTGTGTCTCTCTCTCTGTCGTGTTCTCTCTCTCTCTCCACTACTCTCTCCTCACACTTCTCTCTCTCTCTCTGTCGTGTTCTCTCTCTCTCTCCACTACTCTCTCCTCACACTTCTCTCTCTCTCTCTCTCTACGCGCAGTCATATCCAGGGATTTGTCAGTGAAGGCGGACACACACCAGTGTTCTCTATATGTAGGGTTGTTCTTTATTTCATGTTAGGTGATGGAGTTAGGGGTTGGGTGATGGGGTTGGATGTTAGGGTTAGGGGTTGGGTGATGGGGTTGGATGTTAGGGTTAGGGGTTGGGTGATGGGGTTAAGGGTTGGATGTTAGGGTTAGGGGTTGGATGTTGGGGTTAGGTGTTAGGGTTAGGGATTAGGATTAGGGGATAATGTTGGTATTAGGGTTAGGGTTAGGTGTGGGGTTAGGGGATAATGTTGGTATTAGGGTTAGGTGTTGGGGTTAGATGTTAGGGTTAGGGGATGGGGTTATGGTTAGATATCCATAGTAAACATATTTGGTGTGCATGATTTAAGAGTAAACACCAATAATATTAGAAATGGAATGAGTTACGCTCATTGGACAATTTTTATATAAGGCAATTTTATTAATAAAGCAAGGCAATTTTTTTTTTTTTACGCAAGGCAATTTAAGGTGCTTCCAAAATGATAAACAGATAATTGATCTAAATAGTGTTACACAATATAAATATATGAAAACACACAATCAAATGTAAATAAATAAATGAAGTAAATAAAGAATGAGAGGGGAAGGGTTGGGGTTGGGGTTCCCTCAGAAAAACGACAAGAAAACAAAGAAGACAAAACAGATTTTTCCGCAATAGAAATCAGACTTTTCAATCTCAGATCAGAAGTCCAACACTGTTTTCCAAGCGTGGGTTCATTTGTGTTTCTGATGTAGTTGGTGGTAAGTGTGTATTACACCAACACAACATTTTCACACTCGCTGTCTTACACTCTACATTATATATCTTAGCGTACTGGTCCCCTGTACCATCCCCACAGGTTAATATTACTACATACTTGATTGAGAACAAAACCACCAGGTATGGACAGGACAGCATACACATCTGTGGCCATTAGACACAAGGAGAGAGGAGCAGTTTATGCTCTGTTGTCTAAATAATGGGATTTTGCCATTAAAGAAATTGTGACTTTATATAAATTGTGTGTCTTTGTAGGTCTGTATAAAATGCATACAGAACACTTGTGCATGAATGACTGCGGTGTTGTTAAATGTTTTGGCTTGAGACGCTTGTAGAGAAAAACATTCAAATGGACGCGAGATTAGCTGGACGTTGTGAAATCGCTTTCGTTTGAAACATCTCTCCGAGTCTAATTCCGAGTGTGTTTGTGCCAAAAAAAAAATCTCCCAACAAGAACGATGGAAAAGGTGAAGACGAAGCATACATTGCATTACTGCCTGCGCAAGGTAACTGCTATTCACAGGCCTTTGAAAGCGGGGGTATTTAGCGGCGATAATTCCCGCGCAGCGAGAGCCGTTTCCCCGCGCGAGCGTTTCTGGAGGAAGCTGCCGCTGAATCTCTCTTGAATCGGCGATGATTGCACATTGTGTGCTGTACGCTTGGAGTGGTTGGCGCGTGACTTCGTTTGCCAGGAGCGCTCTCCTCTGCGCTTCCAGGGTCCGCCTGCGTCTCCTTCCTCCTGAAATAGCGGGCGGAGAACAAAACGTGTAGGGAGGCGGCACGTGGCGGCTCAGGGAGCAGCAGGTCCTCAGGGACGCTCTCTGACTGGGCTTGACAAACAGCCTCCTGCGGCCCGGGGACTGTACCCAGCACGTGACTCCGTGCCCTCTCAACCTTCTCCACCTCCTCGCCTGCCTCCCACCTCTCCGCTTCCCTGCGCACTCATGGTGCCGTCAAGTTCGTGTTAAGTTCTGTAGCGTCATTGGAAGAACACGAACGTGTATTATTAGCGTTATGTAATATTAACTTGATGCTGAAATACTTGCTGTGGTAAGAGGCTGGTTCTTCATGAGCTGTGGTAATAGGGTTTTCACACGCAATGACCATTTTTGGAGCTTGCAATTCTTATTCCCTTATTCTGTGTCCCAAGTGAATGATGGTTGTGTAACTATAGCAACA
Organism: Brachyhypopomus occidentalis; assembly: GCA_020368025.1. Lineage (NCBI taxonomy): Eukaryota > Metazoa > Chordata > Actinopteri > Gymnotiformes > Hypopomidae > Brachyhypopomus > Brachyhypopomus occidentalis. The sequence goes on along the minus strand of JAGXOD010000038.1, from coordinate 676,924 downwards.
GCCTACCTAAGAGGTCATATGTGATTTGACCTCCTGAATCGGAGATAACATCGAGATAGCTGCAACATACAAAATCCGGTCTTCACGGGAATGCCCAGTCTTTTGTCTCCTCGTTTTTTGACACAGACTTGTTCTGTATGTGGAACAACATCATCTTCAGCTTCAAAGATCATTTAGAGCCTGGAACCTTTCTGAAGAATCTGAACTAGGATCAGGATCTAAATCAAGAAGGATGAGTGCACCATGTCATCAGCTTGGTGGCTTGGTAGCTTGTGTGTGTGTGTATCTCTCTGCACTGGTCTTGAGAGGGGGAGGAGTCTCCATGTTCTCAAAATCAGAACTAGGGATCCTGGCTCTCTGTCTGACCATGGGCTTCCTACTACACTGTCCAAAAACATGGAGGTTTTGTTAAGTTGGTTGCTCTAAGCTGTCCTGTTGTGTGTGTGTGTGTGTGTGTGTGTGTGTGTGTATTCAACTGGATGTAAAGCAAAGTAAAAGTATCCTTGGTAATAAGAATGGTAGTATATAAATGTAACCACAATAATTCAACTTTAGTTTTATGGAATTTGTCTACCTATTATCAAGTATGGTATTCAGTATCAACAATATATACGCTGTTAAAATCATTAAAGGCAATGCAGTCTACATAGTGTTTAAAATCTCTTCCACGGGAAACCGCTGACTGACGTAAACACAGTAGTAGCTGAATTAGCAGCTATAATGTTGCTGTAGTGCAGAAATCAAAATTGTATCAGAATTGTCAACCACGGCAAAACACAGTTTAACAGTTCTGCCCCAAGCTGAAAGGATGTTGATTGCATCATATGCCAAAGTTCTGCTTCAGACAGAATTCGTGAAACGTTGATTATTGCTGAATTCATGATGCATTTTGCAGGAAATCACTCAAGACCCCATGGTTATCTTACTCTTAATTAGTATTTTGTCATTGGCTCTCATTAATGTGCACATATAATCTATTAATTATGATCTCCATTTGCATATTAATGAGAATAGGGGTAATAATTGAATGTGACTATACGAGGCTATAATTGAATGACCCCTGGCACGGCCCATGATGACTGGCTGGGAGGGGTGTCACGGTCCTGCCTGATAAACGGAGAAGAACCGCAGCACGACCCCCGCAGCAGCAGCAGTGTGGTGGCGGCCGCCGGCCCAGCCTGCTGCTGATCTGCCGGCGCCACGGTTAATTCCGTGTTTGTGTGACGGCGATAACGGTGTGTGTGCTCCCCTCCCGACTCCGTTGCTCTCCCTTCCCGCTAACGAACCTGCTCTCCTCCCGCCTCTTTACCCGAACGCCCCTTGCATCCGCCGACCGGCTCGCTGACGTGCGCGCGGCGTTATTCCTCTCCGTCCGTCTTAGATGGCCGCTGGCGCGTGGAGAGGCAGCGCTCTGCCCTGGTGTATGACGGCTTGGGTCGGGTAGGAAAGGCCCGTGTTTGGGGGAGGCGAGATTCCCAGGCTTTGGAGCTAACGACCGGCTCCACACGCACAGTCCAACCAGCGGAGTGAGAATCATGCTTCTCTTTCTGTCTTTAACGCTCATTCTTCTCTTGACGCTCGTTATGTTTCTCTCGTTCCCTCTGTCTGTCTCGCGTAGCAGGTCCGTTTTTGGCGTGTGTGGGGAGGCTCCGCCGTGTTCGGTACAGCTGAGCGGAGACACGGAGACGCTGGACCGTCCTGCTCCATCTCCTTCTCCACGTCGGGCTGACCTCAGTAGCATCCCAGTGTAAAACGGCGTTATGAGGTCGGGCTGGGGTCATGGGGTCACAGAAGGCCCTGATTCCAGCCGTGCCGCTCTGCTTCCTGATTGGTGCTCATGGCAGTCAGCCGCACATTAGCACTTCTGAGGGAGTTGCAGGCAGGACTGCTTGGCAGAGCCCTTCAGCTTGGCCATGCTGTAAGGACACACGCTCACCAGAGACTTTACTGTAAACGTAATAGGATAGACGCGGTTTACACGGCGGTCTGGCTGCTACGCTGGCAGGACTTCACAGGCAGAAGCTGGGACCGCGATTGCTTGTGCCGCTTGCTCTCTTATCAAGGTTTATGTTAGCGAGTGATCTGAGAACTGAGTCATCTGAACAGCAGATGCTTTCTCATAATGGCTGTTCCTCTGGGTCACCTAGCTGACGTTAGCGGCCACACGCTGAACCGGCCAGCCTGTCGGGTTCAGGCGAAACTGATAAATATGCGGAGGACGTGGAAGTAACAGAGGAGCCAGAAGCATGGATACAACCACTCACAGGCCTGCTGCTTCCTTATCTGTGGTGCATTATGGGATTAAATTGAATGACAAGAGTCTTCCACACCAGCCCTTTGCAGTGACTTTGCAAAGCCTCCTTCAGGCTCCTGTACAGGTTGTAGATTAGTAGATTATTAGATTATGAGATTATCGCTAGAATTCCTGTTTGAGTTCGGAATAGGTCTGGCTCGTTTACTTTACTGACATGAATGAGGGATGTTAGAATCTGCATCTGTTAAGAAATGACTAGGGTTATGGTTGGGGTTAGGGTTAGGGTTAGTAGGGGTTGGGTTGGGGTTAGTAAAGGTTAAGGTTGGGGTTAGGGTTAGTAGGGTTAGGGTTTGGTAAGGGTTATGGTTAATAATGATCAGTTAACTCAAACCTTAGTTTGTCTGTTTGTCTATCCATTGATTTGATTGACTGATACAAGAGTTTAAAATACTTTTATACTGCTATCTAGTGAAAAGAATCTCTTAATATATATAATATATAAAACTCACATTTATCATTTATATATATAACTCATTTATATATATATATATATATAAATGAGTTATATAAATGATAAATGTGAGTTTTATATATATATATAAGCCTCTGTTATCTAGGTTCATGAATTTGCTTTGTAATCCTTGGTGTTATTTTTGCTATGCTGGCATGAACTGATTTTAGATTTTACAGCATGCCACAAATAGATGAGCTGTGGGATCCTGGAGTGGATTAGTGGCGAGTGCTGTGTGTGTGTTGGGGGCGGAGCTGCACTTGAATGGGCGGGGCCCACTCATATGATGCATAATAGCAGGTTCCTCCCCTCAGACTGCCTTCTCTCAGAGTCCCACCCACTCATCATCTAAGTCATATAACCCAAATGTGTGATTCTCTCCCTTTCTCCAGTAGGTTGCCAGTGTCAGACAGCTGTGAGCACACACACACACACACACACACACACATCTTATGCTGAGCAATCCCATTTACATGCATAATGCATTACACTTACAGCAATCCAAAGGAGACAAAAAAAAAGAAAAACAACATACAAAAACAAACAAACAAACAAACCAACAAAAGCTAAACAGGTGAAATCAGCCTCTGCTCTTCTGATCTGGCTATAATGATCATTTATTTATAGGGCCTTGTTTACACAAGTGGAGGCCGATCTCATCCTGAAACCGAGCCCGGCTGATTTATTGCCTCGACCTTTCCGTCCGAGGTGAGGGCGAGACGCGCATTAGTCCGCCTGTCACGGCCGTGTTATTGCGGGGTTTCATTTTCCGCATCCGTGGGCGATTTGCACCCCCAGGCCGCCCTCTTCTCATGTCTCCCCACCCCTGTTAATGTTCATTACGGGCATGCCGGGTAGCGTCGGAGCGCCTCGGTGCTGACTGCAGAGTGAATGCAGAGAGGGGAGGTGATCTCCTCCCACGGCACGCGCGGCCAGGCAGAGCGCCGATCACACCCTGCCTGACGCAGTGGTGTTATTACTGCAGTCTGTGTGGGGGTCTCCCCCTCCTTCAGATCTCTTTACTTCCTCTCTCATCTTCTAGTCTTCTCTCTCTCTGTCTCTCTCCCTCTCCATCATTCTCACTTTCCCTTCCTCTCTCTCTCCCCCCTTCTCCCTTCCTCTCTCTCCCCTTCTCTCCTTCTCCGTATACTTTTCCTTTTTTCTCTCTCTCTCTCTCTCTCTCTCCATCCCTCCGTTCCTTTGCATCAGCGTAGACGTCTCCGCGTTTTCCAGCCTGCACCTGCGGGGGTGTGTGTGTGTGTGTGTGTGTGTGTGTGTGTCTCCGCTGTACTCTTGCAGGAGAGGGCTGTGCGTGTCCCTCCTCCGCCCGCCCGTGCGCGGCTGGTCCGGGGCGAACCATCAGATGACTGTCATGCAGGGTGGCATTTCCATCTGACGCTCGGCGCAAACCCCCGCCGCCTCTCTCCCACTCCCCTGGTGGGATGGTCTGATGAGCTCACGGCAGCTCTGCGGCTGGTCATCCCGGCCGAGGGCCGCAGGGCTATTTCGCCGTTGGCTCTTTTACGGCGGCGTGTCGCGCAGGTTTCTGAACTGCCTCACGCTGGTCTGCGTCGGACGGGAAGGTCAAGCTGACCTGATGTGCTCTGGTCTGATCTACTCTGAAGTATGATCACTACTGCTGCCTCTCGTTCACTACACACGGCGCATATTTTCAATATTTCCAATCCAATTATATTTTCTGACCTGCATTCGTTTGTTTGTACACAATAGTTACTTGGAAGATAGTAAGAAGAGATTTGCTTGTTTGTTTTTATTTGTTTATTCAATTCACTCTCGTCCAGAGTGACACGGTTCTCAGGCGTGATGGAGGGCAGGTGAGTGTAGAGTGGGCAGTCTTGCCCAACGACTCTTAAATGGTACAGCCAGAGCACCTGCACAGACAGGGTTGGAGCCCACACCCCCAGAGGCAACATGGCCACCCACCACACTGGACCTGCCACTTCTGCTACGTCATGGTCAAAATGATAAAGGAAGTTCTTCAGCAGTATGGACTACCAGACACCTCCCCACAGCAATCTGTGTGTGTGTGTGTGTGTGTGTGTGTGTGTGTGTGTGCGTGCGTGTGAAACAACAAAAACCAGGACAGAGCCCATTAAGATTGTGGCAAATCTGGAAAAAGTCTCCAAAAATAAGAATAACAGGCTTTAATCAGGCTTTAATTCCAACGAAATGGCACTGTAATTCCAGTGCAGGAAATAACCTTTAGTTCCATAGTGATTTCCCCAGAGGCACAGATGCAAGCACACACACACACACACCCATCCCAGTAAGAAAGTTAAGACGCCAAGTAGACACAGGGCTAATTACTGTCGTCTGGCTTCTGCGCGGCTCCTAAGGCAGGACACCCTGCCGTTGCCTCGGTGACGTCTGTGTTTAAGGCCAGCTCAGCTGCAGCCCAGCCTGTGTGATCCTCGCCCTCCCTGCACGCCCGCGGCCCAGACCACACACACACACCTGCCCCAAGAGTGCAGAGACATTAACACCAGGCAGGCGGTGATTAGCTGCACACACACACACACACACACAGGTTTCCTCCGCCAGTGTGGATCAGGAGTCGTGTAGCCCAGCGCAAAAATAAAAAAACATGCTGAGGTTCTGTTTCCTGTGTTTTCGGAATGAAAAGTGGGTCATGTACGTGTGCGTGTTCTGAGCATTAGCTAAAATGGGATTACACAGATTAGTAGATGCCCCTGTCGACAGAGCTGATGTGTGTCTCACTTGGTTTGCAAGGTAAATTCCCTGGTCTCGTTGTTGGCCTTTTATGTTAATCTATTTAGCATTAATTGTAAAACAAGTCTTTTGTTTTCTTTTGCATCAGTTTAAAATAAAATGCCCTTGTGTCTGTACAGCACATGTTAAAAATGTTAATAGTAATACATTGTTTTTATGTTCCATGAAGGAGCTTGTTCCTGCTAAGTAGTGAGTGAGTGTTTCAGTGAGGTGTGATGGAGCCCTGTAACCAGCTCACATGACCTGTTCAATCCACACATTTGTCATGGCTGCCTCCTAACAGGTTGAATGTGGGCGTTTCCTTCAGTTGAAACAGTCTAAAGCCTAGCTGAGATGTTTAGGAAGTCAGACACGATGCAGACTACAAAAGTATTCTAGAGTAAATACTACTGGAACTGCAGCATTCTATAGTACATACTATTGGAACTGGAACATTGTAAAGTAAGGGCTATTGGAACTGGAACATTGTAAAGTAAGGGCTATTGGAACTGGAACATTGTAAAGTAAGGGCTATTGGAACTGGAACATTGTAAAGTATGGGCTATTGGAACTGGAACATTTTAAAGTAAAAAAACTATTGGAACTGGAATATTGTAAAGTAAAGACTGTTGGAACTGGAACATTGTAAAGTAAAGACTGTTGGAACTGGAACATTGTAAAGTAAGGGCTATTTGAACTGGAACATTGTAAAGTAAGGGCTATTTGAACTGGAACATTGTAAAGTAAGGGCTATTGGAACTGGAACATTGTAAAGTAAAAACTATTGGAACTGGAACATTGTAAAGTAAAAACTATTGGAACTGGAATATTGTAAAGTAAAGACTATTGGAACTGGAACATTCTGTAGTAAAGAAAATTCTAGAGCAAAGACTAACCAAGGATTAATGAATGAAGCCAGTGCATGATGTTGTAAAGGCATCCAAGTAAATATTTAATGTAAGTGTTTTAATAATTTCAGATCATTGCTTCATTAGAATTTTAAGTAGTGTTATATATAGTGTTCCTTTATTTTCCTGCGGAGCTGGTTTTATTGAGGAGGACGTGTGCTTTAAGGGAGGAACAAAAGTGCTTACTCACATTGAAGGGCCAATTTTAGTCTAGTCCACACCACATTTGTTCAGGGTGTTGGTCATTAGCTAGCCAGTGTGGGAACACACTCCTGTTTTCCGGAAGTGTGGCGCATATCTGGGCTCTGGGAAATCAGGCCCTCTTTCTCTGTAACACAAGGTACAGGTAGTTGATGATAGAGGTAGAGAGAGAGAAGCATGGTAGACTTGGGAGAGTGAGATAGTTATTGCATAGAGAGATACACAGATATATAAACAGGCATGCACAGAGAGAGGGGTGCACAGAGAGAGGGGTGCACAGAGAGAGATACATTAGTTAGAGACACATTAGAGATTATTAGAGATACATTAGAGATTTACACTGCCGGCCTCTGCTGAGATGGAAGTGTGTGCGTTTGGTTTCGTGTTCCTCCTGCTTTCATTTCCAGTGCAGTGAGGGTTTTCTGGCTGTAAATATAGAAGCTGCGTAGTAAAACAACAAGTACAACGGAACAGCTCCGTTTAATGAGTGGAGCACACTGGCCTGGAGGTGTGGACGGCCTCTCCAGTCGGCCACTGGAGTCTCTGCAGCTCCGTCAGGGTGGAGCTGCTACTGCTACCTGCTGTCCCCACCTCCAGGATGGGTGGGAGAGGGTACACGCACCTGCTGCTCGCATGGTTTTAGGAGAGGCACAAGTGTGTGTGTGTGTCTGGGAGAGAGTGAGAGAGAGAAGAATTAAGAAGAAGCAGAAGCAAGACGACAGCAAGAGAAAGATAAAGAAAGGAGAGAGAGAGAGAGGGAGAGAGATTTTGCAAGGCATGTCTAATTAGTACTACTTCACATCAATTCCGCTTACATCAGGCAGGGTTATTAGACTACAAGAGATTTAGTGTGGTACAGGCAGCACAGGGAAGGTCAGACATTCACGAGCACGTCACTACACGCAATCAGAGGCACTACCAACCGCCACTCTCTCCCTGCGTCACGGGGAAATAAACCACTCGGCCCCGCGCACGAGTGCTGTCTCCCAGCCACGGGAGGAGAGGGGAGGCACGCCTGATGGCTGTGTGTCCTTTAGTGAGATCTACCCTTGACTCACCTCAGTTAAAGAGCTCCAGGGCTATTAGCAGAGCCCACGGAGCTAATGTGGCATCTATCATGCTGATGGAGACGTGTAATGGTGGGAAGTGGGGCCAGAACGCAGGGAGTGATTGAAGTGAATGGGAGACGCTCCCAGTTAATCTCCCAGTTTATGGTCTCCTGGTTTCGGCCGTCCTAATTTAGGGTCTCCTGGTTGTGGAGGAATTCCCACAGATCTCAGTGTCCATCTCATCCCCCCCCCCCCCCTTTTTTTTTTTTTTTTTTTTTGCAGTTGACATTTTTCAACCTGTCCTCTCTCACCCGAACCGAGTAGTCAAGACCGCAGGTGCCTGATCCCACTATGCTGGACGTGAGCGTTTAGACTGCAGTTCCCAGAGGAGTGGTGTGGAACCAGGAGCCGTCACCCATCTCCTAATGACTTCTGCCGAGTCCTGTTTAGTCTGAATCCGGAGCAGCGAGTGTCAGATGTGCCTGGGTGTGTGTGGAGCAGTGTTGAGAACACAGAGTAGATGTTCTCACTCCATGTCCATCTGCCCTCTTCCTGTTACTCTCTGCCCATTGCAGCTCTCCTCACCTTCACTGCTCTCTCCCTCTCTCTCTCTCTCTCTCACTCTTTCTCTCTCTCTCTCTCTGTTCCCCCAGTTCTTCTTCCTTCCTTTGTTTGTTCTTTCTGTCTGCATGTGTGGTATAGATGGCTCTGTCCACACGTGTGTGTGTGTTTGTGGGGCATATATGATGTGCGTGTGTGGTATAATACACTCTGTGCACCTGTTTATGTGTGTGTGTTGTTGTGTATGTAGTTCTACCCGTGTGTGTGTGTGTGTGTGTGTGTGTGGTATATATGGTTCTGTTGGTCTTCACCTTGAGCTGCCCGGTCTGCTCATCCTCTGCACCATCCCTCTCCCCTTCCCCTGCTCTGCGGACGTGCTGGATGGCCTCAGCCGTGCGGGTGCTGCAAATGAGCCCCCACCCTCTGCTCCACGCACGGGCTCCTCAAACGAAGTGCGTAAACTATCCTGACAAGGCTGCGCCTCTGCAAAGTAAGCGCAGCACTCGGGACGGATTAGAGCCCCCTCGCCCGCTAATCCAGCACCTCTCCACTTACTCTCCCCCCTTCTCACTTGTATTTACCAGGCTCCTAGGGGGAGGCGATATGGCAAAAACAATAATATCGCGATACTTGAAGACAGGTTCACCATACATGATATTTGTCATGTTTAGTTTCCCTGACATTCGCTTGCGAGTTGGAGTAGACACTGCACCAGCCTAACAGGTTTACGTAAGGTTCTCAAAATGTATTTTATAAATATAATATATAATATATAAAAATTTATTTTTTTATATATATATATATAAACTTTATAAAAACTGCAGACTATATGAGAAGGAATATGTGGAACAAATATAAGTGTGTGTGTGTGTGTGTGTGGGGGGGGGGATTACTAACAATGGTATATTATTATATTATGTTTAATGGACCAAATACTGAATCTGCCTCATGTGTAATAAGGATGCTCTCATCAGAGCACGTGAGGCGCGCGGAGGAGGAGGGGGGTGGTGTGATTTTGCCCGGGGCAAGGAAGAGCTTCTTTATAAAGTCACAAGGTCAATGATTTCTCTCTTCTCAAGATGGCTGCAGTAGCGTTGCGTCCCAGGGGTGTTCCTGCTGTAGCTCATAATGGAGGCGCGTGGTGGCGTTTGTTAAGCACTTGGATTTAACGGTTGTTTGTTGGTACGTTAGCTCCGTCTCTCTCTGTTTGTAAACGATTACTGGATTAAGCAGAGAGAGTAGTAGCGGAGTAGGAGCGGAGTAGGAGCTGGGGCTGCCGGCCATCTGTGGCCACGTGCAGCGTGTTGGAGTAGCTCTGCGCCTGATGTGGTTGGGTTTGGTGGAGTGCGGCAGGTGGTTGAGTGGATAAGGTGGATGGGGTGTATGGGTGGATGGGGTAGATGGGTGGGTGAGTGATTGAGGTGTATGGGTGTATGGGGTAGATGGGTGGGTGAGTGATTGAGGTGTATGGGTGGATGGGGCAGATGGGGGGGTGAGTGATTGAGGTGGATGGGGTAGATGGGTGGGTGAGTGATTGAGGTGGATGGGTGGATGGGGCAGATGGGGGGGGTGAGTGATTGAGGTGGATGGGGTAGATGGGTGGGTGAGTGATTGAGGTGGATGGGGTTTACCTCAGTAGTCACCTCTGTTTGTTTGTTCCTGATACTCAGGGGACTCAGAGATGAAACCAAACACAGAAGAGAGAGACTGAGTGCATGTAAACACACACACACACACACACACACACAGAAACAGAGGGAAACAGCCTGTGCTGTGTGAGGTGGTCTGTTCTCCAGTGGGAGGGCCAGGTTGTGTTTCCTTTTTATAATTACTGACTGGTCAGTGCAGCAGGGTGGCTTAGACTCCCGAGGGAAAGATGGATAGAACACACGTACACACACAGTCGGTGTATATATACAACACACACACACACAGTCAGTGTATATATACAACACGCACACACAGTCATTCTCATTAATTGTCTCTTAATATAGGATGTTTCTTGACTCCCTTGTATAGAGTACGCTTGTAGCTCCTCTCACGGTGAGTGTGTGCGCATGTAACGGGTATGTTTATCACTGCAGGTATACCTGATACCTGGTATGCTGAAGTGGGAGGTTAGAATAAAGACACCCACCCTGTGCTCGGGGTGTGACGTCCCTGGCACTGACCACAACTGCTGCAGGAATGAATTCAGCCCCGACTGATGTAGATCTGCTCTGAATTACAGGGTGACTTTGAGCTCATGTGCAGTGCAGGAAAGTTATTGCTGCCATTCAAAGTGACGCTGACTGATGCTCCTGTTTGTGTTGTTGTCATAGTACATCAATCCCCACCAGCCACGCCTACTCATATTCTCCCTCTCTCTCTCTCCATCTCTCCCTCTCTCTCCCCGATATCGTTGTCTTCATCTTCACGAGTGATGTTGTCAGTGACATCTTTGCCAGCGATGTTGACACTGAAACGGAACGCAGGAGAGGTAGACTGGGGGATGGAAGTCCTCTCTTCAACTTCTATGAAATGACATTTCTCACCACATTATCAATTAAGTGGATAGATGGTGGTGAGTGGGTCCTCCTAGTCATTGGCCAGTGTAATTAGGGTTTATCAGCGACTGACATGTAGTTACAGGCTGGGGTGTTCTTGATCTTCTGCAGTCATGCTTGTGTAATCAGAATCTGAAGTTGAATGTTAATCACAACTTGACAAAAATAAGACTTTTTCACACAAATAGTGAAATAAAGTGACTGCTGTTTCTGCTAAGGGGTGTAATTCCTGCGTGTTTTGCACCAGCTGAGTTTTGCTTCAAAGTGAACAGTGATTATAGACATAGAGATTGTAAATGTACTTTCATTATCGTTAAATATCCGGATGTGAGGTCGGGGTTTTCTGTGCGCAGCGTGCTGTCTGCCCCCGGACGGAGGGAGCTCTTTGATTCTGCCGCGTCTTCTCAAGCACGGAGACACGTTCAAAACAGAATACACACCATTAGTAGCTTGTTTTGATATATGAAGCAACTGCTCAATCAAAATAGTGAGTCACATTTGGGTCCACGTCCTTCATCAGAACAGCAGCCGAAGACAGAAATGTTCGGCAACGTTTGATCACGCTTTTACCGTGTCTGAAGGGTTGCGACGGTAATATAGAGATGAAATATTAGTTTACATAAAAAGTACACTAGGCTAATCAGCACTAATGGCTGTTTGTTGCCTTGACCTTAGAGGGTTTTATGCAATTATGCAAGTCCAGAGAATCTTTGCAGTGTAAAATCTACATGTAGAAGTAGAAAGTCAACTTTTCTTTTACAAGATGCTCATATTCAGGAGAACTTTACGAATTTGTCCGTGTGACAGCACTAGTGCTTCACACTAACGTTAGCGGCTAATGTTCCGCTGTAGGCCAGTGTTAAGGCACGAAGCCGTCACAGGCTTGTCTGCAATCCCGGCTCTGTGATCCTTTTTCTGAGTCCTGCTTTCTGGTTGTCCTAGCAGCACTGGGCTTGTCTCAGACTCCAGTGTGCAGTATATTTCAAGTGTCTTCTCCAACCGTTTTCCATTGTATTGCCTCATCCAGCAGCAACGTCTCGACTGTTCAAATGAATGCTATGCACATTAGCGCTGGTGCAGAAGTTCATGCTTAAAAAATGTCTTGCTACAATTTTGTCACCCAGTTAAATTCGCTAGTTCATCATCTAAACTGGCTGAAATTGGTATCTGAAATGGTAATTGGCCAGAATTCAGGCTGGGGGAGGTATTTCTGCCCGTTTGGGTATGGAGTAACTACACCAGCCTCATGCATATTACACTGTGGTCATTCTACCTTGGGTTGTGCGGGTTGGACACCTCTGTAGCTCCACACAGGGATTGGTTGGGAAGGGGTGTGTTCATTAGCCACGTATGGTGGTTGTTATTACAGATTCAGATCACTTTGAGCTCCAATCATGAATCGGTTAAGTTGCCAAAAGCAATCTGATTGGCTGGGGGTTTACAAGGTGGGGTTGAGGGATGGAGGGACAAAAGGTGTAGCAAAGGTGTAGCAAAGAGATCGACTCGTCCTCGTTTCATTGATTACCATATGGCGTCTACTCAATACACCTAGGGAAGGAAGATGCGAACTAAACAATTTGTTACAGTATTTCCTGTGATTTTACAGATAATGATATTTACCAAAAATATAACATGAACGGACATCTCAAAAAAAAAAAAAAAAACAACAAAAACATTAGATATGAAGATATGAGATCGGCCCATATCAGGATACTGCTCAGCTATGTCTAAATCTTCAACTCCATGGTCCAAATGCTCATGACGGATCACATGACCAAGTGAAAGTTTCCCATCTGCCACGCCACACGTTTTAACCGTTTAGTTGCAGTAACTCGCAGTGACCGGGCGTAAAGTTTCAGTCGTTTCTCCGTTTTTACAGTGAGGATCCGTGTTTCAGCTAAAGTGAGGAGGCACATACATGGAGCTCGTATTACACTGGTTCTGAGGTTACTAATACAATGAATACCGTCTACTCATTAGACTAGTGGCAGCATGGAAGTAATTACCCATGGAACCCGCCATCAGATGCCGCGTGCAAGTCCACTTTCGTTTCCATGGTTGCTGTCCTCGATGGTCGCTGGTATTTTTAGGAGACTGTTGACAGAGACTGATGTGACGAGGTGACTGGTTCCTCACCCTTAGTTTGTCACCGTTTTCAGTAATGACTCGTGGAGCTTCTGGAACGCACGCAGACACCCTGGACAGGGATAATCTCTCAGACTGACGATGTACAGGCTCGCCGATGCTCATTAGACTTGTTAAACTTACGATCCAATTACTTGTATCAACTCAGGGTTGTGTAATAACAGATTAATCCTCATGAGAAAATGAGGACGACCACACGTAAACATCCAACGCTGCCCACCTTAAAGACTCACTCTCATGAGCCCAACCTCCTCCAGTTCCCACAATGCCCTGTGCTGTCTCCCTCCAATCACAACAGATTAATCACACCACAAATAGCTGTGTAGTTTCACTCAGTTAATCGTCAGGCAGCATCCCCATAACACCCTAATGAGCCTGTTATTTGGGTATCTGTGTGTCTCTCTCTCTCTCTCTCTCTCTCTCTCTCTCTCTCTCTCTCTCTCTCTCTCTGTACCTTCCTCTTTCCTCTCTCTCTCTATCACTCTCTCACTCTTTCTCCTCTCTCCCCCTCCCCTGCCTGCACTCTCTCTGTCCTGCATGTACTTACTCACTTTATATACTGCACACACTCTATATACTCTACACTCTCTGTCCTGAATACACTCTCTCTATCCTGCACACTCTCTCTGTCCTGAACATTCTTACTGCCATGCATACTCTCTTTCTATCCTGCACACACTCTCTCCTGCATTCTCTCTCTGTCCTGAACACACTGTCTCTGTCCTGAACACACACTCTTTATCCTGCATGCTCTCTGTCCTGAACACACTGTCTCTGTCCTGAACACACACTCTTTATCCTGCATTTTCTCTGTCCTGAACACACTGTCTCTGTCCTGAACAGTTTCTCTATGTCCTGAACACACACTCTCTCTATCCTGAACTCTTTCATATTTCTTTCCCTTCTCTCTCTCTCTTGCTCCTCTTTTGCAGATGTGAGTTTCTTAGACTAATTAGTGTGTAATTAAGTGTATACTCTAATTATAAGTATGTAAAATGGGGTTTAAATACTGCAGACATGGACGTGAATCACATGTGAGGTGCAACAGGTGCTTTTGAAGGATGTTCATTTGAAAATCTAGACACAAAAAGCTCCAGTAATATTTCATCTCATCTCACCCAGAGGTTAAAGGTCAGATTTGTGACATGATTGTGAAGCAGATTGCTTCATTACTGCCAAATACACCGATCACATGATGCCGTTGCGTACACTCACTTGTATCATACCAGTTGCTGTCTAAGATATTGCAAAGAAAAGTGTGGCGAAGCCCCGTATCATTTGGGTAATGACCGTTTAAGGTTAAGGGTTATGTGAAGGGTATGACTCATTAATGTTAAGGCTTTGTGAACAAGCAGGTTAAATGTGCTAAATATTACCATTATATTAGGGTGACACTTCTTTATAACGGTAGTGCCCGGCAGTGCAGTGGGCTGGGGTTAGACTTTAGAGTCAGGAACCCCCTCTAGTGGGCAGCTGTACACATTGCATGCGCCTTAGGTGCATTTCACAGCACACGCTTGCCTGGTGGCCGGAGACACGGGACGCCGGAGACACGGGACGCCGGAGACACGGGACGCCGGAGACACGGGACGCGGTGCCTGCACAGACATGCTCATGTCATCACGCGTGTGTACGACAGGTGTGCTGCCATTCAAATCATCCGACTTGCCAGGAGAGAATAAATATTCTGGGAGGAGGTGCGGTCAGCGCACTTATTGTACTGTCTCAATAGTTAAATCCCCCTGAAATCATCTTCATGCAGATTATTTCTATTTCCCCTCATATATCGACACATGTAGAAAAGCCAAGTTGGAATTTATAGGACATTACCAGGAAAAATCCAATTTGTATAACTGCTGTGCAAACAGAATTAGAAGTGAGGAGGCTCCATGTTGTTTGTCTTTTTCCACGGCGTTTGGCCGAGCAGGGAGGGTGTGTAAGCTGCACAGATCGTTAACTTTGTAATCAGGGCGTGTTTTATGGGGGTGTTTCCAGAGGCTCTGCGGCATGTGGGGGGGGGGTTCAGGTCAGGATGTGTCAGGAAGCTGTGATTTACACTCGCAGTGGATTGGGTGGAAGGTTAAGGAGAAGTCATGTCCGCTCCGCTGCTGAATTAGATGCTAATAATGTTCTGTGAGGCCTTCGGCTCTGAATTACCTTCTGACCATCTTATTTTCCCTTTTTATGATAACGTTGGGTCAAGAAGGACGCGCGGGAGAGGGATGGGGAGAGGGCGAGAGAGGAAATTAATTTAAGGGTTTAGGGGTTAATAAAATCTTTTACTATTGCTGTCATTGCGATGATTAGGTGCAAGGTTTATACATGTAATGACTACTTTGGAGTTCTTTGCACTTTTGAGTAAAATCAGGAATAATTTAAGAAAAATTTTTAAAAGCAATACTGCATGAACATATATGACTGTATAAACATATGACATAAGCCTTTGTGTTTTCACTCTGTCCTTCCTCTCTCTCTCTCCCCCCCCCCCCCCCCCTCCCTTCCCTCTGTTTCTCCTCAAACTTGAAGAGGTCCTGCGGGCCCGGTGGTGGGTGTGGCCGCTGATAACGGTGCCCAGGCGTGTGACTCTTTGACGGGGGCAGGCAGGGCTGTCCTGGCCCCCCCAGTGGGGGAGAGTGGCAGAACGCAAGCGTGCAGTGTCACCGTGGTGCCCGTGTGAGGCAGAGCACACGTGGGCACACGCAGGCTGCCTATGAGCTGTGGTTAAGGCACTCGTGCAGACCATGAACTCGTGAACCATTACCCACAGCCTTTGTGGCACTTGGCCTGACAGGAACGTGCCGGGGGGGGGGGGATAGGCACGCACACACACACACACACACGCATACATAAAAACACACTTTGTACATAGACATATTGCATATGCATTGCAGAACTATCCAAAAAATAGTTCTCTTTCAGCCACGTACCTACACACACACACAGCCGCACGGTGCTTTGCTGGGGGGTGCAGTGTGAGGTTACGTTGTAAATAAAGCCGTCCGTTTAGTCACATCAGAGAGCGATAATGGGTCTCACCAGCCCTCTCACTGGGCAGAGAGACTGACATGTGAATGTAACTAGCACGCAGACATTACACTCACCTCCAGTCTGACTTTCAGAAAGGGAACGAACAGCCTCTTTAAATGACAGACAACAGAGTCAGTGTTTCACCCAAGACGTGGATATGAAGCAGCATTTCTGGAGCTCTGAACCTCTCTGCTACGGTCTTGTTGTTGGCGTGAGGGGGAAGGGGGGGGGGGGTTCTGCCTGGGGTTTTTACGCAGGACAAGCTTGAGGTGCTCAGAGGACTGTGTGTGTGTCAGGTTCCTCGAACGCGGGACCATCTAAAATGGCTGGAGTGATTGAGAGAGATGGACGGCCTGAATAATGCATGAGCCATTACTCACTATGATGGGTGACGAGAGTTTAATGCGTTTAAACAAGATGAATTTGCTAGTGTAATAAGAGGCATAACACAGATGACTAGACAGATCGGCAACATTCTCATCATCACAGGGACTTTTTTGAGACTCTTTAAATCATCTTTTTTTTCTGCCTTTTAATCAAATAAATGTAACAGTAATGTTTCTATTGCACCTTGTATTCTCAGTTCAGTAGTGCAGTAACCCCAGTGTCTCCTTCCTTTCAGTCTCTCCCTCCCTCTCTCTTCCATCTCTCCTCCCTCCCTCTCTCTTCCATCTCTCCTCCCTCCCTCTCTCTTCCCTCTCTTCTCCCTCTCCCGCCATCTCCCTGTGACCTTCACTAACGAGCAAGAGGATCCTATAACCTTGTGTGTGTGTGTGTGATAGTGTGTAAGAGCATATGTCCTCTTTTCTCCTGCAGATGTGGGCTGTCCCCTCTGTGCTGCCCTAGGTTCTCTTGCCCTTCTGTAGCCTCGAGTGCCCCAGTTCTCTTGCCCCCTGGCTGGGCTGTGGGAGGTGAAGGTGTTTACGGCCTGCTCCACCCCTACATGAAGGGAGTGGGTGTGTGTTTAAACCCAGGTTCATCACGGCCCTGCGCTGTACTGCAAAACTAAAACTGAATCTCAGCCTGACAGTGGGGAAATGCAGCCTGTGTGTGTGTGTGTTCTCGTGCACGTCATGTATTTTTGGCCCTTGGATCTGATTGAGATGATGTCGATATGGTTATGTCTCTTGTAAGAGTTTAACATTAGCTTCTGGAAGGTGGAGTTGTGTATAATGAATATGCAAATCCAGCTTTACATACATTTGCACTATCTATACTAAATACATTATATATTGTATTACAACAGCAACAACAGTATTAACAACAGTAGTTATTAAAAGCAGGTCAAAGATTTTAAAAGGAAAAAAAAAACATCAAAGAGAATTCTTAAGTCTCATTAAGTCTCATAAACGAGTTTCATAGATTTTCATAAACAGAACAAATACAACTTCAAACAATGCACAGTACTGCATCAGTCTGGATCCAGGCCCCAGTTACATTATGACGCAGCTCTACACACTGTGGGAGCATTTGTAACACAATATGAAGAAATTAAATTTTCAGTAGGACGTCCATATCAGATTCAGTGTGAGGTTATACAGGTCCAGCACGCGTAAGGTCAGAAGATCCCGGGGAAGCCGGTCAGCGTGCACCAGCCCTCCCTGTACCTCCGGATCCATGCATCTGTCATGTGACCTCCCTGTATTCCATTACCACTGTAAGCAAGCAAATGAGACCCGTCAATATGACAATAATAATAACATTTTCAAGCAAACTCGCTCCATGCCCCAGTGCTCTGTATTTCTCTTCCAGTGTATGGAGTCATACAGGCCTGTTATAGTGTTTTTTTTTACACCCCATTCTGGATAATGTACTTTTGAGCTGGAGAGAGAGAGAGAGAGAGAGAGCGAAAGAGAGGAGGGGGAAAAAGATCACTTTGCCAAGACGCGCTGCGTTCTGCAGACTCGGGGCTGGCCAAATTCAATAAAGAAACAATCAGGCACGGTAACACGGCATAATGGCTTTTTAAAAAAGATAAATGTTTGGTAAATGACTGGGTGATGTCCAGGAGGAAAGGCAGAGAATGGCTTTGTGTATTAGGCGAGGAGAGGAGAGGAGAGGAGAGGAGAGGAGGCCTCCTGACCCAGCTGTTTCTTCCTGATTACCACCCAAATTGCAGCAGAATTCCCTTTGTCTTGGAGCACGGAAAGGCCATTCTTCTCTTCTGCTCCATTCCTCTGCCTGTGTGTGTGTGTGTGTGTGTGTGTGTGAGAGAGAGAGAGAGAGAGAGCCATAAAAGAAGGGGAAAAGCAAGAAAGTGGGAAAATGAGAAAGATAGTGTTGAGCACATATGCGTCTATGACTGCATGTTTGTGTGTACATGTGTGGACGCGTGTTCTTGTTTAGAAGTGTGTGTGTGTGTGTGTGTAGCCATTGGCTTGATCTTGTAGCTTGCATGGAGCTGAATTTATCTCCCTTATCTGTTCAGCACCATCACAGCATCCGTCAGCAGGGTGTAATAGAGGGAGTCCAGGGCTGACGGGTCTCTGTCGTGAGGACCACTCTGGAGGATGGATGCCTTCCTCCTCTTCTGCTCATCACTGCTCTGTCATCCAGGCACAATACACTTCAGTGACAGAGCACTGCACAAAGAGTTATTCAACTGAGAGAAGGACAGAGAGAGAGAGAGAGAGAGAGCAGATATCAGAGCAGCACCAGAACACTATTACCATTTTTAGCATCAGTGAGCCTTTTCACTGTTGGCTGATAAACAGTTTGATCACAGATTGTGTGTGCATCTGCGCGCGTGTGTGTATGTGTGTGTTGGTGGGGGGGGGGGGGGGGTGATGCTAGTACCTGTGTGAATCATGCCTTGCCTTCAGCAAATAATCATGTATCTTATTCATTCCCTGATTTATAGAAACACTCTCTGTGAGGTCGGTTCCGCTGTCTCCTGAAGCGGGACGCAGATGCGTGTGTGCTTGTGTGGTGTGTGTGGTGTGTGTGGTGTGTGTGGTGTGTGTGGCCGTGAGCCTCTCCGAGTTGGTGCTCAGAAATGCTGAGTCACCTTTTGTAATCGTTTTTTTGCACAGCGACTCAGCAAACAATCACAGCTCCGTTGTCCAGGTCCCTCCCCTGCGGTGGAGCACCAGCAGCTAGTCAGCTAAACCCCTCAGCCTGCTGGCCACCGATTGGCTGAGGCAGTACAGCCAAGAAGCAACATGTTGTCACGTTCGTAATGAATAGGAGAGCCTATCTCTGTGAAGATCTCTTGATCAGCACAGGCTGGTGAATCGCCCACGCTTGTGATTAGCTGTGAAGCGAAAGAATGAATATTCCGTTTGAGTGCGAGTGCTCCTGACCCGTCCATGTGGAATAGTCCGATTATTGAAGCTTCCTAGAGGCGGGAGATGTGTTTGGCCTGAGAGCTGACCTCTGACCTTCCTGCACATCTGCATATCACTCAGAGGACTGCCGCTTTGCGCTTTAACATCTGCACCAGATCAGTGCTCTATAGGCCGTGAGACGGCAGCGTCTTAAACGGCAGGTTCGGCTGAGCGCTCGGACAGCAAGCACGTCCGCCCAGGATTATCAGTTACGCAACCGTCGTGTATGCGGCGTGATCCTGCACGTGTGAAACGGCGAGGGAGCCTTTTTTTTCTTGCAGAATTAGATTTGAGGACAGTGAGCCACTGTGCCTCGCTGCGCCCGAGTCCTTCTGTCTCCGACGGTCCGGGCTCGCGCTGGGGGTTAAACGAATTCTGAATGAAGCGAGGCTGTGAATGTTAGTCTCTGTAGGAGCACTTGATTTCGGATTGGAAAAGTGGCTCTAAAGTGACAGTAATTCCTCAGCCAGTAAGCGGTGCTCTGGGGGTTGCCGATGAGAACCCAGCCACCTGTGTAGGACCCTTGGCCCCCGAACAGGGGCCCAGGGCCCAGAACCCAGAGCCCGAGTGTCATTACTGAAAAATGACACTCCTCGCACAATAAGAGCTTATAAAAATGACACTCCTCGCACAATAAGAGCTTATAAAAATGACACTCCTCGCACAATGAGAGCTTATACAAATGACACTCCCCGCACAATGAGAGCTTATACAAATGACA
The DNA here is from genome assembly GCA_020368025.1 of Brachyhypopomus occidentalis. Taxonomy (NCBI): domain Eukaryota; kingdom Metazoa; phylum Chordata; class Actinopteri; order Gymnotiformes; family Hypopomidae; genus Brachyhypopomus; species Brachyhypopomus occidentalis. The sequence goes on along the minus strand of JAGXOD010000038.1, from coordinate 656,945 downwards.
CTCCCCGCACAATGAGAGCTTATACAAATGACACTCCTCGCACAATAAGAGCTTATACAAATGACACTCCCCGCACAATAAGAGCTTATACAAATGACACTCCCCGCACAATGAGAGCTTATAGAAATGACACTCCCCGCACAATGAGAGCTTATACAAATGACACTCCTCGCACAATAAGAGCTTATACAAATGACACTCCACGCACAATAAGAGCTTATACAAATGACACTCCACGCACAATAAGAGCTTATACAAATGACACTCCACGCACAATAAGAGCTTATACAAATGACACTCCACGCACAATAAGAGCTTATAGAAATGACACTCCACGCACAATAAGAGCTTATAGAAATGACACTCCACGCACAATAAGAGCTTATAGAAATGACACTCCACGCACAATAAGAGCTTATAAAAATGACACTCCTCGCACAATAAGAGCTTATACAAATGACACTCCACGCACAATAAGATCTTATAGAAATGACACTCCCCGCACAATAAGAGAGAAATGACACTTATAATAAATAGAAATGACTCCCCGCACAATAAGAGCTTATAGAAATGACACTCCCCGCACAATAAGAGCTTATACAAATGACACTCCCCGCACAATAAGAGCTTATACAAATGACACTCCTCGCACAATAAGAGCTTATACAAATGACACTCCTCGCACAATAAGAGCTTATAGAAATGACACTCCCCGCACAATAAGAGCTTATAGAAATGACACTCCACGCACAATAAGAGCTTATAGAAATGACACTCCACGCACAATAAGAGCTTATAGTTGCTTGCTGCTCACAAATATTCTCATCTTTTTGTGTGGGTGACCTTTTATTAAAATTAGACCCTGATTCTATTTTTTTTTTGTCATTTCTTGTTGAAATTGCTCTGTGTCCACATTATTAACACTGCACTGCCATTAGTCCAAACTGCTGAATGAATGGCTTTCCACAGTCTCCACAAATTCCATTTAGGGATCTCTGGTTATATCTTGAAGTATCTGCAAACTGTTTCTGATTTTGACCCTGATCCTGTTGCGTTTCCCTTTCCTCTGACACATAACATGATAACAGTGTGATGACTGAGGCCCTGGTACCTGGTGCTGGGTCTCCCCCAGTCCTGGGTCCTCCTGACTCCAGGCCCACAGTCTGGAATCTCCTGTGTACGAATGTGTGGGCTTTGAGTGAGTGCGTGTGGTGAGTGTGTGTGTGTGTGTGAGTGCGTGTGAGTCCAAGCCAGCATAGTCTAGTCTCCTTAGTTCAGGGCTCAGTGGAGCCAAGGAGGCCTCTCCTCATCATTAGCCCAGGGAGGAGTGAGGGGTACTGGGGGAGATAGACTGTCACCCCTCCTTCCTCCACCAACCTACACCAGTGGGTGTCCTCCATTTAAGGGGCCCCTAGTGCGGGTCATCTGCCAACCGATGTCAGGAGGGGCTCCGTGGGGAAGGGCAGGCCGCGTGGCCGTGTGGGCTCTGAGCCGCGTCATCCTTCACAGAGCACACGCCGGGGTCCCTGGTGCCCAGACCTGCCACTTCTGCTTCGGCTGTCTCCCTGCCCCCCTGTCTCCCTGTACCCCCCCCCCCCGTCTCCCTGCTCCACCGTCTCCCTGCCCTTAAGAACTCAGTAAAGACTTCCACTCTCACCCCACACTGACGTCACCTGCCTCTGCATGCTACCTCTCACACACACCCACACACACACACACACACACACACACAGAGTGTTTCCAGGCGCCCTGGCCTTCTTCCTGGCCCTTCCTAACTTCTGCCTGGCTGGCAGATCTCTGGCGGCTGCTCTAACCAAACTAAATGAGAAACTCTCACTGTCTCACCTGTTAAAATGAGGAATGTGTGTGTAAAACACAAGAGGGTTGTGGGGTAATCTGCTCAGTAGGGAAGGAGGAACATAGAATGTCTTTATATGTTTTCTCACCTTACAGGCACACCAAGGCTGCTTTTATTACCCATCTAACCAAATTACTGGCATTTTTGAATCAAGCAACAACTGCTTTATTATGGACCTGGAATTTTTTCCTGGCCCTCAGACACTCGAAATGTGGTCTAAAGTCGACACTCAAACCACAATTGTAGACAACTGCTCCCACAGACCAGGACTTGTTTCATACTTCAATATTTCACCCATCACTGGTGCCCACAGTGTGCACGTGTGTGTGTGTGTGTGTGTGGGGAGGGTCTGTATCGGTGTGTGTGTGTCTGTATCTGTGTGTGCCTTCCCTGTTCAGGGCTATCATCTCTGATTGTACTCAGGACCACGCTGTGATTCCTGAGAGTGATGTGTCCTCCCTGATGGAGATGTGAGTCTGAATGTGGTTCTGAATGCCCACTTCTGGTGCATTAGCTCTGGATCTGTACCCTTCTGTTGCGCGTGCGTGTGTGTGTGTGTGTGTGTGTGTGTGTGTCTGAGCTTGGTTCGTGCTTCATGTTCGTTAGTTCATTCAGTATTTTTGATAAATATCCTTGCCGTGTGAAGACTGACTTGAAGCAGAGTTAGCCAGCGTCCCGTACTGTCCTGTCTCGCTGCTCCTCCCGTCTCCTCCTCCTGGAGGCGGCATTTCTCCCTCCCCCGTGTGGAGTGCTCCTTCTCCCCATCCTGTCCCTCGTGCCCTTGTGGGGTGAGGAAGGTCCAGCTGGGCTGGTGTCCCTCTTCATCCAGGGGTTACGCAGCACTCTCCCCTCTCCACCGTGGAGTGCACCACTGCTGGGCCCAGTAGATGGCGCTCACGAGCCACTCGCCGCCAGGAATAAGTGCCCTTTCCAAAGCGATTTGATTCTAGAGCGCAGGCCTGATGTGTGCAATTAGACTGCTAATGATAAGCCCTGATTTGGCTGACATTTTGCATATAAATGACACATTTGTGTGGAATAGCTTCTTATATTCTTAATTGATGCAATAGGAATTGTGTTAGGTCCTTCAGACGGGGCGGGGGAGGTGCGGTCTGCAAGGGCCTGCTGCCTCAGCCCAGGGCAGCCCCGGAATTAAACACACACATTAAACAAGTGTCCTACGTCTCATGTGAGAATGACTGTATCTGACCTGTGTGTGTGTAGGGGTGTGTGTGAGTAAAGGTGTGGGTGTGTGTTTGTGAATGTGTGTAAAGGTGTGTGTTTGTGAATGTGTGTAAAGGTGTGTGTTTGTGAATGTGTGTAAAGGTGTGTGTGTGCGTGCGTAAAGGTGTGTGTTTAAAGGTTGTGTGTGTGTCTGTGTAAAGGTGTGTGTTGTGTCTGCTGCTGACACAGATGTTAACCTTTATGAGATTGTCTGTGATGTATAGAAGAGGCTTCAGATATACTGCCTGTTGTCTAAATCTCTCTCCCTCTCTCTCTCTCCATCTCTCCCCTCTCCTCCTCCCTCTCTCCCTCACTCACAGGCTGCCGTGTCTGGAACCCCACAGCATGGAGGACTAATGTAAGTGTTCTTCTCCTGTTGGTCTGTTCACTGCAAATCTTGTTGAACTGAGGGACCTTAACAAAAGCTTTTAGCATTAATATTAACTTACTGTTGTACAAATTAAACACTAAAAGCTAGTATTAATTTTAATGGTTTAGGCTTATTCTCTGTGAAGATTATTTACAATTCATAAAAGATTCATTATTCATAAATTCAATTAATAGTTTTAATTAGCTTAAAAATACACTGAAATAGTGCCTTGAGGTACTGTTGTTGTTTTTGTTTTGAGTGTCTTGAGTGTGTAATGGTGGTCCACACTGTTCCACACTGGTTTCCATGAGGCAGAAATGGTGCTTTTCCTCACTGATGGAGTGGAGGCTGGTTGCATTGGGCAGCTGCGATTATGCAGGAATTACAGGTGGATGTCAGCCAAGAGCTGTCGGACTGGCTTTAGAGGCCTCCCATCATCCCTGGAACACTCCATCACACACACACACACACACACACACACACACACACACACTTTTCTGTTTCTCTCTGTTCTCTTTATCTTGTTCTCTGTTTGCTGTTTTTCCATAGACACTCCACATCACTCTCTCTCTCACACACACACACACACACACACACACACGCACACACGGCACATGTAAGCTGCACACCCCAGGCCTTGAGTTGTCTCTTTATTTGAGAAGTGTCAGGACCACCCTCTCTCTCTACCTGCCCACCCAGAAATTGACTGATGACCCCCGACACCAGCACACTGTACACCCCACCTACAGCACAACGCAGCCAATCGACCGCACTGCCTGCCGACCTAGCGGCCTGCTCCCTTCTCCCTCTCCCTCACCTTTTACCTCCTTCTCTCCCTCTCTCTCTCTCTCTTTTATATCTTGCTGTTTCTTTCTCTCTCTGTCTTTTCATGTCTTTGCCCCATCTCTCTGCCCCCTCTCCTTCTCTCTGCCCCCATCTCTCCCCCTCCCTCCCTCCATCTCCTCCTCCCCCTGTCTATCCTCCTCTCCCTGTCTCTCCTCCCCCTTCATACAGGCTCATGTAGCCCCGCCCCTGCACCACGCTGCTCCCTCAGTTCTCCCACGCTGGAGAGGTGGCTCGGCCTTTACCCATGAGCACTTGCCCCGAGAAAGTGAGGGGTGAATGCGAGGTATTATACTGCATAAGCACAATGCAAGCTGCCTTGACAAGGGTGGTATATGTGTGTGTGTGAGTGTGTGTGTGGATGTATTGTTGAGGTAAAAGAAACTGTAAATCTGGACAGTGCATGGAGCTTAGCCTTTTCAGAAGACATTGCCATTACGTGTCCTGTAATACCAAAGTCTCTCAAAGAGCCGTTTAGCATGTGATCAGACTAGCCCCACATTCACACCGGAGCTTTTAGCATTAGACTAGACTAGCTCCACAGACACATTCACACAGGAGATTTTAGCATTAGACCAGACTAGCTGTACAGTCACACATTCGTACAGGAACAGCAAGTGGATTAGCAACTGTGTTGGATTGGTTTATAAAAAAAAAATGAAATATATATATATATACTTTAAGAAACCTTATTTGGCACTATGTAATAAATTGTTCATACCGTGTGCTTTCCTTTGGTGACAAAATGGCGGACAGAGGTGTCTGGGAAGAGACGATGGAGGTATGTTCCCTATAGACCAGTGTTTATGGAGATTTTAAAAAGCAGAAGAGAATATTTATAAATGTTATTCATGTTAAATCATCAGTTTGAAATGACCCAACAATCTTTGTGGTTAATAGCACTAATAATAGAAATACTATTACTACTACTACTACTCTATTACTGATACTAATACTACTAATAATCATAATAATAATACTTCAATTATTACTACTACTAATAATAATACTACTATTACTACTGCTACTACTGCTACTACTAATACTGATAATATTAATAAAAATCATTTCCTAAAAAAAAATTTTCTAAGAACATTTTATAATCTGAATATTTTATGATGCAGATATTTTTGTAGAACTAATACCGTGTGTGTCATCATAGGAATTAAATCATAGCATTAAAAATGATACCCAGTTGCATTATAGTAGCAGTTCACATCTCTTAATTGAGCAGTTATTACGTTTTTTTGCTGCAATAAAGAGTTTAATTTATGTGAGCCGCTGGAGTTGACGTATCCTTGCTGCGAGGTGCGGGATGTGCAGAACATGCGGGACATGTCCTGTAAGCCAGTGACTATGCCATTTAAGGAATTGGAACCTTGCTAACATGAAGCCCATTTGTATGGTCCCCACTAATGTGCAGGTTATGGGCATATCCTTGACCACATAAAAATGAAACAGTTCTATTGTCCATTTCATTTTGTATTTTGCAATGCTCAGGGGCACCATACACATTAATTTTATTGCAGGTGTATGAAATGTATAGTGTTGCTACTCGCCTAATTAAAAAATGACAAAGAAAAAGCAATTACTATTAAATCCTTTCAGACAACTTTTATCAATTAGTGTTGCTCCAATTGAGGGAGTCTGAATAAAGGCCGTTAGGAGCAGCTACTGTTAACCATCATATTAATTGCCACTTGATTATTGTGAAGTGGACGCAAAGCTTGAGCGGTTTACAATGAATGTTTTTAATTAAAATGGATTTGCTTTGATTGAAACAAAGTGTAATACCTTGTATCGCTTATCAAATGGGACAGACGTTTGATTGAGGTATTGTGAATTAAAGGTAGTTTATTCTGTTTAAAGTCAGAGGTAGAGGAATATTATTTATTATGCCTTAATAATGACTTAACAAATTTGTAGAAATTGATGTCCAATTAATGGACCTTAACCTAATTATTGATTTTTTTTTATTATTATTAGTGGAAATATAATCTCTTCCAAATACTTATATATTTATTTATTAAATAGGAAATGTGTTTTATTTTTAATTAAAATTTTTAGTTTCTAAAATATTCATGCATGTGGCCCGTTTCTAAAATGCCGGCCCCCACAGCCGGGGCTTATACGTGGGGTCTGTGAGTGCCTGTGCAGGACGAGCAGTGTGTGTGTGTGTGTGTGTGTGTGTGTGTGTGTGTGTGTGTGTGTGTGTGTGTGTGTGTGTGTGTGTGTGTGGTGCGCGGCCGTGCGCTTGCTGTTGGATTGTGTGTGTTTAATGACCCATGTCCATCTTCTCTCTGGGCTGGCGCTAGTGCTGTGCTGGAGGCATGTCCACGTGTGCCCGCTTGTGCCCGCGTGTTCATGCGTGTGCCTGCGTGTGCCTGCATTTCGCCGCCTCCGTCCTGTGACTCGCCTCTCTCTCATCTTTCTGCTCTCCAGTGTAAAGAGGCCTTTGAATAGCAGAGCGTTCAAAGATGCTGCGCTGGTGAAGCCACTCAAGGTTACACCGTGCACGCGTGTGTGTGTGTGTGTGCACGAGAACTGAGTATACATGCCTGTGTGAGTGTGTGTGTGTGTGTGTGTGTGTGTGTGTGTGTGTGGGCGGCTGGAGAACAGGGGCCTTTGTGCAGGACCCGACTGCCTGATGCCGGTGCTGTTTTCCGTGCCTCTAACTGCCTGTCTGCCGTTGGTAGATAAGGCCGAATGGTAGCGGCCTGACTGGTAATACACCTCCAGTAATGACATGCTGGTGCGGCCGATGCTATCGGTGACGGAATATTTACTCCTGGCTGTGTAATGTGAGCGAGCAGCCAGCAGGTGAGCGTTATGCGCTGATACCAGGTTTCCTCTCTCCACCTCTCTCCACCTCTCTCCACCTCTCTCCCCAGACCTCCTCACGTCTGCACCACTGGGAGGGTGGCCTTTAATGACGCCTCCTCAGCTGGGCCTCAGACACAGTGCGGGAGGCTGCGGGCGCTTTACACCAGCCCTGCCGCAGGTAACACTTCTTGGTCCCACTGGGGTGCCGTAGGTGAGCCATCATCCGCCCCACAGGAAGTGACAGGCGTGTCGGAAAACCCCTGTGGCACAGCGTTTGCCGCCGAGCGTGGTGCCTGTTTACTGGCTAAACTGGTTAAACTGGGCTGCCTCTGTCTTTGTGAGTGGCACCAACTGGTCCTGATCCGGCGCTCCACGGCCTATTGCCGGTGTTTTGACCGTTGCTGGCCTGCTGCTGTGCGGATCGCTGCAGAGTGGCTAAGACTGGGCCCCTCCCACATGCTCCCTAGCTGCTGATAGGCTGGCGAGATCCCGGTTGCCGAGCTGCTTGTAGATGGCACCTCCCCTGGACACTTAAGGCTGTTGTTCAGTGTTGCGCTGTATGTCTCTATGTCTCTACTCCACATGCGGACCTGGTTGCTGCGGTGATTCAGGATGCCTGCCATTGTTGTTGTGCGACCCCCAACCCCCCCCTCAGTTTTGGTGAGTGTGGCGCTGTTCTGCGGGGAAGACGGCGCGTGTGAATGTGATGGGCTGGGATTTATGCGATAGGTCACGTGTTGGCCCCATCGTGGGGAAGGGGGGGGGGGGATTATTCTCAGACAGAAGCCATAAGGAAGACACAGAGAGAGAGAGAAGAAATAAGTTGAGGAATGCAGCTATATTACAAAGGGAGATGCAATTGCTATGGATGGTTGCGAGGTCTCTGTATCTGTCAACCAATTTACTGCACCCAATCAGTCTGTGTTGAGGGTACACACACACCGGGAGGCGTTGCTCTAATGGTGTTCGTCCGTCACGCGCGCGCTTGACTGTGCAGACGCTGCCTCTCCCGCGGCCCCGCACTCAGCACACACACACACACACACACACACACACACACACACGCACAAACCAGGAAGGCGTACACAGCGATTAAAATTCATGAAAACAAACAAACTCTCCAGGCTGGAGCGTGCTGGCGTTGCCACGGGTACAGCCCCTATAGCCTGAGCAACACAAGCCGTCCTGGAGAGAGATAATAATTCATATGTATTCTTCTTTCCGTGACTTAATTCATAGGCTATAGAGAGGGCCTTCCAAAGTAACTCTTTCACAGGTTAATTCACCTCTGAGGGATATCGGGCCTTAACCGAAGGCATGGTGCTGGATTCAGTGTACGGTGCCGATAGTTCTGTGATGCTGTAAGTGAAATGGAACTGCTGACCAGTGAAGCAGAGGTTGGCTCCTTTTTGATTGGATGCCTGTGTATCGTGGAGGAGAATGAGGAAACTCATTTGACCCTCAACCCCTGTGTCACTGCTTAAACCCACTTATGAATGAGTCGGGTGGAATTACTTCCTCACCTCTGTACACTGTCATTGTGTTTGTGTGTGTGTGTGAGTGTGTGTGTGTGTTTGCGTGAGTCAACGCGTGCACGTGACTTGTCATACACTGCCCTATCGATCACTTTAAATGACTGACTTGGCTTTTAAAGCGTCTCGCCTGCGAGCCTGTTAAAATCACAATCTGAGCCCTGCGTTGATTAACCATATTTGCCCTATAAAGGTATAATTACTCATACGCTTAATCTTTCTGTGATCTCGTAATTACAATATCACATACCCATTCCAGCAGCTAATGTGTCAGGAGAACTTTCTAAAAGAGATTAGGTTAATTATTTAGCCCCGCTCCTCTTCAGGCGTGCGGGGTTTCGCTGTTATGTGATAACCATCTCTTTTGATATGCTTTCCCATTAAGGAGAACACTGAGCTTGTTCTATTACAGTAAATTTTAGCCAGTTTAAAAAAGTCAATGTTCGACGTTTAACAACCGTTATTGCTTTGAACCCGTGGAGCCAAAATGGCCGTTAACAGGGAGACAAGTTTACATGTCCTATAAGTATCAGTCCTAATTGACGGTACATAGTGAACATGGCCCTTGAACTGGGAAGTGGGAACCGTGCTGTGTGTGTGTGTGTGTGTGCGCGCACACTGTTGGACCATGGAGGCTCCTGGGGTTGTTCTAGACAAGGTTCCTCTACCAGCCGCTTCAGCTCCGCTCTGCTCTCCGCAACTGCTCTCTCCGTAACGAATGCGTCTGCGTCTGTGATGGGGAGGGTTGTGTGCTGCAAGGCACCATCGTTCCAGATAAAGGGCCATTTTTTATGGTATTTTTACCTATATGTTTATGTTCCCATGAGTGTTTTTCCTCGAATAGACGCTGTGGCAAAAAAAGAGAGAGATGCATTAATAATAATAATAATAATAATAATAATAAAATAATCTCTGTTTCCAGGGACCTTGCAAAAATGACTTCCAGCATTTAATTAAGTAGAGCAGATTAGCTTTGGTATTTTTCCAAAAATGCACAGCGATGACGATGATATAGAATCTCCAGCACAGTTTCTGATTTTTTAAAGTAACACATGCAGTCATCGGCAGTCTTTGTTTTAACCTAAGTGCAAGTTCTCTTGGTGTAAATGAGTCCTGCAGGTCGATATTTTGTTAAACCATTATTTTCAAAATAATTTAGGCCGGGGTCTAGTTTTAGTCCGTACCCAGGAAAAAAGAATGAAGCATGGAGAAGATGGCCCCTCGATGTTGACGTGTGAGTGAGTGACTGTGCCTGCTGTAGGAGGCGAGGCGGTGAGGTGTGTGCTAATCTGGTCCGCCGCGTTGATGGATTGGGCCAGTGAGAGTGGGCCGTACTAGGCTGTGGAATGAAGGGAATGCTGACTCTGGCTCCTGTGGAAGGGGCCCAGACTCGGGGAGCCGTTCGAGACGTTGCCAGCGAGTCCCCCCTCCCCCCCCTGCCCTCCGCGGCAATTTGTCATTGGCAGTGACAGGCCTTAAGTTTTTTAAAACTGCAAATGTGTTATCTGACAGCGCTGTCGTTTCAGCCGCGTGCGCGTGTGCGATGTCAAATGATGAAACTTTGGCGCACGGAGCCTGAATCTGCTCTTAAACCCGCTCGAGAATCTGTCGGATGGGCACTTCAGGTCGGCTTTGTGCAGCTGGGGTTTTTGGGTTGTTTGGGGGAGGGGTTTGGGGTGGGGTGGGGGGGGGGGGTTTGGGGTGGGGTGGGGGGGGGGGGTTTGGGGTGGCGAGTTGAGTGGTGTTCGCATTTGCTCAAAGTTGTGTGATTTAGTTTTCTTTATGGCACATAAGACATTTAATTCGAAACACGGTACATCATCGGAGTGTGAAAATTTATCAACCTTGAATAAATCATGACGACAAGATCCCTGAGTTATGTCCATACTGTTTGTGTTGTGTTCGGGGAACAGGAATTGAAGCAATACCGGTGGAGTAATATTTTCGGTGTGATTTTCGGTGTGACTTTGCGGTGGGTCTCTGGAATGACATGGGTGAGGTGCACGGATCATCCTTTCTGTCGCTGTTCAGGGTGTCCAAGCTACTGATTCTTTGCGCGATGAGCATGTTAACCAAAGACATCACCACCCTTACGAGATTATCTGACGACAGAGAGAGAGAGAAAGACGGAGAGAGAGGCACAAAGAGGGAGAGAGAGACAGAGTATCTGATGACAGAGAGAGAAGTCTAAAGAAGTCTTTGCCTGTGTGTGAAGTTGTGGGGGTCAAGGCCTTGTATTAACCTTCGATCGTAAGGGTTCATGGAGGAACAGGGGTGCAGTTCTCTCCTCCCTCAGCCCCAGTGGCCCCCAGTCAGAGTAAACAAGCACTGTTAACGAGGAGTCTGTCAGTTCGCCAGAAGAAATCCAGAAGTTCCAATCCGTTGGCTCAGTTTTCTAGTAACACTTTGAACAAAATGGTTGCATTTTTACTCTTCATTCTAAATAGCTAAACTGTTCAGACCCGAGCTCAGCTAAAGTGTGTGGCGTGTGGTTGTTGCTGTTCCTTACCGTTCACGTTTGATTCTGATTTCTTTCATTAAATTGTTTTTCCTCCCCTGCTCTGTTCCCAGACGCATCCCGGCCTAAAAATGTTATGTTTCCTCGCAGAAGTTAAAACCCCGCGCGCCACACGTATCGATCCGCCCTTCCGCATTTCCCCCCATCGCTCTTCGACCTTTAACCGCGGGGTTAGCCGCTCCCGCGCCGCCGGCCGGCCGTTGCACTTTGCAGAAGGTGAACCACCATGTTGCGGTAACCGGGCCTGAGATTCAGCTCCACAGAGAAAGGCTTTGCCGACCAGGACGGGCGCGATAGCCCAGTAAAAGGGCACCCACCATAGTAGAGGAGACCCAGAATAGGAAATCAATACGGCAGTGAAAGCATTGGCTTAGCTGGTAAAAGGAGGTTAAACGGCAGTGCGGAACAGAGAAGCCAATTCCCTCCTCGTGACCTTTGAGTGGTGTCATTAGTTACATACACAAAAGCGCTGGAATTAAAGGACGCTTGTCCGCGCCGGCCTTGTCTCCCCCGGCTGGGCATTAGTCCAGCGCTGACAGCGTTGCTTTCTTTCCCTTTTTGAACACTTCCCGCCGTCTAAGTCGAACGGATTGCTGTGAGAATGTGGACAGCGTGACAGGGTAGCATGGCGTTTCTGACGTGACGCGTCTGACGTGATGTGTCTGATGTGATGTGTCTGACAGTCTCGAGCAAGCAAACAAATGGCAAAAAGAAAAAGATCAGTTCAAAACATATTTTTTTGAAACATCGTGTCATATGGAAATGACATATGCATAAATATATATATATATATATATATATATATATATATATATATATATGTGTGTGTGTGTGTGTGTGTGTGTGTGTGTGTGTTTGTGGATGGAAGGAGTTTAATATGTGGTCTATAAAACGTTATATGTAGTAGAAGGGAGAGTGAGCTGATGGATGGATGGACGGACTGATGGATGGATGGATGAACAGGGCGTGTACCTACGAACAGAAGCGGGTGCATGGTCCTCTGAACTCACCGTGGAGCAGGGCGGCTACGTGAGATGAGCGTTTGTGTTTGTGGTGTCAGGTGCACCTCTAAGGGGAGTCTTCATTTTGTCAATTAGTGCAGGAAAATTTTTTAATTTTGTCTTCCCACCTCAAACACTGTCCACAAGGGAAATGTACCGCTCTAAGGAGTGTATCCAGTACATTAATGTGAAAACGTAATTAAGAGAACAGTAGAACGCTATTATAGGTACACTGGAATTAGCCAGTCAATCTCCACATCTAAATTGAATTTTTTTGCAGGCAATAGTTCCCTGTGAGTCTCATCTGGAGATCCAACCATGACCTCCTGGGTTCAATTTAGGATGTGGTGAACACACATAAAGATGTACACATATATTAGCACGATAGAGAAGTCAATTAAGAAACTGCTTGTAGAATCCAATTAAAAGTCTTTAGACAATTCCATTCCCTCACCTAGCCGCCACCCCCCACTCCCCCGTTGTAATGAAGACAAGGGAGGTACCACAAGGGGCTTTAAATGGGCTTTCTGAAGAGTTGTTTTTCTTTTTTATTGTCTTAGGTGTTGGAAACAAGTATTATTGACTTTCGATCTAAATGAAAAGACCCCCTTTTCCTGCTTTTTTTTTGTAACGGCCAACAAGAAATTGGTCAAGAAGGGGGGGCTGTTGTGTGTGTGTGTATGTGTGTGTGTGGAGGGGGAGGGGGGCATCTGGTTGCTATTAGATTAAGCTTGGTAATGAAGAATCTAATGGACACCTTGTTAAATCTCATTGTTCTCTATTATTGCGGTCACTGGAGACAAACACGTTGCCGTGGCACCCGTGGAACAAAGTCCCTCGATTCAATTTCCAAACGTATTAGAGGCTCTTCATGGGCTGGGTCCACTGGTCCGTAATTACTCCTGGTCTCACCAGAGGCCGATGCCGGCGTTGACCGTGGGCGGGATGGTGCGGGCGGGACCGGTGGGGTCTCGCTCCTCTCTAGTCTCCTCGGACAGCATGGCCTAGCAGCCATTATTACGATCGATCGTCAGCAGAACTTAATTAGACAAGGCTGTCAGGGTACCTGGCTAATCTGAGAGGCAGGTAATTCAGCCCGACAGACAGGGCTGTTTATGGAGCCCTCTGCCGCCGCTGCGCTGGACACCACAGCCCGACGTGTCGGACCGGCTGCGGCAGGCATCTGTAGCCGCACGCGCTCGATACGCATCGGCTCGCTGAGGCGCTGTGCTGCTGGGTGGAGCAAGCTCACGAGCCCCTCCCACCCTCCGAGGGAAGGTGTGATGAAGGTCCCTGCACTCCTGCCCGCCCTCCGAGGGGTCGATCCGAGTGTGATAGCTTTGTGGTAGGTGTTTGATTAGTCTGTCTGAGGCAGGTGAGGATGGGACTGGGGGACTGGGGGACTGTAGGACTGGGGGACTGTAGGACTGCAGGACTGGAGGACAGCAGGACAGCTCTCTCAGGGAGTGTGGAGGTGAGGGAGAAGGAGAGGCACCATGCAGATCCTCACCGACACCACAGGAGCCGTCTCAAGATGAGCCATGTCAGGTTTAATGTCAGTTACTTGTGGAGGAGAAAAATGTAGTGCTGACAGAGACAGTGATGTGACATTTAGTGCGTTATTTATTCATTTATTATTTTAACTCTAAGAACTTAAAGAGCATACAAATATCGCTGGCAGGTAGACTGACGTGGAATGGCAAACTGTGATTTTGCCCTGATTTATGTCAGTTTTACTTAAGGTTGAAACACTAAATAAATAAATAGATATTACCAAACATACGTACATAAATTATTTGGTTATACCATCTGGTAGCAATTTGCAAGAAATTTATTTTGAAATTTTGTTGACATAAAGACTTAAGTACACGTGTGTGCGTGTGTGTGTGCATGCGTGCGCGTGTGTGTGTGTGTGTGTCGCCACACAACAATCTGGCGACAGAGATACTAAGTATGTGCTATCTACAGAATATTAAACTCTACTGTCAAGTTTTGCATTACACTAATGTACCGATAATTAAAACCATATTTTGTATTCAAATTATGCAGTGATGCAGAATAATTAACAATATACTATAAGGTTATGGAGGTGCATGCATAATATTATAGATGTCAAGTATTGTTTGATAATATGATTTAATTAGCCTTAAGTTTGAACAGACATGCCACTTTAAATAAGCCAATGAATAAAGAGTAAACTGTGGATGGTGAGGGCGGGACTTAGTGGAGGGTCTGGATTTCCGCTTGCTGGTGTGTACGGTGCACTTTCTCAGCAGCTGTATCTTTCCCTCAGAGCTGAAGGGCTTCCTCCTAACCACTGCTGTCCACACACGTCCGTTAGACTGGTCCTAATGACCACCAGCAGTCAAATTATCGCTCTTTTTTTATTCATTTAATTTTTACATGCATGTCTTTCAAACGGCTCATGTGTACTCCCCACACGTGGTTGTGCGCTGGGTATTGTACTTGTACTTGCTGGGTATGTGCAGTGGGAGGAGTGATGTGGAGGGCAGAGCGTGTCTCGCTGTCCTTAGCTAAAGCAGTGGACTGTGTGGTCCTGGCGCGGTCTGTGCTGTAACGCTGCCAACCTGAATGTCCAGTCCCTGGAAGAGCTGAAGGGACGTGTGTGGTTCGCATTCAACGAACGAGAAGAAACGAGAAGGAGCCCAGCTCCCACGGAGCAGACTTGTCAGACAGGGGCACAGGCAAGAACAGGAACAGCTTCCAGACTAGTCAGTGCTCTCCAAAAGCAGAGGGAAACCTCTCTAATCCCTCAGACAAGTTAGCATCTCCCGTTCCTAATAGAGCTGTCTATCTCTCATCTTGCAAAATCTCAGCTAAATGAGTATATATTTTTTCATTCATTAAGACGTCTGAGAGAGACGGAGAGAGAGAGGGAGAGAGAGACAGCGAGAGCTTAAAAATAAACCACAACATTAAAAAAGTGAGGCGGGTTCATCCAGTGTCCGCGTACCACACTTCTCTTCCCCTGTGAGCTTTGATTGGCCCTCTCAGAGTGCCATTACGCCTCCCTGTGTTTCTTTAGGAGGTTGTTCTCTCTCCCTGAAGGAGTGGACAGTCAGATGAGCTCTAGCGGACAGAGAGCGGTCGAGAGACCCCAGCAGAGACAGGGAGAGGTGGAGAGAGAGAGAGTGAGGGGGAGGGGCTCGATCGATCGCGTGGGCTTTCATATGCTAATGTATCGCAGCAGGAAGCGATAGGTGAACGTGCTCATATTCGATAGCTGCCAATTTACCAGGCTGTGTAGCATCCCTATCATGTGTGTACCAGGCAGAGGGGTTCCCATTTCCATAACAAAGACACGCAGGTCTTGAGTGTGTGCGCGTGGGTGCCTGTGTGTGTGTGCGTGTGTGTGTTTGAGGAAGCTCTGCTCCAAGTTTACAAAACATGGTGACGGAGAGGGAAGGTGTCAGTGTCGTGGAGAACAGTTACAGGCAGAGGGAGTCTCCTGCAGGCGTGTGGCGTACAGGGTGTGGAATTAGCAAAGTCAAAACGCAGGGCGCCCGGACATGAGCCAGGACTCTGCAGCCTTTTAAACACGTCTGAGTGGAGATATGTACAGGGCTGAGCTATAGGGGCTGGGTTGTAATTAGAGGATATCTAGATTCCCAGGAGAGGAGGAGAGAGAGAGAGAAACTGAAAATAAATCGTGAAAATGGTAAGATTTTGGTATTTGCTCAGGCTACATTCTCTCAAGACCCGTTTGTCACAATATTTTTCTAATCTTCTTTGATTTCCCTTTCTTTCTATCTAACCTTCTCTCTCTCTCTCTCTCTCTCTCTCCCTCCCTCTTCTTTAACTCGCTCTTTTTGTTGCATGCTCTCTCACTCCCTCTGTCCCCAAAACCGTGTCCCAAATGAATTCCAATTAGATAGCTTTAGATAATAAAGACCCCTTAGACTCTCCCCCTCCACCCCATGTCCTTTTTTTTCTGCCGCCCTGTTGTATTTTCAACATGGATGCTCTTTAAAAAGAGAGAGAGGGAGAGAGAGAGAGGAAGGGGCTGGGGGGGACATCAAGGACAAGGTTTCCCAGCACAAGGAGAAACGGAGGAGATTGGGTGATGAATTTAATTCTGCAAGTTCAGAGAGATTCCTTAGTTTGACATCCACAGCAGGGGGTCTTTGAGAGTCTGCCAGTGTCTCCAGCCCAGCGTGCTTTGAAAACCTCTCTCCACATCGGCGCTCCTATAAAAAGCCAAGGATAATATTCCCTTCGAGGTAAAGCATCCTGGTGAAAGAACTTCTAGTACCCTTTATTTATTCATCATGCTTATATCAGAATACATCAGCTTGGTGATGATGCATGAGAGACACTGGGAGAGAGACGGGGAGATACACTGGGAGAGAGAGGAGAGAGAGAGGGGAGAGACACTGGGAGAGACACTGGGAGAGGGGGGGAGAGACACTGGGAGAGAGAGGGGAGGCTACAGTCTCACTTTACCACATTCATTTCTCTGCACATACTGGCATTTTTCTAGAACAGCTATTTAATGAGCTTACTTGACATCTAGTCAGATGTGTTGAAGATGGTGCACTGTCCTGTGAGGAGCTAAGCTATTATTAACGGGCTGCCATTTTACATATCATCCCATCATTCTTTAATCAGTGAAACAGTTACATAAAGCAAAGGACCAGGATTATATTAGAAAAGAAGCAGTAAAGTAAGAATAATAAAATAAGAATTAAATGATTAAATAATCTGTTACAGTAATCTGTATATCTGTTATATATATATAATATTATTACTATTAATATTAAGTGTATATATATATAAAATGTATATATATATATATATATATATATATATACACTCATGTAATTAATAATAATAATAATAATATTAATAATGTATTATGTATATATAATGTGCGTGTGTGTGCTCAGTAGAGTCAGTATTAGGATAACCTTAAATCTGCTATAGGTAGGTAGGTGTGCATTTGTGTGTATTTGTTTGTATTTGTGTTTTCAGTACATGCTTTTAGTAGGATGCAAAATGTCATGTTCAAACATGTAAGATGTAATATAATGTTGAGACACACGCAGACACACACGTATGCACACACTCACACGCAGACACACACGTATACACACACTCACATGAAGGCACACACACGAACGCATGCAGGCAGTTGAGCACCATGGTCAGTGTTCTCTCTGGGTGCAGAGATCCAGTCCTGCTATCTGCTTGCCTAGTACTGTGGGTCTGCCAGCTTGTTAAAGGTGTGAATACCTGTACGTGCTAAAAATACATCCTGCCATTTTTCCTCTGTTGGTACCCAGGAGGACAGGAAGTTGTTCTGACTGAATGAGGTGTCATATTTGTTTAGTTCTGTCACAATGTTTGTGTCTGAATTGTTAAAATCTATTATGGGGGGCATGAATATATTGAATCCTAAATAATTGGTATAAAACCAGAACAGCTGCAACACAACTGAATAATTAAAACAAAACGTGAATTTATTGATTGGAAACCTGGATATATAAAATAAAAACCTGGGGATATTGATTGGAACCTATTCAAATTAAAATGAATTAACTGAATGAAACCTAAACATATTTAATAAATGAAAATCTCAATTAACATTAACCCTGAATAAAACAGCATCTAAATGAATATGCGACACTGTTGCCGTCTTGTCTGGTTTCTGAAACTGTTGTGGTGATGTAGTTGTGAAATCCGTTTCATAATGAGGCCAGTGTCACACAAGTACTCAGTGTTTGGTCTATGAATTCAGGTTTTCGTTATATACGTGTATTTAGGTTTCATCCATTATTGAATTGCTGCTATATATCCAATGTACAGCTTTCTGTACACCTTTATTGTATCTATCTATCTATCTGTCTGCCTGTCTATTACATTATTAATTATTTATATGCATCTCCTAGTGAGTTAGAGTCAGCTGTAAAAGTTAGCGGTAGGGCTCGTGAGGATCACAGCGATCTTCTGCATGTCCATTCAGTCTCTCTGTGGTAATTCTGCTGATGTTCGATGTAGGTTGTATCTCCAGAAGGGAAGTTAAGCTCGTATTGTGAGCTGTTGCAGTAGAAGTGGTTAATGCATGATTGTATTAAGGCAGAGTTGAACCCATAAATCTCATGAATTATTAAGCCTATAGATTGGTTCAGCGTAGCGCGTACACATAAAATACACTCGCTGTGTTTTCCCTCCCATTCAGAACCACTTATTAGTCTTCCAGCTGCCTGGGACCATAATATCAGAAGTAATCGTATGGCTTTGCCTTACAAATTCCAGCAGCCTCTCATCGCAAAGTTCTCTCTCCAAACTCATGAACATTAAAAAGCCATTACTGTTTCCCTACCCCTCCTCTCCAGTTGGCATGGACCACCTGCACCATTCTTTTTTGGTTTCATTTCCTCTCATCCTGTCTTGTTTTCTGCGTGCGTTCCGCCATTCCCCCGTTCTCCGCCCTGGAGCTGTGATTGTCAGATGTGTTTGCTGGACGACAGGCAGGCACGGAGGGTTCCGGAATCAGAGGGAGGTGGTGGCATCGGGTTCCGGAACCAGAGGGAGGCAACAGCATCGGGTTCCGGAACCAAAGTGCCTCTGCTCTCGCAGTAATAGTCGTGGCAGCAAGTTCATCTCACTGTATGAGCATTTTGATTGGAGCAGAGTCCCGCCTCTGCCCAAGGGGAATGTCATTAGCGCCAAAACTCCCCACAATCTCGCTCCCTCATTTACTGTCTGTCCATCTGTTGTTCTCTCTCTTTCTCTTTCTACGTCTCTCTATCTCTCCCTAACTCTCTAAATGTGTCATTCTTTAACTGTCTGCCTCTCATCTCTGACTTCATTGCTCTTTAACTCTGTTTTGCCTCTATTTCTCTCTCACACTTTCTGTTCTTATGCTCGTTTCTTTCTCTCCCTCTGCGCATGATGAACGGCGCTTTTCTCCTGTCCCTCTGTCGTGCGACAGTGGAGGCGTTCGGAGCACAAGCGCCGGTTTACTGTTAGCGCTTCTGGGTATAACAGTGGTGTCTGAGGAGATCTGATGTGGACCTTCGCCCTCTCGTAGAGCGCGTCGTTAGCACAGTTCTCTTTGCAGCAGCCAGTCCACACACACACACACCCTTCAACTCTCGCATGTTTGCCCTGTGATGGACAGATCCTGCGTTTTGCGAACGAGTGCCTGCGCACCCAAATGCGTCATGGCCGCCAATCGCAGCCCGATGGTTGAGTGAACTGGTCCGCTGTGAGACAGAAGGGGGTTTTTATAAAACTACCACCTTTCCTGTTCACAATTACAACAGTTCACTTCACAGTGTGACCCAGAGTACTCAAAGTACACAACTTCAGTGCCACTACTTAGCCATACGGTCTGTAAGTCTGCTGAGAGAGGAAGAGTTTAGCAGAGAGGTGGAACCAAAGCCCTCTCTCCTTCTCCATCTACCTTTCACCTTCCCCTTCTCCATCCCCTTCTCCTTCTCCGTCTTCTTCCTGTTGTTGTTATTGTAATCATTATTATTTGTGAATACATGCATTGAATCTGGAATCCATCTGAACGACGATGTGGATTAAAGTCATTAGGAGATACCAGAAAAGTACAATGTTTATCTGAAGAGTAAGATGGTGAGGTGTGTCTTGATATGGGCCATGGTGTGTGTGAGAGTGAGGTGTGTATAGGCATGAAGCCTGTAAAAACGGTCTCTAATAGTCACCTCTGGCTTCATAATATTCGGGAATATTAGTGACTTGCAGATGAGTCCCTGAGAATGTGGGGGACGTTCCAGAGACATTCCAGAAGCTTCTCCTGAAACTTCCACACCCTCAGGCCTCTGCCCCAGTATTTGACTGTGCTGGTTAGAGAGGCAGGCACTGGTGCGTTCTGTTTCCTGTCTGAACCCCAGCCGAGGCTTCAGGGCCCGGGTCCCGCGCTCCACCTCGCCTGCGCGGCGTCGTCACTGGTACAGTGGTGACCAGGCGGCGGGACTCCTGACTGTTGCTTAGTGCCGGCGGGTGTTGCTTTCCTCCAGACTGCTCGTTGGAGACGGGTCTGCCTTCGTCTCTTTACCGCGCCGCAATTTGCATGGTGATGTGGCGAGCGATACTGTAGATTTGTGACAAGGCTTTTCGAGCGGGTTTGAGATCAGAATAAAATTGCTGCCTTTATCCCGTAATCTCTGCCTCCGTGCTCAGTAATGTCTTTGTTTTGATTCTGCTCTATTTATCCCTTTTTCTTTCCACCACTCTGTCTGCCTATCTCTCAAAAACGCCTTTTGGACAATACTAGCAATTCACATTATCTCTTTCTCTCTCTCTTTATCCGTCTCTCTCTCTCTCTGTCCCTCTCCCTCTCTCTCCCTCTCTCTCCCTCCCCTCCATCTGTCCGATTCGTCAGCACTGCGCTGGGAGCAGGTTGCTTTAGGCAGGCCGCTCTCTGTGTAGCGCACATCTTCATATGACCCCTGGTCAAAGTGCTGATAGCCATCAGCGGCGTGTCAAAGTCCTGGGGAAGCTGCTCTGTCTGGCTGATAAGGCCAGTATGATAGGGCCCTGTGGCAGGGTCAGTCCCCGCACCCTCGCACACGCCGCCCTCCCGTGACACTCGCCGCCCCGCCAAGATTGAGCAGGAGTGATTTTTGTGATGCTTTTGGGAGTGACCAGCTGCCGGAAGAGAGGCAAAGAGCGTGACCTTCCGCTCAGGGTGCATCCTCCGACCAGCTGGCCCCTCTCCCCTTCAGGGGCCCCGCACCACAGCCCCGCGCCCGGGGAAGGTCGCTCACGTTTGCTGTAACGTCCGTCCACACGCCCTCACACGTCTCAGCCTGGTAAAAATGGCACATTAGGGTTTTTTTTTGTTTTTCCTTCTAAACCAAGAGCTGTACGTATTGAAAAGCACAGAATCCAACCCCCCCAACCAGCGTGGGGATAAGTGCAGTGATCGGATATGCCCCGTTGCTGCCGCGATCTCCTTTGCTTTCTGTTTTACGTTTAATGGCCAAAACCCCATAATAATATTTGAAAGTGGTTTTTAAAAAATGTTTTAAACAGAGCCGCTGGATTGACGTGTCTGGGTTCATGGTTGCTTTCTCCCGGTGTGTCGGGCCACAGGGGACTCTGGGATGCGAGGTGTTGCACTAGATGTATAGTTGAAATAGGCTGTCGTTAGGACAGGCGAGAGACAACAGGTTTGCTATTGTGCACCTTTTAAGGTCCGGGGTTTCAGAGGAGACCTGGCACTGGTGCTCAGAGGACCTGAGCCACTGTCATGGGGACACGTGCTAATGCGCCCACACACCACACATACCATTAAGACAACAACGATTCCCAGTAATTAGAAAGTTCTGGAGAAAAGTTCTGGCTGCTAAGAAACAAACAGGCAGGACATGCACACCAAGCTTAACCTCTTTCTTTCTCTCTTTCTCTCACTTTTCTTTCCCTCTTTCACTTTTTAACCTTTTATTCTGTAGTCCTGTCTCTCTCTTTCTCTCCCTCTCTTCTCACTCTCTCTGTCCGTCTCTCTCCCTCCCTCCATCTCCCTGTCTGTCTGTTTTTCACACGGCAACCTCGCAAACACAAACACCCTCTCTCTCCCTCCGTCACTCACGTATCCTGTCTCTTTGTATCTGGTCTTTTCAAAGAGCCCACACAATCCACTCCAACAGAGTGCGGAGAACACACACACACACAGTGAAGCCTTCTCAGCTAAATCAAACACCTAAGATCTTTACAGGCTGGTGTTGCCATCGATTGTAACACTCGATAAGATGAGAATGGAAGATTATGTCCAGACTTGTTTTAAGGACATCGGCTGTTCCTTTTCCCACAAGTTCTTTTCTCTATGTTTACACATAATAAAGAAAGATTTCTCAAGAGAAGATGGAAACTTAGTTGCCTTCACATCAGCCCAAACACTTTGTATTTTTTGAAAGCACTCGTAATTCCCGTTTGTTTTGATCAATAACTAATTACTAATGACCCTAATTACTAATGACCGTAACAATGCGGCGCGCAGATATCGGCCTAAACCGAAGGCGCCTTTGCTAAAACCAGCCAAACTCTCTTCCACGCGACAGTCATATTTTCACAACACGAGCATACAAATGGCGTCTGAGCACAAGTCAATCTTGTACCTCTCGCCGCGAGCAACATTTGGCTGCGCGCGATGTGATCGCGAGAGGCCTTGCTGATGGATGTGAGGGCGGTGGAGATTAGTTCAGGGCCTGCTGACTGAGAACTGGGAGGACTGGAGCCATTAAGGTGTGTATTCGTTTTCCTCCTGTGGCAGGTCAGATAAGTGAGTGTGTGTCCTGGCTGATGAGGGAAGCATCATTTGCTCAGAAATGTCAATCAGTGCACTTCATTAGTTTGGCACATTAACTTATGTACGCTGTGCGCGTGTGTGAGTGTGTATGAGCGTTTAGGCTCCTGTCTGAGTGAGTAAGTGACGGTGATGGTGCTTTAAAGCAGTGTGGTTCTGCTCTGCGGTGGGCTGGACTCCGGACCCAGGCAGGTAGCACTGAGGCATACGGGCCTCTCCCATACTCTGGCCTGGCCCCATCTCCTGGAACTGGCTGCTCTAAAACCTAAATGATTGATGTCACAATGTCGATGTCCAAACTAGAATAGTATTAATGATTTTGTAGACACTTTTGTGCTTAGGATTTAAACGTTTTTATTATTTGAAATATAAAACAAAATGGTGATTATCTACAAAATCCATAATATATATAAAATAAATGGACATTATCCACAAAATCCCGCTACGGTGCTGAAGAGCTGGCATCTGTACCTGGATCGGTTTTCGGCGCCGCCAGGCAGGGTGTGGAGTCCTTTACAGCTCTTCCCTATTAGGATACATTATGGCTACTGTAGTGTGTGGGCTGAGTGCTGACGGTGACAGTGTCAAGGTTCAGATGACACGCTGCAAGTGGGATTATAATTTCTCCTTCTACTGTCTGTCAGATGAACAGAGAGGAGAGTTCACAGCTCAGTGCCGCTCAGGAAAACCCTGCTCTCTCGTCTGCTCCATCTCCTAGGAAACGCAACAGTGACTTCATAATTGCTTTCATTTCTCGATGGGGAAGGAGGGTCGTACGTGGACTCCTCCGTACCGTGGTGACCTGGACGAGCTCTGGCGAGAGGGACAGGGACAGGTGTCCTCCTGCTCCAACGTCCTTTAGCAAATTACTCCAACCTCTTCCTCCGCAAGATCGAGACAACGTCGTCTGTCTTTCTGCATATATCCTTGCGCTCATCATTTATTAAATTTCACTTCCTTAAAAAAGAAGGCGAGGGAGAGGTTTGGACGGACATTAATATTCGCCTTGTCACCCAGTGGCCATCTCAGCCTGCGTTTAATGTCCGCCTGACCTGAGAGGCGGCCACCCCTGGAGCACTTAGCCTCCCGCCCTCCCGCCTGATTAATCGCCACTCACCGAGGGCTTTAACTCCAACCTGCCTGCTGTGGCTGGGCTCTGTGGGGCAGGGTGGAGGAGCAGGTGGAGCACAGCATCGGGACGGTCCCTGAGAGGTCGGTGACGGTGTCGCAACAGGCCGCTGTTGCTGTGGGCAACGTTGTCGTAGTTACTTGCGTGTAATAACGATGAGATTGGTTTTGACCGTGTTAGCTGTAAGTAATGGTGTGTGTTTGGAATCAGACACCTTGACTTTTGCACAAAAAACACACACACACACACATCAGCTTGTGCCTTTTATTTGAGCAGTTTTCTCACACTTATTGTTACTACAGACACCATGTGTGTCTCTGCGAGTGTAAAGTCATTCTCAGTGATGTGTAGCTGTGGAACTCTGACAATGTTCTTACAGTTTCAAGTAGTATTCTGAATCTGTGACTGGGAATGCCAGTCTAACAGCTTATATTTGGTCTTCTAACAGCTTATATTTGGTCATTTGAATACTTGTCTCAGGGCTGTTGGCACTTCCACTTTGGCCCGGTTGAACCCGTACACCACACAGTATTGCTATTCTGTCGTTGCACTGTTGCAATTGTAATACGCCTTACAGTTAGTTAAAAGAATATTGGTGTCCCTGTTTTCCATTGAGGTACATTGACGTGTCATTGGTTAAAGACCATTCATTGGGTATTGTGACCAAATCTGCTTCAATTTGATGCATCTTGCGAATGCCGTTACACGCCCAGACCCTCATTTAGAATATGTGACATAGGTCACGTTTTTAACCACACACACACACACACAAATAGATAAATAAGTGAAGCAGTTTGTAAGAGGGCTTAAATGAGTGTTGCCACCGCTCCGCGACACTGCGAACGGCAGCATTGTGATTCCCAAACGCCGTATCGCGCCGTCCTTGTTTACACTCCTCGTTCCTCCGCGGCGTGTCCTCTTTGTTTGCATCCCTTTCACGGCTCGGAAGCAGCGTGGGGCCTTAACGATTTCTCCGTCTTTCTGAGGTAGATTTTTGTCTGAGGTGTTCTGCTGAAGAAATCAATGTCTTCTAATCCCCTTCTTCGGCTGCTCCCCTTAACTCCCTCTCCACCACCCTCCTCCCCCCGCGACCCCTGTTGTGGTACTGTCCGTGTGAAGAGGACAAAAGCGGAGGAGTACACTGTGGGGCTGAGGTGGGGGAGAATGCATTGCGACGCAGTCACGGCTAAGGGCCTTAACCACGCCTGTCACCCAGATAGGACAGTGGAACAGGCATGCCGGACAGGGAGACAATGACCAAACTTACACACACATGCATACACACACGCACTCCCATGCACACACACACACACATGCTCATGCACTCTCGTGTGCGCACGCACACATGCATAAACACACGTGCACGCACACATGCACACAGTGCAGGACAATAACCATTTAATGTCATCATCATGCCCTGGTTCAAACCAGCCGAATACTGAAGTGTGTGTGTGTGTGTGTGTGTGCGTGCGCGTGTGCGTGCGTGCACGTGTGTACGTTTGTGTTTGCTGTACATAAATCATGGACTGCCTGTTGCCATGGTGATTCATAAAACCTTGAGCGGTGTGACAATGGTTTTTTGATTACAACTCCTAAAAGAGGCGGTGGAGGCTCTGAGAGATCGTGCAGCTCGGCCCTGCAGGAGCGCGGACATCTGCCCCCGGCATTCTGCTCCGAGTCCCCCAACTCCCACCTGCCCCCCCCCACATCCGGAGGTCGCCGAGGTGGAGCTTGGCCGTGTTCTGCCGAGGGATTCGGGGGAGAACGGGTCTTCAGCTTCCATTAGGAACCGCACGGGAACCTCGCCAAAGACCTGATCTTTGGACCCACAGGCGTAGTCGGTACCAGCGCCTGAGTGGGGAGGCCCGTTGGTTCTGCAGAACACCCAGGCACCCGCTGACCCAGATCAGCTCAGCCTGAAGGCTTAGCCTGGGAGTTGGGTGTGTTAGCTTAGATGTTCACAGCACAAAGTTATTTCATACTTTAAGTAAGTATTTAAACATTTACAATGTTTGTTTAATTTCATTCTTTTGTTCAAAACAGTGTTGTTGCAATGCCGGCATTTTCAGAACTTTGGAAAAGCATCATCATCAGACATAATTATCGGGCTTTTTTAATTAAGAAAACACTTCAAACTGCAACGAAGCAGACGGTAGTGCACTTACTCACAAGACTCTGTACGGTGGGCTGTGTGGGTCATCTTGCTGTTAAAAGTGAGCGAGTGGCTATGTGCATCCAACGCAGCCACCGTACTGCAGGACGTAGTGGGATATAGTTTCGTTTCACATATTCAGAATTGACATGTCAAAAGTTAATTCTTTTATTTCCGTGCGTGGTAAATCCCGAGCAGCGGTTTGGCTCTGCTCTGCTGCTCCGGTGTTATGAGGCCAGTTATTGTGATCGTTAGCCTCAGTCCCACGAGCTACCCGCCTGCCATACTGTACCTGAGATCAGTCATAAAACGGAGATCTTCCGGATATTTCCCTTGCCCGTGCCTCCTCTTCAACCTCTCCCAGAGGCTCCAGAAAGGTTGGCGCGGGTTACTGCAAATCCTGCCACGTTATTGGATACTGGTTTTTCGGCGCGGTGCGACTGTCCCGCGGCCCAGTCCGATGAAGAGAGGAATGAAGGTAACCCCGGAGGACACTTCCCGCAAAGTTGCCCTCATTATCCGGGCCGGTATGGGTGTGACGTCCTCGTGAGCGCGAGGAGAAGACGTTGATCATAGCCGACGTGCGGCTGAGCTGATAGAGAGACACCTGTGTCTGCCGGCACGGCATCTACTCGCTGAGATGAGAAAAGGAAAAGGAGCTTTTCGTTTTGGATCCAGTCACCGGGCAAGAAAAATTTCTGGCAAAGCTTTGCTTATTAGCACCCAGCTCGGTGAAAAGACATAGTCTGGAGGCTTCCAGCGACTTGTAAAAGGTCCAGAGTGCCTCCTCATGACCCCGTGAAGGGAGAGGGGATTTTGTCCCGCACACGGAGAGTGAGCGAGCAGAAATAATTGTGTACCTAAACATCCTCAGTCGATTAGGTCTTAATGAAGGCGATTTACACGCCTTCGTTAAGGCTTGTGTTGATAAAGAGTTGTGATATCACAGTGCTGGATCTTTGGTTGCTGTTGTCTAAGGGCACTTATAATGAAATAGGGCATTTTGCATTTGACAGGAAATTGCCTCACGAATGCTCTGCACAATATTTAAGGCGGTATTACTGGATTGCTCTGGTCCTGTGTGCCTTTGAACAACGCCGGCTTTTATTGTAGAAATTACATTTTATAGCTTGAGTTGCATTTCTGGACTCCAGAAGAGCAAGACCGTGCAGAAGATGCTGACATGTTTAGAATTGTTTATTTGTTTATTTTCTGCGTTGTTGCGAACATCCGGGCTGCTCTCCGCACGTGACGGCGCTCTGCCGCGACTGCCCGGCTCTCCGCACGTGGACGCGGGTCGTGTCCCCTGACGTGTGTCATGACTTCTCCACTTCCCGAGTCATCTGGATCTCGATGAGCCACTCCATGGTACCTCTGAGTGGATCTAACACACCTGGCTTAGCTGGCTGGTGAACTTTGTCTGCACTGATAAGCCTATCCACACTCTCTCTCTCTCTCTCTCTTATTCTCTCTATGTCTCTCTCCCTTCCCCTCTCTGTGCAGACAGACCTGTTCCTCTCCTGTCCCGTTGAGCTGTCACCAATCACACCTTTGGGCAGCGTTGGAGATGCTGATTTATTGTTGACCTTTAGGTTTTTAAATGTCTCTTCTGACAAGCCCGCCCTCGCCGGCCTCGCCGCTCCCCGCTAACCAATCGCTGTGTGCGATACGTCGGCCGCGGTCCGCCACCGCGCGTGATGAACATCGGAGCTTTGGTCAGAACATCACCATCACACGGTGGTTCTAAAACGGAGAAGGCGTTGTCTTTTAAATGAATATAAATAAAAACATTTACACATAACGAGCTGAATGGATGAAAGGCAACGGAGCCGTAATCATCAGTCTCGCTTGCGTGTAGAAGTGAGCCGCTGTAACACTGAGGTGGCAGGTACAGTTTGCGCTGGGGGAGGAACTTCAAACCTCAGCTAGGGTGTTTAAAAAAAACCGGCAGACCTAATCATCTAAGCCCCAAATTCAATTATTCCGGATGGAAGACATTTTGCAATCTGTGATGGCTTGAATTGACTTTCAGGGGCGATTTCCTTAGTGGACGGCTTCGTGCTGGGACATAATACTGGGGGCTTAGGGCTCTCCATATACATCTCCTCAGGACTTGAGAGGAATAGAAAAAAAAGAAAGAAAAAAAAAAGACTTTCTCTTAGCAGATCCCTCCTGGTCTAATGTGCTTTTTGTCAGACGCTTTC
This sequence comes from Brachyhypopomus occidentalis, assembly GCA_020368025.1. Classification (NCBI taxonomy): domain Eukaryota; kingdom Metazoa; phylum Chordata; class Actinopteri; order Gymnotiformes; family Hypopomidae; genus Brachyhypopomus; species Brachyhypopomus occidentalis. The sequence goes on along the minus strand of JAGXOD010000038.1, from coordinate 628,991 downwards.
TGTGTACCTCTGCGCTCTCCCCCACGAACCCTCTCACAGTTCCCTTGGAAGAGCGTGTGTGATGACGTTAACACCCCACGCACGGAGTCAAAGGACAGCTTCTAATTGTAATGGATATCCCCCCCCCCTCGAATATCCTTCCCTGCTCCCCCGAGCACCTCGTCTTGCCGTCCTCCCTCAGCTGGGGTCACCCCCGGGGCTCCCTCTCCGCCGTGGTCCAGCATGCCCACGGTCACCTTCCCGATTCCCCACGCGTCCTCCCGAGCGCTCAGATCCTTCAGAGCTACACGTCGACGTCCCCGCTGAAGTCCCGGCGCACGTCCGGCCGTGTTTCCGCACTCGTCTCCTTCTGTCCCTTCAGGGCAAAAGACTCGCTGGACACCAGGACCGCTCGTCCTGTTCAGATGTGAACGGACGATTGTTCGTGTGTCTTTCTCCTCCGGTTCGCTTTGGCTGCAAGCGATTATGAAGTCGGGTTTGTGCTGTTGGTTTCACAAGGCCTCTGCCCTGGCCTGTGTGGCCAGAGCGTTCTGTCTGCAGCAGTCCTGCAGGGCTCTAGGCCCATTCTTCTGCTTTGTGCTGGTGGAACGGCGCTGTTGCAATGGGAGCGCGTGGTCGCTCTGGATTTATTTAGGTATTTAATGGGGCGCGTGGTCGCTCTGGATTTATTTAGGTATTTAATGGGAGCGCTTGGTCGCTCTGGATTTATTTAGGTATTTAATGGGAGCGCTTGGTCGCTCTGGATTTATTTAGGTATTTAATGGGAGCGCTTGGTCGCTCTGGATTTATTTAGGTATTTAATGGGAGCATGTGGTCGCTCTGGATTTATTTAGGTATTTAATTGGGGCGCTTGGTCGCTCTGGATTTATTTAGGTATTTATTTATCTGGCCTGTGTGGCCAGAGCGTTCTGTCTGCAGCAGTCCTGCAGGGCTCTAGGCCCATTCTTCTGCTTTGTGCTGGTGGAACGGCGCTGTTGCAATGGGGGCGTGTGGTCGCTCTGGATTTATTTAGGTATTTAATGGGGCGCGTGGCTCTGGATTTATTTAGGTATTTAATGGGGCGCGTGGTCGCTCTGGATTTATTTAGGTATTTAATGGGAGCACGTGGTCGCTCTGGATTTATTTAGGTATTTATTTATCTGGCCTGTGTGGCCAGAGCGTTCTGTCTGCAGCAGTCCTTTAATAGGCCCATTCTTCTGCTTTTATTTGGAACGGTATTTTGCAATGCGCTTGGTCGCTCTGGATTTATTTAGGTATTTAATGGGAGCATGTGGTCGCTCTGGATTTATTTAGGTATTTAATGGGGCGCGTGGTCGCTCTGGATTTATTTAGGTATTTAATGGGAGCACGTGGTCGCTCTGGATTTATTTAGGTATTTAATGGGGCGCGTGGTCGCTCTGGATTTATTTAGGTATTTAATGGGGCGCGTGGTCGCTCTGGATTTATTTTTAATGGTATTTAATTAGGGGGGGCGCTTGGTCTGGATTTATTTAGGTATTTAATGGGGCGCTTGGTCGCTCTGGATTTATTTAATTTAATGGGAGCGCTTGGTCGCTCTGGATTTATTTAGGTATTTAATGGGAGCGCTTGGTCGCTCTGGATTTATTTAGGTATTTAATGGGAGCGCTTGGTCGCTCTGGATTTATTTAGGTATTTAATGGGAGCGCTTGGTCGCTCTGGATTTATTTAGGTATTTAATGGGAGCGCCTTTGGTCGCTCTGGATATTTAGGTATTTAATGGGGCGCTTGGTCGCTCTGGATTTATTTAGGTATTTAATTGGGGCGCTTGGTCGCTCTGGATTTATTTAGGTATTTAATTGGGGCGCTTGGTCGCTCTGGATTTATTTAGGTATTTAATTGGGGCGCTTGGTCGCTCTGGATTTATTTAGGTATTTAATTGGGGCGCTTGGTCGCTCTGGATTTATTTAGGTATTTAATGGGAGCGCGTGGTCGCTCTGGATTTATTTAGGTATTTAATGGGGGTGCTTGGTCGCTCTGGATTTATTTAGGTATTTAATGGGGGCGCTTGGTTGCTCTGGATTTATTTAGGTATTTAAGTACTAAGACCTTTAGTTTGATCATTTTCTACTGTGCTTTGGTCCAATACAATGGTAACTGTGTTTTTATTAAACAGTGGTTTAGTCCGATACCCTGTGTTAACTGTTTTCGAACATGTTCAGTAGTGGTCTGGTCTGATACCCCAGTAACTGTGTTTTTATTAAAACAGTCGTTTGGTCTGATACCCCAGTAACTGTTTGATCATGTTCGGTGGTGGTTTGATCTGATATCCTGGTAACTGCATTTGATCATGTTCGGTGGGGGTTTGGTCCGATACCCCGTGTAAGTGCGTTTGATTGTGCTGAACGGTGGTTTGGTCTGATATCCGAATATCATGTGCTGCCAGCTGTGTGTCCTATGAGAAGCACTGAGATGATGGGGGAGCCTTTAAACATGGCTGAGTATGTTTTCATGACGTACATGAGTGGTGTGTACACAGGCTAGAAGTAAAAAGCATCTGCGTAATTGATTAAAAATTGACACACACACACACACACACACATATATATATATATATATATATATATATATATATATATATATATATATATATATATATATATATATATTTGTCTGTGTGTGGGGGGGAAATTATCAAAAATGTACAAATTGTACAAATTTAGGACTTATAAATGTAGGTGTATAATGTTATTAATATAATGATTGGTAGACATGGTGATTGGTCAGCTGTATGATCAGCTCAGGTGGAGCCCAGAAGCTTATGTGCTGCATTTCTTTTCATCTAAAAAAAACGCCCATTGACCGCTTGACGAGGAAGCATTAGCTGAGATCTTAAACCTTAAAGCTCAGTGCTGCACAAGTGTTGGACCAGCTATCACGCGTGATTCGAACATCCTCGAGATGGCTTTCACAGCGCTGAGAAAAGCCGACGTGATCGGCGGAGTTTCTTCGCGGCGCGATCGGCGGATGGCACTTTGCCACCTGCGAGCACGCTGCCTTTTGTTCCCGCGCACCGTTGCTCATCTCGGCGGTGTGGCGAGCGGGCGGGGCCTGTGGAGGTGCGAGTGGGGAACGCGCCGCGCCGTGGAACTGCGGGGCTCTTTCATCTACGCGCTTCCTCTTTCCCGACGCTTCGTCTGCAGTTTACAGCATTACTGCTTACTCACGTTTGCTTTCTGTCTTTCTGTGACAGGTCAAAGGGTCGACGCGCTCTGCACTCCTAACGGATGTGAGTATGTGTGTTTCCTCCTCTTGTGTTCTGTACGCTGACTTAGTGTGTGTGTGTGTGTTTCCCTTCTGTGTTCTGTACTTTTTATGTGTGTGTATGTGTGTTTTCTCTTCTGGGCTGCCGGTGCAGTGTGGTTGAGTTGCTTGCACCCGGAACATGGGCTACACCAGGACACTGAGTGTGTTTTCCCCCTGATCTCTGCGCTCGTAGAACAAAAGCTTGAGTGCTCCTGGAGCCGCCATCTTGGACGGCTGTGGCAAAGGCAACACTGCACCGTGTGCAAAACGTGTACGGGGGCGGGAGGTTTTGTATGTGTGTGTGTGTGTGTGTGTGTGTGTGAGGCTTTGTGTTGTGCTTGCATGCTCCTCTCACCCAGAGTCCTTCAGCCGTGGTGAGTGTGTGGTGGGAGAGGCAATGCTGGTTCAGGAGGGGGCGGACTGCTAAACTGGGGCTTTGTGGGGCGTCTTTGGAAGCCTCCAGCAGTAAGACAAGCTGAGAGCTCGACGGAGGGCCCCTCCCACCGCCCTCCACGCCCTACAGCTGCGCATTGATTCGAGCCATAATGGAGCGGCAGGCAGGTGGGCGGCGGGCACGACGTATCCAGCAGGGCGGCGCTATTGCTCAGTGCTCTGCTGAAGCCATTAAAGCCCTGCTGGTTACTCACTTCAGCCTTGCAGCTGTCGAAGCAGCAATCTCCTGCCTCGCTTGGAGCTGCTGTTGTTTCAGCTCCGAGTCTTTCCACTGTTTCTGACTCATTCCCCCCCCCTCCCCTCCCGGACAGACCGCCGATTTAAAGTACACAAGCATGGAGTGCTAAAGAATGTGCATTATATTAATGAATACTAAATGCCTTCTTTATATTTGTCAGCACAGTCTGTGCGGAATTCATGCGGATATCGCATCAGTGCCAGTCCTGAGATTATCCACTGAGTAGGCTTTGTATGAAGCCTGCTCCAGAATCACCCGTAGGTAAGGGAACAGAAGATTTTTTGCTGGAAACTTTTTAGATTAATGAATGCCCTGAAAGGTGAAATATAATTCCCTGGGTGAGTGCCCTCCTGTTTGTATCTCTTTATTTATTTATTTATCTAAATGGTTTGAGCTAAATAGCCAATCAGGAGCCTTAAGTGTAAATCCCCTTTGACCAATCAGTGGCCACACAGCCTTGGGCTGTTGGGTAGGAAAGCAGCTTCGCACCTCACTGCCTTTTTAACACATGGAGCCCGCGCGGATGAAGAGATTAATTATCAGCCACGTAGGTGACTCACAAGAACCAGGTCACGAGTGGCAGAAGCTGATAGGACTCGCAGTGGTGTCACAGGCTCGCAAACCCACCAAGCACGAGTATTAATAGACTTAAAAGGTAATTAAAGGTTCGTCCTTTGGGCAAGGTAGCCCTTCCTTATATAAAGCTGGCTTTGGAGCTCGGTTGCCATGTGGACAGTGTTTCTCTTGGTGAATTGAAATTAAGACTTGGGCAGAAATGTAGGGAAAATGGGCACTTGATTGTGTCAGATTGCTGGTCTTTTGAAAGGGCTTTCAGATACTCTCCCCCTGTCATTCCTCCTCGTCTTATTTCGTGTTTCGAGCAGGAATGAAATAAAAGAGAACCTCTCGCACTCTCGCTGCAGATTAAAACATGTTTATCGCAAAAAGTAAAAATAGTCTGGAGTGGCTTTTAGAAATGCGCGTGATTGGCTGCCCCTGCGCTTGGAATGCTCTGTGGCGGCAGGCGTTTGGCGGAGTGGGTTGCCGGAGTCGCGTGGCGAGGACGTGGCGTGGTCATTACACGCTGCTTTGATCCGTTGCTCCAGGCTGGACTCCACCCAGCCAGGCCCTGCTGCTCCGTCAGCCAGGAGCCTCTTTTTCCACTCTGCGCTACACCTTCGCGAACAATAGCGTCTCCACCCTGCATATTTTATTTCCTTTTGATGTGGCCCCTTTTCGGGCATTCCAGTTAATTATATGAAAATGAGCTCTGGAGTGGTTGATGACTCTTCAGTGTCATCTCTCTTGACATTTGCCTACTGATGTCTCAGATTTCAATTCTCCTTAGGCAGTCCAGGGTCTTTCTGTCTCGCTCCCGCTCTCTCCCTTTCTCTGTCTCTCCCTCTCTCTCTCTCTCTCTCTCCCTCCCTCTCTCTCTCTCTCCCTCCCTCTCTTGCTCTCTCTCTCTGTAGCCAAATTAAAGTGTTGCCCACATTATGCAGAGTGGGACTGCTCTTCCATCAGCCACGTTCAGGCTAATAAAAATGTCCATAAAAAGACTTTAATATGGAGGGGGGAAAAAATGTCACGTCAACACTATGTGAACTTTTTAACGCAGGATATTTTATTCAGTATTCAGTACGTCAACACGACGTGGACTTTTTAACGCAGGATATTTTATTCGGTGTTCAGTACGTCAACACGCCGTGGACTTTTTAATGCAGGATATTTTATTCAGTGTTGTCTGATTTCATTAAACTCGTCATGCCAAAACATTTTTCATATAACAGTACATCAAAAGAAACATTTATTTCTTCCACTTTTTCTCTCTTTATATCTGTCTCTCTATATACATCTGCTTCTATCTCTCTCTCTCTCTCATTCCAACCCTCACTCTGGACTCTCTCTGTCTGTTTCTCTCTTCCTCTGACCTCTGTCTGGGAACCTGCCTGTATCTCTCTCTCTCTCTCTCTCTCTCTCTCTCTCTCTCTCTCTCTCTCTCTCTTCTTTGAGACCTTCTGCTGTTCTTCTGTGCCCCGTCTGGTTCCAAGCTGTGTAGTAGGCTCTCAAAATCTCACTTTTAAATCCTGCTGGGTTAATCAGTGGAAGTTCGGCAGCCCTGACTCACAGCAGGACTGTTGCTGTGCCTGCAGCGAGCGTGTGAGCCTGAGGGGGGCGCTGTGTCTTCAGGCAGGGAGCTCTGCCCCTGCCGCCACGTCCCTTCTTCTACCTGGAGTCATTTTACCCAGAGTTCCTTCACTTCGAAGAGAAGACCCTCCGGCCTCCCTTCATACTTCAAGCCTGTGTCTGGTGCCTACAGCGCTCCGACGTCGCCTCCCCCACATCCAGGGCTCCGGAGAGGCTCGCTTAGACTCGGAGTTCGGCTCGCTCGGAGTTCCGCTCGATCGGCGTTCGGCTCGTTCTCCCTGCGAACGGCCCGGGATGGCAGCGGCGGCAGCCAACGGTGCAGACGCAGCTGCTCGGAAAGGAGGTCAGCAATTAGGGAGCAAATGGCAGAGCGTTTTAATGGGAAACCGCTTTACCACTGACAGCAGCGAGCGCACTAATTGGGGGTAATTAGTTCGGTGGAGTTTGGATCGATAAATATTGCGGATGGCTTTGAAAGGGAGGCCTCGGCTCCCAGGTGGCGGGACCGGCCGCCGCCGCCACGTGGCTCGGAGGCGGAGGACGAACGCTCGCCCGTTACCGCTTCCCCCGCCAGAGGAAGACACGGGACCTTAGACGCGGCCGACGCCAACCGCCTTCCTCTTCCTCCTCTTCTGAGTGAGAGCTGAATTAATCGTGGGCATCCGATTTATTTCCACCTGTACTATAATGGCCACATTAATGGCAGTGTAATTTAATCAGAGCGACGGAATAGAAGCAAACAAGTAGAAGCGCCTCACATCAAAAAACGTAGTTAGGGGCCGCGAGGAGCCCCTGCTGAGAAAATGATTCAGAAGAGCCTTCTTTGCTCGACAAGTTAATAATATATCGCAATTTGTTAATTAAGGGCAAAATGCATGGGAGTCTGGTTGTTTTCCCAACACAGATTAATCACTGTAGTGAGAGAGAGAGAGAGAGAGAGAGAGAGGGAGAGAGAGAGAGAGAGAGGGGCCACACATGGGTTAGCACCCGGTGATAATGAAATAAAGACAGCATGCTGCTTGAGGAGAGAGAGAGAGACAAAGAGTGAGGAAGGGACATAGAAAGGAGGGACAGAGGGAAAGAAGGAGGAGAAGAGAGGGTGGTACACAGACGTGTGTGTGTGTGGGGGGGGGGGGTGGGTTGGTGGCGTAGCCTGATCATCTCCACCTGCCTCTCCAAATGCCCCTCTGCTCCCACCTCCTACTCCATCTCCTTCTGCACTTCCCCCTCCTGCCCTTCTCCACCCTCCCTGTACACAGACAGGCAGGGGAGTGTTGCCCCAGGGCCCTGCCGAGCGATGCAGACTCTGCCCAGGGTGGCTCGGGCGGCCCCTCGGTGCCCCGCACAGCGTGAGCAGGGCGGGGAGGTGAATGGAGAGGGCTGGGGGAGATCCAGGCTCATTAAAGCTAGTGGACGGGCTCTGTTCTGGTTCTGTCAGACCGCACTGCTTTCACTGCTCCTGTGTCTTTTTCCCAGCTATGGGGAGCAGAGAGAGGAGGAGAGAGAAAAGGAGAGATGGCAAAGAGGAAGAGAGAGAGAGAGTTGGTTTCAAAGTGAGAGTGACGCTGAGTCCATGCTGTGCTAGCCAGCAGGAGGTGGTCTCTGAGCTCACAGCCAGTGAGGACTGATAAAGACTTCTCAAAGACTGCCTTTGTCCAACCTCAAACTTTCTGGTTTCACTCAAGGGAAAGAGAAAGAAGAGGAGAGAGAGAGCGAGAGAGAAAGAGAGTGCGTGAGAGAGAGAGAGAAGAGAGAGAGAGAGAGAAAAAGCGAGCAATGAAGAGGGCGAATCTTCCATGGAAGAAATACTAATAACTGTGTGTATGTGTGTGTGTGTGGATGTATGTGGATGTGGGTGTGTGTATGTTTATGTGCGTGTGTGTGTTCCTACATGCATCAACATCGGCCATGTTTGTCTCCAGGTCTGTCTAACAGCTTTCCTGAATGAGCCTTTAAGACCCTGAGCATTAGGTCCCTGCCTGCTGAAGGGCCTTCCACTGTGCACTGGCCCTAACCGCCTTCCTCTCCTCTCTGTGCTGTGAGCTGAGGGGGAGCTGATTTCCTCCATGCAGCTGTGTGTGTGGTGCTGTGTGTGTGTGGTGTGGTGCCATATTATGTGTGTGTGTGTGTGGTGCGGGGTGCTGTGTGTGTGTCGTGTGGTGCTGCATGTGTGGTGTGGTCCCGTGTGTGTGTTTGTGGTATGGTGCTGAGCACATGAGCGAGTGTGTGTGGTGCTGTGTGTGTGTGGTGTGGTGCCATATTATGTGTGTGTGTGTGTGGTGTGGTGCTGCACGTGTCTGGGTGGTGTGTTGCTGTGTGTGTGGTGTGGTGTGGTGCCACGTGTGTGTGTTTGTGTGGTGCCGAGCACATATGCACAGGCACGTGTGTATGTGGTGTGTGGTTCTGTGCGCGTGTGTGTGGTGTGGTGCTGAGTGTGTGTGTGGTGTCTGTGCCTGTGATGACTCCTTCATTCAGGGTGTACTGCCTCTCTCTCCTACTGTGGGGAGAACTAGTCACATGCTGCCGAATCATTACAAAGCTAATTTGTCTTTTTGCTCGTTGGAGATGCTAAGTTCCTGCCCGGGGGTTTGGGGGTTGTGGATTCAGAACGCGTCCATTAAAGCTGACAGTCGTTATCGATCTCCTTGGTGATGGCCCTGCTTCTCTTTTGAGAGAGGCAAAACTTTGTGAAGCTTTGTTTTGGTATTAATATTCTTTTATGTGCATGCTTAAAAGAACTCAGCTGGACTCTGCTCCTTCTGTATGGTAAACATATTGATCATAATGCCTGTTATGCTACCGTGGTAGGAGGTAAATAAACAACAAAAAACTTCTATATGAGCCTGGAAACAGGAGGCTGTTGTGTGTGTGTGTGCGTGCGTGCGCGCGCATGAGTGTGTGTGTACGTGTGTGTATGTGTGCGTGCATGTCCTTTTAATTCTGTCCTCATAATTCAGAGTATTCATAGAGATACAGAGAGATTCTGTGCTTCAGTTCTGTGATTCTGTGAGGTTCTGATATAGAGAGATTCTGTGATTCTGTGAGATTCTGATACAGAGACTCTATGCTTCGACACCTTGGCAGATTAGATAGGGATGCGGGAGGAGCTTCACAAAGAGATGTGTATCAGTATCAGTGGAGTCAAACTTCCATGGCCTAATCTGTCTTAAACTGCTGCTGTTCTTTCCCCACTGGGATTTACAGAATCTGGCCTATATGTCCAAATCCAGCCCTGTCTTTGCAACTCACTTCCAGGTGTTTTCAGAGTATCTGCTTTGTATTTTGCTGAACTGCACTCTGATCGTCTGAGTCATGTTTGAGGATGTCGCAAACTACTCCATATTCATTCACATGTGGCCTCACACATTAAGTGAAATCTCTATTACACCACATTACTGAAATCTAATTGCAAACTTAGCATTGATAGCCCACTGGTAACAAACTACATTGCTTGGTTTATTTACATCTGCAGTATTGTTTATTTTAGCTGAAAGTCTTTACATCTTTACTGAGGTATTTTATCGTATTGAATTTGTCCACTTTGTGTTGTATTTAACACACCCCAAACCCTGGCACCATCACTGTACCACTCAGTCTCTCCTGGCCGACTGCTTTAGTGACTAGCTTAACACTTGCCTACTTTGTACAAGGTTGTAGGAGTTTGAAGGATACAGGAGATGACTCCTAGGAAAGGGAGGATGGAGAATCTGAGGTACCTGGACCTTGAGAGCGATAACCTTCATTACTTCTGCTCTAGAACCCGATCCTCCATTCACACTTGTTCATATCACTTTTCAATATAAGTTGTAGAACATTTTAAAGACGAGAAGCAGTTCAGAATGTTCAGGGGTTTGTTGGTGTGTTTCTAGAACATTCTAAAAGCAAGCAGCAGTTTAGGAATACTGGGGTTACTTGTGGTCAATAAAACGTTCATGACGTTTCTCACAAAGAGCAGTGGTGTGTGTACCCATTTCACTGTCATAGCCTTTAATCCATCAAGACCTGATTGCTTAAAATAACCGCATCAGTGCCTGCTTAGTATTGGTATTTGACAGATATTGAATGCTGGTGTGTTGATGCATTAATTAGTTTGTGTTCTAGAACAGTTGACATCCTTGTGGACTCTCTCTGTGAGCCAATTTGCAGTGGGGGACATAATATTTAACTTGAGAACATCGTATAATCTAATCCGAAATATCTATATTACATTGGTATCATATATTGATGCCATAAACAGTCAGGTGTCAAATGCAGTAAGGGCCGTCGATGTGTCTCTTCAAAACTGTCTTCATATCACGCTTTAGCTTAGGCATGTGTGCATGTGGGTATGAAATACTTGTATCTGCTGGGGGGGGGGTTGGATAAAAAAAATAATAATAAATTGTACCCTTTAAATGTTGTAGAGACTGTCGAGGTGTACCTGCGTGTTCAGCAAGGGTTCTGCTTTGAGCCGTGTTGGACTAGCTGCTCTCCAAACTCCTCCCCATCATGCCCTGTTTGCTAGTCAGTCAGTCTGCTGTGACTGGCAAAATACTTACCTATCAGTGTCCTGTGATTGGACAGGCGTAAGTCTGTAAACCTGCTGTGACTGGGCAGGCATTATCTGTCAGCCTTCTGCCATTGGTCAGGGCCTGGGCTGTCACTGTGCTGTGATTGGCCAGGCGAAGCTGTAGCTCTATCCCACCTGATGACGTCATACACACGCTGCATTTGGCATGTTCGGTAGTGGTCATCAAAGTGATCATTTTTAAACTGGTAGAACAAACATAGTTATGATGTCTCTCTTTGTTACTGTAACGGTGAATTATTTTCCCCTTTTGTGTACGGTGCACCTCCTGTGTGGTCGTCCAGGTTACGAGGGCGTAATCAGAGCTGCACCTTCAGCACCGGGAGCGCCTGATTCTCCCCTCGCTGGTAAATACTTGGCGTCTCCTCTCGGTCACCACGCGCTACGTGCTGAAGGCCCGACTTCCACTCCCAGAGCTCATTATTCCACTAGGCCTTTGATAAACCTGTAATTATGACAAAGGAAAAAAGACATCAGTCCCACAGAGTCCAATACCGGAGGTGTTGGCCACATGTCTCGGCCAGTGGGTAATATCACCCGACTATAATTTCTCTGCCTGAAGCTTATTTAATGCTGGAGGTCCAATCAATTCTATTGATCGGGGAGAGAGGGAACCTTTCTTTATCGTATGCACTGTTTACAAATTCCCAGTTACATCGCCGTTCTTCATAAATTTACAGCCAGTTAATGATGGCCTCCTGTCATACTTTTACGGGTGCATTGATTAAAACATTAGTGCACTAATTGAGTGAGTCAATCGATTGGCTTCTCACTGCTGTGTGTGTTGCAGCATCCAGTGCTGTCTGCGCCTGGGAGAGGACCAGGGACCAGTCTCCCCACAATCCCAGTCTCTGTCTCCCCACAATCCCAGTCTCTGTCTCCCCACAATCCCAGTCTCTGTCTCCCCACAATCCCAGTCTCTGACTCCCCACAATCCCAGTCTCTGACTCCCCACAATCCCAGTCTCTCAGTCTCCCCACAATCCCAGTCTCTGTCTCCCCACAATCCCCGGTCTCTGTCTCCCCACAATCCCAGTCTCTGTCTCCCCACAATCCCAGTCTCTGTCTCCCCACAATCCCCGGTCTCTGTCTCCCCACAATCCCCGGTCTCTGTCTCCCCACAATCCCAGTCTCTGTCTCCCCACAATCCCCGGTCTCTGTCTCCCCACAATCCCAGTCTCTGTCTCCCCACAATCCCAGTCCCCCAGACTCCCAGCCTCCTCTGGCCCCAAGGCACTCGCATGTCCTCTAGGACGGAGTTGGGGCCAGGACAAGGGGCGGACGAAGCTGGAAGGGCCACGCCGCCAGGTCACGCCCCCAGGCCACACCCCCGGGTCGCTCTGCCTCTTCTCCAGTGCTCACGCTGAGTGACATCTGCAAATCCACTCCAGCCAGGGGGCGTAGAGGTCTTTCCTACAGGTGGCCAGGAAGCTGTTCTCACCCTGGACATTCATGCTGTGCACCAGCCTCAGCTATACCTGCACCAAGTACTCAGGAGTCTTGGCTCAGGTGTGTTCGGTAGGTCATGTGTATCTAAGGACACCTCTATAGGGCTTCATGGGGCAGAGGGCACGATTTTGAACTCCGCAATTTTCATACAGCAGCTTTTCAACGGAAACACATCACAATAAAAAGACAGAACGCCATCTTGCCCGTATCAGGCCCCTGTGCTGCGATTTGCACAAAAAGAATCAAAGTGTTAATGGACCGGCACTTAATGGACCGGTCCTGGTCACTAGTGTAGCATCCAGGCTCCGGTGGTGCTGTGGAAGGCACTGGCCCCAGGCTTGTGGACTTGATGGGCTGTGTCCCTCGTTTCTCCAGGCCGGCTCCCCGTATGGACTGGCGATTAGGCCGGCCACATGCAGCTTTTATTGCTGCCTTTCAATTAGGTGCTGGTTTAGGCCAGCGCTAAAGCCCACCAGTCCACAGCCAATGTACATAACAGACTCGATTTAACAATTAAATGGGTGATGGGTAGGGGTGCTTTGACGTCTGAGATGGAGTGAGTGTGTGTGAGCGAGAGAGAGGGGTAAAGAGAGAATACTGAGTGCAGACTTCAGTGTGTGTGTGTGTTTTGAGTGCAGTGTGTGTATATGTGAGAGAGATTTCATCTCATCCATCTTCCACACTGCCCCAGATATTGAGACTGTCTCAGTCCTCTGTGTGTTCTCCTGGTCAGGGTCCTGTTGAGTGTCTGGGAGAAGAACACTGCTAATTCACAGACCACTGCTGCATTTATACACACACACACACACACACACACACCAGCTCCTACACTCATACACATCATTTCATACACACACACACACACAAACAACTATATACACACATACTATAAGTTCATACACACACAGACATATACAAACACACATCAACTCATACACACATGCATATCAACTCATATACACACACATAGCCTAGAATGTGAAATCCTGCTCTGGACTGAGGCGTCCATCTCTGGAGTCCAGAAGTTCAGATGCGCTCTCGTACATCCTTTCCGTCAACTCGAACCTGTTAACACTGCTGTGCTTTTCTGAACATGGTGAGGAGAGAGCTGATTTCCTCAGACTCTTCCTCTCTGTCTTTCTCCCTCTGCCTGTCTCTCTCTCTCTTTTCTCATTGCCTTTCTCCTTCTGTCTCTCTCTCTCTCTCTCTCTCTCTCTCTCTGTCTTTTTCCCTCTCTCTAACATTGTTCCTCCCGAAACACTCCCCAATTTATCTGTGTTGCTCTAGCTTCAGAAGTGCTGTCTCCAGGGTGTTCTGCATGCAGGTCTTGTACCCTGGTGATATGCTTTGACATGTGCAGTACAAACGGACGCTGCGTTCGTTGTCCTCGGCACGGTGGGAAGCAGTGCACGTTTGCCTGTTTAACACCTCTGCTTTATCAATTATTTCCCTCTTGAAAAACAAGCCCTGTTTGGAGAGCCTCCTCTTTCCCTCTTGAGCTGGCAAAGCAGAGACTGCAGACGGGTCAGCATGTCGCCACTGGAATCACCACTGGCCCCATGGCCCTCGCACATATCACCACTGGCCCCGTGGCCCTCGCACATATCACCACTGGCCCCGTGGCCCTCGCACATATCACCACTGGCCCCGTGGCCCTCGCACATATCACCACTGGAATCACCCCATTTTCATTTCTAGGTTTAGGAGGGAAGATTTGTTTGAAACTGGGATTAACGTTCTGTGTCATAGCTTTTATAAAATTTGCTCCAAAACTCAATTCTGCCAAAGAGCTCCAAAACTCTTTTTGTTTGATTTTTGTTTGAGGTTCTGTGGAGAAGTGCGCACTCCGCGGGGGGTGTTAACGTGGCATGCCCGTAAGGTTAACAGTGGCCAATTGCAGTCAGTCAACTAGATGGGGCTTGTCATTCGGAGTTGGCCGCTGAGCAAATTGAAATGACGGCTTTCCTGGCACGGGGATAATTTTCCACAATTAAGCAATTTGTGACGGAAAAACGCCTTTCTGTCTGGAAGAAATTACACACACACAAGCACACACACACACACACACACCTCATGCTTGTTAAAAAAAAATAAAATCCTTTAACTCCTCAGACCTTGTCACTCATCTGGTAACTGAGCAGATGAAATGAATCGTGAGCCGATACTATTGCACCTCCACGCATGCGCGCGCACACACCCTCGCACACAAACACAGCTCCACACACACACACGCATGCACACACGCCCCATACCACGCTGCCTTCCATAGAGGCGCAGCAGCGCGGACGGCTACTCGATCCAAACGGGTCGGAATATGGGCCAGGACGCTCCGCCTCCACGTGTCCTGTCGTGCGGCGCGGTGCTCTGGGTTTGGAGGCATGTTCCTGCCTGTTTGGGGGGGGGGGTTGTGTGTGCCGGCATGTGGGGTAAGCTCTAATCTCTGTGGGCTTTCCCTGATCTCCTCTGGTCCTCCCTCTCCAGGTATCTGTGCTCATTAGGCCCCTCTCCGTAGACCTCAGTAACCCGCGCTCTCCACCACAACTCCCGGGCAGTCCCGTGACGTTAACCCCCTTCCCCGCCTCCGCACGCCGTCTCCGCCTCGGAACCAGGACGCAGGACGTCTCGTTTTAGCTGTATGCAGATATTCGTAAGGCGAGACGTCTTTAATTATTGAGTCGTACCCTTAAGAATCACAATCTCCAGTCTCTTTTTTTATTTTTCCCCCCCCCTTTGCCTGATCCCACTCCTCCTCCACCCTCAAACCCTATTAAAAGGCAAAGAATAGATTTGGCGGCTGCTTCCTGGTGAGATGAAAGCCCAATTATCTCCGCAAACGAAGGCAGCGGCCTTAATTAGCACGGAACCAGATCTGCACAAGAGGAATGTATTCAGCCGGAGTGATGGACTCTCCGGCCGGTCTCCTTAGCGACTGCTAGCGGGATGGAGAGAGCAGGGAAGGGAAGGAGAAACCGAGGGATGGAGGAGAGGGAAGAGTAGAAAGAGAAGGAGGCTGAGAGAGAGAGAGAGGGCGGGTTGGCGGGTGTGCCTGGGCCCGGCGCTGGTGAAGGTGTGCTGAAGGGGGCGGGGCCTATTCTGCTGCTGGGAGGCTCTGATTACTGCATGCTACACATCCCCCATTTCCCGGCTTGGCTTTGATCTGCTCCCATCCAGCAGGGGGCCGCTAACAAAACAAGCTTTTAATGTTCTCTGCGGCTACCGCCTCTATCTCCTCTCTCCAGCTCCAGCCTCACCCTGCGCACGCTACAATGCATAGCAAATTGCTCTCTGGCCTGTCTTCCCCCTTCTACACAGTATTATAAAGTGTGTGTGTGGATGTGTGTGTGAGAGAGTGTGTCTAGTGCAGGTCAAAGCAGTGTGAAAGTTTTCAGGTGACTCCCCCAAGCGTAGGAGACAGGCGGCGTGCGAGTGAGGGAGTGAGGGAGTGTGTGTGTGTGTGTGTGTTGGGTGAGCAGGAACGGTGTCGTGGGCGCTGGAGCATGCAAACAGGCTTACCCAGGGAGAGGCCACCGCACCCCACCCTCCTCCACCCTCCCCACAAGCCCTACACCACCACCACCACCACAGCATCGCACAGCCGCCTGGATCTGCCCCCCCCCGACTCTCTCTCCATCACTGCCCTCTCTCTACATCCCTCTCTCTGCATCCCTCTCTCTGCATCCCTCTCACTACGTCCCTCTCACTACATCCCTCTCTCTACATCCTTCTCTCTTCTCTCTTACCCCATTTCCCTACTGCCTCTCTCTATTATCTTTTTATGTCTACATCTCTCTCTCTCCCCCCCCCCCCCCCTCTCACTCCCTCCATCTCCCCCTCTGCTCCGCGAGCTCCTCCAGTGCACAGGGGCATCTGTGCTCGTGCCGAGTGTAACGCTGTGGCGTGTGTTAATGACGATTAACCCTCCCTGCCTACGGCTCTCCTTCTCCGCACAGCTACAGGCGTGCGGCGGCCGGCACGCGTCCACATGCGCCACGTGCGCCGTAGAGAGTATTACACGACCGGGGAAATTACACACGACTCCATAATCATGCTGCTCCCCCACACACGGCTCCTTCTGGCTTCAGGAGGAGATGAGGAGGTACAGGGGCTGGGATGAATGGTGGCGTGGCATGTCTCCCCTCCAAAGCAGAGGATTACAGTAAAGCCCAGAGCGTACCTGTGGCCCACAGCCCCTCTTCGCCCTATCACACAGGCCCTGGAGGCCAGAACCAGCCAATCACATTCACCCGAGCCGGGATACGCGCCGCCTCTCGATCTGCGCACAGTCCCAAACTACCCGGAGAGCAGGACCACGACTACAGGACATAGTGCAGTAATTGATTTTGTGTGTGTGTGTGTGTAAAACACATTTGACCAAGGAAAATTTAGGATACGGTTTCACAAAGGTCGTGCATATTTCCTCTGACCTTTATGAAATGTTTCCTTCAAGAAGCTAAACTGGTTCAGACCTGGCTTTAAACTAAAGGTTCTTCATTTCATTGTCTGCAGATGGGTGTAGCATAAAATTTATATCTCAGAAACTGACATATTCCTTGCATAATTCCTATTTTCAGGCATATCCGATCTGATAGCATCCCAAATCCATACTGAAAACAGCTGTAAGGTTAGTCTGAGCAGGTCACATGATTACAGCTGGGTTAGTCTGAGCAGGTCACATGATTACAGCTGGGTTAGTCTGAGCAGGTCACATGATTACAGCTGGGTTAGTCTGAGCAGGTCACATGATTACAGCTGGGTTAGTCTGAGCAGGTCACATGATTACAGCTGGGTTAATTTGTGCACAGTCTGTACACTGCTGTTTAACTGTGGTGTTGTCTTCCCATTAACAATTAAAAAGTATTGTGTTCAAATGCAGATGTTCAGCGCGTGATATTTCCTTTGCTATTATTTTGATAACCCACTATGAGGAACAGGTTATCTAATGAGAGCATTTAAACAACACTAACAGCATTTTAGTCATGCCATGACCACACATGATCTAAACATGATGATTTGTTTATAAATCCATTCTTTCAAAAATAAACCAATGATGACATTTCCAGTTTAGCCGCAAAGTCTGGGAAGGAGAAGAAGCAGTAGAACCCTAAGAAGAACAGAACCGAGCAGATAGAGATGATCCCTAATACAGCATTCGCCTTCTCTACACTCATTACGTTCATTATGGGTATAGTATATTCAAACCCCAAGAAGAAACAACAACAAAAAAAAGAGAAACAGCTGTTTTCCATTAGCCTGCTGAGTTTTAAGGTGTACTTGATATTTTGATTAGAAGCTGGAGAAAAATCTAACCAATTAAAATTTGGGTTTTTTTTTTGGTCTAGAATGAATAACTGCTGTAAATATCATTAGATTACATTTCTGTTCATTGTAAGCAGTATGAAGTCTGCTGACTTAGTGCCTGGTGCGCGTTTGCTGTGTAGCAAGTAGAACAGTGATTCACTGCTGAAATTCATAAGGCCAGCCATAAGATTATTATTAACTTAATATGGACTTACAGTTGTGTTCAGTAATGAGGAAAAATGCATATAAAACCTAGTGTAAATTTCAGGGTTACGGTCAGAGAGAGAGAGAGTGTGTGTGTGTGTGTGTGTGTGTGTGCATGTCTGTTGAGAGAGAGTACAGTAATGCTGGTGCATGCATGTATCTGTGTGTGTGTTGAGGGAGAGTACCGTAAAGCTGGTCCACCCATATATCTATGCACCAACAACATGTATAATACACCCCACACTAAACATTTTCCCCAAACTACTGAACCAAATTGATGCATTTTTAATTCTAATGAAGAAGCATCATATTGGTGTTGATCTGGTGCAACATTCATATGTGAGATAGCGGAATCTGCTCGGCACACTGGGGCGGTTCAGTCTGTTCAGTCCCACGACAACAACCATGACAACTCTTCTACCTTGCTTCTGCCTTTCTCTCTCTCTCTCTCTCTCTCTCTCTCTCTCTCTCTCTCTCTCTTTCTTTCTCCCTCTCTTCTTCTCTCTCCCTCTCCTTCTCTGCTGCTCCCTCTCTCTCTCCTCCTGCCGTTCACTCTCTCTCTCTCTCTATTTCTGTCTCTTTCCTGCAGCAGAATGTAGTTCTTGGTTATGTGACAGTGGCAGAAGCATGCCACCTGCTACGCCATGCATTTCAAAGCCTCGTCAGTAAATAACATACTGGGTGTTGGCCTGATCATTCCCTACAGCACAGTCGCAGCAAAACAACAGCCTCCTCCTATACAGACACACCTATGCCCCACCTCCACCCTCACACACACCCACCCTCACACACATACTCACCCTCACTCTCACACACCCTCATTCTCACACACACACTCCACCCTCACACACACCTCCTGCGAGGGTGGAGGTGTGTTTGGGCTGTTCATGCACCTGGTTTCTCATAAGCAAAGAGGCCCCCAGCAGCAGTTCTGGTGGAGTTTCTGTGGAGCTGTGAGTGGTGTTTTGGGCTTGACTCGTTGTGGTTTCTATTAGGTGGTTGTAGGTCTCTGTGTTCCACTGGCAGTGTTGTTGACTTCAGCTGCTCAGAGATGCTTCCCTGCCCTTCACGGGAAGCTGGTAAATGCCCCGTGATCCTGCAGCCTGGTAGCCGAATGCTGCCTATTACGCTCTACCTGCCCCTGTGTGCAGCATCTGAGGGAGTGTGTGTGTGTGTGTGTGTGTGTGTGTGTGTTTTATTAGTGCATATAATGAGCCACATCCATTATGTCTTTGGTTGGTTTTGCTGATAGCCTAATAAAACTGCTCTCTGCTTTCACTGGTTGCTGCTGTTGTTTTGGTTATTGCTTTGATATTGCTGAGAATGTGTGTTGTGTTGCATTTGTGTACGCGTGTTCGTGTGTGACCACATGCATCTCTGCACACATGTGCACGTGTGTGTTTGTGTGCATATGTGTGTTTATATGCACATGTGTATTCATGCATGCTTGTGTGTGCCTTGTGCGCAAGTATGGGTGTGTACGCGTGCGTGCGTGCGTGTGTGTGTGTGTGTGCGTGTGTGTGTGTGTGCATGCGTGCGTGCGTTCATGTGTGTGTGTGCGTGCGTGTGTGTGCGTGCGTGCACGTGCGTGTGTGTGTGCGCTCCCCACTCCCACAGCCTGCTGTCTCTGGAGAGGCCGTGGCGTCTCCTGGCTGTCAGCTGTGTGAGTCCTGCTCTGAGCTCCTGCAGGTCCTCCCCTGGGGCCCGGCCACCTCCTAATGGCTCTGCTATTTAGATACAGATAATGGGCCCGGGCGTAAGGAAGTGGCGAGCTGTAGCCGTGTGCCAGGCTCCATCCGCCTGTCTTCAGCTCGCATCTCCAGGGCCTTGATCCTGGAGTCCAGCGCATTAAGGGTCACAGCTGATGGGCTCAGTCTCCACACAGCCCCTCCCCCCAGGACTCGCTGTAATTAGCTTCCGTATTACCGCCTTACCACAGCCGGCCAGGTGCAGCCCTGCAGGACGGTCGGAGCATTGAGAATGCACACGCACACACACATACACGCACACACACACACGTGCATACACACGCATAGTTTTTGTGCTTTGTGTGTGTATGTGCCTATTTGTAGATATATATATATATATATATATATCGATGCTTTTATGTAAATGTGTTGGAGGTGCTGGTCATATATACACAAGTAAGTGTGTGTGTGTGTGTGTTTGTGTATGCATGTTTGTGTGGACGGTTGCGTATGGTGACTACTCACCACTTTTTAGCCCAACTACACAGTACACACTACACAAAGTCTTTCATTTAGTATTTATTTAATACAGTATTTAGGTTTTGATCACCTCTATATGATCCCCCCCAACCCTCCCCCCAGGGTCATTATCTGGCACGTTGCAGTGGGGTATCTGGATAGGGCTGTTGGAGGGGGGGGTTCTTCAGACGAGCCTGATGCCCACACCTGCCCCTCCAGGTAGGCGGAGATGAATGGCAGCCTGCACTGGGGGCTCCAGCGTGTCCTTGACTCTGCCGCGGACCCTCGCTCATACGCCTTCCCTTTTAACCAAGTGCAACATCTCTATTTGAAGGGATCAGCATGTGTGTGTGTGTGTGCGTTAATAAATGGGCTTGGGCGTCTCCGTGTCCTTGTCGAACAGTGGTGTGTGTGTGTGTGTGTACGCGTTTCTGGTCCCTTCATGACAAAAGGAAACGTTTCCGCTTTCTGTACATTTTTTTATGTTTTTTTTTTCCTACTTTTTGATGTCTTCCACCCTGGTGCTCTGGATTCTGATTTGATAGCCACTAAAGGTGAAGCAATCCCTTCATTTCAGAGAGAGAGAGAAAGAGAGAGAGAGAGAGGAGCTGAGAGGGACAGAGAGGGAGAGAGAAGGCGAGAGGGCCAGGTTTACTGATAGTCATTATTGCTCTTGCCCTGAGCAGCTGATCACTTCAAACATCAGCCTGGGTTCCAGGCCAGCTAGTCCCCATGTGTGTGTATGTGTGTGTGTGTGTTTCACAGAAACCCACACATGTACAAAGCCACATGCAGACCCATGCTGGCGCACATCCCCACAGTAATGAGCCCACGACTGCAAACCCAAACAGACAAATGGCTTTAGCTGTCTTTTGTGTTACATGCCATCTTCTCTCTCTCTCTCTCTCTCTATTTTTTTAAGTAGTGTTCTAGCAGAGCTGGTCTGAGCCCTTGTTTTTTAATCTTTGGTAACCAGGGTTCCTGTTGTTCCAGACGCTCTGAAGCTGTTTGTGTTTCTCGGCTGTAGGCCTCATCTCAGGCCTCTCATGATGGCGGTGGCGGGGCGCTACACTCCAGCCCGGGGCGGCTATGTGCGCCCGGGAGCAGATCGGACGTGCCTTCCGTCCATACCTGCTCTGCATGAGCAGCACGCCACGCCGCCACGTCATGCCCGCACGCCATCTCGCGCACGTTCGTTCTTTGTCTGTTGCGGCCACACGACCGTGTGCTGTAAGCCGGCGCCATCCGGATGTTTCTGTTCCCGTCCGGTCCCCCTTGGCTAAACATCGGTGACGATGAGCCATCAGGATCTTTGCTGCCTCTGGAGTCACTTGTAGCAGGAGGGCTTTGTTTTCTCGTCTCCAGGACACTGCCCCATGTACGGGTCTCCCGTGATGGTCCGCCTATGCGTCCGGATGTCCAGCCTGCCTGCGAGCGCGGGGTTACGGCGGGCCGCTAACGACCCTGCGCCCTGCGAGGCGGTGATGACGTGATGCCCCGGGTCCTGTCATGCATCTGGCAGCCAGGATGTTCAGCTAGGGTAACGGTATCGATCACAGTATGAGCTGCAGCTGCTGATCATACATCACACTGAGCACGGCTAAGCGTAAGATACGCTCCTACTCTTCACATGGGTGGGGTCTTGTGTGCCTGTGCGTGCACGCATGGATGGGGAGGTGTGTGCGTGTGTGTGTGTGTGGGTGTGTGGGTGAGGAGCTTGCTGTGTGCTGGTTCAGGGCCTATGACCTTTACTACCAGAAACAGAACCCAGGCCTGCAGCTCGGATGCGGAGGGCCGGCTGACTATGCAGCTCTATCTGCAGCTCTGTGTGCAGCTCTATCTGTAGCCCTGTGTGCAGCTCTGTGTGCAGCTCTATCTGCAGCTCTGTGTGCAGCTCTATCTGCAGCTCTATCTGCAGCTCTGTGTGCAGCTCTATCTGCAGCTCTGTGTGCAGCTCTATCTGCAGCTCTATCTGCAGCTCTGTGTGCAGCTCTATCTGCAGCTCTGTGTGCAGCTCTATCTGCAGCTCTATCTGCAGCTCTGTGTGCAGCTCTATCTGCAGCTCTATCTGCAGCTCTGTGTGCAGCTCTATCTGCAGCTCTGTGTGCAGCTCTATCTGCAGCTCTATCTGCAGCTCTGTGTGCAGCTCTATCTGCAGCTCTGTGTGCAGCTCTATCTGCAGCTCTATCTGCAGCTCTGTGTGCAGCTCTATCTGCAGCTCTGTGTGCAGCTCTATCTGCAGCTCTGTGTGCAGCTCTTAAAACTCTTGGCTGTTGTTTTGCTGTGATGCTTAAAATCTTGCAAGTAGTGAGATCTTACAAGTATGGGTGTCTGAGCGTCCAAGGTGACCTCTGGTCCTGCGTCTAACTCGGATGGAGACATCTGTGGCAGCGAATTTGTGTCACAAATAATTTATGCCACACAACTGTCTGGACATGATTTATTCCGAACAGGGTTTAATTAATACATCCAATCAATCAAGCTAATTAAGAACACAGCAAGAGCTCGCACAGGTACACAGCATCCTGCCCAACCTGTAAAAAAGCTTAAGAGTTTTACCGAAATGGCTGTGTGAGTGCAGAGAGGAAGACAGAAAGTGTGCGTGTGCGTGTGTGTGCTTGAAGAAGAAATGATCAAAATCAGCTTAATATCAACAACACACACACACAGCATACGAGAGGCAGGTGCACGTTTCTGACACCTGGGTGTGATCCAGCAAATCATGTCATGGCCCCCACCTGTATGGTGGTCGAGCCCCCACCCACCTCTCCACCCACTTCCGCTCCAACCTCACCCTGTACCTACCTGACCTCCACCCATGCTGCCTCCAGCCACCGGGCTGAACACTGCCTGAACTACTGCAGCAGGTTGCCAGTTCTGATCTTTTGACTCCTGGATGTCTTTTCTTCTCTAATGCCTTTTCTTCCTTTTTAGCTGGAGTGTGTGTTCACCCTTCAGTACAGAGTTGCTCTGGTGAAAAATGCCTCTTCCCAGTTACTGGTGTTAGGCAATGCTGTCAGTTCTCCTCACCATTTATCACAGGGACTGTCACCCTAGCTCCCATCTGCCCCCTGTCTGTGCCCCCCCCCGTCTGCCCCTCCCCCTCCTCTCTCCTTCTCACTCACGCTGGCTCTCACGTCTTGTCCACCCGGCCCACATCGACAGGGTCATGGACGAGAGAATCGTGTGACACTCGGCCGGGCGGGCGAGTCTCCTCACGGGAGAGCTGCTCCCCCCGGCAGCCCTGACTCGTGCTGCTCACATGGACAGGGCCAACGAGGAGAGACAGACAGACAGGCAGAAAGAGAGAGACAGACAGACAGAAAGAAAGTAAAAAGTCAGTTCATGCTTGAAGTAGAGAATTTTAAGTATTTATGAAGCACAGTGAGAGTCGACCCTCGCACTGGATCTGTCTCACCCTCGCCCTGGATCTGTCTCACCCTCGCCCTGGATCTGTCTCACCCTTGCTCTGGTTCTCTGTCTCACCCTCGCTCCGGCTCTCTGTCTCACCCTCGCTCCGGCTCTCTGTCTCGCTCTCGCTCCGGCTCTCTGTCTCGCTCCGGCTCTCTGTCTCACCCTCGCTCCGGCTCTCTGTCTCACCCTCGCTCCGGCTCTCTGTCTCACCCTCGCTCCGGCTCTCTGTCTGGCTCTGGCTCTCCCCCTCTCTCGGCCTCATGCATGGCGTGGCGTGACGCTGCTCCGTGCGTTTAATGTCAGCTGCTGCAGGCCTCATAAGCACTAATTGGAAAGTGTGATTAGCTGAACTGCATGGGGCTGTAGGGCCTGCTGTGTGGGGCTGGAAGAGAATGTCTTCAGCAGGCCTGAACACTCTCACTCCTGCACACTTTCTCTCCTGCACACTCTCACTCCTGCACACTCTCACTCACTCCTACACACACTCTCACTCCTGCACACACTCACTCCTGCAAACACACTCACTCCTACACTCTCACTCCTGCACAATCTCACTCCTGCACACACTCTCACTACTGCACACTCTCTCTCCTGCACACTCTCACTCCTGCACACACTCTCACTCACTCCTGCACACACTCTCACTCCTGCACACTCTCACTCCTGCACACTCTCCTGCACACACTCACTCCTGCACACACTCACTCCTGCAAACACTCTCACTACTGCACACTCTCTCTCCTGCACACTCTCACTCCTGCACACACTCTCACTCACTCCTGCACACACTCTCACTCCTGCACACTCTCACTCCTGCACACTCTCCTGCACACACTCACTCCTGCACACACTCTCTCCTGCACACACTCTCTCCTGCACACTCTCTCTCCTGCACACACTCTCACTCACTCCTGCACACACTCACTCCTACAAACACTGTCACTCCTGCACACACTCTCACTCCTACACACACTCTCACTCCTACACACACTCTCTCTCCTACACACACTCTCAGAACTGAGGGAACTGAGGTCACGTAGACAACATTATTTCTTTACTTCTTTTGTCTTTTTTTTGTATGGCCTTGTTGCCATTGTCGAGGGATCAATTCTTGCATGCATTGTTCGACTTCATTTTAGGCTTCATAGCATCTAAAACGGATATGAAAAGAAATCAGGTCACCACAACTTACAGTTTGCTGACTTACAGTTCTCTAGTCTCTCGCAGCTTCTGGGAAGAAAAAGAAGGCTGATCTGAGTGACTTCCTCCGTGAAGCTAAAGTTTCATTTTGTTGTGATTCTGTTTACCAGCAGGGGGCCATTTTAAATCCTGCCTCTGGTTACAGATACACTATATTGCCAAAAGTATTCGCTCACCCATCCAAATGATCGGAATCAGGTGTTCCAATCACTTCCATGGCCACAGGTGTATAAAATTAATCACCTAGGCATGTTCGTTGTGCAAGTTCCTGAGCGACTGTCTTCTTCTCCGTGGCGTAGCAGGGAGGGCACGTTCACCCGTACCCAGTGATAGCAGTGCGTCTGGTAGGGCTTGGTGGGTGAGTGGCAGCCTGCCTGTGAAGACCCAACCGGCTCATGCCCACACTGTTTACATTTATAATTACTCCAGTTGGCAGGTGCTCTTATCCAAAGGGACTTGCAGAACTGAGTGTTTATATTCGTACATCAGAACATGTTCTCCTGTGTCTAGATGACAAGAACATATGCATACTCATTGCGCATGCACAAACGTGTGATTCCAGGGTTAATGTGTGGCCTTTAACTGGAGGAAGGGATTAGCCTGTCTAGGGGTTCTCTTCCATCCTGTCATCTCTGGTCCTGGGGCCTCTCTGACTCCCTCTCTCTCTCTCTCCCTCTCTCTCTCTCTCTCTCTGATGGAATTCCCATCCATGTGTCTCCATTGGTTAGGTTTTTAGCCAGGGTTTCAGGGGCTACTTTACAGTTTCTGTTGCCCAATAGAATGCTACCATTCTGATGACACAACATCGCTGTTGACACGCTGCTGCTTGGCAACAAGCAGCGTATGCGTGCGTGTGCGTGATGACCCAGTTTTTACTCGAGGTTACTACGATACACACACCCGCTCCATTCACAACAACCCCCCGAGCCTCTGGGCTGCCTCGCATCTGAGCGCTCCGCCCTTCGCCCCCGTGCGCACCACCCGCTGCCTGCGCCATTTGAGGTGCCGTGGAGCGTGTTTTCCATGCGGTTCGACCCCTCGCTCGTCTGCAGACCCCCTATCGCGCACACACACGCTCTTCACGCACCCGTCAGGCACATCTGCACCAACAGGCTCGGGTTCTCGGGAAGCAGCTGATTACGGCCGGTCTGTGATCCTGTCGGGATGTTCTGGTCTGTGGTCCTATCGGGATGTTCTGGTCTGTGATCCTGTCGGGATGTTCTGGTCTGTGATCCTGTCGGGATGTTCTGCTTTTCAGGTCTTTCGCCATAATTACGTGACTTTTATTTGAGCAGAAGTCAGGCTTGGTTTCCTCCTCTCTTCTTCAGGAGGAGTCCTGCTCCGTTCTAGTGGCCCCTACAGCGCGTAATGACAGTTGTGATCGTTATCTCACTCAATAACACACGCTCCTGCGTCTCTGCACACACTCCATCTCGTTTAATTAGTTCAGTTTTAACGTGCGCATATTGATACCTGATCTTTCAGTTCATAAAACACTGTCCGTTCAGACGATAAAACAACAAAACAAGCAATTGAATAAATGACGGAAGGATACGTACGTTTTAAATTCACCACTTTGTTGCACTTTTAGTTTCTGAGGTAAATGAGTGGCCAGACTGACCCGGTGAGGCGAATTTTCTGTTTAGCGCGTCAGATTCGGTCCACGTTACGTCGATTCCCCGTCCGTCTCACGTGGCGTCCCGGGGCCTGGCTAGTGTCAGCCAGAGGGCGGGACCTTCACAGGAACTCTCACTCATCACACTCACTCCTCTTTGAAGGCTCTCTCGTGAATTTGGGAGTCATGTGGTGTGGGTTTGTTTTAGTCTTAGGTCTGAGTTTGATTAACTGTGCCATGTCTCTCGTGAAAGGTCAGAAATGTATCATTTGTATCATTGTATCAATTCATTTGATCATTTCTGCAGAGAACTGTGAACAAAAAAACAACAACATAGCGGAACAGTAAGCAGGTTCTATTCTGGCACAAGTGCGTTACTGTGGCAACCATTCCTGCTCGTGCAGCTAGATGCGGGTGTAGAGTACCGGTAATTTTTTTTTTCAGTTTTACGTATTCATTTTCTAGACGGCGTATACTGCAAGTGGCGTGCGAGCGCTTTAACTCTAGCGGCGCGGCTCCGCTCCGTCGTGTCCGCCGTCGGATCGCTCGCCCTGGATCGTCCCGTGACGTCCCCGCCGCCGGCCGCTTTGCGCCCGCACTCTATCCAGATGCAAATGCGCGCCGTGGTCCTGAGCCGGGGCCGGTATCGCTCCGGAGAGAGAGAGCGGCGGGCCGTGTTTAGACGGAGGTTTTTATTTGCTCTGATATTACATGCGATGATAAGGATTTACCGCGCAAGTAAATTGCCTTCCTTGACGGCTGCACACAGAGGTGAATTCAGACTGAAGCGGTCTCGCGTCTCCGGGGCATGTTCGCTCCGGGGTTAGAATGGAGAGAGGGTGTGTGCCACGTGGCATTTTCCTGCCTGCTTGCACTGATATAGAAGGCGCTTATGCAAGATGACTTGCCTTGCGACTGAGGGGCTGTGGTAGAAGTTCCCTCATTAATCATTCGTTTATTTACCCGTATTGTGCGTCTGGCGTACCCGTCCCCAACCATGTGACCGCTCACCGCGAGCCTGTGTCGACGAAAATGAGGAAAGCCGTTACCCAGGTGATAGTTTGGGGGCGTGCGAGTATGTTGCTTTGTGTCACTCCTCTTATTAACTGGCTGAGCGTGAATAAGGCGCGGGCTGTTTGAGGGGGGGGCGGGGGAGGGCGCATTTGTAGCAACACGTCGTTTTGACAACACGCTTCTTGAAACGTATCTCGCCGGCCCACGCAGCGGCGACGGTGTGCCCCGTGGAGATGATGCGTGTGTGTGCGTGCCCCGTGGAGATGATGCGTGTGTGTGCGTGCCCCGTGGAGATGATGCGTGTGTGTGCGTGCTCTGTGGAGAAGATGCGTGTGTGTGCGTGCTCTGTGGAGATGATGCGTGTGTGTGCGTGCCCCGTGGAGATGATGCGTGTGTGTGCGTGCCCCGTGGAGATGATGCGTGTGTGTGCGTGCTCTGTGGAGAAGATGCGTGTGTGTGCGTGCTCTGTGGAGATGATGCGTGTGTGTGTGTGCTCTGTGGAGAAAATGCGTGTGTGTGCGTGCTCTGTGGAGATGATGCGTGTGTGTGCGTGCTCTGTGGAGATAATGCGTGTGTGTGCGTGCTCTGTGGAGATGATGCGTGTGTGTGCGTGCTCTGTGGAGAAGATGCGTGTGTGTGCGTGCTCTGTGGAGATGATGCGTGTGTGTGCGTGCCCGTGGAGATGATGCGTGTGTGTGCGTGCCCCGTGGAGATGATGCGTGTGTGTGCGTGCTCTGTGGAGATGATGCGTGTGTGTGCGTGCTCTGTGGAGATGATGCGTGTGTGTGGGTGCTCTGTGGAGAAAATGCGTGTGTGTGCGTGCTCTGTGGAGATGATGCGTGTGTGTGCGTGCCCCGTGGAGATGATGCGTGTGTGTGCGTGCTCTGTGGAGAAGATGCGTGTGTGTGCGTGCTCTGTGGAGAAGATGCGTGTGTGTGCGTGCTCTGTGGAGATGATGCGTGTGTGTGTGTGTGCTCCGTGGAGATGATGCGTGTGTGTGCGTGCTCTGTGGAGATGATGCGTGTGTGTGCGTGCCCCGTGGAGATGATGCGTGTGTGTGCGTGCTCTGTGGAGAAGATGCGTGTGTGTGCGTGCTCTGTGGAGATGATGCGTGTGTGTGCGTGCTCTGTGGAGATGATGCGTGTGTGTGCGTGCCCCGTGGAGATGATGCGTGTGTGTGTGTGCCCCGTGGAGATGATGCGTGTGTGTGCGTGCTCTGTGGAGATGATGCGTGTGTGTGCGTGCCCCGCGGAGAAGATGCGTGTGTGCGTGCTCTGTGGAGATGATGCGTGTGTGCGTGCTCTGTGTAGAGGGTGTGTGTGTGTGCGTGCTCAGTGGAGATGATGCGTGTGTGTGCGTGCACTGTGGAGAGGGTGTGTGTGTGCTCTGAGAAAGTGTGTGTGTGCATGCTCTGTGGAGAGGAAATGTGTGTGTGCGTGCTCTGTGGAGAAGATGCGTGTGTGTGCGTGCTCTGTGGAGATGATGCGTGTGTGTGCGTGCACTGTGGAGATGATGCGTGTGTGTGCGTGCTCTGTGAGAGAGAAGCGCTGGTGAGCTGCCTCACATCTCCGCCTGTGCCACCGTGAGCTGAACTGACCCCCACGGTGGAGCCCTGTGTTGTGATCCTACCGTCCCCGTCCACGGTGGAGCCCTGTGTTGTGATCCTACCGTCCCCGTCCACGGTGGAGCCCTGTGTTGTGATCCTACCGTCCCCGTCCACGGTGGAGCTCCTGTGTCTGGGGGATGAGTCATTTCAACACTTCTGCTCAACTACAGTCGGAAGATAAACCCCTAAACTACAGGGGCACTCGCTGCTCCAGGCACTTGTTTTCCCCCTTTGTTTCCCTGGAAACCTCTTTGGTGGATAATTGGAAGCTGTTGTTACTGTTTGTTGTTGTTGTTGTTCTTGCGGTGTGCTGTGTTTGTTCACATTCAGGCATGTATGGATGTACGTACTGAAAACATCCTTAATGATGTGACTGTGGCATTAGGGGGATGTCCTAACTGTACTGACTGAATTTGGACTGAACCGCTCACCACAAGGGCCCGTATCCCCGCCGCGGCAGGACCAGCGCGTCATCGCTTTGGTTACGGTGAAGCGCAGAGTTGCCGTACGGGGCGGCATTTTATGCTAATGCGTGTTTCCATGACAAAGCTTGTCATTATAAAATCGCTCTGCTTCTCCATTGTGTAGCAGGACACCGGGACTCTCCAAGTCTCTGTTCACTTCAGAGAGCCTGATTTGGATAAGATCCTGTCGCGCGCCTCTGACAGCCCTGTAGTTGGGGAGGGTTAGCGACGGCTAGGGGGTTATCTGCCTCCTCTGAAGCCAGACTCCCCATCACACGCCTGGCCAGAATTGCGCTCCCAACACAGGCGTGTGCGGCACGACGCTCGTGCACGGCTCTTTGAAGCTCTTATCTTGTTAGCATTTGGAAACCCTGGAGCCAGTGGAAGGTGGGGATCCCCAGGGACGGCAGGTGTGCTATTAACACGCCCGCCGTCGCGGCGGCGAGGGCAGCCACGCGGCCGCCTCCATCTTAATCCGGAGCTTCGAGGCCTGGCGCGGTTTGCGGAGAAGGCACTGCCTCCGCCCGCCGGCCCCGCTGAGTGCCTGCCTGCCCCCATTGCTCTCTGGAAAGGTGGAGGGGTGCGCGTGTCTGTGCTACGCCCGGGGGGTGGAGGTGGGGGCGTCTTTTCCTGCGTCTCTTGGTCTGCGGCTGCGACCGTGTCTCGTTTGGGCATCTTGAACAGAAGCCTGAAATCCAGCAGTGCAGTCCAGCGAGTCCAGGAGGGACCATAAGACACCAGGATCTGAGACCCCGGCAACATGGGGGACGGAGGGGGCTGCTCTCCCCCAGAGCCTGTGTGTGTGTGTGTGTGTCGTGGAGGTACGGGTGCGACACGCTCACTGCACAAATCAAACGCGTGTGCCGGCCGGCGGCCCACCAGGGAGTGTGCCAGCGCGGTAGAGGACCATCAGTGTGCTCAGGTGCGCAAAATGTCCAGCGTGCAGGACAGACTCCCTGAGCTTTAGATGGAGACAGGAAATAAGGAGGGAAGCTGAGTGTGTGTGTGTGTGTGTGTGTGTGAGTGTGTGTGCTGTGTCTGTACTGGTTTAATGCTTTTTTTGTGCTGAAGTGAAGTGAAACATATTGTCATTCTTCCCTTATTTTTATTTTATTGCAGTTTTTGTTAGTTTTGTTTGTTGTATTTTCCTTTTTACAAACGCCTTACAGGTTGGCATCAATTATTGATTACTTTCTCTTAGTCATCAGGAGAAATTTCAGAAAGGCTGTATACCGGCCTTAACATAAACTGTGGTATGGCATTGCTTGTGTGCATGTGTGTGTGTATATGTGTATGTGAGCGTGTGTGTTTGTGTGTGTGTGTGTGCACGTGTGTTTGTGTAGGTACGTGTGTGTGTGTGCATATGTGTAAGTGTTTAAAGTCTCCCTCTGTGCTGACTGAGGACAGGTGTGTGTGTCCTGACTGAGGACAGGTGTGTGTGTCCTGACTGAGGACAGGTGTGTGTACCGACTGAGGACTGGTGTATATACTGTGTGCTGACTTGAGGACAGGTGTGTGTGTCCTGACTGAGGACAGGTGTATATACTGTGTGCTGACTTGAGGACAGGTGTGTGTGTCCTGACTGAGGACAGGTGTGTGTGTCCTGACTGAGGACAGGTGTGTGTGTCCTGACTGAGGACAGGTGTGTGTGTCCTGACTGAGGACAGGTGTGTGTGTCCTGACTGAGGACAGGTGTGTGTGCTGTGTCCTGACTGAGGACAGGTGCGTGTACTGACTGAGGACAGGTGCGTGTACTGACTGAGGACAGGTGTATATGCTGTGTGCTGACTTGAGGACAGGTGTGTGTGTCCTGACTGAGGACAGGTGTGTGTGTCCTGACTGAGGACAGGTGCGTGTGCTGACTGAGGACAGGTGCGTGTGCTGACTGAGGACAGGTGTGTGTGCTGACTGAGGACAGGTGCGTGTGCTGACTGAGGACAGGTGTGTGTGCTGACTGAGGACAGGTGTGTGTGTCCTGACTGAGGACAGGTGTGTGTGTCCTGACTGAGGACAGGTGCGTGTGCTGACTGAGGACAGGTGCGTGTGCTGACTGAGGACAGGTGTGTGTGCTGACTGAGGACAGGTGCGTGTGCTGACTGAGGACAGGTGCGTGTGCTGACTGAGGACAGGTGCATATGCTGTGTGCTGACTTGAGGACAGGTGTGTGTGTCCTGACTGAGGACAGGTGTGTGTGTCCTGACTGAGGACTGGTGCGTGTGCTGACTGAGGACAGGTGTGTGTGCTGTGTCCTGACTGAGGACAGGTGTGTGTGCTGACTGAGGACAGCTGACTGGGGACAGGTGCTCTTCCCTGGACTCTCCCTGACTCTCGTGTCATTTACACGCTGCTCTCTCTTCCTTTTTTATTTATTTATCTGTTCCCCTCAGCGCGGTATGACTTGTCTGAGAGTGTGGCTAGCTCATCCATCACAGCGGCTGGCTGGTCCAGTCTCTGTGTGCAGCCCAGTCACACACACACACACACTGCCCTGTGCTCATGAATACATTTTTCATACCCATGATCCCGCATTGTGGCTGGCTTCATGTCCTGTCGCTTTCTCTGTCTCACATCGATGGTTCCTGCTGTCCCAGCTCTGCACAAATGGGACATACAGAACAAGAAACTCTCTCTCTCACACACACACACACACACACACACACACACACACACACACACACACACACACATGCATGCACGCACGAACACGCACGCACGCACACACACACACACACACACACAAACACACACACACGCACGAACACACACACACACACACACACACACACACACACACACACACACACACACACACACACACACACACACACACACACACACACACACACACACACACACACGCACGCACACACACACACACACACACACACGAACACACACACACACACACACACACACACACACACACACACACACACACACACGCACGACACACACACACACACACACACACACACACACACACACACACACACACACATACACGCACGCATGAACAAGCACGCACGCACGCACGCACACACACACGCACGCACACACACGCACACAAAACACACACACACGCACGAACACATACACACACACACACACACACACACACACACACACACACACACACACACACACACACGCACGAACACACACACACACACACACACACACACACACACACACACACACACACACACACACACACACACACACACACACACACACACACACACACACACACACACACACACACACACACACACACGCACACCAGCTTTACAAAGGTACATAAATGGGACAATCAGAACACACACACACACGAAAGACATTGTCACAGAAAGAAAGAAAAATAGTTTCTGTGGTGACTCATTTAAGGTAGTAATATTGTTATTATGCAAATGTGCAGGATGCAGGAGGTCATTATTTTCGATTGTGCTTGCCGTTCTAGATGAGGACATCAGTGGTAATTGTGTGCTCAGGCTTCATACACATTACCTCTATCAGAGATGGTGTCACAAGTTCACATTACTGTGATGTATAGATGCAGGGGAATACGAGTGTGTGTCCACACACACACATGCACACACGCACACACACACACTGTGTTGACCCATTTTAGACTGATGTTTTGACCTGATGAGTTCCTAGTGTGTTAAATAGTAGTTTCATGGATATTTATACAGACACCGGTCTTCTTTTAGTAGTAAATATGATGCATCCTTTAATTTCACATATGCACTCGCTCACACAAACACACACTCTTGCTTACAGACATCTTTGTGGCCATCGCCCTTGTGTGTGTGTGTGTGCGCGTGCCAGTGCCAAGCTTTTGAATTTCAGTACTGTATTTAGGTTTTTCTCTTCTTATAATAATTGGTCTGACTGGATCCCTGCGTGTGATGATGTGAGATTAATTAATATAGACGAAATGAAAAATCTGTTATGGCTATATTATATATATATATATATATATATATATATATATATATATATATATAT
This sequence comes from Brachyhypopomus occidentalis, assembly GCA_020368025.1. Lineage (NCBI taxonomy): Eukaryota > Metazoa > Chordata > Actinopteri > Gymnotiformes > Hypopomidae > Brachyhypopomus > Brachyhypopomus occidentalis. The sequence continues at coordinate 595,843 of JAGXOD010000038.1, read as the reverse complement.
ATATATATATATATATATATATAACATGAACCTCAGCAGTGAAATGGACAATAATTGTATTTATTGCGTTTTCTTTTCACTAATAGACATGGCTTTTGGCAGTTCATAATGGCGGGGTTTTCTTCCTCCTCAGTGCTGCTCTCGCTCCTGAAAGGGGCGGTACCAGCTGGCCTCATACCAATGCATTACTTTCCTTTTGCATTTTTCAAGCGGAGAGACATTTTGGGGCTTTGGACAAGAGGGTCTTAAACTCAAATTGTGCTTGAGTGCTTTTTTTTTTTGGCACTTATTATTTTGTGCACGATGGGTGTCCCCGCCCTCAGCGCACTGGCAGCCAATCCGCTGCTGGTCCCCTGCTGTCTGTCAATTCTTATTTTCACCCTAGCAACAGGCCTGAACTCCTGCCGTTGCCAAACCCTTTTTCTACACACATTTCTGAGGCTCCCTCGTTTTAGACGGCCACCCCTCTCCCTCCTCTCCTGTCTGTAGCTTTATTTCTTTCTTTCTTTCCTTTTGGAATCCCTCTGATCCCCTGTGTCGTTGTAGAGTTCTGCTTGTCCATCGTTCACCTCTTACGGTTCTACAACCGCCAGTTCTGATCATGTAAAACTGATAAAAATCGTTTTTCTTTCTTTCTTTCTTTTTTTTTGCAAGACGTGCATTAGCGTAACGGGAAGACGCTAGTGTGTGGCGCTCGTGCACCGTTTCAGCAGCACGGGGGACGCGTGGGGACGTCGCCCCGCTAGCCCTGAGCGTTCTGGAAGTGCGGGAGCCCTCGCTAACCCTCGCCGCTAACGTGCTCGCCTGCACTGGTGACGGAGGGGCGAGGCTTAAGGGAGCAGCGTGAGCCGTGAGGCAGGGCTCCGTCATGCCGCCAGGCCCTCTGGGGCGGACTTAAGACACATATTCTTCTGCTTCCATAGTAACAAAGCACGGTTAGGCTCACTAACACATCTCGCGAGCTCAAATCGAACGTGCCGACCTGCTGTCCCCGGTGTCCATCATGACAATATTCCTTACCAGAAAACACCGTGTAGGTGCTGCGTTTGGGACCACAGCATGTGATCGAGCGTGACAGGCCATGGACGCGTGCACGAAGAGTGGCGGAACCGCATTTCGCCTCTGTCCACGTCTGCGTAACGTGCGCTAACACCCACCTCACACTTAAATGACTTTATTATGGTTTATATTGCGCATCTTTAGCCTTTACCTAGAGAACAAAGATATGGAGATGATGGATGTAAAATTAGTACACGAAGGAGCTGCTGGCTGAAGTGTCAGAATAGTCCTGTGTGCTGTTTCCTTGATTAATCACCTGCTGTTACAACTAGGCATTTTGAATATTCCTGGTTATAATTGTTTTGCATCATACGTTCCTTTCGGAGCCTTCATAGTGCTGTTATTAATAAATCCTTTATGATGTTTATTTTCATTCTGTGCACATGTGGGCCATAATAAATAAATCAATTGAATGGAATAATGAATGGTGAAATAGTGAATGAATGAATTAATTAATGAGATGAAAGGATAAACTGTCCCATTCAGTTCATTAGTGCACTTGTATGGCAGGAAGTGATGTAAGCATAGATAAATGCCAAGAACAACATTCCGTATTCTCCTGATCTGGGGCAAGGAGATGTGATGTTCTTCTAAGACTTCTGCTTCTTCTGCCACTCACTCAACTTCCAGAAACACACATGCATATGCCAGCACATTGCAGCTATATAAATAAATCCATGCGCATTTATTTTTATACAGAAAGCTTGATTTAATCCCCCCAGATAGACTCTGAAACATTCGCAGACATTTATCTATATGAAAATGAAACGTAAGTTCCTTTTATCTACATATCAGCTAATGACTCTCACTGTTATGAGCCCAGTCTTTACCTACCTGCCTTAATGTATGAGGACTGTTTAATTTGGCATTGAGGAAAGCCGTGTTGGGCTTGGCTCTTTTTCCATGGTAATTCAGCCCGTAGCTGACTGCATTTGTCATGAGATTAAAGGCATGGTGAGGTTACAGTGTGGACTGCGGAGGCTGGTGACATGCCTGTGTTTTGGAGACAGTAAGTCATTTCGAAGTTGCGTATGACCCTAAATGAGCTTGGTGACCAAACAGTGAGGTTGAGGAGGAGAAACGTTTAAGAACTGAGAAATGCCTGTAAGATCTGAGCTTGTGCAGGTCCACGTGCGTTATTGCAGGTTCACACGTGTTATTGCAGGTCCATGTGCGTTATTGCAGGTCCACGTGCGTTATTGCAGGTCCACACGTGTTATTGCAGGTCCACGTGCGTTATTGCAGGTCCACGTGCGTTATTGCAGGTCCACACGTGTTATTGCAGGTCCACACGCGTTATTGCAGGTCCACACGCGTTATTGCAGGTCCACACGCGTTATTGCAGGTCCATGTGCGTTATTGCAGGTCCACGTGCGTTATTGCAGGTCCACACGTGTTATTTCAGGTCCACGTGCGTTATTGCAGGTCCACACGTGTTATTGCAGGTCCACGTGCGTTATTGCAGGTCCACACGTGTTATTGCAGGTCCATGTGCGTTATTGCAGGTCCACACGTGTTATTGCAGGTCCATGTGCCTTACTGCAGGTTTTTTCCCCTCTTAAGCCAGTTCTGGATGTCTTTAAGACTCCTCTGGTCTCTCTCCTCTCTTGATAGTACTGGAACACCACATATGAGTATGCCATGAATCTCTTTACTTCTTCTCTTCTTCATACATATTCTTTCTTCTCTCTCTCTTCTCACTCTCTCTCTTTCTCTCTCTCTCTCTGTATATCTTTCATGCCATTCAATGGAGAGTCTTGTCACACAAATCTAGTCCGCTCTACAATCAAATGCTTTTCGTGTGATAGAATTCTTCGTGGTGATGTGACCGTCATCTTAATGATTATCATAACACACCAACTTAATAAAGCTTGGTGGCATTTAAACCCCAGCCAAGTGCAAAAGTGGGGAGCTCCGTGGTCTCGGTGTGATCAAGCGCAGCCTTCAGCTAATAGCCGAGCCACAGCGAAGACGAGGAGCAGGGACCAGGGAGAGCAGACGCTCGCTTTTAAGAACGGACATGAAATCCTACTCAGAGTTTCTGTGAACCTCTAATTGTAAGGAACAAAGTTTCATTGTCATGGGGAAACCAATTCCGACTCAATTATCTCAACTCCCTGCTGGTTTTGCCCTCTGTTGTGGCCGATCAAGTAACCATATGAGGTCCCTCTCATCTGAAAGAAGGGGGGGGCATGTTGGGGGGGTGGGCAAGGCGGGTGTTGTATTCATTTTTATATATTTCGAAATGAATACATCTGCAACGTTCACACCACCTACACTACCGGTGAGACTGTTCTCCCAGTGAGATTAATTTTCATATTCTCATTGTTAATTATCTCCAACCTCTTGAAGGTCAAAATGTGGGTTCAGGGAGAAAAAAATGGTAGTGAAGAAGAGACAGGAAATGATATTGAGGCTGGTGTCTAATCAGACTGAGCACATTGACATCACTGTACGTTTTGTAATCAGACTGAACGCGTTGGCGTCACTGTACATTTCCAATCAGACTGAACATGTTGGCGTTGCTGTACGTTTTTGATGAGATCGAGCGCCCCTGTACCACAGGGAAGTCTCCATACTTGGGGTCGGTTAATTATGCACATGCTACACGAATCAAAGTGGAGAGACATGCGAGACAGGCCAGAGGTGCCCCATGGACGTGAGCCAATTCTGGAGAGACTGCTGAGCAAAGAAACCACAAGTCACAAATCTGAGAGAAAAGGCTGATGGGGGCTTATTCCGTGTTCACACTGTGTGATTCCAAAAAGAATTTTTGCAGTGAAACCTGCTTCAAATTCTCTGCCGGTACTGCAACAATAGTCCGGTTTCTTCAGCGCAGTGAGAACACCTTGACTCGCACCAAATAAACTGACTTGTACTCCTGTTTCATGACCCAGATTGCGTGTTATGTTTTGTGCTGAGGACAATGCGCTTCTGCGACTTAATCATCTCTGGATAAGTGGTAATTGCTCTATTGACGGCTTTACTGTACAGCTCTGACACGTCATTATTCACACTTGCCTACCCGACCTGGAACAAATGTTAAAGCAATTAATGCAGAGAGCTGCTCTACATGGGGATATTCTGCAAACTTTGGTTCTAGGCAGGCTGTGAACGGGATGTTGTAGCGAACTAAGTAAAAGCGTTTTGTTCTTTTATCAAGTGTCTTTTAACCAGTTTCCATGTAATTTAGTCTGTATTTCTGAATTATTAACCATGCACTTAGCCTTAATAATTGGAGCTGGGAAATTTTCATGATTTCATGATGGTTTCATGATGAGGCGCATTGAATTACCTTTTACTGAGATAGTTTCACTCTGACCCTTGTAGCTGACTTGTGATTAAATATGTCATTTTTATATTATATATATATTTTTTTACTCTGGAAGTTGATTATTTATTTTATACTGTCTTGATGAGAAATCCTGATGGGCTCAACAGATTTTCTTTTTCTTGTCTCTCTGTTTTCACTGTCATTCCGACATTCTCCCACTCTCTCTCTCTCTCTCTCTCTCTCTCTTTTCTCTCAATTACAATGAAAGCAGCTCTCCTGTCTCTGTTGTTGGCTTTTGCTGAGTGGCTAGCCGGGTATGTCTGCGCAGTGCCGAGCTCGCTGGGTTAAACCGTGTCATACGTCACCCGTCTCCACTGCTCAGACGTCAGAAGGGAAGGAGCTGTCTGACCCGGTCCACGCCGCGGTCATTCTGGCGATGATGAGTCATGCAGTCAGTCAGGCCACCACATGTCTGTCCACGTTCATCACCGTCTGCCGCCTCTCTCCTGGACATTTGCCTCTCTCCTGGACATTTGCCTCTCTCCTGGACGTTTGGCTTGCCAAATCAGGACAGTGGGCATTTTCTTTTGGACTAGGATGTGGTCTTAGATGCGCTAGCCAATAGCATTTTGAATCGTGCAGCTGTGTTACCTGGCGGGTCGGTGTCCTGACGTGGCAGAGGTGTAGGAAATGCTCCCTTCTCATTTTTATTTTCTCTTATTAATCATTTCTCACATCATGGCAGGGTATAGAATGTGAGACAGCAGGTCAGGGCTTTTTCTAAACACAAGACTGTTCTCAGTGTGTGGTGCCAGTGTGTGGTGTCAGTGCGTGGTGCCAGTGTGTGGTGTCTTACTGTAAACTGTCTTTTCATAATCTGTTCTCGCACGCGCACACACACACACACACACACACACACACACACACACACACACACACACACACATACATAGCACACTAGAAGGGTTAAACAGCAGTACACAGATAGCCCCTACCAATCTGATGTCATCGCCGGCTGTATTGAACCCCTGACATTTGAGGCAGAACAAAGCCAATTGAAGTTGTGCCCATGTGGAAAGGTGAAGCCCTCATGCTGGTTTGTTTGAAGTCTTGTTATCATGTTGAGGTTGTCTACAGACGATGCTATCGGTGACCAGTCATTTTTTCGTTAATATCAATTATTTCATTGCATGTAGGCTGTAGCTCACAGCGCAGAGACATGAAAAGGTAGCATGGCATGAGAATAAAGCAGAAATACATGTAAAAGTGCACAAAAATGTCTGAATATGGTGCACATCAGCCATTCGGTGAATTGTGAGGTTTTGTGTGTTATTGTAGTTCATCAGAACTCGTAAAGTTCAATTTAAACTTGGTCAGATCCTCCTAACCCGTTTGATAAACTGAAAGCGGCCTGTCGGAGGACATTAGGGCTAATTGGCTCGCTGTGGTTAGGTTCTGTCTGCGGCTTGTGTTCTGTCACTGACAGGGAGCAGCCATGCTGACAATGTGAAGAAGAGCAGAGATATAGTGGAACTCAGTAGCACCCGGCCTAGGGTGCAGGTAGGGTGCACCTGGCCTAGGGTGCAGGTAGGGCGTAGATAGGGTGCAGGTAGGGTGCACCTGGCCTAGGGTGCAGGTAGGGCATAGATAGCGTGCAGGTAGGGTGCACCTGGCCTAGGGTGCAGGTAGGGCGTAGATAGGGTGCAGGTAGGGCATAGATAGGGTGCAGGTAGGGTGCACCTGGCCTAGGGTGCAGGTAGGGCGTAGATAGGGTGCAGGTAGGGTGCACCTGGCCTAGGGTGCAGGTAGGGTGCACCTGGCCTAGGGTGCAGGTAGGGCATAGATAGGGTGCAGGTAGGGTGCACCTGGCCTAGGGTGCAGGTAGGGTGTAGATAGGGTGCAGGTAGGGTGCACCTGGCCTAGGGTGCAGGTAGGGCATAGATAGGGTGCAGGTAGGGTGCACCTGGCCTAGGGTGCAGGTAGGGCGTAGATAGGGTGCAGGTAGGGTGCACCTGGCCTAGGGTGCAGGTAGGGCGTAGATAGGGTGCAGGTAGGGTGCACCTGGCCTAGGGTGCAGGTAGGGCGTAGATAGGGTGCAGGTAGGGCGTAGATAGGGTGCAGGTAGGGTGCACCTGGCCTAGGGTGCAGGTAGGGCGTAGATAGGGTGCAGGTAGGGTGCACCTGGCCTAGGGTGCAGGTAGGGCGGAGATAGGGTGCAGGTAGGGTGCACCTGGCCTAGGGTGCAGGTAGGGGCGTAGATAGGGTGCAGGTAGGGCGTAGATAGGGTGCAGGTAGGGTGCACCTGGCCTAGGGTGCAGGTAGGGCGTAGATAGGGTGCAGGTAGGGTGCACCTGGCCTAGCCTCCCTGTGGGCTCCAGGACCAGCACTCCCCCGTCTGCTGGTGTGTTTTATACGTCCTGCTCTGAAATTCAGCACGACTCCTCAGTTGTCAACTCGTCGCTCTTCTGTGTTTTTATGTTTAGGGTATATGAGACCTGTATATCAAATAAAAAGAAAATGAAGAGGTAAAATAGGACCAAAGACCAAAGAGAACAGTGTGTGTGTGTGTGTGTGTGCGCGTGCGTGCGTGTGTGTGTAAAGGGGGTTAGTGAATTTAGATGAGGAGTTTATGATTTTCGTGCTGGAGGGTTCGCTCAATTCGTATCAATAATGCAGGCCTCTTTTGAAATGTATTGTTTTAACATACATTTATTACTCCAAACAGAATAATGCAGCGATGCTTCTCGGTGGTTGCCACAGCCGTAGTGGAACCCAGCTGCTCTTCGTCCTCGGTTTATGATGAACATCCACGCTGCTTTGTACCCAGTGATCCTGACCTGAGAGGAGGGGCTTGTGCAAATGCTCCGCCCCAGCACCACTGTCTCTGTGTACCCGATTCCTCTATATGTAAATGCAGCTTCAAGGCCACTGATTACACCACATCTGTGACAGGCCAAGTCTGCAAATTCTGAATCTGATTTCACAACCTACAATTGTGAATCTGATTCTGTGAAGAATCTCAGAATCTGACTGTAGGGGGAAAAAAATCAGTTCTACATCTGTAGAAAATCATTGTGACTGACTTCAAAGTTGTGCTGTTTTCCACTAACCGCAGCGGGGATGGAAAACACAGGGGCTCATCATTCCCCCTGTTGGAGCTGACTGTGTAAGTGGGTGGAGCTGACTGTGTAAGTGGGTGGAGTTGACAGTCTGTAAGTGGGTGGAGCCAGCCAAAGTGGAAGGCACATGTCAAACTTTCTGCCACAAATCGGAAAGTAGCATCACAGAATTATTTGTTTGTGAAATTCATCTAAAATCTGCGAATTAATTGTGATGTGACATTGTTTTTGAGTAGGTTAAAACAGAGAAAGAGAGAGAGAGAGATGGAGAGAAAGAGATGGGGAGAGAGAGAGAGAGAGAGAGAGAGAGAGAAACAGGAGTATGCTTTAGGAAGCAGATTTGCTCTGCACTCTTAGGAGCTGAGAGGCTCCCAGGATCCATTCCTCATAGGAAATCAATGCTACTCTACCTAGAAAGGCTGGAAGGGCCTCATTCTGGATAATACATTAGTAGCGACTGTGCTATGCCTGTCTGTATGCCTGCTGTCCCACAACATGGCTGCTTTAAGGACTGTCTTTATGGGAGACCTTTTTGTCACATTATATGGAGCTTTGAGGGGCACTGGAGGACTTAATGGGTGATGGGTTGTTTGTTAGGGGACCAGATGACACGGCAACCTCTCGCTCTCTCTCTCCCTCCCCGCCTCTGTCTCTCTGTCTCTTTGAATCTCTCTCTCTGTCTGTCTCCATCTTTCATTGTCTGTTCCTTTCACCATTTAAGCTATTTTATCCACACTCTACCCCAAAATAAGGGCACATATAAATACACACACATAAACATTCTTATTTGTTCTCCCTTACATGGAAACTCCTCTTGCTCACACACACACACATACAAACACATACGTTCCTATGTGTACTCGTCTGCATGGAAACTCTCTTTCTCTCTCTCTCTCTCTCTCTCTCTCTCTCTCTCTCTCTCTTTCTGTCTCTCTGTCTCTCTCTCTCACACACACACACAGAAACATTCAAACATTCTTATGGTACTCCCCTGCACGGAAAATCTGCCTCTCTCTCTCTCTCTCTCTCTCTCACACACACACACACACACCTCATACATATATACACACATGCAAGCAAGGAAACACACCTTCAGGCAACCTACACACACCTTTTCAACCTGTGCGCGCACACACCAGCAAGACACCTTCTCATGATGGTGACATCTGGACCATTTCTGCCTGACTGCTGCCTCTGTCCCATTGTGACTTCCATTGTGGGTGCAGGGAGAAGCGCCCCCCACCCCCCCTCGGCTGTCTATCAGAAAATAAATATATAATCGCCTCCCTCTCAGTGCATTAGGCCAGCCATGTGTGATAATCGGATATAACGGTGAGATTAGTGGTCCCTTTAATGCCAGGGTCTGATTAAGGCAAAAGTTGTTGTCATTCAGATGCTGTGTCACCTTCAATTACATGGCGGCCGCTGAACCAGGTTACTGTCCTCTTCTTACTGTTGCCTACAGTGTTGCCTACTTTTGTCTGCTGGCTGCGCGCGTGCGTGTGTGCGTGTGTGCGTGTGTGTGTGTGTGTGTGTGTGTGTGTTTGTATGAGTGTGTGTGTGAGACCCATGTCACCTAATAGAAACCCACTTTGTTGTGCCAGTTTGAATAGGCTTACCATGTTGCAGAAAGAGCTTATGAAGTCTTTAGCAGTTGAGGTCTGACAAGCCAGACCGGCGGGCACTCGGAGGGTCCTCACCAACACCAGTCAAAACCTTACGCAATGTCTCCTGGGATACCCCTGTTTCTGCTGCCATGGTTACCCTGGCCCTCGAGCCACGCTCTCCGAACTCTAGTGCCGCAAGCTGGAATAATGCAGTGAGGAGCAGGGGTAAAGGTCAAGGGGCAAAGGTTAACAGGCTCAGGGACTGGGATCATCGGGTCACGAGTTGGTGTACTAGACTCTAGATGGGGGTAATGTGGTCAGGAGCTGGGGTAATAGACTTATGAACTGAGGTAGTCGGCTCATAATCTGGTGTAATTGGTTCGGGAGCGGGGAAGTTTGGTCAGGAAATGGGTCACTTTGTTCAGGAACTGAGGTAATACTCAGGAGTACTAGAGCCAGTCAGTAGTGGAGTTGGGATCTGAGGTTGTGGAGTCAGGAAATGGGGTAATATTCTCTGGAGTTGGGGTAGAGGTGAGAGACTGTGCCGTCACAGAGGAGGAAAAAGAAGGTTATAGGTCAGACTCCAGAGTGGGGGCTCCTGTCTGAATCTCCCCTGACATTTGTACTGACTAGATTCATAGACCTACAAACCAACACACCTGACCTAAGTAACCAAACCAACTGTGAGGAATGTCAGCTGACTTCTGCCCAAGTGCATTCTCTTCCAACTTCCCTTTTCTTAATTGTCATCAGCTTTGAGTCCATAGAGTAGTAGCTGACCAATCCAGCAGACCAATCCAGCAGACCAATCCAGCAGACCAATCCAGCAGACTAATCCAGCAGACCAATCCAGCAGACCAATCCAGCAGACCAATCCAGCAGACCAATCCAGCAGACCAATCCAGCAGACCAATCCAGCAGACTAATCCAGCAGACTAATCCAGCAGACCAATCCAGCAGACCAATCCAGCAGACCAATCCAGCAGACTAATCCACAATGCTTTATCTGTTACCACACGTCTAAGCAACAGCGTTTGATAGGAACCTAAATGGTCTCCTTTCAAAATGTCATTAAAAAATCATTATTGGCTCACTTTGACCTTTCTTTGAGTAAGCACGCCTTTGTGCTTAATTTGGCTTACATTATTGATGGTAGCGCATCCGCTCTCACAACACAACTTCTGCTCTCGATCTCTGTCACTCACTCGCAGGGAGAACAGATGCAGGACCAGCACAACGCCACGCAGTCCCGTCAGTGCAGTTCGGCGCGTTGCCATGGACAATTAACCCCCGTGTTTTACAAAGATTAATCCGTGGAAATAACTGTCTCAGTTTCTTAGTTTTTATACAGAAACCTCAATAAAGTCAATCACTAGATTCACTAGAAGTCATTTACTTAATTACTTCATTTACTTAATAATTGATTTTTTTTTGTCTGTTACAAATTCTCGGCGTAGAAGGCAGTATAAAATCACACTGGGGTACAGAGAACTTTCTTTTCTTGCTTTTAAATGTTTCCTTGGTGATTTCGAAGGTCCAGGACTGTGATTCTGGTCCGTTCAGCACTCAAGCTGCAGCTGTTGGTAGTTCGTTTTTATTTGATTAGGAATCATCAAATGATCACAAACAAATTAAAATTATGCAGTAATAATAACAAGAGCAACAATTAAAAAAAAAATTACAAAATTTATTTGTCAGATTAAATTAGAATAAAAGTAAAAATAACACTTTTATTCATGAAAAAAAAATGAATGAGAAATAAAACACATTTTTATGACTGCACATAAGATGGAAACATACACTCAACCTCAAATATTGTATAAAGTATTGCACTGTATAGTTTGCTGCTGGCTATGATTCTTTAATGATAATTTAAGTTCAACAAAGAGACAGATGAGGACATGTGACCCCCCCCCCCCCCACCCCTCCACCCCCTCCACCCCCATACTACCAGGAGGTGAAGAGCATTCAGGCGCCATTGAAGTACCGCGGACATGACCACTGCTTCCAACTTTCCACTAATTGGGATATCAATAATTAACAGCCTCATAAACAGTCTAAATAAACCATGTCACATGCCTATTGCAGAACCAAAACTCTGTCAAGAAGGACATAGAAACGTTTAATCCACCTGGACAAGTTCAGCTTTCTGGTTAAATTCTCTCTTCTCCTCCGCATTTTGACTATATTGAATGTGGCTAATTTGAGAGCGTTCACCACAATGGAGTGATTAAGCCATAGAAGGGAATGAAACTGACAGATTATGATCTTTTCTCTTTAAACTGTGAGTATTTCACATTTTCTCTCTAATCATTTCTTACTCAGCTATGCAATCAGCTTCTAGGCTGGGAAAAAAAATAAAACATTGGACTGAGCCAAAGTATCTTGGCAAGCTGAATTAACAATGTTAATTTTCAAAATGGTTTCCCTCTTTTACCTGGTGGAGGATAAAGTACAGTGTTTGTTCGTTTGTTGTTTTTTCGTTACCAAGCTCTATCTTTATGAACTACAAAAATTAATATATAATTGCACTTTGGCATTAAATGTGTGTGTCATTTATTAATGATCGTTGGATGACTTGTTTCCATGTCTTGCGTTTTTTGTTCTGTACCTGTGACATGGTTCTGCAAAGCTTTTAGGCATGTAATCATTGCATCAGACCAATCAGAGGGGTAGAAATATAAGCCACATCCCCCAATACACACACGTGTGAGTGTGTCTTTATCCATTTATTTTCCTCCAACTTGTATATCTACATATGTTCACAGTGGGATTTTATGGGAACTTCACCACCGAGTTAAGGAAGATTAGGGAAAACCGCTCCATTGATTTGGTACCTAATTGTGTAATTGCTATGTTGAAAATGCAGGATGTTAAACCCGCCTACTTAGCTCACCATGTGAAAAGGGCAACTGTGTTGTTACTTCACTTTGGTTCACTTTACATGCCACTTCAACTCTAATTCTACCATTATTACTATTGTACTCTAGATGTATTTTTAAAATTTGAATTTTAAAAATAAAAAAGCAATATAAAACAAAGCTGTAATGAACATACATATTTCCATTTTTTATACAGTAAATAAACACACTTATTTGCATTTTTGTACATTAAATAAACATACATATTTGCACACATACATTTTGCGCACTCCACTATTTGTACATTTTCAAAAAGACTTTTAAAAATGTCTAAAGTACTCTTTATTATTAGATGCTTGACTTATTTAACAGTTGGCCACTTGTCACATAATGAATCCTATATAGCGAATTTTGCTCAAATCTCTTTTCATCAAAAAGCATTTCAGATTACCAGACAGAATAAAGGCCTGTCTTTCATTACGGAGAAAAGGGTCACATGCCTTTTGTTGACTTTGAAGGGCTGAATTCAGTGCAGGTGACAATGGCCTGACATTTTACAGCCATCGGGCACGGAGTGAGTTCGTTTCATTACTTTTTGTGTGTGTGTGTGTGTGTGTGTGTGTGTGTTGGTGGGAAGAGTCAAACACAGACCCCAAACACAGACCCCACATTACGGATTTGAAAAGCAGGGTTATGAAGATGAAACGGCCTCAGGAGAAAGGCGCCGTTTGCTCGTGCCTCAGACGCCGTTCACTGGTCCTCACAGATGTAGCGTGCTGGCCGCTCACTCTGAACTACTGGCTAAAGAAAAGCCTGAAAGAACATCGTTGTGGAACTGAGTCTGCGTAGATGGACCTTAAACAGCACTGCAGTTTCCTGGCTGAGACTGATTCTTGTGGCCTCTCAAAAGAAGGAAGGTGGTGTTTGTTTCGTTTTAAACACAAATGCAGTTTACTCGAATGAGTACTTCAGGTTTATCATCATTTTAATCTAAATTGAAAACCGGATTATGTAGAATTAAAAATAATTTAAAATTAAATCCCGTATCCTTGAGATACTATAACGTTGAGGGGTCTGACCGTGGGCAAGCCGGGTAGGCACTGGCATTTTAATCAGTTATTGCGCCTCTGGAAAGTTTTAACACCAACCTCTCTCACACTTTAAATTAACTACTACGCCCCAAAGTTCCTCGCCACAGCGCCGACAGGCCTTGGGAAGTTCTGGGAGGTTCTTCTGGTGGTTCTCCTCCTGCCTGGATGCCGATGTCATTCCTTCACGGCTTGTTCCAAATGTCAAGTAGTTTGTCTCCAGCTGCCTTAATGACAGCACCAATTAGTCCATTCATGCTCCATTAACAGCCCATTTTGAATCAGAATTAAAAGTGTGAGCAAGGATAAACACACACACACACACACACATATGCAAACGCAAACCTTAAGACCTTTTTTAATATAAATAAAAAAAAAAGCCCCATGCTGTTCCTTAAACCCGTAGAACCCCAAACCTTTTGACTCCTCTGGTGATTAACAACAGTTAGAGCCCCACCCCCACCCCCCCACCTCCCAAATAAAAGAAATATTGCAGTTAATCACTCTGTGATTGGTTGCTAAGTCACGGTTCATGAGCATCTCTGAGGGGATGACCCAGCGCTGATGTGAGTGTGGCTTGAGTTCATACACTGCACCATGGAGGTGTGTGTGTGTGTGTGTGTGTGTTTGTGCATGAGAGAGACAGAAAGAGAGAGAGAGTGGCACTCGAGCACTGACCTTCTTAAAGGAGAACAAGGAGGTTTGGTCTCATTCCATCTCAGACACGCGCTCGCCAAAAAGACATGAATGCAGGAGCTACCTGAGTTTGTCACTTTTCATTAACCTCACGGACACTGCTGTCCTGGGACGATGACTAACACACTCTCTCACTCTCCACTCTCTCTCTCTCTCTCTCTCTCTCTCACACACACACACACACACACTCATCCACATCGGCAAAGGTTTCTCTATTCCTTACTTACTTTCTCACTCTCCACCTCTTTCTTTCTATATCCTTTTCTTCTACCTGTCTCCAAGATGTTTATACACACAAACACACAACTATCTATATCTATATACAGTGTATATATATGTGTGTGTGTGTATATATATATATATATATATATATATATATATATATATATATATATATAGAGAGAGAGAGAGAGAGAGAGAGAGAGAAGTAGGTAGGCAATCAAAATTTTAGTGAAGTACATAAGGTTTCCAGAGTAACAGGACATTTCAGACTGAGGTTTCTCTGGAAACCGTGTGTACTTCACTGCAATCTTGATTACCTCTCTGTCTCTCTCTCTATAACATGAGACTTCAGTATTGGTAACTCAGTCTACAGTCCTGTTGTTGATTACTCTGAAGTCACTATTGTGACTATTTTTCATTATGAGATACTTGTTGCCTCATGATTTTCATTCAAAGTGATCTGTCCCTTTAGTGCCTTGCCCCCTCCTATACACACATACACACACACACAAACACACACACACACTCTTAACATCCTCCTTCTGCTCCTTGCGGAGATTAAAATGCTGAGAATAATGAAGATTGAATTAGTGTGGCGTTGTGCTTCTGAATGTCATTTACTGCATGAATGGAGGTAGCATACCATCTGAGAGAGGTTATCAAAGCCTCTTCATGCTTTTAAATGAAAATATTTTTTGGCAATGACTTCAGCACCCTTAGTTTTTTTTTTCTTCTTCTTTTTTTTCTTTTTAATTAGGAAAGCGGTGCTTATTAGCATTCAAGGTTGACATGACTCTTAAGTCGTTAGCTGTTAAATTGAACAAACTCTTTGGTGAGTGATTAATGTCTGTGTGCTAGTCCAGCAAAGCGCTGCGTGCGTTTCAGGTCTTTACGCTGTCTGCTGGAGACATGGATCCAAGAAACGTCAGTATGAGTAATCATGAGCAACTGCAGACTGTGGCATTTACAGATTGTCAGAGACCAATGGCTTCTTGGTTGCTATTGACTTCCTTGGCACTGGTTTTTAATTTTTCCATTGTCACTAATATGAACTGTTTGGTGCCATGTTTTGCAGAGTGTTGTTTGATTAGCATCTCTGAGTCGTTTCGGGCTGTGTGCAACACACCCGGTGTGAACGGAGAGGAAGCAGGTGTGGACGTGTCACTTTTTGTTGTTTTGTTTGTTTGTTTGTGATGCCCATATGTCATGTGACTTTTTGTCCCCCACGTGGCGTGACTCTCCACACTCCCACACTTTTGCCCCTCCTTTGCCCCTCCTTACCTCCATAGCAGAAGTAAATGACGGGACCATCATGCGTCCCCCCCCCACCAGTTCAGGTTAGACCGTGCCGTAGCTCTCATGATGTCCCAGAACCACTTCTGCTCCGAGGAGACACCTCAGACCGCAGCTAACGTATCTGGACTGCAGTCTCTTCCTGTGGACAGAGGTGGGGGATACGGTAACGGTATGTTTCCCATCAGCGTGGCATGCTTTTATTTTGTTTTTCGTGCCTTTTATTCAGTGGACCCAGTTTCCCATTAGGGCGGAATCACATCCTGGGCTCTCCCACAGTAAGGCAGCCGTTGGGTGCTGGACTGTTGTCCTGCCCTGCCGCGTTTAAGATAAAGAGGCGGAACCCCGGATGAGCTGCCCTACTGAGCAGGGAAGAGTAGAGAGAGTGTGTGTGTGTGTGTGTGTGTGTTGGGGGCATGGGGGTGTATTCTGCTTGGTCATGGCCTCAAAGAGTGTATGTTGTTCTGCATGGTTATCTGAATGCCCCCATACTGTCTTTGCTTAAAGAAATGGTCCCAGGGGGAAGGCAGAGGGGCTGGAGACTGTGCGGCAGACCAGGGCCAAACGGCGCTCAGTGTCAGGAAGCCCAGTGAGGGACGACATGAGAAGAAAGACATGCAAACTTTCTCTCCCATTAGCTCCGCCCGCCCCAGTTTCTCCTGCATGCGTCAGAGTTGCATCATGGGAGCGACTATTAACCATCTCCAGCTCGCGAGGTTGTGTTTATTGGATATTAGTGTAAATGCGTGTGTATGTGTGTGTGTGAGACACACACACGCGCAGACACACACCTTCTCTATTACTCATTAGTCCTTTATTGTGCCACTAAGGGGACTGGGATCGGTATTGGTTTTCAGATTGAGGAGCAAGACAGAACAGAAGCCCTTATAAAACTACTAAGACTGGGTACAAGGTGTTGGGTCCTCCAGATATCTCAGGACTTGTTTGAGATGAATGCTTGAAGTTCAGTCTCCACCTATGAATTTGTGCCTTTATTCCCCACGTCCGTCCTCTCTCTCTGTCTCTCCCTCACCACCTCTCTCTTCCCTCTCTCTGTCTGTCTGCCTCTCTTTCCGTGCCTCTCTCCCTCCCTCTCTGTCTGTCTGTCTCTCTCCCTCTCGTTCCTTGTCCTCCCCCTCTCCCTCCCTCCCTCCCTCCCCCTGGTTTACCTCTTCTCCTCTACCTTGCCACCTGTGGGTGGGTTTACATTTGCCTTGATTCAAACGGAAACCCCTACTGTGTCCTTGAAGTGAAAAGCTGAGATTATTTTCAGGAGAAAAATCCATAAAAGTTCTCACTCTCACTTTACGTCTATCCGTCTGCCTATCATCTGTCTCTCTCTCTGTCTTCGAAGTCACACACATGCATACACACACACACACAAATATATGCAGGCACACACAAACACTTTTTAACTTTCTTATGAAAGGAGGTGTCGTCATTTGACCTTTACCAGATGAAAACATGTTCATAAAGACATGAGGACTTTGTAATACAAATTTCACCTTATATGTTTGGCATATTTAGTGGTCATATTTAGTGAAGTTTTTCAACATCTTATCTGAATGACTTAGAGGCATGAGAAATTTCTGTAAAACCAGAAAGAGCATTGATTAAAAAACACACACACACACATTATGGCAATAATGCTGTAGTCAAACATCTTCAGTCAATCTTTGGTGGGACCATGAGGAAATACATGTCATAGTCTGGAGACAGGTATATATCTACTGTGTCTTAAAAGAATATCCTGACTCTACGTTGCTCTTAGAGACCTCTTGAGGTACGCTAAGAGGAATGTGCATTGTGCTATCATCCCCGTCCAGTGGAAGCAGATAGTGTAATTGAGTGGGGTGTGGTGGAGTCTCTCAGTAGCGTACAGTGTCACACATGGTTGGCCATCAGAGACGTTAGAAATGTCATGAGATTTAAACCAAAACTCCTGTCAGCAGCACAGAGGAGTTGACAGGAGTGTTAAACAGCACATAGGAGTTGTTTGACATTTTCATAAGAATGTCACAATTTCAAAATCTTTTATTATTATTATTATTTAGAAAAATATGCTGACGGTAAATGCTGCCTTTTTAAATGGCAGGCTATTTGTGGACACTTTGGAAAATGTTTTCAATAAAAACATTTGTATGGAAAAATATTTTTTGTTGCGTTGCAGCACAAATTAACATTACTAACCAGATCTGTTTGAGCAAATGGTGTCAAAAGTGTGGATACTTGTGACGTTAACTAAATAGCAATAAGTAATTATTAATGAATCCATACATTCATTCGAAATATTCATAAGAAAAAGCATTTCTCAGAGATACTCAAAAGATTTGCAGTTTCATCAATTGACTTGTTCAAATATTTGTATCATTATTTATGTAAGCCAGTCTTTTCAGACTCAGGAAGACCACCTTATTAAAAATGAGGCTGCAGAATATACTCAAAATATTAGTAAACATCTACCTTACATTGATAACATATTTACATATATTAGTAAATAACTACCTTACATTGATAACATATTTACATATATTAGTAAATAACTACCTTACATTGATAACATTTACATATATTAGTGAATAACTACCTTACATAGACAACATATTTACATATATTTGTAAATAGCTAACTTACATAGATA
This sequence comes from Brachyhypopomus occidentalis, assembly GCA_020368025.1. NCBI lineage: Eukaryota > Metazoa > Chordata > Actinopteri > Gymnotiformes > Hypopomidae > Brachyhypopomus > Brachyhypopomus occidentalis. The sequence continues at coordinate 577,983 of JAGXOD010000038.1, read as the reverse complement.
CCATATTTACATACATTAGTAAATAGCTACCTTACATAGATAACAATTTACATATATTAGTATATATATATTAGTAAATTGTTACCTTACATTAATAACATATATAAATACATTAGTAAATAGCTACCATATATATATTAGTAAATAGCTACCTTACATTAATAACATATATAAATACATTAGTAAATAGCTACCATATATATATTAGTAAATAGCTACCTTACATTAATAACATATATAAATACATTAGTAAATAGCTAAATTACATTAATAACATATATAAATACATTAGTAATTAGTGACCTTACAGTAATAACATATTTACATACGTTAGCTACACATAGTTATACATGAGTTATTAGTGAACGTGGAAAGAAACAAAAGGAAGCTGTCTCCAGATGAGTAGTGCAGAATGAAGCTTTATTAGCTGAGTGAGGAATGACTCGCTAAAGGTAGCCGCGCTAAATGGTGCCGAGGCTGGTCCCCCCCCCCCCCCCCCCCCCCCACTGCTGGAGCACCCTGGGGGCGGAGCAGTCTCTACATCACAGTGCTGCTGATGGACTTGGGCGCCGCGCTGCTCTGGAGCGTAGCTGTCTTCAGGACAGCTCTGCCCTCAGTGCCGCTCTGATCTCCAGGCGGAGGGAACTGTACCTGGACATTTACATCCTTGGGAATCTGCCAGTCACCCTGATCCTCAACTCAGAAGTGCCTCAGGCTTGCTGCTGTAGCCCAGGACTTGATGCTGTCTTTACCCAACATCCACAATTGAGAAGTACATCCACACTGCCACTTTAGCTGATGGCGCCGCTGTGGTTCGTCTAATTAGCAAAGATGATGAAACTCTATACAGGCAGGAAGTGCAAGCAATGCTGGCCAGGTGAGGCCTGGAAGAGCCACCTTGTGTTGAAGGCCACTGAGACCATCGCTGAATCATCAGACGTACAGAGGCATGGAGCAGAGGACCCAGAATACGGAGGCAGCAGAAGGTTCTCAGGATCTAGCACATGCTAGCGTGTATGCACCATGGCATTGGCATGTAGTCTTCGTCCTAAATCAAGCAGGTGTAGTCTTCCTCCTAAAGCAAGCGGGTGTAGAGCACAGTGTAGTGTCACACGGTCAGTGCTGGAACGCTTGCTCACACACCTGCTCTTCACACACACACCTGCTCTTCACATACACCTGCTCTTTACGCACACACCTGCTCTTTACACACACACCTGCTCTTCACACACACATACCTGCTCTTCACACACACACCTTTTGACGCATTTGGTCATCTGACAAACTGAACTGAGGTGATTTTAGAAAGAATTCAAGTTCACTTGTTACATATGTCCTATAAAGTCATCATGACTCTATTTTAAATAGACTCAGTAATCTTCACTCTATTCAAACAATTGGATAAATTATCCAAAATCTTTTCCAGTAAACATTAAAAAGTTGAGAAAGTAAAAGTGCCAACATTAATGATGGTGAAATTCTGCTGAGCAGAAAGCCCTGAGTGGGAATTCCTCTAAGCCCTTCACTAAGGCTGTGGCAAGCATTTAGTCTTAAGGTAAAGTGCACTAGTAGTGTCTAGAGAACACATGTCTAGAGAACACATATGTGTCTAGAGAACACATCATATATGTTGGATCACTTGCAAACACACAACATTGTCAATATTGTTAATTAATGAATTAAAAATGACATGTTTGCAGTTTCTAGTTTGCGGAGCCACTTAAGTTAAGGATTCCGTTGCTTCAGGACAAATAGTATAATTTTCTTTCTGAATATTGATTTAGTAGTTAGTAGTTCAACATAGCTAGCTAGATAGATATGATTTTTTGGCAAATGACAGATCATATATTGAATAATTAACATGGGTGAAGTTGCTGCACTGAACCGTAGTGGAGATCTGATGATTCTATTGCCCTGATGAACCAGCATCATCGGGGGTTGTTAATGTGGAGTTCAGTAAAAAGACTGTAGTGTAAAAAACCCCCATCAGCCTCCTAGCCTGTCTGACTCCACCGCCCCTACCCCCCAAAGGAGGACACGTTTCCACCTTTGTGCCGGTGCCGTTTCTACCCCTTCCTCTACTTGCATGCTCAGCTTTGCTTCATAGCCGAAGCCACAAACGAGGCATCGCTGAACGTCCAGACCTTGCCATGATGTCTCAGCAGCGTAGCATATTAAAAAAAATGACCTACCGCATGCCGTCCCACCGCAGGAAATGAGGGAGGGCGAGAGCTGAGGGTGGAACGGTCCCCGTGCGACCCTCCACACGGGCGGCGCTCTCTGCCCTGCGTGGGCTGCGTCTGCTCTCTGGCGTCGGGCTCGGTGGTCGGGCTGGCGGTCCGTCCTCCCCGTCCGCACTCTCCCGGGCCAGAACCGCGCCCAGGAGGCGGCTGGAACAGACCCGTCGCCAGACAGCAAGTCTTAAACTGCTAACAGGGTCTTGCCTTAATAGACCACTTGATGGGGATGGAGAATTTGGAGGGGGTGGGCACTTAAATCTATAATGTATAAACAGACATCATACCACCATTATTGGTAATGGGTTTTCTGACAGATCCTCTGCGTATGTTTATGTGTAGGCACCGGATTTTATGTGTGTGTGTGTGTGTTTGTGTGTGTGTGTGTGTGTGTGAGAGAGAGAGAGAGAGAGTCTGGACGTTATATTGGCTGATGTGCTGTTTTGTGAAGTTTTCATTGGGGATGGGATGCATTAGCTTTATGTATGGGTGGCCTTCTCAGAGCACCAGAGTTTACAGCCATTTATAACTCTAGTCAAACACCACTTGTGCTGTATTGCAGTTGGCTGTAACTATGGATGTGGACTCATCATTTTTACATTAGCTATTATGACTAATAATTAATAATGCATTATGCTTTAATCATAACTCACCTTAGCTCTCAATCGTGATTCCATATATAGTTCGTTTTTCACACATCTCACATGGTTATCACGTCTGAGACAGAAGTGTCTGTGTGCTTCTTCTTCAGGGGCAGTCATGGTCTGGTGGTTAGGGAACCAGTCTTGTGACCGGAGGGTCGTGGGTTCGATTCCCAGGCCTGAGGCCATGACTGAGGTGCCCTTGAGCAAGGCACCTAACCCCAACTGCTCCCCAGGGCGCCGGGCTAGGGCTGCCCACCGCTCTGGGCACGTGTCCACCACAGCCCCTAGTTATCACTAGTGTGTGTGTGTGTGTGTTCTGACTGCACAGATGGGTAAATGCGGAGGACAAATTTCGATTGGGGTGAAAATCACAATTGACAATGTGGCTTGACTTAACTAACTTAACTTAATGGCAAACATGGCTCTGAAGGTGAGATTCTTCCTTTCCTTTGTGTTTAGTTTTTAATTGACTTAAATGCGATTCATTCATTGTCAACTTTGGAAAACTAAACGGAGTAAGTGAATTCTACGGCAGTGTTTTGATCAGAGTAGGGCGAGAATGGATTAGATGTTTGGCATGGCCAAATGTTGGGTGACATACCAGAGGAGTGGGAACGGAATGAGCGTTCCTGAGCGTTCCTTCCACACGCAAGGTCCCTTCCGCCGGAGCGGTAAACGGCACTGGGAATTCTTTCATTGAAAATTCAAATGAATTGGATGAGAACCGCATGAAGCCGGAGCAGTGTGGGATTAGGCTGACTGAACACTTCACTAAGTGAGGTGACTACTTTAAAGATCAATTTACACATCACACTGTGTATTGATCAGGCTCTTTGCAGGCCCCAGGTTTCTTGGGGAGAGCATTTCAATTAAACTGTACATGAAAACAGGGCAGAGCGGAGACACACGGCTGATGGCATGAGGAGAAAATTCGCTTTTATTGCTGTTTGACAAACTGCTAATTTAGTAAATTACACTGCTGTATTTCCTATCATACAACTACATGATTCAAACATAATTTTTTTTTAGAAATATGTGTTATTTACAATGTCCATGCAAATTTTAAACTGTGATATTCAATTTGTATTTATTCAATTGATTTACTCAACCACGCAAGAACATCGCTTTCATAAGGCCACGCCCCCTCACCACACACACATACTATAAAGAAATGGAGAAAGAAAGACCGAAAGGAGGTGGTATTTGTTTTGTGGGTGGGACTGTGGTTCCGGTCGATGGACAGCACTTTCACACCTCTGTGTGAGTCATAGTCAACGCAACGGACAGCAGTTTGCAGACGAAATCAATCAGCCAATCAGCTTCTCCATTCTTCTGGAGTCTTTTAACTGTGAGGGTAATGACCCAAACGGAGCCATTATCCGCGCTGACGCCTTCTCCTGTTTAACTCCCTGAAACATTTTAGTTGTTGCTGTGCCTACAGGAGACTCAGTGAAGGACACACTAAGATCGTTTGATTTAGAACCTGTAGGCATACGGTGACACTCTGGAGTGCTTGAGATGTGTATTTTTGTATCATTCTTTCATGAAATGTGAACTTTTTGTGTATGTAGCATACTTTCTGTGTCTTGGCATGAGATCATACACAAGAACAGTTGTCTCCATGACAGCAGGAGACGGTAGCGGAGTGATTTGGTGGATGGGGTTGGAGTTAGCGCATGCACGAGGTACTTATCTAGCTAAAAAGGGGAAGAAGCCTCATTTTTTTTTGCATGTCTCCGGGCATAGATCCCCAAATCAGACATGTTCAGTTAAAGAGGTACTCAGGTCAAGCAGCTGGTATTTATTATGGACGTACTGGGAAAGACATGGAATTGACTGACAAGGGATGCTTATAGATAATTACATCTGCTTTAGCTCACGGCCAGATGGCTCGGACAAAGGACGGCCACACTTCTCTCGCACAGAGCCACAGCCTCCGAACTGAGAGGACACTTTCAGCCATTCCTCATCATTTCCTGGTGTCTGCTTAGCTTGGCAGCTCTGAGCGTAGGAGGGGCCGACTCGTCCTTGGAGCCCCAGATGTGTGCGGGAGGCCAAAGTTGGCTCAGTCTGAGGTTTGAGTTACGGCGTAATAGGCTCTAAATCAGGACTTCTTAAGCCCAGTCTGGGGAGTTCCCTAAACGCTACACCGTATAGAGTTTTCCTTGCTCGGAGACGTGCAGTTCGGTTTTGTGAATAAGGGCTTGATAATGAGCTAATGAGATGGGGGGGGCTACCGAGGAAGGCTACTGATGGGCGGCTGGGTTACCCTGTCCCTTGCAAGTGTACATCAAAGTCTTGCATGGGCACAGGACAGCGTCCTGTGATGCATAGCACCTATGTTGTCAACGTCCTGCTTCAAATGCATGCGGCTGAGGTGTAAGGGGCATCCTAAGGCGTTGCCTGAGTTGTCTGAGCCATTTTACAGATCTCACTCCGCTGTGCTTCCCGTGGCTACAAACACATACCACCTCATACCTCTTCATATTACATCCAGGAATGTAGAAAGACAGGCCTTTCAGAGGCCTCCGAGCAGATAAAATGCCCAGGTGAGTGGTGGAAAGCCCATTTGACCTTCAACCACACACACAAGCACGCACACACTCCAAACATACGCAGGTGTCTTTTGCTTGTGTCAAAATCACTGAAGCTTCAGTATCTCCAGAGAAGCATGATTGTAGTGTAAGCTCCCTTTCTCATTCTCCCCATACTCTCCTCCTCTCTCCTCCTCTCTCCTGTCTCTCTCTCTCTCTCATGTCTCTCTCTCTCCTGTCTATCTCTCTGTCTCCTGTCTATCTCTCTCTCCTGTCTCTCTCCTGTCTCTTTCTCTCTCTCCTCTTTTTTCCTCGTCCAGTAATATGAAGTATGACATGCCGTCTGAGTGAAAGCATTGTTTTCTGTTGAGTTATGATCCATGAGGGTCTCCTGGAGATTAGCTTATAGCTGTTGAGCTAACCCAACAGAACAGATGGCCTGTCCAGCCATTCGCCCTCTCCATAGCTACCATCAAGATGAAGGCACCCAAATGGACGCTGGTCCTAGTCAAGGCGGTAGGCGCAGTCTCGGTTCTCCTGCGCAGGAGAATAATTCTCCAGCTAGCGGCCCTTTTCGTGTGCTTTAATGACGGTGACCTCTGGATGACCTCCAGGGACTGCCGTGCCGTTTCCGTTCTGAAGGGCAGTCAGGCCTGTTTGTACAAAGTGCCTTTCCAGTGTCATGTTTCAAACAGACGGAGTGTCTGTCATTAAATAATTTATTCGTATAAAGATGTCTTGACATGCTATTTAAGATTTATTGGATTAAAAAGCACCGTGGAGGGATGTCTGACATGACGGCTGTAGAAGTGGATGTGAAATGTGCTCTTCACAATCTTTCAGGCCACATTTTCTTTTTTAGCGAACACAAATTACTCTTACATGTGATAAATCTGGCAGCTGTTTTCTCTCAAATTCTTATATTTGATAACTCATGGAAAATGATGAATGGTACTGCCCCTCACACAGTGGTCTGGTTTCAATTAGAACCTTCTAGAAGCTCCGGGAAGGGCTAATAGCTGGACTGAAAAATCACATATTACTCTAAATTATCCAGCGCAGTGTTTTGATAACCTTACTTGAATACAAGCATGGTATTCTTTTGTGGGTTTGCTTGAAGCTCTCTGTTCAGCTCTCATAACAAATCTTTGGGATTTAAGTGGTGGTCTGAAAAATGAGTGGAGTGAAAGTGTCTTTGGGGGGAGGTGAGGCAGGACTGGTTCTCTCACCATGCCTTTTACATCTGTTCCTCATTTCTCTGTGTCGCCAAGGACAATGCAGAGATGTGCAACTCAATACCCAGAGGTGAACTTCAACTATTTCTGGCTAACTTGTGCCTTTGACATTTTACAGGTCTGAAACGTACAGATGTGAAGTCACTTGGACATGTATTTATGTATTTATGGATATAAATACATAAATAGTGCCTTTGGGAATTGTGTTATTTGTGTAAAGTAAAAGTTTTCATGCATAATTTTCTGGGGTAAAATCCTACATAAATATCAGCGGTTCACCAAATTTGCCTTTTCTGCGCCGTTGTATGAAAGCGCTTGTGATTCACGTCCGGCGTATCACGCGTCCCCGCTACACGGCGCACAGCTGAGGACACAAACGCGTGCGATTGCCTCCCACGTTTTCGGGTCACTTCCAGTTACGCCATTCCTACCCAACATGTCTGGTCTTCATCGTTTTCACCACATATAAAACAGAATCCAAACAGAATCATATTTGAAATATCATATATTTTCTTGTCCAAGCTATATTCTCAGAAATGTTCCGTTAATAAAGGTACTATACCTATAGGGGAGAAGATTCCTTAATATTTTAGACTGCTGTTATTTAAATTACATTTACTGTAGCCATAACAATGACAGTAGATGTCAATAAAACGCTTCTGTGGGAGTGTATATTAGAGAGAAGGTGCAGGTACATGGTGTGCAGCTCTGTGAAAAGATGATAGCGTAGTGTCAGAGAGGGCCGCCATGTGCTTGAACAGCACTTCAACACTTCTGTCCGCCGCTGGAAAACGGCATTTAAATAAAGTTTATTGTGTTCGAGTGGTAGAAGAAGGGGGAAGAGCTCTAAAACACTGGCACGCCATCATAGTTCACCTGCGCCGCGACCGCACTGCTACCTGGACAAAAACGTCAGCCGTTTACATCAAACCTGTCAAAAAACGAATGTTATGCCGTTAAAATATATTTCAGCCCTTCTTTTTTTTTTCCTTTTTTAAATTTCATATCCTCCCCTGTGTAATTCGGCTGAGCATACTGTGATAGCATTACAGCCCCCCAGACAGTCATCAGCGCAGGGAGGAAAAGTTGGTGGTGGGGGAGGTTACAACCCACTGATCCTTTCTCCCTCTTGCTTCCTGCATCAGACTTTTTCCTCCTTTTTTGGGGGGGGGGGGGTCACAGCGTGCACCACACAGCTCCTCCCTCCAGCAGGATAAATGTGACACAGGGGCCCGATCCCGCTCCTCTGATGAATCACTCCCGGCTTAATGATTACGGGAATTGTCATCGACTGATCATCAGTCTCCATTTATTTCAAATCAACGTCAGGAGTTTGTAGGGCCCGGCCGAGTGGAGTGCGTGCGCGTGCGTGCGTGCGTGTGTGTGTGTGTGTGTGTGTGTGCGTGTGTGTTTTGTGCTTGTAGTTTTCTCTAGATTGCCTCTCTCATGTTCCGAGCTCCGCATTGAGGTCATGTTTCATGTGTGTGTGTTTGTTTGTGCGTGAGCACGTGCGTGTGCACAGGCATGCGTGTGCACGTGTGTGCGTGTGCACGTGCGGGTGTAATTGCTGCAGTTCCTGGCGAAGTTTTGTTTGTGCAGCTTTGTCGTATGCCTTGTGGCGACCCCGTCAGTGAACACCAGCTGTTCCTGTCTCCCTCTAGCTGGCTCCTCTGCTGGGCTCAGTTCTGTTCACACAGCCTCTCACCTGCACAGCCAGTAGGAGTACTCTCTTACCCTCCATATACATCAGTGTACTCATCACACATTTTCAAAGTACTATACTGCTGTCACACACACACACACACACACACAGTGTCTGTACACTCTCATATGAGGTCACTAGCTAATATCCACTGCAGAGTCCACAGCTCTGACATTAGGTGGACTCCCAGGTGTGTGTGCTAGGGGAACAGCCCAGATTAAAGAGAGAGGTTTTCACACACAGCCGAATTCCCCACCATCCCCCCTAAACGCCCGAACCTTTTACTCACGGCGGCATCACACACACATCTGATCCGTCCGTCAAAAGAACTCCCCTACACTTCATTAAGTGAGCCGCGGTAGGCCTTGCTGATCAAACACGCACCAAATCTGAGTGTATATTTGAGCACAGAAAAAGCATCAGAATGGCCTGGGATTTAGAGGGAGGAAAAAAAAAAAGTTTTGTAAGCCAGTCATCAGAGTGCAAATGTCTGCTGGCAAATGTCGCTGGGGCAGAGTGCACACAGCAGAGGGGAGATTCAGCAGTTATTTTATTAGCTCTCCCAGCATATAGTCGGCCCCCCACCCCAACACCCCCACCCCCACCACGCCTGCTTCCTCAGCCGCGTGGTCTCTGCTTTCATGGCACTGCTATACTTTCTCAGGAGCCTGTTGACTGACAGAAACAGAGTCTTTCTACTTGTGTAAGTCAGGTCAGGTTTTACTACAGTCTGTCATAACAGACCTGCTTTTGACCAAAGGCCAGGTGTGAGCTGGAAGTGTTTTGATATTTTTTTTCTTTTTTTAATTTTCAATTTATATATTTTAATAGATTTTTTTAAATGGTGTTTCTGAAACCATAAATATAACTAAAGCATGAGATAAGTGTGCATTAAGCTACTGTAGCATGTTGGGTAAAGTTTTATAAATAGCATTAATATCGCATATATGTAACGAGGCAAATTTAGCAATCAAGCACTGCCATTCATGTTAACTTTATAATGAAAATTTCCTTTGACATGAGCTAAAAAATAAGATAAATGATAAATAAGATAAATTAAACCAAAGTTAAACTTCCTCCCTTCATTTGTCAGCACATTGATGTCATTGTTAGGTCACCTACAGTGGATCATGTAAGTGTAATATTGGATCATGTAATTGTAATATTGGATCATGTAAGTGTAATAGTGGATCATGTAATTGTAATATTGGATCATGTAAGTATAATAGTGTTGTAATAATGACCTCACATAGGTCATTACTTACATTTATCTATGTGCATATTTAAAATTTACAACCATTTTTGGTCAAAATCTCTGGTGAACAGGCACGCTAATTTAGCTGTACACCTAAACGTATCCCCACTTGACATAAAATTATTTTTGACATGAAAATATTTTTTTGACATTTTCCTCTGAGAGTGTCATTTATGCCTGGCCGTTGGCTGTGTAGAGGACCTCTGAATAGAGATGTTGGTACTGCACATTGCGAGATAACTTGAGAAGAGAAGCGTGGCGTGATCACCGCATAGACAGCTTCTCTTCATCTCCGTCACCTAGCAAACGTCTCCTTCGCTGTGATGCTAGAATGAAGCTAAGCCAGACTTCGTTTGTTGACATTTTTTCTAGAGGTTTTTTTCTAGAGGTTAAGGTACAGCTTCAAGATCTTCTTATCTTATTAAATATAAAACATATGTCAGGAGATGTTCCACTTTATGCTACAGTGGGATTTAAATATTGGGGAGGAAATACTTTTTATTTATTTAAGATTTATTAATATTGCACAAGTACACAATGAAATTCAAGGTCCTTTCCAAGCAAAAAAATAATAATAATAACAATTTATTTTAAAACATCATTTAAAACTTTAGACTTAATTTTAGATTTAAAGATCATTGAAAAGTGCACCACTCCTTGTAATAATAAAAGTCGTCTTTGGGCTCTATTAAAAGCTCCATTATAAATGTTTTAAACCTGGATTTAAAAATGACTCCATTTGGAGCCCGTTTCAGTTCTTCTGTAAGTTGGTGGACATGAATGTCATGTGGTTTTAAGAATGTTATTTTGAAAAATATTTTCCCATAAATTACGTGAACGATTACTTCAACACAATACTTCAGCACGGGCCAGAAC